>CM069912.1:76069740-76702874 GCA_036172215.1 Camellia granthamiana | reverse complement strand
GCTGATGGATTAGCACAGATGTTACGTACGTATTACACCAGTAATCCTGAAACAAAGTTCATATTTGGATTTGCAATTTTCCCTACACATATTCTAAACAAAAATACTATTGAAAAGAAGAATTATTTGTGATTTAGCAACAATTTTAGATATGGCTCAGTACTTCTTGTTTGGAAGTAAATCCCATGGTAGGATTTTCAGTTTATATATATATATATTTAAGAAATAAAAGTCTATGATGCTTTTTTTCTCTCTTTAGCTGTCATAACTTTTTGGTAACTGAGTGCATGCTGGGAAATGAAGAAATAAATTATGCTTAGTGATCTAATGTTGCTTCACCTCATTACCTTCTTTTTAGATTTCACCATCAAAGAGTACCGTTGGTCATCCTTGTATGTGGTACTGCATGTGTTGGAAAGTCCACAATTGCTACCCAACTTGCACAAAGGCTGAACTTGCCAAATGTCTTGCAGGTGAATCTTTCTTAACATACTTCTGTAAGGATATCCCTACCCACTGCTTTTTCACACACTCATGTACACTCATGAGCATGCACGCTCACTTGCACAAACATGATATTAACTCTATTGGAATTCTCTACTAATGTACTAGACATTTTTGTTTGTTAATGTCGCAGACAGATATGGTCTATGAATTGCTACGCACAGCAACAGAGTATGAAACTGACTTGGCCTCTTTTACTTATTTATCTGATTTGTACGCTGTAAAATCTATAAGAAGTTTATTGTGCATGAAAGTGTAGCTTTCCAGGTGTGAATAGAAGCAGTGCATATTCTCTGCATTTCGGCAAGTCTAGAATTGCATTTCATGATTGTGTCGTGAAATGCATGCTGACAAAACCAAGGGCATTTTACCGGGTTTAACAAGAGCTCCTATATACACTAATTAGTTTTTTTTTTTTTTTTTTTTTTTGTAATTTTTTTGATTAGCAATTAATGTCAAAACATATAGATCATGTAGTCTAGATTATGGAGAATGATATCTTAAAAGAGTTTCATGTTTCATTTTTTTGGTGTTTTATTACATCTTATCCAGTAATATTCTGCTTTTTAGATCATAATTAATTTAATTTTTTGTATTACAAAATATTCTATTTGATGTACGATAATTGATATACTGCTTTCACAGATAGTTGAACCAGATCGATCTCTCTTGCTCTTCATCTCAGGTACATTTTTCAAAGCAATTAATTCTTTGGTAATTTTGTTTGTTTTTCATTACTTTCTTTGTTTTTCAAATCAATTAACTCTCTAATTTAAGATTTTGTAGATTTCTTTGTTTTCATTACTTTTGAGAGGGGGTGGTAATTGATTTGCAAGACAGTTTGGGATTAGATAGCTTATACTATAGATGGTCTCATGATCTCAGATTGACAATGTATGAGATTATTTGGATTTTTGCAATTAATTATCTATTTGGCAAGTGTGCTTGGTCTATATTTTTTGTGTAACATTATGATTTTGAATTTCTAATGTTTATCATAATTTCTTGTTAAGTAATTTGAAATCTACCCTCGTCTGCACAGTTTTCTTTTTGGGCTTTGATAGGGACACAAAAATGGTGCTATACAAATGAAATAGAACACTACTAAGATATATTGGTATGTGTGGGTGTTCATGTAGTAGTGAGAACTCGTTGCTTACTTGTGAGTACAAGAACAAACTAAATGAAGCATACCTAATATCAAGTACTTGCCATTGTTATGTGCTATCAATTACAATCATGGAATTTTTTACTTTGTGATCAATCAGGATAATCTGGTTGTTCTTGTAGAATCTTCATTAGAGATACCTAGTTATCTTGATGAAGTTCTATATCATAATCTATCAAGAGCATTGTAGAAACTTTTAGTTTCTTCATTAATATGCTTCATGCTAGAAATGCTTCTAGTATGCTTGATAGTGTTGATTCAAGTTGCACCACCGGGATGCAAAAATATGACAGTTGTTAATTTAGCAAGCAATTATCCATGCATGCATAAATAGCCGTAGACCCGTCCAAGAATCTTCATCAAAGATACCTAGTCATCTTTGATGAGGCTCTTCTTGGATTGTCCAGTTTGGACAGTTCAGGAGCACAAGTCTATGTTGTAATTAGTAGTTCTACTGCTTAAATATAGTCCATCTCGTAGAGATTTCGTGTAGTAGCTCCTCATGTTCTCCGGGTGCATACTAGACAAGGTGTAGCAATACACCCAGTCTGTGTAGTGTACTTGGAGAACCATGGGGAGGTGCTGCCGAAATTTCGTTAGAGATGGATAGAGCGGTATGAGCTACTTTTTACAATATAGACTGTGCATTCCTGAATGGGAAAGTAGGATGAACCAACCTATTAGAGAAGAGTTAGAGGTGAATGGTGTCATGTCGCATGCATTATAAGGTACTTAATTGAGGTTAAGAATAATTAAAATGAAATGATAATTTTAAACTTTGTTGATTTGACAGTGACATTTGTAGTGTAAGACGAAGTCAGATGGATAAAAGTTGGATAAATCAGCATAGGTTGCATCCAGAATATATAGAAGGGGTTAAGGAATTTGTTAAACTTGCATGCCAAAATAATCCTTTATCAATTGAAGTCACATGTCCATGTAAACGGTGTCGGAATGTCAAACTAGTGAAGAAAGACCTTTTGGAGGAACATTTAATGGTCAATGGGTTTCTTCCAAGCTACACTAGATGGATTTTTCACGGAGAAGATTTACCGGCGTCTGTGCCATTGAATGAGAATGTTAGTGATTCGAATGATGGCGATGAAGTCAATGAAATGATATATGAGGGGTTCGGACTTCCTCCACCAAGCTTGGTTCATCGTGCTAGTAATGAGACAGGAAGTTCTAATATCGAACTAGGCCCGGATAAGAAAACTGAAAGATTTTTCAGTTTATTGAAGGAGGCCGAAAGAGAGTTGTATCCAGAGTGTCACAAGTTTTCAACGCTGTCATTTGTTGTTCGATTGTTGCATATCAAGTGCCTTAGTGGATGGAGCGACAAGTCTTTCACGATGTTACTTAAACTTTCACGATGTGCCTTAGTGGATGGAGCGACAAGTCTTTCGATTTAATCCATTCAAGGCAATGAATGTTGCTCACAGCAGTTGGCCAGTTATTGTGATGCCTTATAATTTGCCACCGTGGTTGTGCATGAAACAACCTCATATGATGATGATATTGCTCATTGATGGTCCTTCTTCACCTGGCAATAACATTGATGTCTACTTGCGCTTGTTAGTGGATGAACTGAATGAATTGTGGGAAAATGGTGTTCAGACGTACGATGCAGAAACTAATCAAATGTTCCAATTGCACGCGGTCTTATTGTGGACAATAAATGATTTTCCTGCATATGCAAATTTGTCTGGATGGAGCACGAAAGGTGCTTTAGCTTGTCCTTGTTGTAACATACGTACTCGGCATCGGTATTTGAAGAATGGAAGGAAAATTTGTTACATGGGGCATCACCGCTGGTTGAATGCGAGTCACAAATTTCGAAAAGATGGTGCGTCTTTTGATGGAACTTTTGAATTTGAACCATGTCCAACTCGGTTATCGGGGGCTAATGTGTTACGACAGCTAGGGCCGAAGCATCAACCAACTAACAGACAAAAAAGAACTAGGAAAGGAAAGGAAAAAGAGGACAACGAGGAGGATCATAATTGGAGGAAGAGGAGTATTTTCTTTGAGCTTCCATATTGGGAGCATAATTTGATCCGCCATAATCTTGATGTAATGCACATTGAGAAGAACGTGTGTGATAATGTATTGTGGACGATATTAAATGTTGATGGGAAAGGAAAGGATAATTTAAATGCTCGTTGAGACTTGCAAGATATGGGAATTCGAAAGGCATTACATCCTAAAAAAGGGGTTGGGAACAGGTATTATTTGCCGCCTGCATGTTTCGCTATGAACAATAGAGAGAGGTTTGTTTTGTACACTCTTGAAGAATATCAAAGTTCCAGATGGGTATGCATCCAATATTTCTCGTCGTGTTAACCTCAAACAACATAGCATATCTGGACTGAAAAGTCATGACAACCATATATTGATGCAACAAATACTTCCAATAGCAGTGAGAAATTTGTTACCGAAGAAAGTTGTTGAACCATTGATTGAGTTAAGCAATTTCTTCAGGCAGTTGTGCTCCAAAACTCTAGAGCTAGATGGGTTAGATCGTCTTCAATCCCAAATTGCTCTTACACTTTGTCATCTTGAGAGAATTTTTCCTCCATCCTTTTTCGATATAATGGAGCACTTGCCTATTCACCTAGCAGAGGAGGCCAAGATTGCTGGTCCAGTGCAATATCGCTGGATGTACTTCATAGAAAGGTGTGCAATTCTACTCCAATTTAAGGTTGTAGTCATTTGTTTGTTTATAATTGAAAGTCATGTGTGCATTTGTTTGTTTATAGGTATCTTATGACACTTAAGTCATATATGCGTAATCGAAGTCATCCAGAAGGTTCAATTGCAGAGGGATACTTAGTTGAAGAGTGTATGACCTTTTGCTCAAGGTACTTGGATGATGTCGAGTCAAAATTGAATCGACCAATAAGGAATTACGATGTTAGCGACAATCCTGGGATATTACTGGGTCATGCTTTAGGGAAAGGAAAAGGGTTTGCGCTTGATAACACATCATGGGTACAAGCTCATCGGTATGTGCTATTTAACACTGCTGCGGTTGTCCCATATCGAGAGTAAGATACAATCTTTGTCCCAAGATTTTATTGATACCATTAATAAGTATCTTGCATTTTATAAGTACTTTAAATGTATAGGGAACATCGTGATTTTATTAAGCGGTCACATCGTCGTCTCAAAGATTTTGATGTGGATCGCCGTCACAATGATGAGTTTCCCAGATGGTTTAATTCTCATGTAAGTACTAATAACTTACATGTTTCTAATTTTCAATTCTCATGTCTTCAATTTTTAATTCTCTGTTAGTTGGTGTTTAATTTTGTTGACTTTTTAAAAATAGGTTGAAGAGCTTCTAGCTATTGAAAATACTGTGTTGTCAGATGAGATTAAAACTTTGGCATTGGGACCTAGTAAAAAGGCCACGAGATTCAGTGGGTATATAATTAATGGTACTAGGTATCATACGAGGAGTCGTGAGTGGAGAAGAAAAACTCAAAATAGTGGGGTTATGGTGAAAGCAAAGACTTGTAGTTATGCAAGTACCAGAGACATGAATCCTGTGGAAGGTGAAGTAGCATACTATGGATATGTGACAGATATTATTGAATTGTATTACTCATACGACCGTAGATATGTGCTATTCATGTGCGACTGGATTGACAACAACAAAGGACTGAAGCAGGATGGGTTTGGTTTCACACTTGTTAATTTCAATCATTTGTTATATACAAAGAAACAAAATAGTGATGAGCCATTCATCCTAGCATCTCAGGCACAACAAGTTTTCTATGTTAATGATCCCGTTGAAGCTGATTGGGATGTTGTAGTCAAGATGAAACCTAGAGACTTGTATGAGGTGTGTGGAGAACAACCAATTAATGATGGAGAACATCACAATGAAGTGGAAGGATTTGGCGACCAAGAGTTAGATGCAACTTCGTTTTCTTGTGAAGAGGACATAAATTGGGTTAGACAAGGTGAAGTTGGAACAACTATTGATGAAACTATTGGACCTCTTGGGATATTGACACAGACACAATCTGAAGATGATGAAGAAATGATATGATATTGTAATTTTGTTTCATATTCGTTGTTACATTTGTGCTTTTAGCATGGATATTCATGTTAATGAAACCTTTGCTTTTAAAATGCGTCATTTGTTTTTTAACTATTTTGGAAAATCTTAATGTAGTAGATTCTTTTGTGCCAAAAATGGTGTTGAACTGGTTAAAATTACAATATCATATTTTGTTAGATATTAAAATTCTATTGTTTTTGTATTCACTATTGTATCTATTGTACTTTGTATTCATTGCTAACCCATAAAATTCTACACGTATGCTTGTGGTCTTCTGTTAACTAGCATGACAGATCGACGATGCTCTAGGCAAAGGCAACATTTAGCCTCTGCAAATTCTGAGAGTTCTTATAGTGGGAGTGCAGATGAGAGTTCTTATAGTGGGAGTTCAGATGAGAGTTCAGAGGAGAGTACACGCATCATACCTGATCCACCCATGTCATGGTATCCTCTAGGTAGCTTGCCTAGTGCATCATCGAGTACTGGCTCAACACATGACACTACTGCTGGTATGAATTATTTTATTCAATTGAATTACTCCATTAGATTTCTTTGTTAATGTTCTTTTTTCTTTTGATGTTTTACATTTCTTTTTTTTTAAACTAAGTGACACTACTCCATTTGCAAAAGGGGAACTCTACCCCAAATATTTAATTACCAAGTATGTTAGGGGTCCTCTAGGGAAACCATAAAGGCTTCTATGTTATGAACTAACAGCAAGATACAGTCCAATCTAATTAGAGGTTGTAATGATCATTCTACAGAAAAACAAGCTTAAAGATGGCAATATTAGATGAAAAATGATATATATAGTCCGACTAAAGTTCATTTCAAGATTGACATAACATTCTAACTAAAGTTCATTTCAGTATTTATTTATTTCTTTTGTTCTTTTTCTTTGAATGCATACCAAATTGCAATGGAAGCCCCCATACACATACATGCCTATTGGCAAGGATCAGACCTCCTGTGGAAAGATATGTGCCACCTGAAGTTGTTTTCCCCCTACTGGTATTGGGTCATAGAAATTTCAGTTTTGTACCCCATAAATCTCAACTCAAGTATGACTATCTATTACTGATTAACCCCAAGTTCTTGTATTCTTGTATTTTTGCATTATGCACAGATAGCAGAAAACTGTAATTTTATTTATTTTCAATTACTTTGACAATTTTTATCATTCTTTCTAGTATCTTCTAACTTGATATTGATATTTGGATGAGTAGGTCATAGTTCGAGAGGCCCAACACTCATGCATGGTAGTGATTGGAACCCAAGTGGTGGCATTTTACATATTGTGCCTAATGAGTTGAACCAAGTGGTTGACGGGTATACACCCTTAGCTTCTCGTTTGGGTGTTTTAGCTCGAGATGGGAACCTTATGCCCCTGACTTATAGAACTTGGAGCCATGTACCGAAGGAAAACAAAGAGAGAATTTGGAGAGAAGTAAAGGTAAAAGAATTATAGCATTTTAAAAGAATTTGGAGAGAACTTGGAGCCTAGCCTTTATCAACTGTTTATATGTCAGTCACTTGAACTAATTACACTCAGAGACTGTCTTACAAATAAAGAAACATTCAGTCAATTGGTATCTCTTGATGACTGCTGCACCCTACATGATTGCCCAATTTATATGAACCATGTATATGACTGTTAAAAAAACACTTATGAAATATAGAGTTTCAGTCTCCATGGTCCTCGAAACATATCGAATTATGGGAATGATACAGTGTAATTTCATAAAGTAATTGTGTCTTGATCTCTTGATTCTTGTCTTTTAAATGTCTACAAGCCTGTGATCTTGAAAACAACTTTTGAAATATAGAGTTTCAGTCTTCAGTCATCTGGTATGGCACAATATGTAGTCACAAAGTTGCCAATTATTTGCAGGTCAATACAGATGCCGATGAGTCAATGAAGAATTTGTTTTGGCATCTGTTGGAAAAAAATGGAGAGAGTGGAAGGCTAGAGTTAAACAAATGGGGTATACGCCATTCGACAACGATGCTGATAGGTTAACTCATCGACCCGAAAGAGTACATGAGCATCAATGGCGAAGCTTAGTCTATTATTGGGGCACTCGGAAGCCACAGGTATCATTTAAATTGTTTATTGATCTCTATCGTAATCTCATAAGATGAGTTTGTTAAATTAATAAATTATCTTGTGTTTGTGTTCATATGTAACAGAAAAAAAGTACAAAAAACAAAGCAATTCGGAAGAAGAAGACATTAAATCACATAACTGGAAGAAAACCATTCTCAGTTGTTCGAGTAGAGGTATATAGTTTCTTTATATTTCAAATTGAAATTGTATATTTTGATTTTGTTACTTAATTTTAAGTGTAATTGTAGGAAACTAATAATAAGAATGGAGTTCCTGCAACTCGTTTAGAGGTGTGGATGGCTGGGTACTCGAAGGATAACAAACCAAGTAATGATAAAGTTGCTGAGGTCATGGTATGTAGCACCATAATTATATACTTTGCATGTATGGAATGTATTAAATACTTGTCTCAATAAGACATAAATCTGCTACTAACATATATATAAAGTACTCAGTAATTATTTTTGATTAGTGTGCCTGACCTAGAATTTAGTGAAAGCTTCTGAATTTGAGCATATGAAGTGGAAGTGTCATTGAAACAATTTTGAATCTGGATTGATGATGTTATTGAATTCATATGGCCCAATGGAAGCAGGTTACATTTAATGGCACTAGTTACGAACAATTTTATTGGTGGCTAATTACTAATTAACAATTGTAGACACAAATGAAGGACCTTGGGGCGCAATCCAATGCTACAGATGAAGAAATTATCACACAGGTTCTAGGGCCTGAGCGACCTGGTCGTGTTCGAACATATGGATTAGGTCCTTCCCCGACAGATGTCTTTGGAGGCGGATATAGGCAATCGCAAGAACAAACTCGTATCATCCAAACGCAAGTCCAAGAGCAACTTAACCAATATAAAGCACAAATGGAGATGCAAATGAAGGAGATGATGGATGCTATGCTTAATCAACAGAAAGTACAAATGGAGATGCAAAGCACAATCCAAGCTCAACAAGCACGAATAGAGCAATTGGAGTCTCAACAGGCCATGGGTGGGCCTGTTGCACCAGCTGCTACACATGTGCATTCACAACAACAATCCCATGCATACACCTCATCGTTTAATTGTCATCGTTCGTCCGAGGAAGTGAGTAATAGTTAATTATGAAATTTTCATATGGCATTTTATTCATGTTATTTGTTCTTATCAAATGCAGGTTCACATATCAAAGAAAGAAAAGAAGAAGAAGAAGAAGAAGTAGATATGACAAACTCAGGTTCATTCTAAACCATTATAGTTGGATTTCCTTCTAAACCATCATTTATAGCTAAATTTATTTCCAAACATAGCCACTGTGATTTCCTTCTAAACCATGCATGTATTCACAATCTCATAGCCACTGTGATGTGTTCACCTAAATATTCAGTCTTAAAATGTGTATGGAATATATCTGGTTTATTTGAACTATTTTATTTTATATAAAAGGTCAAGGTATGAATTTTATAAACCCAACTTATAGAGTGCCACAACAATCTTGGCCTTTTAGGTGTATAATTATCAACAAAATTCACAATATATGAGTGAGTGTTCCTTTGTTAGTGTATCTGTTAGCTTGTTTGAAGCGCTGTTACAGTTCGAAATTGGGTGATGGCATTTTTGAAATTGAATATAACTGTTCATCTAACTTGAGTACTTCTATAAAATGTTTCTAGTGGAGGTGATAATTGAAGTAGTGTGCTTGCATTATTGTGATTTCATGTTATACATTTTGATAAGTGAAACAGAGCGGCAACTATTGTAATGAACACTTCCCACATGGTAAGATTTATATTATTGTGTTTCAATCTGATTGATCTCTGAGCCCTATCCTTTCCTTATTCAGTGGACTGTTCTCCTCCATGTAATGCAAACAGGATTCAAGTTCAACTTGATAGGATAATCCACACATTCTTTTGTCCAATGAGTGGAATACATCATTAAGAAAGGCTTGAGTTTACATTTGTCTTCCCTATGTACCTAAAGTTGGATCAAATCAACTGTTATTCTTCTTGTCTTCATTCCCATTTTAGGGTGCATAAAATAACCATAATATCATAAATTACGAACTACCAGCCCCTATTCTTGATTTTATTGTTTACCAATAATACTTGACTTTAGTGACGACAGTCAGGATGGGCGGGTGCCAAGATAAACGAATCCATTCTGATCATTCTGAAAATTTGAGACATCTATAGTTGTCAACCATAATCATGTCCAACCTAAAAAGCTTGCAAAAAGGCATCTAGCAGTGACCACTCTACATGAATCTGCTCATCTATCAACTAAAGGAATTTGGACAATTTTGAAAATAAATTTAGCTGTATGCTGCTGTGGTGCAAGTTCATTAGATTTATTAGTATTCAGTACTGACAGCTACTTTCCTGCAACAATCATGTCATACTTAAATTGATTTATCCATGCTCAATGCTATGGCAAAGATTTGAGGTCATTATTCATTATTGTGACATTCGTGTGGAAAATCCAAATGGTGTATGTTGTTTAGGTAAAACTCTGTAGCAGTTATATAATTCATCTCTACAGGTAGACCAGTAATCTCTCTGATGCCACTAGTATGAATATAGATTGGTGTGCATTTCTTCTGTATATACACTCATCAATTCCTAATTTGTGCTCGTGTGTAAATGTATCATGTTCCTTTTTTTGGTACATTTTTTGCTGAAAAATAACCTTGTGCCAAGTAATGGAGTAACTATTCTTATCATTATATAGGATCGCGTCTAGATTGGGGCCAATTGTAGAAAATCTGACAAACTAGTCTTCCAAAAAATTTATGACAGTTCATTTGAAAGATCCAAACTGGTTTTGATTAGAGTATGCTACTGTCTGACTTATAATTTAATGAACCAGATGTGCAGAGGCTAAAGCGTTGGAAAGGAACCAAACCCTTTTTTCTTGGAGGAAGACTGATGGATCGTAGTAGTGCTTCAGCAAGTGAAAGTTTGCTTTTGGGTGTAGTTATGCAGGAGCTATTTTGTTGGCTAACCATACCTTGTTGCTATTTTTGAAAAATATGGGGAAGTTTCTATTTTTGTTCTAGTTCTTTTTTGCAGAAGTTTTACTTCTTTGGATTCAATGACATGTTATTGTAGATGATGTAAGCAGAACATATTGAGAAAAAATAATTGTAAATCAATAGTATGCAAGTGAGATGTATGTGGTGAATGTTGTGTTCTGGGTCACAGTTTTCATTTGCACTTTTTTGGTTTGCAGAAGTTTTACTTCTTTCATTGATGTTGTGAAATTTTATTGTTGGAGCTAGTCGCATCTGCAATATGATATAATCTGCAGGAGTTTAACTATATATGCATCAAACAGGATTGCCTATTTCCTGATGCTATTTGCCACAAAATGACGTCATACATTTGTGAATTTAGTTTCCACCACCAGCAGGGAACCCACCGACCCCCCAGGAGGAGGAGGAGGAGGAGAGAGAGAGAGAGAGAGAGAGAGAGAAAAAGTGGCGTTTTCTGAAAAAACGCCACAAAATGACGTCATTATGACGTCACACATTAATTCGTGTTGGGTTTAAAAAAAATAAAAAACAGTGGCGTTTTTCGAAAAAACGCCACTAAATGACGTCATTCTAGCGTCACACGTTAATTGGGGACGGAAGGGGAGACGGTCGTCAAAGATTTTGCGGCGTTTTAAGAAATGCCGTATAATGTTTTTAGTGACGTTTTTCAAACGTTGTGTAGCTATTGCGGCGGCCCTATCAGTGGCGAAAATTTTACACGTCACTATAAGATATTACGGCGTTTTTCAGGGTTTTCGCGGCGTTTTTAAAACGCCGCTAAAAAACGAATTTCCTGTAGTGGCTGGATCTTCACACACAACCCATGCAGAGGCACTCACGGCAACACACACACAGAACACTGCCATCTCGTTCCCCCTCGGCAAGCCCATACAGATCCACACATACACACACACACACCAAACCCAACTCTCTCTCTTCTCTCTCTAAAACACACCCAGCTATACACACGAGAGCATACACACAGACTCACCTTTCACAACACACACCCAGAGACAAGACACAACACACACAATACACATCTCTCTCTCTCTCTACACCGCCTAACTCGACCAAACCCACTCTTCTTCTTCGACACTCAAACAGACCGAAACCGAGGCTGCTTTCTCCTCTTCTCTCCTCTCTCAGGCTGGTTTTCTACAACACACACAGACACAAGCTCTACCTCTCTCTTTTCTCTCCTCCACAGTACACCTCTCATAGAGGCACTCTCTCTCCATGCATGACAAAGATACACACGGCAGTAGTCTCTCTGGCTGAGACAAAAAAGATCAATCTCTCTCTCTCTCTAGGGGGAGACACACAGACCCATTTTGGAGCTGGATCATCAACACCATCTTCTCCTTCCTCTTCTTCTTCTACCTGTTGATGGTCTGCCGAGCAAAGCGATGATAATCACGTCGGAATGAATTTTGGAGGGAATTCAAATTGTGTTAATAGTTCAATCTTATGGGCCTCAGAAGTACAAGGGCTCCTGGTGTAACAAAAAAAGATCCCCACAGTGGGCTGTCTGTGGGCCACCTCATGTGATTAAGCCAAGGTTCATATTTTATTGGGCTGGTTGAACAATCCAGCACTTGGAGAAAAATCATGGTTATTGGGCCATAAAGTTGTGGGATTTTGGTGCTGCAGAATAATAACCTATGTGGATATCATTCACGTTGGGTTGGTGCATTTTTGATTGGCTAGTGGGTTGGCCTTGAAGAGGTCGGGCCGGCTTGACAGTGGGCCGTTTCGTTTGAGTATTGATGGGGCCTCCATTGAAGATGAGTTTACATGGGCTGAGGTGTGAAGACATAGTTTGTTTTACTAGTTAATGAATTTTATTTTTTATTTTGAGTGTTTGTGAGGATTTTATTTTATTCATCTCCCTCGAATCTGTAACAATTCAGGTGTTGTAATATTCCCCCACCCGCTTCTTTCTATCCCATTCTTTAATCGCTTTCCCTAACTGTACATATGTATATATTTGACATGCCATGCATATCCATGCTTTACATTCATGTCTCATGCATTAAGATTCGGCTACATTTACATGTGTGGATTTAATCAATTCTTCTGTGATTCTATGCGCTACCTCATGTTATTGAGATGATTCACATGCCATATTTTAGAAGCCAAATCTTTAGTGCATCTCCTGAGTGAATTGCATTAGGATTTTGTATATAAGATCATGCATATTTTTCTAATTTTGTTTTGTAGCAGTTCGAGGGACGTCGATATCTCTGTGAGTTTTTTATGCTTTAGCATCCCATTTGTGTGTTTTTTTTCTTACTATGTGTTAGTATTCTACCATGAGGTTACTTGCTTACTTGATATAACTGTATGAATGCCTGTGGATGAAGGCTTGTTGTTTGAATTGGAATAATTCAATAAATGTATGTTTTAAGCCCACTTTGCAGTGGCAAATTCACAAACTTTAAGCCCAGTTTGTCAAGTGGCAAATTCAAACTCTTTTCGAAAAACAAACATGAAGTTGAATTGTTCCAATTTGAGCAAACTAGTCTATACTTGTATGCTTCACATAGTAAATTTTAGGATTTACTAAAATAATCAGAACATGAACATATAAAGAAAATAAAATTCATATCATGGTTTAGTAGAGGCCGATCTTTTGATCGGGTGAGCAGGGGTGCTCATTATTGACCTTCCCCTCTCATACCTAAGGTTCCGAGCCAAGCATCCTTGGTTACGACGAACAGTGGCCTTGGCACTGAGTCATGGGTTTCCTAATTTCCCAAAATATTAGGTGGCGACTCTGAGATCTGATGACGCAGTCCATTTTTGACAAAATTGCAATAAAATGAATTTTCAATAAAAGTTGCCAAATCTGGACTCTCATCTACGTTTCACATTACACTCGTGAGGCTAGATCAAAGAGATCTCAGGAGTCCGAACTGTTTAACGCGCACGGGTACCCCCCCCGGGCATGTTACACACTAGTTTCGACCTTTTGGGTTAGGAGAGCATACCTTTTCATCAGAAGAATCTTCAAGCTGTGACTTGGGCTCAGGTAGAGGCTGAGATAGGTCAATAACTTCATTTTTTCTCTCCCGTACTTGGCTCCTAACAGAAATACAACAAAACAAAAATAATATTAAGATCATCAAAGTTCAAAAAAAAAAAAAAAAAAAAAGAAAGAGAAAGAGAGAGAGAGCCATTTCATTGCAAGCATCAACTTGGTGGAGACATCATGCTCGAAATCAATTTGGTGGAGACATCAGCAGGTTTATAGTATAATGCTATGTTAGAATTGTAAACGATTTGGATAGGATTTAGACCTCGTTTGGCAATTATATATTTTAGTCAAAAAGTCACTATAAGTTGTGTAACGCCCCAACCCTTTACATGTCATTGATATTGTCCGCTTTGGGCCACGCCCGCACGGATTTGTTCTTCTCGGTGGGTCACCCATCCCAGAACTACTCCAACCTAAGAACGCTTAACTGGGGAGTTCTGCTAGAGATTTCACCACCTAGGAAAAGGCTTCGATGTTATATAAGGGTCCAGGTTTTTACTTTTATAGCCTAGGAACTCCCCTTCCATTCTTGATGTGGGACACTGGGACCTTATAATCCATCCCCCTTAAGGCTGCATGTCCTCATGCAGTAGCCTACCAGCTCACAAGCCCGCTCACATGCACCGAGAGACGCCAGGGGCCCACATTCGGTACTCTAGAGAGTCGACTCTGATACCATTTGTAATGCCCCAACTATTCACATGTCATCGATATTGTCCGCTTTGGACCACGCCAGCACGAATTTGTTCTTCCCAATGGGTCACACATCCTAGAACTACTCCAGCCTAAGCACGCTTAATTAGGGAATTCTGCTAGGGATTTCACCACCTAGGAAAAGGTCTCGATGCTATATAAGGGTCCAGGTTTTTACTTTTATAGCCCGAGAATTCCCCCTCCATTCCCGATGTGAGACACCGGGACCTTACAAGTTGTCACATCACTTTCTTTATTTTTCTGCACATCTTTTCGTAAAAAGTCAAAAAATTACTAAAATAATTTGTTCTCAAACGAGGCCTGAATCTGGAATTGTGTATCATAATTCAAAATTGATTCGTAACTAATGAATTGTTAATTTTTCAAACCAATTTGAAATTACAGATTAGAAAAATCAAATCAAACCTACTGAATTAGACTGAATCAGTTCGAATTATGAATTTTTTTTGATTTATCTGCTCACCCTACAATCAATAAGAGGAAATTACAATAATCACCTTTGAAGTTTGATGAAAATGCAGTAAGTCTCATACTTTTGGAATAATTATAGTACACTCTCCTTTAAAATTTTAATTCATATATATATTAACAGTTCAACTCATTTTCATTATAAATTCATTAATAGTATGAATAAAAAAATAATATTGTTGTTACCCAAAAGACAACCTAAGAGGAGGGGTGAATTAGATTTTTACAATCAAAATTAATAATACCCTAATAAAAATTATGACTAGCACAATAGATAAATATAATTAATGAAACAAAAATAATTAAAACAAGTGTCTTAACAACTATGTCAGTTAATGAATTTAGCACAGTAAAAATGTGAAATATAGTTATGGCAATTTAAAATAAAATAAAGAGATAAAGGAGAGAGAGGCAAACAAATTTATAGTGGGTCGGCTTCAACTCGGCCTACGTCCACTCCTCAAGTTTCACTTGAGATTTTCCACTATCTTCTAGCTTCACAGGGGTGCTAGCAACCTCTCTACAAATGGAGCAATCCTCCACGGATTTTATACAGACTTCACAAGTCCAAACCCTTACAAATCTTAGGTGATTCACAATCACTCTCAAGATTTCAAGAACACAATGTTTGCAACACTTTTACAAGATGAAATGGTATTTTTGCTTTCAAAGAAAGTTTACAATAAATATCTCTCAAAGATAGATATATAAAATGAAGTTTTGATTTTTCTATAAATCTCACACAGGAAAGATGGGCTTAAAGCTATAAAGCTCAGTGTATAATTTATGAGAATGGATGTGAGTGATTATAGATCAAAGAATATTTTTAGATTTTTTTGTAACTTGTTGACATTAGAAACTTTGGTATATATAATGAAAATTATAGCCGTCTATAGCCGTTGTAGTCATTTGAATTTATAGCCGTTGTACTTCCATCATTACCAATTTCAATATCTTCCACTCCATCATTACAAATTTGAATATCTTCCACTTGAATCTTTTGGACCTTTTAGCTTTTTGAACCTTTATAGCTGTTTATAGCCATTGTACTTCCATCATTACTAATTTGAATATCTTCCGCTTGAACCTTTTGAACCTTTTGGCATGCTGCTGTGCTAGGCTGTTTGAACCTTTGTTTTGGGCTGTTTGAACTCCTGATTTAATCAAATATTAAATACATTCTAACAACATTTAAGATAAAGGTTTAGGTGAGAAATAATGGGACAAAATAAATTTTGATTCTATTTTTCTCTTTCAAATAAATCATCAAAATAAATTTTGGATTCTATTTTTCTCTTTCAAATAAATTAAAACATAATTAAATAAATCATCAAAATAAATAAGTCTAACAATCTCCCCCTTTTTGATGATGGCACACAATGATGTTTTGATTTGATTTGGGAGTAACAAGGGCTCCCCCTCAAGTCATGCTCCCTGAATTAATAACATGATATAAGATTAAGATATCAAACTATAAATACATAATATCGGATTAGTTTGAAAATAATACCATAATACATAACATCATATAATTTTCTTCCCCTGTGACATTAGCAAAAGGAAATTATGGCTCAGAATTTGGAAGAGGAAGAGGAGGAGGAGGAAAATGATAGGGATAAATGGCATCAAAAAATAAATAATCAAAACAGACATATACATATGTATATAGATTTATGATTCGCCCGCGTCTCTTTTTTGTTCGTCGAAAATCACGTCGGACACGCGTCCTCGCTTTTGCGTCAGCCGACCGACAAAAGCGAGACGGGTCAATCAACTGCCTCAGCTCTCTCTCCCTCTTGTCGTCTTCTCCTCCGTCTTCTTCTTAATCACTCTCTTCGCTTTCTTCTTCTTCATTCGCTTCGTGAGAGAGATAGAACAGAGAAACTGACTAGATACTATCCTTTCAATTACATCTCTCTCTCCTATTACATGGCCTCATACCGTCCCTTTACTTTCTTTCCGAACCTGAATGATCCCGTAAGCACTGCTGGGCCGAGTGCCTCGGCTCCTACTCTTCCCAACCTTCCTATGATGTCAATTGAGCGAATAATGGCAGCTCAATCAGATATTGAAGCCAATCATTTCACATTGACATCCTGTATGGAGACGGTGACTGCAGTCATAAAATTGGCTCACCGACTGCAGAACAGGACGAGTGAGCTCCATCAGTTCAACGCCCAACTCGCTCTTCTCCAGCGCATGTACAAGGATGCGCGAGCAGAAATAGGCGCACTGAAGGCTGAAAATAAAGAGTTTAAACGGAAGACCACCTCCATGGCCCGATTTGGAGCAACGTCGTTCTTGGCATTTGATAGTCAACGGGGAGTCGTCGCTCTCGACAAAAGCACGGGGGTAGGGGCGTCAAGGGTCCCCCAAGGTGATAAAAAGAAGAAGAAAACGATGAAAGAGACGAGTAAGTAAGATCGGCGTATGGCCGTAAAAAAAATGAAAGGTTTTTTTTTTTTTTTTTATTTATGTAAATATGTTTAGTTTAATCGGCGTATGGCCGTAAAAAAAATGAAAGGTGTTTTTTGTTTTTTTGTTTTGTTATGTTTTGTTTTTATGTATTGTATGTTTGTTTTTATGTAAAAATGTTTATTTGGATTTGTTTTTATGTATATATATAGATATATATATATATATTTTTAAAGCACGGAAGATGAAATTAAAGGGCAGAAAATAAAAAATGAAGCCTAATGGCAAAACAAAATAATAATAATAATAATAATAAAAATAATGAGAAGAAAAAAAAAGAAAAGGAAATGAAGCCGATTAGCAAAACGAAAAAAAAAAAAAAGAAATTGAGCTTAATAGCAAAAATTAAAAATAATAAAATAATAAAAAAAAACAATGTATGCAAAGTTAAATTAAGCTCAAGATGCAGAACAAAAATACACAGTTGTGAATAGCAAACTGTTAAGGATAATAAATGTATGAAGGACTTGAGAGCATTCAACTGATATAAATGTTTTCATATTAATGTAGCAATACACATATAGCATTTTAACAAAAGTTCAAGTTTCACAGTCATAACAAAACTTTTTAAGTAGAAATTGACATTCCAAGCTTGCCACGAATAAAATTGAAGCGATCCTCGGTTATGGGTTTTGTGAAAATATCCGCTAATTGCTTGTCGGTGTTTACAAATTCAAATACAATATCCCCTTTTTGAACGTGATCTCTTAAAAAATGATGTCGAATTTCAATATGTTTTGTGTCGTAAGTGTTGAACCGGATTTTTGCTTAAATTAATGGCACTAGTATTATCACAATGTAGCATCAAGTTTAGATAAATGCCATAGGTGCAATAAGGAGAAGTTTCAAAGGTCAAGAATGGGACACACATGCTGTTGTAGCAAGATAATATGGCAACAATGAATCAATGAGCTTATCTATTATTAAGAATTCATGTTATTTCAATCTTTTTCAAGCAAGAGCCAAGGAGATACCAAATTGTTAAAAGTATATGTGAAGTAGTTGAGCATGATCTAACAATCGATTTGAGCATGATCTAACAATCAATTTCTAGCAAGAGCGTACAGATTTTATACAAGAAAATTAAAAAAATATGTGAGGTGCAAACTCATAAGTGTGATATCAAAAATAGAATAAAATCTGAGGGGATTTTTTATTTTCTTTTTTTAAAAATAATCTAGTTTAAATTCTTCCCCTTGTTTTATTTAACAAAATCATTAGGAGATATGATAAATGAAAGCTCATAACTGAAATGTTCTCCTCAATAATATCAAATAGGATGCCAAATATTACCAATAAGGATGCGAAAATGATACCAACATGTAATCTACCAAGGATACCAATATGCAATTTAGAAGATTTAACAATCATAGTTCAAGCATTATGTTGAATACCAAATATTGCTTATAATAGGTTAAACTCAATATAATCTCATGGCGCTAATATAATTCCAAAAAATGAAGCATGTTCAAGGTATAGCAATCCATATGCCAAGAAAAATCATGAATTTCAATATATAGCACACATTTAAGCATAGGCATGATTCTTAGGCAAGAGCATCATCAAAGAGTATACATTGCAAATCATATGAAGCATAATCAATCTTTTTCATATCAAAGTAATAACAGTATTAGTTCAAAGGATATAAGATAGAATTTTTACCTCAAAAGCTTAAGAGAGTGTAGGAGGCATACCTTTGGTTCATGAGTTAGAAGCTTTTCAATCTTCAATTTTCTTTTATGAGGAGTTCATCTAAAAAAGGGTTTAACAAGTATGTTAGTAAAATGATTTCTCCCCCTAAGTTGGTGTTACCATTTTCTAATATGATTTTGTGTAAATATAGCATTCATAGAACAATTACTATTACTCAATAAAAATATAGCACAAATCACTTCTTATCACAAACTCAAAAGGTGAAAAATAATTCAATGATCAAACAAGAGTTTGGAATGCTATTTTTCAGAATTTTCAAGTTATAGCACATAGCATAATATGCATAAGAAAATAGTGTTATGCTCTTTATTTTATTAAGAAATGATGCAACAATCTCATTTAATCACATAACATTATCAAGAGGCATTTTCATCATTTCAATCCACATACTCAAGTGTGATAAAACATTTTACTTAATGTGGACACAACATGAATGTTATAAACAATTAATTCAATAATTTTTCAATCAAAAGCATTTCATGAGATTTATGCCAATATAATCCATATTCAAAAGATATTCAATAGGATATATACAATGTCTCTACAAACGTATGATCATTCTTTTCATTTAGACATTGTTGATGGATCATAATCAAGGAATTTCACAACTCATTCAAATATTTCAATGTAAAGCATATAAGCATGAAATTTTCATATTCTAACAGGCATTCATCAAAATAATATAATTCTTATTTTCGAGTTCAATAAACGTTTGAAAGAAACTAATAGAACATGACTTAGCAAACTTAGTACAATTAGGTTACATGGAAGCAATGATTAGACACAACCTATTGTACACAAATCACACCTTAAAGAATATAGAACTTTAAGCTTAAAGGTGTGTTAGGAGTTATATCTTCATTTACCTCTTTGAAATCATCACCCATACATTACCTCTATTGTTCATATTGGTGATTTTCATTTCATCATTTTTCTTCTTGTATGAGCTGATTTTGCTCTTTAGATTGAACACTCTTGTTGTGCATTTCCTCTCCAAGTCCTTGGTGTTCTTTGAGATTCCACCTATAAAATATCTTGATTTCTTTCTTGGTACCCATACTTTCTTGGGTCCATGGGGATTAGTCTCAAGAATATTTAATCTCATAAAAGGTTTAGGATGATCAAAACCAATGCCTACTTTGTCAAAAATACATCTTTTATTTCCAAGAAACTTGTTGAGGTTTTCTTTTCCTTTTACAAAATTTTCAAGAGTTTTGTTTAAATCCTCAATATAGTTTTTCAAATGTTTTTCTCATTGGTAATAGACGTAAAGTCATTTTTCAAAGTAGCATTTTCTATTTTTAAAACATCCACATCATTTGAAAGAGAAGTAACTAATTTCTTTAATTTAGACTTCTCAACACAAACATTTCTAAATATGTCATGTAATTCATTGAAAGCACTTTCAAGTTCTACATAATTAGAGATTACCTCATCTTGAGTGGATTCTTCTTCTCCAAGAGCCATGAGACATAGGTTGGCTACTCCATCATTTTCTCCCCAAATGGCTTTCTTTTTGTTGTCATCCATCATTGAAAGTTCATGAGCCATAAGTGAGCCTAGGAGTTCTTCAATGCCTAATTTTGTTAGGTCTTTTGTTTCTTGGATAGCTGTAACCTTAGCTTCCCATTCATTTGGCAAAGACCTAAGTATTTTTCTTACAATCTCACCATTAGTATAAGATTTACCAAGAGATTTTAGAGCATTAATAATATTGGTAAATTTATAAAACATCTCAAAAATAGATTAAAATGATTCCATAGTAAAGAGTTCATAATCATGAATAAGCATGTCGATCCGAGACTCTTTTATTTGGCTAGTTCCTTCATAGGTGATTTCAAATTTATCCCAAATCTCTTTAGCAGTAATACACCCAGAAATTCTATTGTACTCATTTGTATTTAGTCTACACACAAGAATAAGCTTGGCTTTAGCATTAGCTTGAAGGAGTTTATAATCACGCTCATCAAATTCATCCTCAAGTTTAGGCACACTGATATGGTCTACTACCTTGGCAGGGATTTTAGGACCTTTAGTGATAATGAGCCACAAAGCATAATTGGTAGCTTGAAGATACAAAGCCATTTTTTCTTTCCAATGAATGTAATTACTACCATCAAAGAGAGGTGGCCTATTGCTAGCTTGTCCAACAGCAGAGTAAGTAGAATACATGGTTGCTATAGATCAAAAACTCAAGATTGTTAAATCTAAACAACAGCCCTAGGCTCTGATACCAATTGTTACCCAAAAGACAACCTAAGAGGGGGGTGAATTAGGTTTTTACAATTAAAATTAATAATACCCTAATAAAAATTATGACTCACCCACTAGATAAATATAATTAATGAAATAAAAATAATTAAAACAAGTGTCTTAACAACTATGTCAGTGCATGATTTTAGCACAGTAAAAATGTGAAATATAGTTATGGCAATTTAAAATAAAATAAAGAGATAAGGGAGAGAGAGACAAACAAATTTATAGTGGTTCGGCTTCAATTCGGCCTACGTCCACTCCTCAAGTTTCACTTGAGATTTTCCACCATTTTCTAGCTTCACAGGGGTGCTAGCAATCTCTCTACAAATGGAGCAATCCTCCACAGATTTTACACAGACTTCACAAGTCCAAACCCTTGCAAATCTTAGATAATTTCAAGAACACAGTATTTGCAACACTTTTACAAGATGAAATGGTATTTTTACTTTCAAAGAAAGCTTACAATAAATATCTCTGAAAGATAGATATATAAAATGAAGTTTTGGTTTTTCTGTAAATCTCACACATGAAAGATGGGCTTAAAGCTATAAGGTTCAGTGTATAATTTCTGAGAGTAGATGTGAGTGATTATAGATCAAAAAATATTTTCAGGTTTTTTTGTAACTTGTTTACATTAGAGGCTTTGGTATATATAATAAAAATTATAGCTGTTTATAGCCGTTATAGTCATTTGAATTTATAATCGTTTATAGCCGTTGTACTTCCATCATTACCAATTTCAATATCTTCCACTCCATCATTACATATTTGAATATATTCCACTTGAACCTTTTGGCCTTTTGAATTTTTATAGCCGTTTATAGCTGTTGTACTTCCATTATTACTAATTTGAATATCTTCCACTTGAACCTTTTGGCCTGCTGCTGTGCTAAGCTGTTTAAACCTTTATTTTGGGCTGTTTGAACTCCTGATTTAATCAAATATTAAATACATTCTAACAACATTTAGAAAATGGGATAAAATAAATTTTGATTCTATTTCTCTTTCAAATAAATCATCAAAATAAATTTTGATTAAAATATAATTAAATAAATTATCAAAATAAATTTTGGATTCTATTTTTCTCTTTCAAATAAATTAAAACATAATTAAATAATCATCAAAATAAATAAGTCTAACAATTGTGTTATCTCTTTTACATTAAAATATATATTTTATATTGTGTATAGTTATATCTTTATATTATCTACATTAATTTTAATTTTTATAACATTATTAAAAAAATTTTTTTTTATAATTATGTTGAAACTGTACAGTTTAGGTAATAAATAAAAACGAGCACCATAAAAACAACTACAGTGACGTTCATCCTGAGTTGCATTATAAAAAAAAAATATTTAAATTTTTATAATAGCACAAATTTTGTGGGTGCCTAGTACAAATCTTTTTTTTATATGTTAAAGTTATTTTTAGAGAAATATTATGGTACAAGTGTGTATACCATATATAAGTTATGCTATTTATAAATTTAATCATCACAAATGACACAACTTAATATTATAAGAGTCATAGTTTAAAAAAAACAAAAACAAATTACAATCAAATATGATATGCGGTATAATTAAACAACTCTTGAATCATAACCAAAATAATATTATAACTAATATCACAATGTGTTTTTACTAGGGCTGCAAACGAATCGACCCGAGCCGAATTTTGCTGAGCTTGAGCACGGCTCGTTTATTTATCGAGCTCGTTTATTGAGCTCAAGCTCGGCTCGATAAGAAACTGGACTCGAGCTCGACTCAGCTCGTTAACAGTATGAAGCTCGAGCTCGGCTCGGCTCGACTCGATAATTTTTTTAAAATATTATTTATATTATTTAAATAAAACTATTTAAATAAAAATATTATTTATATTATTTAATATATAAATAATTTATTTATTATATAATTTAAATAAAGATAAACGAGCCGAGCTTGACGAGTTGAGCTTACGCGAGCTCGAACTCGGTTCATTTACTAAACGAACTAAATCGAGCTCTTAATGAACCGAACCAAACTTGTTCATGAACAGTTCAGTTCATTTACAATCCTAAATTCTACTAACAATATGGTAAGGCATAACAAAAAATACAAAGGTCCCAACTAAAAAATCTACAGATAACTTCCCGACACCGCTATCCATGTATAGAATTACAACAAAAAATTCTTGCACTCTTTCCTAAGAGTCAGTGGCGACAGCCACTTCGACTGGAATAACATGATGTGATAAACCCTCAGTCCGATAAACATAAAAAAGGAAAATTTTTCTTTCACAAAATTATATATATATAAAGAAAAAGATTTCTCAAACAAAACCTTCTTAATGAAGTTAAAATAGTCGAAATAAATAAATAAATAAAATTTAAGTTAAAAAATAGAAAAAATTACTCATAAATCTCATATTGGGAAATGTTGCTCTATCTAGTCCTGAGTGTTTTTTTGTAAACCATTTAGTCCTTTTTATATTTAGTCCTGAGTGTTTTATGATGTTGGCGATGTTGATGATGTTTGATGATGTTTTATGATGTTTGATGATGTACGATGATGTTTGATGATGTAGTTGATGATGCTTGATGATGTTTGATGATGTAGTTGATGATGCTTGATGATGTTTGATGATGTAATTGAAGTTTCATGTTGTTGATGATGTGAATCTGATTTTAGTTTTCCACAATGACAAGCAATGAAATTGATCGTACCTGAGCAACAACAGCAGCAATCGACATTCCGAGAGGGAGAGCCAAGGCCTCGACATTGCATTCCTTTTGCCGAGCAGAAGCGATCAGGACTCTAGGGTTTTGTTGCTTAGTCGCAACGCGTACCCCTTTCTGTATAGAATGTGAGGTAGAACAAACCGACGAGGTTGAAGACGATGTTGCTTTAGAGCCATCCATGAAGAGCTTCTTCTTCTTCTTTTGCTTCTTCCTGGTTTTGATGGTGATGGATTTGCCGCCGTTGACGGTGGGTTTTGATGATGATAAGCAGCGGCACAAGGTGATTCAAACATCAGAGATTGATGATGTAGTTTATTCAAACATCAGATTGATGATGTAGTTTATTCAAACATCAGATTCAAACATCTGATAAGCAACGTTGTTGATGTAGTTTATTGATGATGTTTGATGATAAACGGCGGCACAAGGTGATTCAAACATCAGATTCATTCAAAAAAAAAATTTATGGGTGTTACAAACATCAGATTCAAACATCAGAGATTGATGATGTAGTTTATTGATGATATAGTTTATTCAAACATCAGATTGATGATGTAGTTTATTCAAACATCATATTCAAACATCTGATAAGCGACGTTGCTAATGTAGTTTATTGATGATGTTTGATGATAAGCGGTGGCACAAGGTGATTCAAACATCAGATTCATTTAAAAAAAAATTTATGGGTGTTTCAAACATCAGATTCATTTAAAAAAAAAATTCACCTGTAGTTTATTTATTTATTTTGTCTACTGATTTTCTGGATGATGTTTTTATAGTGGAAGAGATAAATGTGCTTACTGCAATGTAATATTCATTTTCTGCATCTAGAGCATTGTTGGCTTCGTCAAGGATTAGAATAGCAGGGTCTTTAACAATGGCCCTAGCAATAGCGATCCGCTGCTTTTGACCCCCACTAAGCAAGCCATCGTCAACGATGGTCTCATAACCATTGGGAAGAGATGAGATAAATTCATGAGCATTGGCTTGTTTCGCAGCCCATTCTACATCTTGCTATTTGATGTCTTTGGAGCAACCATAACTAATGTTCGATTTCACATCCATGTGAAAAAGATGGGGTTCCTGTTCAAATAGAACATTTACGGAACAATATTGTATGATGATGTTGATGATGCTGCTGATGTTTGATGATGTAATTGAAGTTTATTGTTGTTGATGATGTGAATCTGATTTTAGTTTGATGTTGATGATGTTTTATGATGTTGGTGATGTTTTATGATGTTGATGATGTTGTTGGTGTAGTTAATGTTGTTGATGTTCGAAAAGAAGGGAAATCTAAAAAAGGCCTATAGTGAGCTTTTAACATTCAAATACGACTTATTAGTCTACAAAATAAAAGGCAGGACCAAATGGTTTAACAAATTAAAATTTGAGATTTATTGGTGTTTTGCCCTAAAAAATATCTTTCCAAACCAAAATTATAATCTCGTTTAAAAGTTGATTATTTTAATTTTTAGCTATTTTAGTAGAGTAAAATTTTTGTATTTGAGAAGAAAATTAAATTTTTTTATAATTAAATGTGATATTTATGAGAAAAAATAAAATAATTATGAATTTAATGTAAAATTTTTTCTTATTAATTATTTTAATATATTATATATATTTTTTAATATAAATTTTAGTTAAAAAAAATCTAAATTTAACTTCCCAACACCGCCTCTATGTATCAGAATTACAACATAAAAAAGAAAAATGCTTGGGAGCATTAAAAAGGGAGTACTAGAAGGAGTACTAGGGAGGACTACGGTTCGATCCCCCGCAACGCCAATTGGGAGGGGGCTTGAGTCTAACCATCCAAAACTGCATCCCCGAATCCGGATTAGTCGGCCCGAAGGGTCGGATACCGGGTGGGTAAACCTAAAAAAAAAAAAGAAGGAGCACAAATGATGTGGCAGTGGGCCCCGCCCACTTTCTATGCCTTGTTTTTTTTTTTATATCATTCCCAATACATTAGTGTTATTAGTGATGTATTTTTTAATAGTCTAAATCATTGTTGCATAAAAAATTCTTGCACTCTTTCCTAAGAGTCAGTGGCGACAGCTGCTTCCACTCGCACATGGGATTAACATGTTGTGGTAGGCACTCAGTCGGATAAACATAGAAAGGAAAGTAGGAAGACAAAAATGTTTAAACCCTCGTTTGTTTTTACAGGTAGAATGGAAGGGATTTATAGTGAGAGGATTTATAATGAGGGGATTGTTAGTGAGGGGATTGATAGTGAAGGGATTAAGTAAAATTGTATTTGTTTTAATGATAATTGTTAGTGTAGGAATTGTTAAATTATTTTTATATAAAATAATAAAACAAATAAAAAAATATTAAAAAATTAAACATTAATATTTTTAAAAAAATTCCCAATATATAAAACATAAAAAAAAAAAAAAAATTCTAATCCCCTCACTATTTTTGTAATACCACCTCCACCTCCTTCATCTCAATCTCTCTTCCAACCTCCATCTATATCCTCTCCTCCATCATAATCCCTTCCCCAACTCTATAAACAAACACAACACTAAATAACCCCACCTCCATCCTAATCTCCTCCCATCCATTACACCCCAAAACAAACGGGGCCTAAGAGTACTAAGGGGCTGTTTGGCTAAAGATTTTTGTTTAAAAAGTGCAAAAAGATAAAATAGGTCATATAAATTAATAAAACAAAATATTATTTTTTACTCATAATCATTATATTTTTTTCTCACAAAAGTCAAAAAAGCCAAACTAAACGAGACTAAAAAAGTCAAGTTAAAAAAGTCCCAACATAAAAAAGCCAGCTAAAAAAGCCAATGCCAAACGAAGGCTAAAAGTAGAGCTCCAATGAGAGTTCTACTTATATGATAGTGAGCCCTATTTATGAATGATTTAATACTAGTGGTAACCCGTGCTATGCACAGGACTTTATAAATTAAAAAAAATTATTATTATAATTGACTTGAAATAATTTAATATTTTACCTTGCGATATATATGAAATTTATAAGTTAACTTTTATATTTATAACTTTTTAAATTATTAGTTAAAAAAAATTAAAAAAATATATATATTTAGTGTAATTTTGATAACTTGTATTAAAAAAAGTTAAACATGATTAAATGAGATTAATTGAGTTATGACATACCTTTTTTTATTATGAAAATATACAAATTTAAAAGTTATAATTAAAACAAATATATAATTATATTATTAAATATGAAGTGAACTGATATTTAACAATAATTAATATGATGTTTCGATTATTAATCTAATAATTTAAGTTATATTTCTTATGATTTCAATTTCATAACTAAAAATATAATATGAATATAATATACAAACGGATTTCTAATAAGAAGGTTTCAAAATATTTTCAAACTTTCATCATTTTCTTTTAATTTTTTTTTATATAATTTGATTTTAAATTTGAATAAAAATTTTAATTTGATATGAATTACTTTTAACTTTTTTATTAAATTTTTATCAATTTTTAAAAGAATTTCTATTGTTATCCCAATTTTTTTTCTTTAATAATTTTCAACGTTTCATCATTTTAAATTTTTATCAAATTATAATTTGATAAAAAAATATATTAAGAGTTGAACATTCTCTTAATTGAAATTATAGTGAAATAACATCTTGAAATAGTCAAAATTTGAGTACGTGGTTGGTTGAAATATATAATTTAATTAATTATTTTCTCATATTTGTATAAAAATTGACACTTATGACTACATCATTATAAGTTGGATTATGAAAAAAATTTTGAGGTGTCAAATATTTTTCATTTGTAAATATCCTACATATTAAAGAAAGAAAAAAAAAGAAAAAGAAAAAAAAATGTGTAGCTTTTTTATATGTGTTTAGCAGTTTTATTCTATAGACATAAACTATTGATGTTTCTATTTAAAAAATTAAAAAGTAAAAAAAAAAATGGATTGGATTTTTTAGAGATAAAAGAAACCATCTAACTCTTCTTATACTATTAAGATGGACTTTTTAATCACATAAAAAAATAAAAATTATATTTAGAGATTATCCCTATATATTATACTATTATATACAGCTATAGTGATAACAAATTAACTATAATATTTATGAAAAGTTATATTAAGTTTTCATTTTCAATTAATTGAATTATAATTAACAAACTAATAAGTAATAATAATGGTCCAATGGGATAGAAATAAGATAAAAATAAAGAACACAATGATATTTACAAGTTTTAAATAGTTATACAAAAATCTAATATTATAATAAAATCTTGAATTCTCAATAAATTTTCACATTTTTTATAAAATAAAAGACAATAAAAAATTTGATATCCATTTATTTTTTTTACTTCAATTTTAAGGTCTTTACTAAAAAATATAAAATCCGATCAAAATCATTGGCATGGAACGGACATAGATACTTCGATTGCAACCATAATCACCAATAATTTTTCTCAACCATGCAAACCTGTAAATAAAAACATAAATCTCACTAAAACCGAAACCAAAACCAAATCAAAAGTAGAGGAAGGAAATCACATAAGGAAAAAATAAAATTAAAAAATAAATAAATTTATAAAGTAGGAGAATGTTACCTCCAACAATTTATGTAACGCCCTCAAAATAAACTCATAAATCATGCATTCATTACATCCATAAACTGAGAAGAATAAAACATATTGCCATTCATCAGAGTATTCTTACAAAAGATATTACATGTTGACAACAAAAATAAATGCCCTATAGGCTTACAACTTTGTAAGTCAACACTTGGGTTCAACAAAAGTAGAGTTCTAACTCTTTACACAAAATAAGCCTATGGCTTGATATACATGTAATATACAAAAGAGAACAACAAAAAGGGCTATCAGCCTCAAGCCTCCCAAGCTACGTCCTTGGAGGTGGCATATCACCTGATCTTGAAAATGATGTCTCATAAAGCGTGAGCCAACTCCCAGTAGAGATATGCTAAACATAATATGGGCAATAACTAAAACATTAGCATTTGATAAATGTTTAACTCATATAAATAAACTCATAACACATTTCAGTTCCATGACACATATGTCCATGCTTCATTCCATTTTCCTTTACTTAACAATTTCGATCTATAAACATGGCTCAGAACCTGGCCAAACAATTCCCATGAGACTACGACTCATGTTAAAAACCATTCCAATAGCAACAATTCAAATGAATTTAAAATTCATAACAAACACTTCCATACTTCATAATTCACATGAGATAACAACTCATAATAAAACACTTCCATACTTCACAAATGATACACAGATTCGCTGTATCAATGGAGCCCATCCCCTATCTCCTCCCAAATAATATCCGGTTTAGGAGTCCATCCCCTATCTCCTCCTAAACCGTGAAGTACATTTCCTATCTCCTCCCACACAAAACAATGTATATAAACAATTATCATATACACGATCAATCAATACACAGATTCGATGTATTATTCCAACCGTCATATTCAATGACATATTCAACCGATTAGTTTTAATTCACCTAATCATCATGTAGTGTCTACAACAATCAAGACTATCTTCCACCGATAGCCTAAAGCAATTATTTCTAAACAGATAATAATTACATCCAACAGATAAATTATCAACATTACCAAGGTGGGTGATTAATAAATTCAACTCCATCATTCTACCTCATAACGAGCAAATTTCATTATTTCCAACTGAATTTCATATACCCATAACTTTCCAAATTAATTATACAAAATAATTCATAACATAAAATTAGGTCTTTTCTCCATCTTTTCTCAACATTGACCCAAAGGCTCAAATACCAACAATAAACAACAATAACCCCATTTGAGACCAAAATACACATGTATTGACCCAAAAGAACAAAACCCCTCTTTATACATTTTGAAACCCTAACACCCAAAATTACCCAACTTCAACATTAAATCAAAATGACCAAAAGTTTATGTCAAAGATCATAAAAGTGAGTAGTTATCCCTACCTCAAAAGATGAGACCAAATAGATAAGATGATGAATTTCGAAATGCTCCAAAACCTAAGATTTTCGGATGGAAAAGTAGCCGAAGCCAAGCTCTACACTTTATACAAAGACACTAAGGTAAAGGATCACTCAAACTAGATCAATTCCTAGAGAGAAGTTGAAGTTTAGAGTGAGGAGCTCTCCAATGGAGGTTTTGAAAAGTTAGAGAGAGAAAGAGTCAAAGAAAAGTGATCCAAAAAGTCACTTTTCGGACTGATATAAAAGTCGCCCCGCTCGAGTGTGGAACTCCTAGCTCGAGCGTCAGACACATACTCACGCTCGAGCGTGAAAAGCATCGCTCGAGCGTCGAGTGCACACTTCCAGAAGTTTTTCAGACCATGGTACCTGCTCGAGCGTCAGAATCCCCGCTCGAGCGGAGGAACAAAATCAAAGGGGCCCGCTCGAGCGTCAAAATCCCCGCTCGAGCGTCCGATGACCTGTAGAGAAAAATATTGGGAGAAGGAAAATCACGCTTGAGCATCAAAACTCCCGCTCAAGCGGAGAAGAAAAAACAAAAGGCCCGCTCGAGCGCCAAAAGCCCCGCTCGAGCGTCAAGGCCAAAATCTAGGCATCAACCTTTGGTTTCTAAACACAACCAACCTGTTTCAAACCTGCCCAACACAACCCAAGACTCAAACAAAAGGGATAAAGGATAAAAATGAGAATAAGACAATGACCAACATCCACGGAACTGAGTCCGGAATACAATTAAACAATGAAGAGAAAACCGGGATCGCTATAACCTCCCCCCCTTAAGGAATTTTGTCCCAGAAATTAGGTAGATAAGTTTTAACAATATGATTTCTCAATTCTCAACAATATTACACTTTAATATTCATCAACCTGACCCATTACCGGTCATTCTATCCCTTCTCAAGGTGCCAATTACAACATATTCTACAATATGCACTATTAACATATATTCCTTTGAAATTTATCAATTTCAACACACATTCCACCATTCAATTACATATTCAATGCCAATCAATATATTTGCATTTCTAAAACAGAATTAACATATGCAATGTACAAATAAACTTCCATTTCAAGGCAAGTTCCATAATACCTCCATAAACCGAAATATTTACAATGTTTTACAACTTAAGACATATCCAATATTCTTAAAGTTTATCAATACAACAAAATTCCCAATACATAATTAAACAGTAACAAACAAGTCCGGATATTTCTCATGGACCTCAAACTCACGTTCTCAAGTGGCTTCCTTCACTCCGTGATGTTTCCACAAAACCTTCATCAAGGGTATCGTCTTGCCTCGCAAGACTTGTTCTCGTCTATACAAAACCCGCACCGGTCTCTCTTCATACGAGGCATCCTCATCTATCTCTAAGTCAGTCCAATCCAATACATGTGACGGATCTGGCTCGTACTTCCAAAGCATGCTAACATGAAACACGTCATGCACTCCGGACAGCTGCGGCGGCAAAGCTAAACGGTAGGCAACCTCGCCAATCCTCTCAAGGATCTCGAAAGGGCCAATAAACCGAGGGGACAGCTTCCCACTCTTCCCAAACCTCATCAAACCCCGCCTAGGTGATATTTTCAGAAAGACATGATCACCCGCCTCAAATGCCAAAGGCCTCCTCCTACGGTCGGCATAACTCTTTTGGCGACTCCGGGCTGTAACAAGCCTCCTACGGATAAGCTCAACTTTCTCCATCGTTTCCCGAACCAACTCCGGGCCCAACAAAGGTGCATCACCCACCTCGGCCCAACAAATTGGAGACCTACACGGTCGGCCATACAAGGCCTCAAACGGTGCCATACCGATACTTGACTGGAAACTGTTGTTATAGGCAAACTCCACCAAGGGCAAGTGCCTCTCCATAAAGTCAAGAACACAACCTCGAAGCATATCCTCAAGGATCTGAATAGTACGCTCGGACTGCCCGTCAGTCTGAGGATGATAAGCCATGCTAAAGGTCAACCTAGTGCCCAAAGCACTTTGCAAACTCTGCCACAACCTAGCAATAAAACGTGGATCTCTATCTGAGACGATCGACACTGAGACCCCGTGCAACCTCACTATGTCCCGAATATACAAGTCGGCAAGATGGTCTACCGAATCTCTCATGCGCATAGGGATAAAGTGCGCCGACTTAGTCAACCGGTCTACAACCACCCAAATAGCATCACTACCCCGCTGAGTCCTCGGAAGACCTACAACGAAGTCCATAGTGACATGCTCTCACTTCCACTCGGCGATAGGCAAGGGTTGCAACAAACCCGCTGGCCTTTGATGTTCGGCCTTCACTTGCTGACAAGTAAGGCACTTCGATACGAAAACTGCCATATCCTTCTTTATATCTCGCCACCAAAACTGGCAACCCAAATCACGATACATCTTAGTGCCTCCCGGATGCACCGCAAGGCGTGAATGGTGGAACTCTCGGAGTACCTCCTCTCGGCAAGACTCCGGCATGAACAAACGGTCTCGGTATCTCACACTCAGGTCAGGATACATAGTTAAACCCTTCTCAGCCTTCCCATTGGAGATCTTCTCTCAGAGGGATTCTACCTCAAGGTCACCTCTCTGTGCCTCTAACACTCGATTCACAAGTGTAGGCTGCGCAACAACAGAAAACAAGGCCATAGCCTCAACGGAGTCGCCCAGAAGCAAATCGAACTCGCCAAGTGCACCCAACATCTCCCACTCCCGGATGGCTATACAAGCTACATCACTAATGGATTTCCTGCTAAGGGCATCGGCCATAACATTGGCCTTTCTCAGGTGATAGTGCAACTCAAAGTCATAATCCTCAATAAACTCCATCCACCTCCTCTGCCTCAAGTTCAAGTCCTTCCGTGTAAACAGATATTTCAGACTCTTATGATTCGAGAACACCTCGAATCTTTCACCATAAAGGTAGTGCCTCCAAATCTTCAAGGCAAAGATCACTGCTGCTAACTTTAGGTCATGTGTAGGGTAATTCCTCTTGTGTATTTTCAATTGACGTGAGCCATAGGCTACCACTTTCCCTTTTTGCATCAACACACAACCCAAACCCTCTCGTGAGGCATCACAATAAACCGCATAACCCAAACCTCTCTCCGGAATAATCAAAACTGGAGCGGTGATAAGTCTAACTTTCAGCTCTTGGAACGACTTTTCACAAGTCTCACTCCATACAAATTTGACCCTTTTCCGCATCAATCTAGTCAACGGCGAAGTTAGCTTGGAAAAGTTCTTCACAAATCGGCGGTAATACTCAGCCAATCCCAGAAAATTACGGATCTCAAAAACACTCTTAGGCTGTACCCAATCTTGCACTGCCTCAATCTTGGATGTATCAACAGACACCCCTTCCCCGGAAGCTACATGGCCTAAGAACTTGACCTCTATTAGCCAGAACTCATACTTCCCAAATTTGGCATACAGCCTATGGGCTCTAAGCAACTCAAGCACCACTCTCAAGTGTTCCTCGTGCTCCTCCTTCGAAGGTGAATAAATCAAAATGTCGTCCACGAAAACAACCACAAAACGATCCAAGAATTTTCAGAATATCCGGTTCATCAAGTCCATAAACACTGCCGGTGCATTGGTGAGCCCAAAAGGCATCACCAGAAACTCATAGTGCCCATACCGCATACGGAATGCCGTCTTCAGAATATCCTCCTCCCTGACCCTCAACTGATGGTAACCCGATCTCAAGTCTATCTTAGAGAAACAACGGGACCCTTTCAACTGGTCAAACAGATCATTTATACGGGGCATAGAGTATTTATTCTTAACCGTAGCCCGATTCAATTTTCAGTAATTGATACAAAGTCTCAAGGCACCATCTTTCTTTTTAGCAAAGAGGGCCGGTGCTCCCCACGGCGAAGTACTAGGGCGAATAAAGCCCTATCTAGCAATTCCTGGAGCTGAATCTTCAACTCACTCAACTCGACTGGGGCAAAACGATAAGGTGCCATGGAAATCGGCGCCGTGCCGGGCACTAAATCAATCGAAAACTCAACCTCCCGATGTGGTGGCAAACTAACAAGGTCCTCGGGAAAGACATCTGAGTACTCACAAACCACTCTCGGCAATACAGTTTGGGTCTCATCACACTCACTACTCATAAAGCTAGCGAGAAGACCACTAAGCTCACTCCGCCCTCGTGGATCATACACTGGTGGTAACACTCTACCAACCCGATCCCCCAAGAAATGGAAACAATCCCCGCTCAAGGTACATACAGTGACCCTTTGGCGGTAACAATCAATAACAGCCCGGTATGACGATAACCAGTCCATACCCAAAATAATATCAAAACCCGACATAGCCATAACTACAAAAGAAAATGGAAGCCGGCGGTCGGCGACCTTTATATCACAGCCCTGACACCCTTGTTTCAAAATCAACTCGCCCCCAACAGGTGATACAACACAAATAGGAGAAGCTAACTGTGCCAACTCCAACCCCAAAACAGATGCAAATACAGCAGATATAAAGGAATGAGATGCACCCGTATCAATCAACACATTGGCAACCAAGTTGCAAAACAAAAAAGGTACCTCTCACAACAGATGGAGTCGGTACAAGATCCTGCGCGGTAACAGCATACACGCGCCCTGAAGGTCTCTGGTCTACCTGCTCACCTCTCAGAGCAAAAGACTGCTGCACAGACTGAGACGATGAAGCCCCCTGATTGGCCCTCGAGCCCTGAACTGACTGTGCTGGCTGAAAACTTTGCGTCTGCCTCAAACTAGATGCACCCGATGTGCTACTCAATTGTGGGCAATACCTCTTCAGGTGCCCCGCCTGACCATACTGGTAACAAGAGAACGGCTGGCCTCTGCCCTGACTCTGGCTTTGAGGTCGAGCCGAAGATGAAGTTGCTCTCTGACCTCCTCCCCTCTGCGGGCAAGCTGGAGACTTGTGGCCCAGCTGACCACATTTGTAACAAGTAACGTCTCCTTGACTGCCTCTCCCAGAGCCTGCACTCTGCACTGGAAAGGTCGATCTAGTGAATGCACCCTGGGACTGCTGAGGGTTAGAACCCCTTTGCCTCCTACCGTCCCCCTGACCATCCTGACTCCTCTTGGAGCCCCTCTGCCTCTCCTTCTCCTCCTGCATAATAATCTCCATATGGGCCGCCGCATCCACTAGACGCCTATACTCCCAAAACATGGACCCCGCAACTCTAGTCTTGAGTCCGTGTCTCAACTTCCTCTCAAATTCCAGGCAACGACGTTCCTTAGACGCCATAAGCTCAGGTGCAAACCTGGATAAACTGGTGAATGCGGCCTCAAACTCGGCCACTGGCATACTCAGCTGCTTGAGCTGACAGAACTGGTCCCTCAACTTCTCTCTAACAGCTGGAGACAAAAACTTCTCCTGGAAAGCATCTACAAAGGCCTCCCACGTGCCACCAATACGGCCCCGGCACCACTGACCCGCGTCTCCCTTCAACTGGAAAGACACCAAGGTCACCTTCAAAGCCTCGTCTTCGATGCCTAGTATCTCAAACGTCTTCGTCATCTGTTCGAGCCATTCAGCAGCCTTAAGTGGCTCTTTCGGATCACTCACAAACTCGTCCGGGTTAGATCGGAAGAACTCCCTCTTCAAAAAAGAAGGCCCTGCCTCAGCAACATGGGCCTGGACCTGATTCTCAGCTCTGAGAATGTCCATGGATTCCCTTAATGCTCCTGCCATCTCGCGGGCTAAGGCGCCTATGGTCTGCTGACCTACTGGCTCGGCCACTTTGGCCTGACCAACACCCTCCTGCTGCGCCAGAATTTCATCCGGTATAGGCATCTCCTGCCTCCTAGGCCTACCTCGCCTACCACCGCGTCCTCGTCCTGACATCCTAATAAAGGTAACGAAGAACATTAGCACATTCATAAATGTGCCGAAGCTATAACACTCGCGTCCTAATGCATGGACAACTGTAATTCACTCCACGTAAGCACATAATCACATAAGCACTTATGAATTTCATTTCCGGATAATAATAGTCCCGAGGCATTACTAGAGTTCCGGTTAGAAATAGCATTGATCAAGCGCTTTTCCAACAAGACTCACAGAAACCCAAGGATCCAATCAACATTCTAGCACATAATGTTGATTACATAAACATGTTATCACCTACCCAAGTAGTTACATAAACATGTTATCACATAAGCACATAACATTACATCTAAGTCTCTGACAAGCGAGACAAACCCATTATGGTACTAACCACTTCCCACGTACTCAAAGTATTCAAATCCAGTACGCTCTGATACCAAGTTGTAACGCCCTCAAAATAAACCCATAAATCATGCATTCATTACATCCATAAACTGAGAAGAATAAAACATATTGCCATTCATCAGAGTATTCTTACAAAAGATATTACATGTTGACAACAAAAATAAATGCCCTATAGGCTTACAACTTTGCAAGTCAACACTTGGGTTTAACAAAAGTAGAGTTCTAACTCTTTACACAAAATAAGCCCATGGCTTGATATACATGTAATATACAAAAGAGAACAACAAAAAGGGCTATCAGCCTCAAGCCTCCCAAGCTACGTCCTTGGAGGTGGCATATCACCTGATCCTGAAAATGATGTCCCATAAAGGGTGAGCCAACGCCCAGTAGAGATATGCTAAACATAATATGAGCAATAACTAAAACATTAGCATTTGATAAATGTTTAACTCATATAAATAAACTCATAACACATTTCAGTTCCATGACACATATGTCCATGCTTCATTCCATTTTCCTTTACTTAACAATTTCGATTTTATAAACATGGCTCAGAACCTGGCCAAACAATTCCCATGAGACTACGACTCATGTTAAAAACCTTTCCAATATCAACAATTCAAATGAATTTAAAATTCATAACAAACACTTCCATGCTTCACAATTCACATGAGATAACAACTCATAATAAAACACTTCCATACTTCACAAATGATACACAGATTCGCTGTATCAATGGAGTCCATCCCCTATCTCCTCCCAAATAATATCTGGTTTAGGAGTCCATCCCATATCTCCTCCTAAACCGTGAAGTACATTCCCTATCTCATCCCACACAAAACAATGTATATAAACAATTATCATATACACGATCAATCAATACACAGATTCGATGTATTATTCTAACCGTCATATTCAATGACAAATTTAACCGATTAGTTTTAATTCACCTAATCATCATGTAGTGTCTACAACAATCAAGACTATTCTCCACTGATAGCCCAAAGCAATTATTTCTAAACAGATAATAATTACATCCAACAGATAAATTATCAACATTACCAAGGTGGGTGATTAATAAATTCAACTCTATCATTCTACCTCATAATGAGCCAATTTCATTATTTCTAACTCAATTTCATATACCCATAACTTTCCAAATTAATTATACAAAATAATTCATAACATAAAATTAGGTCTTTTCTCCATCTTTTCTCAACATTGACCCAAAGGCTCAAATACCAACAATAAACAACAATAACCCCATTTGAGACCAAAATACACATGTATTGACCCAAAAGAACAAACCTCTCTTTATACATTTTGAAACCCTAACACCCAAAATTACCCAACTTCAACATTAAATCAAAATGACCAAAAGTTTATGTCAAAGATCATAAAAGTGAGTAGTTATCCCTACCTCAAAAGATGAGACCAAATGGAGAAGATGATGAATTTTGAAATACTCCAAAACCTAAGATTTTCGGATGGAAAAGTAGCCCAAGCCAAACTCTACACTTTATACAAAGACACTAAGGTAAAGGATCACTCAAACTCGATCAATCCCTAGAGAGAAGTTGAAGTTTAGAGTGAGGAGCTCTCCAATGGAGGTTTTGAAAAGTTAGAGAGAGAAAGAGTCAAAGAAAAGTGATCCAAAAAGTCACTTTTCGGACTGATATAAAAGTCGCCCCGCTCGAGTGTGGAACTTCCAGCTCGAGCGTCAGACACATACTCACGCTTTGAGCGTGAAAAGTGTCGCTCGAGCGTCGATTGCACACTTCCAGAAGTTTTGCAGACCATGGTACCTGCTCGAGCGTCAGAATCCCCGCTCGAGCGGAGGAACAAAATCAAAGGGGCCCGCTCGAGCGTCAAAATCCTCGCTCGAGCGTCTGATGACCTGTAGAGAAAAATACTGGGAGAAGGAAAATCACGCTCGAGCGTCAAAACTCTTGCTCGAGCGGAGAAGCAAAAACAAAAGGCCCGCTCGAGCGTCAAAAGCCCCGCTCAAGCGTCAAGGCCAAAATCTGGGCATCAACCTTTGGTTTCTAAACACAACCAACCTGTTTCAAACCTGCCCAATACAACCCAAGACTCAAACAAAAGGGATAAAGGATAAAAATGAGAATAAGACAATGACCAACATCCACGGAACCGAGTCCGGAATACAATTAAACAATGAAGGGAAAACCGAGATCGCTATAACTTAAATCTCACCTAACCCAATCCGTTAGCTCATCTGTCAGTGCTCGCGAAGTTTAGGAGTTCGGATGACTAATCAGATTAAGACTTGAAAATTGATTAATTTGTCTCATTAAGTGATTTAAAATTTTGATATATATATACATCAAAAAAATAGGTAATTATATTAAATCATAATGCAAATTTAGATATTGTTATTTTTTTTTTTAGATCCATGTGTGGTTTCTATTCGGGTTTTTTTTTTCTCTTCAATTTATTTAAGATGGAGTTGTGAGTTTCTATTTTTTTTAAAATTTAATTTATCTATGGTTTCTATTTATTTTTAATTATTATTATTTAGATAAATTATGATGCGAGTTAGATATGTGATAGACATGTGAGTTTATTGATTTCAACTATAATGTGGAAGATATTGTCAAATTAAATTTGTTTAGATAAACTTTAAAGATTTTTAAATTTAAAATTGGATATTGAGATGCAAAAGAAAGATTTTAACTGAATAAATAAAAATTAAATTTATTAATTTTATCTGTTTGTATATTTGATTTTTAATTTTTTTTTTTTGTTATGTTGTAATATAATATATAAGATATAGATAGATATCTGTAACTTTTATAAAAATATTATCTGATTTTTTGGAAAAGAAAGAAGGAAGGTAAGTTTTAATATTTTTTTTTTGGAATCGGTGAGAGAGATTAGGATGAAGAGATTATGAAATATTATTATTATTAAATAAATAAATCAGTCATTAGTTTTTTTAATCTATTTTACAAATTAAAAAATCAATAATTTAAAAAAAATTGATTAATTTGTCACATTAAGTGATTTAAAATTTTAATAGATACATAAAAAAAATTTAAAAATTATATTACTAAATCATAATTCAAATTTAGATGTTATTATATCTTTTTGAGATCCATAACTAAATTCTTATCTTTTTTTTTTTTGTGTGTAATTATAGTGTATGAAAGAAATTGAAAAGGGTGTTGCAGTAATTATGAAAAAAGTAAAAAAGCTTTGTGAGTTGGAAGAAGTCAATAAATGCTAAGATTTTTTTTAAAATAAAAAATTAGAAAATTAAGATTAGGATATTGGAACTCCCACAAAACTTGTAGATTAGAAACTCTCTTTTTCTTATATAATATATAGATTTGATTTGATATACTTTCCATTTGAAAGTCATAAATCAAGAGATTTTTTTTTTTTTTGAATGAGAGCTATACAGGATTTTTTTAATTATTTGAAATCAAAAAATATTTGGATCCATTAGACCTGAGGTCAGTTTATGAATAAATATTTGGACCCAAGGTTGTTTTCCCCCTTTGATATGCCCTGAGCATAACGGAATGGACCTGAGGTTGTTTTGTTTTGATGATGATCTACATGTGCCGCTCATGTGTATGATTTACCTATTTAAAAGTCTCATTCATATAACCTTTTTACTCTGGTATTATTCATTGGGCGTTAGCTTACTCTTTATCTATATGTATGTAGGTGAGCAGTGGAATGTCTAGCCCCAGCTGTAGTGATCTTGTGAGAGAACCAAGTTTTGTGGAGTCAACCCGGGATGCCTCACGCAAGGGGCTTTGTTTTTAATCCTTCGTTTTGTCCTTGGGTTGATATTGTTGGTCACGTTTGACCATTTATGTATATAAGTTCTGGGCTTGGAAGACTATGTTATGAATGTTCCTGGACATGTATGATGTTGTTTTTGTATGAATATGTGAGTTATTATTAATATGAGTAAAAAGTTTTTGTTCCATGCCATTTATGCACAAGCTCATTGGACAATGATTTACATTTTGCTTCCGCTTTTGGCCTCTTATTATCAATCTTGATTTGATTTCTGTCTGAGACTGTAAGTAATCTCATGATTATTGACTGGTTATGATCCTAATCTATCAGGGCGGGTTCGGCTTATGACAGTTACGTTATGCTTGGAAGTGGTTATTGTGGTGTGAAAACCACAAAATATAACAAATTACATATGGTACGCCCAGACGTGTACTTTAATTATAGAATTTCTCAAAAAAGAAAAAACATAATAATAAAGTAAAAGATAAGGTGCAAACTCAAGCTAATGCAAAATTCTGAAGATATATTTCCATAAATTACTAAATAAAAAATAAAAAATAAAAGCCCAATTTTGTAAGATTTAGTAAACAAACTGATACAAAAGTTGGAATGCATATGCAAAAGTTTTTCCATCCATGTTTGCTACCATTATATACCCCAACATTGTAAAAACTCAACACTATACGGAAAATATCACTTATTCATAGCCAAATTCAGCACTAACAAAATATCCAATTTCCAAAATTTTGGGTAAGATCTCACTATCAAAAATTTTGAAATATAACAAAAGGAAAATGAAAAAATTAGATGGAAATTTAATGGCAATAGAGATTGCTACAAATTTCACGGGGTGCATGCGTAATCTAGGAGGGCGCAAGTATACTTTTTGTGGGGTGCCAGTGGACTCTTTGAAAGGTGCAAGTGTTTGAACACCAAATATGCTGGTGATTTTCCACTAATGATTTTTCATTTACACATTTCATCAAACAACTAATGAGCATACAAAAATGATACAAACAACACAAAAGTTATCAATGTAAGGAATGGTGAGAGAGAGAGAGAAAGGGGGAGCAAAGCAAAGAGTGAGCTATGGTGGTAAGTCCGTTTGGGTTGAGAAGGGGTAGAAGGGACAAAATGATGTCGTTTTGGGTGCAAGGTCATTTAACATCAGAATCTCATGAGTTGGTAATAAAATTTCCAATATTCACCGCTGCTGTTATTTGCAGTCTTTCTCCATTGATTTGTAAGTTATTTCTACCGCCCCCACTGGGTAGTGTTTCCCTAATTATAACATGCTCTAACTTCCATTATTTTCTTCTAATATATAGATAGATTCTAATGTAAATAGAATAACTATTCCACCAAGTGTGATTTTCTCCTAAAATATAAATTTAGTTTTATGTTTTTGTGTTAAATCTAAAATTAGGATTTTTGGTCTTTTGAATGGCTACAGGACTAATGAATTACATTTAAAATAAAGCACAACACACTAATCAAGATAATCTAGGGGTCATAATTCTTTCATGATCATTTTCATGAAAGTTTTTTCATGATCCCTAACTTTTCTCAACATTAATAGGGGTTGATGGTTAAATTTTTTATCTCTCATTTACTCTTAGTTAAAATCAAATTGGAGCGTACTGTTGGACTCTGTAACTCCACCATGGAGCTCACATTAATGATTCAAACCATATTCAAACCATTCAATGTGTAGAGTTTGTTGAGTATTTTATCTCTGAAAAAAATCACATTGATCGAATATCGATAGCCGCTTGATCAGATTAAATTTGTGTCAACGGTAATTATGATTTAAAAATAAATTGTTAACACAAATATGATTTGATACAGTGACAATTGATATCTGATTAACGTAATTTTTTACAGTAATAAAGTACTTAACAAGTATTACGCATTAAACAATTCGGATTGCTGATGTAGGTTCCGTAGTGAATGCACGGAGGCCTAATAATATGCTCCAATTGGGAAACTCAACTGGGGGACAAAATTTCCCCATTTTCAGCATCTTCAAACATGTGCTATACAGGCTGACCAAATCTTCTAACTTGAAATGGAACTCCCAATCAGCAGCACTTTGCGAAACATTTTAAAAATAGATATACATATATAAAGGAAAACAGTAATGGTAAGACTTTGAATTCATGTTCTAAATTAAAAATAAAATAATAGTAATAATATATAATCTAAATTTATTAAAGGTGTGTACTTTACTATATAAGAATGGAATTTCACTGACACATTGACTAGCATATCACCCGTGCTATGTGCGAATTATGTTTATAATTATCTATATATGTGAATTGTGATTTTAAATTTTTTTTTTTTTAAATGTCTTCTTTTATTCCTTTTTAATATTATATTAAAGTTTAATATTTTGATAATAATCATATATGTTGGACTTTTTAAAGAATTAAATGTCTTTTTTTTTAATTATATTATATTAAAGTTTAATATTTTAATAATAATCATATGTGTTGAACTTTTCAAGAAATTTTTTTTATACTTGTTCTTAACGCATTAAAGTGTTATTATGAGGGATAATAATAATATATGTTGAGACTTTTCAAGGAATTCATGTGTGTTGGATTTCAAAGAATTTTTTTATGCATGTTCTTAATGCATTAAAATATTAGTATGAGGGTAAGACTTGGGAGTTGGGAGAAATTAATAAACGCTAAGATTTTTTTTTTTAAATAAAAAAATCAGGAAATTTAGATTGGAAGATTGGAGCTCCCACAAAGCTTGGGACTAAAAGCCCCCTTTTGCTTAATATGTAGTATAGATAATTAATTACATATGTGAATTGCGATTTTTAAATGTCTTTTTTTTTTTTGTTGAAAAAGTCTTCTTTTTTTCCTTTTTTATATTATATTAAAGTTTAATATTTTGATAATAATCATATGTGTTGAACTTTTCAAGGAATTAAATGTTTTTTTTTTTAGTATATTATATTAAAATTTAATATTTTGATAATAATCATATGGGTTGGACTTTTCAAGAAATTTTTTTTATGCTTGTTCTTAATGAATTAATATTTTGATAATAATCATATGTGTTGAGACTTTTCAAGGAATTCATATGTGTTGGATTTCAAAGAATTTTTTTTAATACTTGTTTTTAATGCATTAAAGTGTTATTATGAGGGAAAGACTTGGGGGTTGGGAGAAATTAATAAATGTTAAGGTTTTTTTTTTTTTTTTTTTTTTTAAATCAAAAAATCGAGAAATTTAGATTGGGAGATTGGAGCTCCCACAAGATTTGGGGTTAAAAACTCCCTTTTGCTTAATATATAGTAAGTATAGATTTGGCATAAATTTCAAGGTGGAATATCTAATTTTATTGAAAGAAAAAAGAAAAGAAAAGGAGAGAGAGCAGACTTTGATTTCTGTATTCCTATCTCCATCATCTAAAGCAAATTTAATAATGTCCATGAATCTTGAATTTGTTGAAGAATATGTGAACAGAATATATATATATATAAATATAAAAAATTAATAATAAGAGAGAAGTGAGTAAAATAAATATTTTATTTTATTTATTTGCTAGTCTCCATAAATTATTTTTATTAATCATTCAAAATTGAAGGTGTACTCTGGATGTGGACAATTGACTATGAATTAGATGTATAGTATATACACCAGCAGCCAAGAATGACGATACTGTCTCTCTCGAAGCTCTACCAAAACTGACCGTCTCACTCTAGTGTGTGCTGTCAAAGTTGACTATGCAGGAGGGGGTTTGTTTGGGGCGAATTGTTTATTCAATTTAAAGAAAAAGACCAATATACCTACCCTCCAATGGACTTATAAACAAGGTTTCATGAGGAGTACTACTACCATACCATTTCATCAGACACAATAACCTGAAGATGATGAACGCCTCTGCCATGCTACCTCCATTGCCCAAAGGTACGTACGCTCGCAAAATTTTTTTGCCTCAGCGTTTCATTTATTTGGTCTCTGTTACACACAACACAGTTCACAACACCATAAATATATGCATAAAATTTGATTTTGTTAAGTAAATTAAATATATACATATGGACCCTGGCTCCTCTCCAGGAGAGTAGAGTTCGCCATTGGGTGGGCTTTAATTCGGGTCTATGTCGATAATTCAAACCGTGCAATGTGTAAAACCCATCGAGTACATTATTCCTTCAAAAAATTACATTGATTGGATATCGATAACCATTTGATTAGATCACATTTTCAAATATAATTTTCGAAGTAAATTGCGATAGAGCGATCTGATCAAGTAGTTATTAATATTCTATCAATGGAATTTTTTGTGGGGTTGATATACTTGACAGGCTCACACATAGAATGGTTTGGATTATCGACATGGACCCAGATTAGAGCCCACCAATGCCAAACTCTCCTCTCCAGGAGAGGAGCCAAGTCTTATGCATATAACTTCTATATCTTATATTATTATATATGTAAAGCCTTGAGATGTTGTTGATACAAAATGTCTCATATATTTGTCTCACATATCTCGCGTTGGTGCTAACTGTTTGAGCTACCTGCTAGTCTCTGCTGATTGTATTGATGTCTTGAAGTTTGATTTATCTGTTAGTCTTTGCTGCAACTCTCTGGTTTTTTTGTGTATTTTTTCATCTTGGTCTGATTTTGTGGCAGCATCTTCTGCTCTGTTTTGTTGGTTCCCCACCAACTGGTGCTTGGAGGCTCCAAAACTCCTCTTTATTGATGTCATTTATCATATCTTTTATGTTTTCATCAATAAAGATTTCCTTTGCTGATAAAAAAAAGAAAGAAAACCCTCAACACATGTTTCCAATACTATTATATATGTGAAACCTTAGGATGGAGGATAAGAGTTGAAACTGAGATTATGAATTTGGCAAAGAGCATACTATGTGTGCATTTCTCTTTATCATTGTTCTTATACTGTTATATATCTATACAAGTTTGAGCAGTTTTACACTAAGTATTACAATGGTAACATTTGATTGAATCGTCTGACACATTATGATTCGACAACTAAACACGCTTGTTAACGGATTGAATCAATCGCTTTATAGATTTCGTCAAGTGTTTGATCTGAGAAGACTGAACAGAAATGTTTGATTAGGAGGTTACAAAACTTGATCTCAAATTTATTTCTTTACACAGCACATATGTTTTGAAATCCGTGAACTCTCATCTATGATTTTGGTGGGATCTGCATTGGTTGCAAATTCTTATCATTTTGATTTTAATCAATCAAGGTAATTTAATTTGTCTTAATAGATGGGAACAACGATTAAACCGTCCTAAAATTTGGCTATGGTCTCAACTTCGGAGAAAAAAGAGTAGTTTTCAAGAAAAATTACTTCATTTAAATTGCTAAAATACTAGACAGAAAATTCGCAAATAGAAAAATACCCTATAAAATTAATATATAATTCAAATCCATTGTAAAGTTATGTTTGGATCGTAAATTTGGGTATATGTTTGAAAAGGAAAAAGAAAAAAGTGAGTTAAATATTCCATTCATATTTCATCTATCTTTTCTTTTTATCTTTCCAAATCTCTATTCAAATCCATGATTAAATATATGCCCTATCTAACAAAAATTAAATCTAAACCACATGTTATATAGCTAACTAATTTTTTGTCTATGAATATGGTGCACTTATCCTTTTCTGTTAAATTGCAGGCTAGAAGGTAAGGTTGCTGTAATTACCGGTGGTGCTAGCGGCATTGGCGAGACTACTGCCAGGCTTTTTGTAAGACATGGTGCCAAGGTGATTATCGCCGATGTCCAAGATGACCTTGGACACTCCCTCTGTGCAGACATTGGTTTAGAAGAAGCAATTTCCTTTGTTCATTGTGACATTACCAATGAATCTGACGTCCAAAATGCAGTAGACACTGCCATTGCCAAGCACGGCAAGCTTGACATAATGTTCAACAATGCAGGAATTACTGGTAGGAGTGATCCCAGAATCACAGCAGGAAATAGTGAAGATTTCAAGAGGGTGTTCGATGTGAATGTCTTTGGTGCATTCCTAGGAGCCAAATATGCTGCTCGAGTTATGATTCCAGCAAAAAAAGGCACCATTTTGTTCACTTCAAGCATGGCTTGTGTGATTTCCGGTCAAGGCTCTCATGCCTACACAGCTTCAAAAAATGCAGTTGTAGGCCTCACCAAAAACTTGTGCGTCGAGTTGGGGCAGCATGGGATTAGAGTCAATTGCATCTCTCCTTTTGCTTTGGCTACACCAATGATGTTAAGTAATTTGACACTGGGATGTGAGGGCAAGCAAAAGGCAGAAATGGTTGTTTCTGAGGCGGCAAACTTGAAGGGGGCGGTGTTGGAAGGCAAAGATGTGGCAGAGGCAGCGTTGTACCTAGCAAGCGATGAATCCAAGTACGTGAGTGGGTTGAACCTTGTGGTTGATGGGGGTTACAGCACTACCAATCCATCTCTCGGGGAGGCTCTCAAGAAATTGGCCATGTTTGTTGCAACTTAAGAATTGTAATTGTTAACTTTAAACTTTAGGTACATCATATATAATAATTGAACTCATGTTATCATGCTTATTTTTTTCGTAATAAATGTTTCTGCAACCCAACAATGATTGTCAATATCAAATGGCAAAGTCATATTTTACCCAATTCACTAATCAATCATATTTGAAGGAAAAAAAAGAAAAAAAAAGAAAAAAAGAAAAAAAAGAAGAGAGCAATCATAGTTACTCAAATGGAAATGGTTTTGGATCGGATGTCTTGAATTACGAGTCACGTTTAGAAAACTCTTCGTCAATTGAGAAGCTACTAAAATTTCTCAATGTTGTATTCACACTCCAAATTCCTAGGTTCAATAATAGTCACCTAGGAGAGAGGAATGGAGTGAGAAATATTTTTCTATAGAGATTTTTTAGGTAAAACTCCTACACTCAATAATGCGCATTATTGTTTCTCTATATCACATATATAGAGGATCTCTGTTGATAGAGGTAGAGTTGTAATCTCCTACAATAACTCAAACACTTCTTTAGATAATTCCCTTAATTATTTTATATTATAAATCATGTGAATTATCTACAACCTATGTGGATACTTCATGGGTTATGGGTCAGGTCAAATCCGACCCAATTTCCACCATCTCACTTGTCCACATCATTGGTTATACTCACAACTGTCATTTTTCAATTTATCATTTAATCCACTCCTTATACGGAAAAAATAGAGCGTGCAACCTGGTGAAAAGTTATAAGGTAGGAGCACTATATTAAACCACCATGAACTAACATAGCACATCACTCAAAATATCTCTTCTATACCCTAGATTCAATGGATCATACCACGGATCAAACATTTTAAAACCCCTCGTGAGTCATAGCTCGTAAACATGTTTGACCCTTGTCACACCCCGTATTTTATTACTCGGATAACATTATCAATATTCATTAATTAAGTCCATTTACAAATGTTAATTCATCTTTTGATGAATTGATAAATAAATAAATATACATGTTCCCTCTCGTTACACAACAGTATCATTTACATACAAATAAAAGAAATGCCTGAGACTTACATCCATATTACATACAAGAAAAATACTGATCTTTGAATTACAAGTATATCTTACAACCTCAAAATAAAATCATAAGACTGCACAAGAAGGAAATTCTATGTCCTGATTTTTGAAATCTTCAATTACCTGTAAAGTTCATCAACATGGAATGAGCACTAATACCCAGTAGGAATCTCATAATTCTAAAACAATAATTAACACATAGATAGAATTGATAATGTATGCAGGGTGATGCTATATAGTAAGGTGATGTTTTGTATGCCTAAAATATTATACTTAGAATATAATTTTCTCAAAATTCATTTCAACATTCAAGAAAACTTTCCGCCATAATAATTATCTTTCATCATTAGAAAAACCATAAGTCTTCTTTGAAAACAAGTATACGTAATAAACGACATCATTTTAAATTTGTTAATCCAATTCCATGACATTCCTCATTTCATTTCCATTTTACAATTCACAAATACTATAACTTTATAACATTAAAGTCCAAGTTCCCTTTATATTAAAAAACAACCGTCGTACACTCTATTCCCACTTGTCTATATGTTACATCGCATCAACATTTCTATCATCAATAGTAATTCAACTTAAATCAAGAATATAAACCCCTTTCAATTCAATTTCTCAAATATCTAGAATTAATTTCAAATCCCTTTTTCAAATAAACATTCATCTTCAATTTATGAAACAAATCATTAACCTGATTGAAAACCCACTTTAGACCAAAATTTTGAATCTAGGGTTTTAAAGAAAATTAGGGCTTTTCCTTATCTTTTTCACAAAATCTCCAAATCATCATAGATTACTCATCAAATCGTTGAAATACTCAAAACATTTCAAACTTGAGTGAAAGCCCCATTTTTCTCTTTTATATATTTCAAAACAAAATTTCAACTCATACACAACTATAACTATCAAGATACTACATAAACACACCAAATCATAGATATAGAAAGATAAAGGTATTCCTATTTTGTTCTTTTCTCCCTTCCTTTCCTAAAACATCTTATTAAGAAGACTCATCATTTATAAGATTAAATGATTCATCCCTCATAAAATCATTGTTCACAAGTTCACACAAGATTCTTCATTTTTACTTAAACTTCCAGCCTAATTATACCAAAATTACCATAAGTCCACAATCCTTAACTCAAATTGATATTACTAATATTCACAAAATAAAACTCACAATCTTTACTTATGGTCACAAAACAACCCGGTGAGTTCATTATCATCAACCCCTTACCGAATTACCATTTTATTTTCCATTATTCTCAAGTAATTTCTATATGCATTTCTCCTCTATGCAAAATCACATAACAAATTGTAATTTTATAAGTTCATTACGAGTCATACACATTATCGCCGACTCAACACATTTTTCAACACATTTCTCAACATGTTTCACCTTTTGCTGGCTTGATACGGCGGGATAGCGGGCACTCAACTCACAACACCTTCCACTTTTTGCCAGCTTGATACAATGGGATAGCAGGCACTCGACATTCATGTTTTTTTACATTTTTTGGTTCGATAAGATAGGCAATTCGACACCCAAAAATATTTCTTTTTCTACATTTGTTGGCTCATACGGCGGGGTAATTGGACACCCAAAAATATTTATTTTTCCATATTTGCCAACTCCAAAAATGACGGGGACGTAGACACCCAAAACCATGTTTTTCCACATTTGCCGACTCTAAAAATGGTGGGCTCATGGACACCCAAAAATATTTTCCCACATTTGTCCGGCGATATGCGCAGACAGGGCAATTCGGCACCTTGACTCCCCGCATGGGTACCAATTACAACACAACACAACAACACCTAACACAACTTAACCCAACTCAACCCAACTCACCATAACTCAACTCAACTCAACTCAACTTAACGCATTTCTTAAACCTCCACTTCATCATTTCATCACAAATCTTATATCATCAATACAATTCACAATTCAAAATCCCCAAACTCAATCTCATCACATAGCACAACTTAGAATATCAATAACAAGAGTTTAATTGCAATTTTTACATGGATTTTCCAAACATTTTCAAAATTCAATTAATATGGATATGTGCAATTTAACACCTCAACTTCATAATGCCACTTTCAATTTAAGTAAAAACCATCAACCATCTTTATGAGCCAGAATTGAAGCTTTTCACAAAAACACTTTTTATTCCAACTCTTCTATTCATCATTCACCCAAAATCATAACCCAACCCAAAAAGGTAAACCCCAAAACATCAAACCCAAACCCCCAATCTCATGATTTATCATAAAATGCATAAAAGATAAATTTTGTATAAGGAAAAATATCACAAATCTATCCATAAATGAAAGTATTGAAAGAGAACCAGAAATTCCTACCTCAAAAGAAGAAGAGATGAGAAAACCTGTAAACTGACTACTCAACACTTGGCGCAAGACCTACATATCACACATAGCATGTACTTGAAGATTTATAACATAAACAATGCAACAAACGGTTTAAACCTAACTTTAACCTTATGCTTAGCTCAAAACATTGCTAACATGCTCTTAGAGTGCTAAATGCAAGTTCTAGATGTCTCGAGGGGTCCCATATGCAAGAAAACAAGAAAAGCATGGTCAATTAAAACTTAATCCACGAATCAAGCCTAAGTTAATGATTTCTGCTTCGTAAATTTGAACATAAAACTCATGTTCAAAATAATCTTCTCAAACTCAAATTAACCAACCTCAATAGAGTCCCAAAGCTCCAAAAATAAGTAAAATAATTTCAATTGAGAGAATAATTGAAGATTTAAAACAATCTCCAAGTTTTTTGGTTTGTAAATTTAACATGAAAACTCATCTTTAAAAATCATCGACAAACTTTAATTTCTTTTCATCAAATGAGTCATAAGGTTCTAAAAACATGTTAGACAACATCAATTGAAAGATTTATTTAAGATTCAAAACAAATTTTCAGAATCTCTCATTTGCTATTTTAAACATGATGAAACTTTCTTGAATCTTCAAATACACATGCAACAAAAGCTATGAATACTATCAACGCAAGATTTCTACCTTAAATCTACAATAAATGTAATGATACATGGATGGTTGTGAGTGACTGCATAAGAATCCATCTATTCCAAACCCTAGCAAACAAAACTCATGAAATCTCTCCTCATCTTCCATATACACGCAATTGATCTTACATAACAAGATTGATAAATGATTTCTCTTATAAAATCATGAAAAATGCATGAATACAAGCATGAAACACAAGATAGATGCATGAACTCATCAACCTCAAACCCTAGATTGCAAAGTTCCATGAACTTCTCTACAAAACCCAAAACACAAGCTCTAGTATGTGAATCCATGCAAAACAAGATCAAAACATGAAAAAGATGGAGAAATCTTACCTTAAGATGAAGAAATTAAGAAGCCGTAACTTCTCCTCTTCGTTCTCCTCTCTCTCTAAGCTCTCAATATAAAACACACATGCTAACACCAACTCACTCTACATCTCTATTTAACCAAAAAAGATGACTAAATCATCCAAACAATGCCTTAACTTACCAAATTAAAATTAACATAAAACAACTCATCAAACTACTTAAATATAGTTAATCTAATCATATACGACCCTTAATTACACAATTAAACTTGAATTAGGCTCATACCGATTAAATTACAATTATTCAGTCATATTTAATCAAAAACTTATAAACATATGAATTTTGCAATTAAACATGAAATAATTATTTATATATAAATTTCATAGCTATAAATTAATCTCACACATGTCAATTTAGATTGTGAAGTCTCATACAAAATTTCTAAATCAATCTGAAAATTAGCGAATCTGACAATTTTGCCACATCATAAATTAAATTCTCATACATGCAATTAAACATGAGACATGACTCATATGCGAATAACATGATTAAAAATCAATCCTATACATGAAAAATTAAATATTTAAGGTCTCATATTAGCTCTTCTGAATCAGAATTAATCTCTTTATCACATAATTCACACAACTTATACTAACACATGAAAAAACGATTATCACAAGGCTAATTAATGATAAAATGATCAATTAAGCAAAAGTACGGTTGGGGTTTTACAACCCCCTACACTGTATCTGTACATATGATTTTATCATGATTTCAAATCCAACACAATCGCCCAGGCAATGACCAACAATACAAGGGTTTGATTTCCAACAATCTTCACTAGCCACTCATATCAATTCACTCAAACTTGACAGCTTTCCTAGACATGGTCATCTATGTTGTATTTATTATGGCCCTTGGATGACATGCTAAAGTAGTGACATCAAGTCATCACTTCATGATAGAGTTCTAGATTCAAGGGCATAGAGTAGGCTTAATATTTCCCTAATAGGCACACACAGTGCTAGAACATGGATCCATCTAGCCACTCTCTTGTGTAGTCGATAGTAACACATACAGGATGACATGTACGCTAAGGCGAAGCTCCCATTAAATAGGGTTTGTGTAGCTTGCTTTTTGTGCTCCTTTTAGATATGATAGTCCTATAGTTCGGACTCCCGTGGTTCTAAATTTGATCTCACAAGTGCAATATGAAATAGATAAACACAAAAGAGTCCAAATCTGGCAAATCTTTTAGAAAATCGATTTTGAATCAAAATGCCAAAAATGCACTGCTTTGCCAGATTACAGAGTCACCACCTAAATATTTTTGAGAAATTTGGGAAACTCGGGACTCGTGCCAAAGGCCGCTTATCCGTCATCACCAAAGTGTCTCGACTCTGGAACTTAGGTATGAGAGGGGAAGGTCATAAATTGAGCACCTCACTCGCCCGATCAAAGATCGGCCTCTACTAATCATGATGTGATTCTTATTTACATTATATGCTCTTGTTTTGATTATTACGCTATTGTTACTATGTGATGAACACAAGTATAAACTAATTTGCAAAAATTAGAACTCTTTGATTTCATGTTTGCTTGAAAATTGTTTCGAATATGTACCACTTGAAAAAGTGATCTCATATGCACTTTAAGCAAATTATCCCAATTCAAGCAATTAGCCTCCATCCACAGGCATTCAAACAGTTATATCAATTAAGCACTTAGCCTCCTTCCATAGGCATTTAAACAGTTATATTAATTAAGTACTTAGCCTCATGGTATTCATGCTTGATGTGGCAACAATCACACGCATGCGATATGCTAAAGTAATAAATGCTCACCTCAAGACAAGCCGAAAGAAACAAAAGAATTAGAAAACATGCATGCTCCTAAATAATGCAATATGACAAATGCAACATATGCGATATGCAATTTAAATCGGCTCGGCTACTAACATGACATGTGAATCAATTTGATAGTATGCAGTTTGAGCACGTTTTCAAAGAAGTAATAAAAACAATGTTTGTTAGAATGATGAGCCAAACCCTATGCATGTAAGACAAATGGATGCAAATCATGGAAATATTAAAAGAAACACGATGTTCTATACTATCCATCATAAGTGGTTAAATAAAAAGAAGAAAGACGTGGGGTTGAAAGACATACACAATATTACAATTTTGCCCTCGCACAAGAGGGTCCAAATGAATGAATTAGCTAAGCTACTTAACTAATTATTACAACGCCGAAGTTAATTAACTATTCTAGCTAATTAAATAGTTACAACGCACTCTAATTAACTAATTAGTTACGTTACAGAATTAATTAACGAAATAATTAATTAAAAGTTCACTAACAACATACTACTATTAACAAAAACAAATTTAACGGGTCCCGAGGAACAAGGAAATGACTTATGCATGCATATGAATTTCTCTCTTGAGAATGCCTCTACACTATTTTGCATCTCAGCCTCTACTCTGCTCTGTGAAAACAAGTGGTACTGCTTGGCTGAAAAAGGTGGCCGATAGGCCAGAAGTGGTGGCTGGCCGCCCACTAATAGTGGCTTGCCGTACGGGAAAGATGGCCTGCAGGCCACTAATGTTGGGTTTCTCTTGCTGCAACAGAAAAAAAACAGAGTACAAACAGAGCATTCTCAGGGGATGTTTGTCCACCCTGCCTCTCCTTATCATTAGATAGCTCAAAGAAAGGGTAGGCTTGATTTGCAAGACGTCAATCGGTGCAAATTCATTGCGTGATGACTTATGGACCATGGGATGCAATTTCAATAAATGCACAGTTAAAGACTCATAAACCTCTTCCCTATCATGATATTGATCACGAGAAGCGGTTGACATCGACTCTTGAACTGTTTTTATCACTAACAAGTATGAAACGACTCAAACCTCAATGGGTTCAATTAACGTCCGATTGAACCCAAACCATTTTATTATCTTGCTCCATTTTAAGCCATTGATTACCCCTTTTAATTACCTTTCTATTCATTAGTCATTTTAGTCCAAAATGAGCATTAAGTCCACTAAAGGGGGGAAGTGTCAAACAAAGGGTTGTTTTGGGCATGAGAGAGATGTCATGCCATTGGTAATGAACCTCTGAAGAGATTAAACCATTAAGCACAATGATCTCTATCTTGTTGCATCCATTCTTTTTGCGTAAACATGTTTAGGATCATTATCACCCCATTGCAGTGTTATTTTCCAGTACATCTTTCACCAGCAGATCATTCCTCACTTATATCATAACACCCAGTCACTTGAATTCTTTCTACGAAAAACATAGTTCTGCATGTACTCGCACCCCTTTCACGTTGAAACATGGTTATGTTATGTGTAAGCACCCATGCTACACTGAGGTCAGTATTGAGGGTGTAGGCACTTATCTTGTGTTAGGCGTCGTTTGGCTGTGCCCACTTCTTTTCTATATAAAATGTAGTTTGATTTTGCATCTCTATTCCTTTACGGTATTCGTGTGTTTTGCACTACTTGCGGTTTGATTAGTTCATTACATTGTGTATCATTTTGCATTCTACCCTTGAACTACGCTGGCTTGATTCCTTGCAACGAGATACGTAGGCAACCCTTGGGTTCAACTAATTGCATCTGCATTTTGTTTGTTTGCCCAAGTCTTACGGCCTTGTCAAAATGGGTTGTCTTCGGGCTTTGACATTCACTCATGTCATTTCATAACTTCGAGCTCTATAAAAAAGGGGCAATTGTAGAAACCCCATTTTTGACCACCCCCAAGAATTGGGCGCCATCGATTGATCACCCAATGATGAATTTATACGCTTGTCCAGATGCTCGATGTCCTCAGCAGAAAATCTTAGCTTTGAGCCTTAAAAACCTATACTTCATGGTGGCGACTTGTAATCTGTGAGGTGTCCCACCGGTGGTAAACATGTGAGGTCTCTCACCGGTGAAAGGTCTGTAATCTGTGAGGTTTGTAAACAACAAACCAACTGTATCTCACCATGGCTGGCTTGTATAGAGGCGGGCTCGCTCCGAACAGGTAGATCCAGGCCGCCTCCCACTAGCCCATGTCCATGTTAAAAGGGGTCGGATCACCCCCTACTCCTAAGCCTGTGATCATCGAAAAGTCATAAGGGGTCATCGTCATCTCCCTAGTGGAAGAGAAGTGGAAGGAGTTTGTGGTATCCCTCTACCTCTCCACTAATACTCTGAGTAGGTGAAGACACCCCATTTTTGACCGACCTTAAGACTCAGACGTCACCAGTTGAGCGCTTGGTGATGTTGCATGTCGTGCTCGTCCAGAGGTTTCAGAGTCTCGGCCGTGAGCCCTGCCTCCGGACTTCCGGGCTTTTCTGTGCCTTGCCTCGGTTTGCGAACTAGGCTCGGTTTTCTCTGTTTCTCTTCCCAAAGGAAGGGAGAGGTCTCGTAGACCGTCTCTCAGTGGCCATGGGCTATGTTTCGTGGTCGTAGGCCATTTTGCCCATTTCGGAGCCTGGTTCCCGGTTTTCGGAGCCGTCAGGCCGTGTGCCTCGGTTTGGGACCGCCTAACCATCTCCGTTTGCTCCGGTTTTTGGCATGCATCTTATTTACCCCCTTTTTAGGGACACTGAGGTCCGAGAGACCTACTTCGTGGTCGAACACCACTCCCGGTGCCTAACAGTCAGTTTTCGGGGCCTCAGACTGCGCGTTTCGGCCCCCGAACCTTCATTCTGCATCGGTTTTCGTTCATTTTTGGCAGGGACCTTTGTTTCATCACCAGGAAGGTCATAGAAGGGTGGGAGGCCAGTAATTGTTTCAGCAACCAGTTATATTCCTTCATCGCCTGCCGACGCCCGTTTTTCTCACTTCCAAGCCAAAATTGACCACCCTAGGGCCACTTTCTTCAACTCCAAACCACATATTTGTGTTGTAGACACCTGGGAGGACACAAATATCACATGGCCGGCCAGTAATTCCATTTGACCCTTTTGAACCCCTTTGAAAAATGGCCTATTCTCTCTCCTGTTTTACAGTTGCCAGTTTTGAACCACAGGATTATGTTGAGAGCACCTGGGAGGACACCAATTTGTGGTGGCCGGCCAAAAATTCAATTTGGCCTTTTTGACCCCTGGCCGGCCGGCCATGGGGGGTGGCCGGCCGGCCACCTGCAGCTCCAAAACCTGGCCGGCCTTGCTCCTCAGGGTGAGTACATTACAGCTGTGCATTGTTTTTCCCTCCAAAACCTGTATCCGGAGGGAACTTTTTTGGAGGGAAACTTGATGCAATTTCCCTCCCATTTTTCCCTCCTTTTCTCCCCCTCTCTTGGCCATATAACCAGCCTCCCAGGTCTGGTTTGAGGGTTACAAAAAATCCCTAAGAGCTTTGCATACACATCTCCCTCTTCCTCTCTTCCAAACCCTCAAAAATCTTCCAAGTTCTACACCCTTTCTTCATCACCACCTAGCACCACCACCACTACTCCATTTCCAGCAGCTTGGGGAGTTTTTCAGAGGCTAGGAGATAGCATTTCTCAAGCCAAAAGGCAGCCAAGGGTTGGTCTTCAAGGGTAAGCACCATTCTCCCTCTTTCTAGCTCATTTTTGTGCCATATATTAGTCCTCTTTGCTTACTGTTTTGAGCTCCGGCCATAACTGGAAATATCATTTTTTTTGAGCTCCTTTTCATCTTTCATTAAGGGTCCTACCCTGTTTGGGACCCCCATCTTGCACTTCCTTCTTTACCCCTTTGTATGCCATAATCTTACATAGTATTTTTGGCCCATATGTAATCTGTTTTGGAGCATGAGGTAAACTGAAAATAGGCTTATTTTGAGCCCTTCTTAAACATTGAAGAAGGGCTCAACACTGTTTGGGACCTCCATATATCACTTGTCATTGTACCCCTCTTAGGTCCCCTTTTTTGCATGATTTATTAGGCTATTGTGTCTCTGTTTTTGGACCTTGGTCCGAACTGAAAATAGCCCTAAAATGACCCCCTCTTCATGTTTCATTAAGGGTCTAGGGCTGTTTGAGACATCCTTGGTATACTTCATGTTACAGCCCTCTTGTGGCCTTAATTTTGTATGGCATTTTGAGCATATTTCTACAACAATCGCCACCCCTACCTCTAATGCTTGTGCCACCACCAGTGCAAGGTCACCAAGAAGATGACAGAAGTATTGCACTCACCAAAGAATTTAAAAAGATAAAGCCACCATTGTTTCATGGGGGAGTTGACACACTAAAGGTAGAAGCTTAGGTCCTTGGGATAGAAAAACTATTTGAGGTGTTTTCGTGCACTGAAGCACAAAAGGTCTTATTGGCTGCATTTACTCTAGACAATGAGGCGAGGCGATGGTTGATGTTAGTCCGGGATGACAATGGGTGGCTGGGCTCGGTTTCTATAAATCTTCAATAAGAAGTACTTCTCACAGTGTATCCGGGATAGAAAGGTATTCGAGTTTGAGCAACTAAATTAGGGAAACAAGGCAGTGGTTGAATATGAGGTTCAATTTACTGAGTTGGCATGCTTTACGCCACACATGGTTGACACGGATTACAAAAAGGCCAAGAAATTTAAGGGAGGTATTCGCGATTCAATATTAGAGAAGATTAATGTACTGAAATTGCCAAAGTATATTGATGTACTAGATAGAGCACAAATGTCAAAAACAAACATGGCCGCTCACAATTAAAAATTTGAATGGAGGGGCAAAAGGCAAAATTTCAATAAGGGAGCAACAAAAAGTCCAAATCAGAGACTTTTGGCAAATCAAGTTCAAATTAGAGTGACAATTTCGTACCTACCTGCATGGTATATGGAAAGAAGCATCGGGGTGTTTGTTATCACACTACAAAAGCATGTTACCATTGTGGAAAGGTTGGTCACATGGCAAGAGATTGCACATAACCTCAAGAAGGCGGTAACGAGGTGCTACAAGTTCAACCGGGTAGGTCCCAACAGTGAAACCAAATACAACACCTGCTGCAACAAGAAATGAACTAAGGCAAGGAATAGTCTTCGCACTAGTTCCAGGGGATACTCATAACACAAAGGCTGTAGTCTTAGGTACAATTTCTGTTTGTGGCCAAACTGTGTATGTATTGATTAATTTGGATTCCATATACTCTTTTGTTGCTATGGTATTTGCTGATAAATTCAATAGACCTATGTAATCCTTAAGATACATATTGCGTGTTGCATCACCAACAGGAGGATCTATGTTATGTTCATTTGTTTATCCTGCATGTGAATTATTACATGGGAATGCCATTTTATATGTTGATTTGTTACCCCTTGATATGAGACATTTTGATGTTATTTTAGGTATGGACTAGATATCTATGTGACAACCACACATTTTCATGTATCATGTATATTAAATTGCTCATGCATTCATGTCATATATCATATGTTTATATGATTTGAGACTTGCAGTATTAGAAGAGAAGAACAAGGACTATGAAAAACTAGGTTAGAAACTTGTTTGTTATATCTTAGAATTATTTGCTATGTGTTTTGAGTTAGGGGGTAGTTTAGAGCCTATTTTGAAAACCATAGGTTATGCCTAAACCTTAACTGAGGAGCCTAAAGACCTTAGTCTAATGAATCTAATCTTTTCATGCTATGTGTTGTTTACTAAGTAGGATAAAGTATTACTTAAGTATGATTAGGAAATCTTAAGTAAATTAGAAATAAACTTGATTAGCTAGACATAAGCTAGATTTGTTAAGCCTAAGAAAGCAAGATTAGAGATTTAGATATGTTACCACTTTAGCCCTAGCCACATGGGATAAAACCTTTAGTTCCTAATCAAACAAATAGGATTTTTCTGGAAGGAAGGAGAACAAACGAAATGGAGGAAAAAAGAGAGGAAGAAAAGAAGGGAAAAAAGGGGAAAAAAAGGAATAACTTGAAGAGACCTAATCAGAATTTGACCTAGAAGTGTTCCAAGGTGAAAATTCAATCCAAAATCTTGTAGTAGACTCTCTAAACATTTAAGAATAGGAAGAAATTAGAATTAAAATGGGTTAGAAATGGAGAACTTGGAAGAAATAGAACAAAAATTGCGCTAGGAAGAAGTTATGCTAGAAAACTTGAAAAATTCATTCTTTTGGTTGAAAACTTAGTGTTCTTAGTGCATATGGATCTTCATCCTCACATACTCTCATGATTTTCAAGAGATTTTATGATTTAATCTATGTTTTGAAATAAAAGAAAAGAGAAGTTTTGGAAACGGTTTAAAAAAGAGCTAAGTCTAGAGTTTTGATCATTCAATCTTGCAATTTCATGAAGATTTTGATGTTTTGATTTAAAAAACAAAAACAACTTTATGTTTTCCATTGATTTTGAGTGTTTTTGGGTGTTTTAGCTTGAACCCTAGCTTGAGAAATGGAAGAAAGTGACTTAGAACCAACAGATTTTTCGGATAACAGCAGTTTACCTAGCACCACACGTGCGATAAGGCTTCCTGCACGTGTGTGTAGACGTCCCCGAACATCCCGGGAAAATCCCGTTTTGTTCATTAGGCTTACTATAGTTCGGAATCAAATGTCACGGTTCTGAATCTAATCTCGCAAAGTGCAATGCAAGATCGATAAATCACCAAAGAGTCTAAATCCGGCAAATTGTTTTGAAAAACTGATTTAGAAAGAAGTGCCAAATATGGACTGCTTTGCCAGATACAGAGTCGCCACCTAAATATTTTTTTTGGGGGGAATTTAGGAAACCCTGGCTCGTGCCTAAGGCCACGTGTCCGTCATCCCCAAAGTTGCCTCGGCTCGGGAACTTGGATACGATTGGGGAAGGTCATTTCATGAGCACCCCCGCTCGCCTGATCAATGATCGGCCCTACTAAGCATGATATCTTGTTTTTGAAAACACATGTGCTCTTATTCCGGTTATTAACCTAGAATTACTATGTGATGCGCACAACATACAAGTATAGACTAGATTGCCTAAGTTGGAACAAAGCATCGCGTATCCGTTTGTGTTGAAAATGGATTGAAGTTTGCTACTCGCAAGTAGGCTAAAACACGGGTTTCGACGAATTATTCCAATTCAAGCAACCCAACCTTCACCCACAGGCATTCAGGCAGTTATATCACATAAGCACATAGCCTCATGGTAAGCATGCTATCATGGCAGTCACTCACACGTATGCAAGGATGCTAAAGCATAAACACTTACCGAGTACTCCGAGCCAAAGAAAGAAGCTAATTAGAAAACATGCATGAATCCTAACTATGCTGAGATGCCTATTGCAACACATGCAAGATAGGCTCGGCTATTCTAAGATGGCATGTGAGATGCTACAGATAACATGCATTCAACTTGGAATTGAAATACGATGCAGTTAGTATGATGCACCGAGCCCGGTGCATGCAAAACAGATGAATGGATGCAAACATATGAGCGTAAGGATGCTAATTGAAACGTGCCCTAAAACTAACCATCATAAGCTGGTAAATAAAATGGAGAAATACGTGGGGTTGGAAGACATACATCACACACACGCACACTTATTACAACATTGTCCTCTCTTGGAGGGTCCGAATAAATAATACGACACCAACTAGCTAATCTAAGCTAATCTAATTAAGCTAGTTATTACACAACCAAAATGAATAACAAATTACAGCTAATTATTACACAACAACTAACTAAGTAAGCAATTAAACTAGCATGCAAACTACATGAATGTGGATTGCGTCAGCTCTGCCTTGAATGATAAAGGATGCATGCATGCTCGAGTCGCCTTGCGCGGAAATCCATCGCGATGCCCCGGCTCGCCTTTGTTTGCAATTGATTTCAGAAACTTGCACAAAGCTCCAAGGAGATGAAACTCTACCCTGGGAATCTAGGGGGAGGCTGCCGACCAGCTATAGGCATTGGAGACCACCTACCAACCACTTTTGTGGTGAAAAAACAGAAAAAGTGGTCGGCCAGCCACTAAACCTGGTCGGCCGACCAGTTTCCTCTCCTGGTTTCTGGTTTTCTGCAACAAAGGTAAAGAGAGAGGCACGGCAAAGTATTTGCAACACATGTGTGCATGACTACTCTCCCCGTCATTGCATAAGCTCTAGGGAGTGTTGTCCTCAACCCTCAGGCCACCAATCACGCATCTTGATGCATGATGGCCGAGGAGTCGGATTGCACGACTCAATGTGAAATGAATGCACATATAAACACATAAATGCCTAAACTCCATCATGTGTTAGTCAAGAGTGTCGGCGACCGAGAATCAAGGCACGTTTCGTCACTTTGAGTACGAAGCGTCCCTCGTTTCCCGTGTTTGGACTAACTCCTATTCCGAACACAATGCAACAAACAATGGCATGCACAATGCGACTTTAAGTATGCAACCTAAATGCTATGCAACTAAGTGATGCAAACATACAAAGGATGACATGCAAACATGCAACTAGCATACACAATGCTATAAGCTACATGGCATGCACAATGCTCATGACACTAGCATACACAATGCACATGGAACTAGTATACACAATGAGGTGAACAAGGCATGCACAATGCAATGATCAATCATGCGACAAGATGGCATACTCAATGCGGCTCAAGCGTTCAAACATGCAATGCAACCTAAGCATGCAAATATGCAAGGGACATGATAGCATACACAATGCCAATATGGAATGCAACATGAACAACCTAACAAGACTAATGGCATGCACAATGCACAATGCTAATGCACACATACTCAATGCGAGACAACATGAGCATGCAACAATATGACAAAATGCGACTAGCATACACAATGCGAATGTCAAATAGCATACTCAATGCGACGAACTATATGGCATACGCAATGCTAAGTGGACTTAAACCAAAATGGATGGGCCTCAACCATATCCAAATCAGTGGCCAATAGATAATGGAAATGAGGCAACAAAACACATACGATCATGCACAATGCAACGGCCCCAAGTCTAAGGCACAAAACACAACTTTCCAAACGCATTGAAAGGATGAAATATGGAGTGCAATGACACATGTTCCAGCTCTGAAATGACATACAAAATGGTCCTGAATCATGCAAACAACTCATGTTATGCATGTTGAATGGCTCAAATACCGAAACTAGTGAAGTGCATTATACTAGAGGTATGCAAAGCAATGCCCAAATGAACAAACCAACCCCAAACAGTCCCTATGCAGGCCAAAAACAGTGACAAAATGGACTAAGATGATGGCTTGAAATGCACAAAAATGAAGCTCATGCAATGGCCCATAAATGAGGTATACAAGCACAACTTCTCAAACGCATTTAAAGAGTGGAAAACATGGGAACATGGCAACCTTATACACTCTGAAATATCATGCTCAATGATGCCAAAACATGAAAACAATTCAAGTTAAGCATGCAAGAGGCTTCAAAACTCGAATCTAGGCAAGCGTATTACACTACAAGCATGCATGGAAAGCATCATTCGACCATGGGACCTCAAAACAGAGCCAAGGCAGCCCAAATCATGAATAAAATCAGTTTAGAACATGGCCAAAATATGCTAGAATCAATGGCCAAAACAACATGCAATGGAATCTAGTGAGCATGGTTTACGCAACAAGCATATGAAGCATTCAAGAGGCCACTAAACTAGCAAAAGTCAGAGACATGACATGCCAAATAAAGCCTAAAAACCCACTAAAACATGATCAATGCATGCAAGAATGTCATGCTCCTTTGATAGGCTATAAGAGGGGTTATTCTACACATGCAAGAGACACACCCAAGGTGACAAAACCAACTCTGGAAAGAGCCTAGGCAGGCCCTAAAAGTCACTAAAAAGGGCCTGAAACAAGGCTTGGAGGTGTGCAAATGAAGGCTCCTTTGTAAGGCCAAAAATGCTAGTGAACAAGACAAGGAGGGAGAGGGTCACCCCTCTCTGATTTTGGCTCTCAAAAACACATGTTAACCACTGAAAATCCGCTGGATTTCAGTGGTTAAAAGGCCAAGCAAAGGTCAACACAAAGGCCTTAGGGCATGGCTCAAAACAAGGCAAAATGAAGCATGCAAGGGGGTAGATGACCCCAATCAACAAAATGACCTTAAACAAACATCAAAAGGACCTCAAAACAAGACTTTTTTCAGTTGACAACAAAGCTCAAATATGCATGCAAATAAGGCTAAGAGATGGATCAAAATAAAGCTTAAAAGAGGGAAAAAGTGTGTTACCCTTGAAGCTCAGCAAAACAGCAACTTCTGGACTCAAACCCAACTCTTTAACCTCTGAAAATGGCCTCCAAGAAGCTCCAAGCAATGGTGGAAGGGTTAGGCTATGAGGTGGTGCAAAAGGCTCAAGAACAACACACCTTTTTGCTCAAGGTATAGAGATATAGAGAGATATATATTTTTTGCCTTAAACAAAATCTCAACCCTCACAAAGGAGGGGGAGGCCCTCCTTTATAGCCAAAAGGGACCAAAGCTTCTCAAAGAAGCTAAAAATCAAGGTTGAAGATCCTCCATACACGTGTATGGAGGATCCAGTCTGTGCCTTCCAGCTGGCACAGCTGGCAACAACTCACAGAGACAAAACTGGAGGAGGCAGGCTGACCAGTTCAGGTACTCGGCCGACCACTTCCCCTGGTCGGCCGACCAGTTCAAAAGGTTCAACTCAATGAAAGGTGGCCGGCAGCCCCATTTGATGGTCTCCACATTGAATACAAGCTAGTGGTATGCTGGGAGACCAGTAAATGTGGCTCAAAGACCAAGGAGGCCAGCTTCCTGACAAGAAAACTGGCTTGCGGGAGAAAAGTGGTCTCGAAGGAGAAAAGGTGGTCTCCCACCCTTGTACCACCTCCCAAACAATGAAAACAAGGTCCATCCAAAAATGAACCAAGACGGATGCAAAACGAGGGTTCGGGGGTCAAAACGCGCAGCCGGGTGCCTCGAAAACAGGTTGTTAAGCATCGAAAGTGGCGTGCGACCACAAAGGTGCTCTCCCGGGCCATAGTGTCCCTCTAGAGAGAGGAAGCAAGGTATGTGCCAAAAACCGTGCCAAACGGAGAAAGTTAAGCAGTCCCGAACTGAGGCGCACGACCGACGGCTCCGAAAATCAGAAACTGGTCTCCAAACGGGAAAAGTGGCCTACGACCATCTCTCAGTGGCCACTGAGAGATGGTCTACGAGACCTCTCCCTCCCTTCGAGAAGAGAAAACAAGACCTGGTTCGTAAACCGAGGCAAAGCACAAAAGGGTCCCGAGGTCCGGGGGTAAGGCTCTCAGCCAAGAACTCCGAAACCTCAAAACGAGCACAACATGCGCAATCACCGAGCGCTCAATCGATGACATCTGAGTCTTAAGGTCGGTCAAAAATGGGGTGTCTACAGTGTGACACACTTTTTCCAACAACAAATTTGATTCTACTTTAATTACACGTGCCCCCGCACACGTGGCCAAGGTTCCGCACGTGCGGTCTTGTTCCATCGCATGTGCGGTTTGCAGAGCAGTCTCCTGTTTCATTTTCTTTTCATTTCTTTTGACCTCTAGATACCTGTATACATGTTTTGAACCTTAATAAAGATCGAATGCATTTAGAAACCAACCTAAAAAAAGTTAGAATAATAGCAAAAAAGTTAAGTAGAAACCGATTAATCTTGTTTGTGCTTAGGAAGTTCAATGTCTCGTTCTTGTTTTGTAGGTCAAGCCTTAAAGAGTTTAGCCTTAAACAATGAGCCACTCCGAGTAGTATTATAGTAAAGTTATTTTTTTAAAGCTATGATTCGAAATGAAAACATATGATTTGTTTAAGAGATTATATTATTATTTTGTTATGAATGAACACCATAAACTTTTGTATCAAGTAATGTGATGACTTCTTAAATCATGCCAGTTATTGGGAATCATGCCAATAACTCTTGTACTATTTGAGCTCTTTGCCACTTGCTATGGATCACTTGCCAAGTTATGAGAATGTCCTTCGCTATGTAAATGTATGCAAGTTATGTTAACATATGAAAATTATGCAATATTCGAAATGAGCTTGTATTTGGTTTTAATGAGAATTTTCGTGGTGTTTATTCATTAACCACTTTACTACATTGCTATACGCTGGGCTTTGGCTCACCCCTCTCCTCGATATATATGTAGGTGATGCCGAGGATCCTATTTTGGATAAGAAGTCAAGCTAAAAAGTCTTTTTATTTTGTTTTTCTACTTTTGGGAGCACGAGCTTCTGGATGAGGATCTTATGTTAGAACTTCACTTTTTGTCAGTTGGACATTTGTAAATATTGTCTTTCCCTTTTGGATGTTGAGTTGCAATAGTTGAAGACAAATAAATAAAGTTGCTTGTTTGTTCATGTGATATAAGCCCAACTCTGGATGGACTCTTAATGATTAATGGACTTTAGTTGATTTTCCGCTTAAGCTCTAATGTTTTTAGTCCAATCTCGTTCTGTCTTGCTAGGCCTTTGGTAGTGAGGCACTGCTGGCCGGTCATGGCTACCATCGTATTTGGGGTGAGATGGGGACGTGATAGAGTGGTATCAGAGCACAAGTTTGTACACACACACACACACACACACATATACATACACAGTTCTTCGGAGCATAGGATTTCCCTAGAAGAACTTAAGAAATGCATTTCATGATGAATGTGTATGATAAGGTGTGCATTTTATGTGTTCTTATGTGTTAATTGCTAACTTGATACATGCATACATTACATTGTTTGACAATAGTTTTGCATTCATAGCGTTATGCTAAGAGAAAGAGCTAAATCCTCTACTAGCCGCATAGATAAACTACAAAGAATATTGAAAGGAGTGGCAGAAGCAGTAGAGGCCTTAAGATAGAGAAATCTAGAACCAACACCACAACCACAACCGCAACCAGAACAATAACCACAGCTATAACAACAATTACCACAACAACAACTGCCTCCACAAATGGACTTCTCAGACCATGCAACCATGGCACTGATAAGAGAATATAAGAAAATGAAACGAACTCAGTTTGAGGGGGGAATTGATCGAATGAAGGTGGAAGCATGGGAGCTTGAAACAGAGAAGTTCTTTGAAGTCTTTCCTTGCATAGAGACTCAGAAAGTTGCAATGGCCACCTTTACTCTAGCTGGAGAAGCACGTAGATGGTAGATGCTAATAAAGGGCCAGCATTAAGGTGTCACATGGAACCTCTTTTTAGAAGTCTTCTATGACAAGTACTTCCTCTAATCCATGAGGGATAGGAAAGCACAGAGCTCTTATCACTTAAACAAAGAGGAGATACAGTGGCAGAATATGATGCTAAATTTACAGAGTCATCCAGGTATGCCCTACACATGGTCATCACCGAGTACAATAAAGCCAGAAAATTTGAGGAAGGACTTCGAGGACCACTATGGAATAAAGTGAGCCTCTTTAAATTTTCTACATATAGGGCACCTATGGTTGAGTCAAATGCAAAGGATGAACAAAAGTGTAAAGAATAGTTCAACAAAAGACAAGGGTATGATACAAGGAAAGAACTAACCAACCTACCCGAGAAGGAGTATGAAAAACTAGATTAGAAACTTGTTTGTTATATCTTAGAATGATTTGCTATGTGTTTTTAGTTAGGGATAGTTAAGAGCATGATTTGAAAACCATGGGTTATGCCTAAACCTTAAATGAGGAGCTTAAAGACCTTAGTCCAATGAATCTAATCTTTTCATGTGAGGTGTTGTTTTACTAAGTAAGATTAGTATTACTTAAGTATGATTAGGAAATCTTAAGTAAAATTAGAAATAGGATTAGTATTAGTATTAATAAAGTATGATTAGGAAATCTTAAGTAAAATTAGAAATAAACTTGATTAGCTAGACATATGCTAGATTAGTTAAGCCTAAGAATGTAAGATTAGAGATTTAGAGATGTTACCACATTAGCCGTAGCCACATGGGATAAAACCTTTAGTTCCTAATCAAGCAAATAAGATTTTGCTGTAAGGAAGGAGAACAAATGAAAGGGAGGAGAAAAGAGAGGAAGAAAAGAAGGAACAATGGGGAAAAATGAAGAACTTCAAGAGACCCAACCAAAATTCGACCTAGAATAGTTCCAGGTAAAAATTCAATTCGAAATCTAGTAGTAGACTCTCTAAACATCTAAAAATAGGAAGAAATTAGAATTAAAATGAGTTAGAAATGGAGAACTTGGAAGAAATAGAACAAAAATTGTGCTAGGAAGTAGTTATGCTAGAGAACTAGAAAAATTCATTCTTTTGGTTGAAAACTTGGTGTTCTTAGTGCATATGGATCTTTATCCTCGCATACTCTCATGATTTTCAAGAGATTCTATGATTTAATCGTTGTTTTGAAATAAAAGAAGAGAAGTTTTGGAAAAGGTTTGAAAAAGGGCTAAGTCTAGAGTTTTGATCTTTCAAGCTTGCAATTTCATCAAGATTTTGATTTTTTGATTTAGAAAACAATAATAACTTCATGTTTTCCATTGCTTTTGAGTGTTTTTGAGTGTTTTAGCTTGAACCCTAGCTTGAGAAATGGAAGAAATTGACTGAAAACCAACATGTTTTTCGAACAGCAGCAGTTCACCCATCATCGCACGTGTGGTGAGGCTTCCTGCACATGCGACTTGTGATGCCCTGAATCTACACTATTGATTGCAGTCAAGGGAGAGCCACTAATGAGTCCTATGGTCAATGACCAAGTAAGATCCCAAATCGTCGGAGGAGTCAAATTAGCCTCCCTTCTAAGTCCAGCTTTCTTAGGCAGCACACTACCCTTTTGACAGATCTTAAAAGGTATTGACACAAGGTCTCGTAAGCAACGATAAGGAGTATATGGATAAATATAGAATGAAAGTTCATAACAACCACGAATATCATTAATTTCAAAAGTTTTCTCCATTACATTACATCCCAAAAAGAAAGTTTAAAACTTCACATGAGTCTTACAAAATAATAAAAGGAAATTTCTAGTTTTTCCTAAGATAGCCAAAAGTCTTCGAAGGTTTCTGGTTCGTCGCCTCCAGCTATAAGTTCTTCTTCAATGATATGCCGTGAGCTTTGAATGGCCAGTAAACACACACACACCCCGTCCCTTTTTTGCAGTCCAATACGCAATCATAATTATAACATCAAGTAGTAAAGCATGATACTCAAATAAATAAATAAAGGGTGAAGTTAGATGTTAGTAAACTAGAAATCCCCCAAAGAGACTCCGTCCTCCCAATCACAAGAATCGGACGCGGATTATTCGGTATGCCCCCTCTTTTGCTGCTTTGTTGCAGAACTAACCTCGGATGCCTACCAATGGTTATATACCGTGTAGCACCAACCGCAGGACCTCAAAAGAGACGGTAATAATGGGCCTTGCCCAAATCCCTCCTCACACCAAGCTACCTAGGGTCCGAATACAACCGCTCCGTTCAAGGGTTCCGAAAACCACTTGCGCAAGACTTTAACTTCAAATAGGGAACGCATCCCAATAATCCATATATCACTTATTCTCATCTTTTCATTACTCAAGTGTTCGAAACCCAATACCCACCCAATTAGGTTTCCCATTGAATTAAGTGTTTTAAATCAAGGTTAGTCTAATTGATAAGACAATAATATCCACATAAGCATGCATCCTTAAGACGAGGAAGATAAATAACATAACCATAACACATATAATATCATGCCAAGATATGCTCATAAGTAAGTAGGCAATTTCATGAATTCAAGGGCATAAAACATCCATGCATAACACAGTTTCCAGATTTAACATCACATAAAGATTAAAATGAAAGGACTATTTTAGATCTTCCACCGGACTCGGTCTTCCTATGGTTTGTAGAGAATTTGATCTAGTTTCTAGAACATGTTTCGGAAATGGGTTTGCTTTTCCAGATTTTAAGTTATTTAGAAAACATTTCAGCGCTGTCCAGATTCTGTCCAGACCCGTCGATCGTTACAAAAATTTGATTTTCTTGCAAACCGTTTAATGTTTTTCGATGAAACCAATTTTAGTTGAAATCTAACTCCTTAAGGAAGATTTTGACATAAAATAGAGGGCCAGAATAATTTTGTACATTTTTCTAGAATTTTTTAAAGTGGGCTGCAAAAACAGATTCTAAGGTGGAATGTCCAAAACAAGAAGATTTATGAGAAAAGGGTTCCACCAAGGGAAAGTTTTTGTTTCTTTTGTGAAGAAAACATGCTAATTAACATATTTTTAACTCAGAAAATTTTCTTGAAAGCGTGCCCTTGAAAAGTTGAGAGATTGGTATATAAAAAAAAGATGGTTTTGAGCCAAGATGGGGAAAATGCAAGGGAGATAAAACTAATACTCAACTCTTAGCATTTTTAACACAAGAATTCATAAATAACAGATCTGAAAGGCATTGTTTAGAAACATGTATTGGAAAAAGGAAAATGAAAGAGAAGGTTGTGTTTGTGGCTTACTTGCTACTTTGCACAAGAAGGCTTTCTTCTTCCTCCCTCTTCTTCTTTAGACTTCTCTCTCTCTTGCTCTCCTCCCTCTCTCTAACCGAAATGTGTGTGTGGGTGAGTGTGTTATGTGTGTTTGCAAGCTAGGGGGTGTGTTGGTATTTATAGACAAACTTTTGAGGCAAAAAGTCCTAAAAGCCCCTTAGTTGGAAATGGATGGAAATGTTAGGATTTGTTTGAATTCTAAAGGAATAGAAGGGATTTGGGAGGCTTGCTCATTGGTTTAGGAAACACTTAGTTGTAATGAAACTAGTTTTTGAAATTAGCAACCTAGGTCTAGGTCACTAGGTTGGTGTTTTCCTAGAATTTCATGATGGTGGTTCTTGGAAATTGGTTTCTCACTTTCTCCTAGGAAGGCTAGCCATAGAGAAGGGTGATGGGCCAATTTTTTAATTATTTTTTTTGTCCTAGGCACACTCCTCAAGGTGTATACATATATATATATCTTGATGATGGTTCTTATGGTACAAGGTATGAGTACTAGTTTGGGGCAAGTTTTGAATTTAAATAAAGAGTGAGGGCTTGGAGTTAAATACATGTAACTTAGGTAGAATTAAATTAGGTTAGGGAACCTAATCCGGTTAGGGAAATTTCTGTTTCGATAAAAATAAAAATAGTAATGCTAACCGACGAGATTCGAATTGATTCAAGTAAACGAGGGGCTTTAAGAAAATAATTCAAACATTAGGGTTTTTAAAGTGAATACATATTTCAGGGGCTTCACACGACTCACTGTTTATAGCAACAAATTTGATTCTTCTTTAATTGCATGTGCCCCCACACGTGCGGCCAAGGTTCCGCACGTGTGGCCCTGTTCCACCACACGTTCAGTTTGCAGGGCAATCACCCGTTTCATTTTCTTTTCATTTCTTTTGACCTCTGGATACCTGTATACATGTTTTGAACCTTAATAAAGATCGAATGCATTCAGAAACTAACCTAAAACAAGTTAGAAGAATAGAAAAAACTTAAATAGAAACCGATTAATCTTATTTGTGCTTAGGAAGTTCAATGTCACATTCTTGTTTTGTAGGTCAAGCCTTGAAGAGTTTAGCCTTAAACAAGGAGCCAATGTGAGTCGTAGTATAGTAAAGTTTTGTTTTTAAAGCTATGATTCGAAATGCAAACATATGATCTGTTTAGGAGATTATATTATTATTTTGTTATGAATGAACACCATACACTTTTTGTATCAAGTAATGCGGTGACATCTTAAATCATGCTAGTTATTAGGAATCATGCCAATAACTCTTGTATTGACACAGCTCTTTGCCACCTACTGTGGATCACTTGACAAGTTATGAGAATGTCCTTCGCTATGTAAATGTATGCAAGTTATTTTTTGTTAACATATAAAAATTATGCTATATTTGAAATGAGCTTTTACTTGGTTTTAATGAAAATTTTCTTGGTGTTTATTCATTAACCACTTTACTATATTGCTATACACTGGGCTTTGGCTCACCCCTCTCCCCTATATGTATGTAGGTGATGCCGAGGATCCTGTTTTGGATAAGCAGTCAAGCTAGAAGTCTTTTCATTTTGTTTTTCTACTTTTGGGAGCACGAGCTTTTGGATGAGGATCTTATGTTAGAACTTTGCTTTTTGTCAGTTGTACATTGGTAAATATTGTCTTTCCCTTTTGGATGTTGAGTTGTAACAGTTGAAGAGAAATAAATAAAGTTTCTTGTATGTTCATGTTATCTAAGCACAGCTCTGGATGGACTCTTGGTGATTAATGGACTTTAGTTGATTTTTTGCTTAAGCCCCAATGTTTTTAGTCCAACCTCGTTCTATCTTGCTAGGCCTTTGGTAGTTAGGAACCACTGGCCAATCATGGCTACCGTCCTATTTGGGGTGGGGTAGGATGGGGACATGACAATCTAATTACCATGTAACTATTGATCGCGCTTTTAAACGAGTGATATTTCGACCTCCGGGTTAGGATGGATTTTATTTTGAGGGTAAGGGTGTAGTTCCTCTACCATATTTAATAACTGCAATAAAAGTTTGTAAATTGATTAGTAAGGGTTGTCAAGGGTACTTGTGTAGTGTAATGAATGATCAAACCATGGACATTAACTTAGACAGTATATCAGTAGTAAGGGATTTTCTAGATGTATTTCTGGAAGAGTTACCAGAATAATTGATTGATAGGGAGATTGAGTTTGCAATTGATGTAGTACCGGATACTCGACCGATATCTAAAACTCCATATCGCATGTCTACTACAGAAATGAAAGAACTGAAAATCCAATTGCAGGAATTACTTGATAAGGGATTTATCCGTCCAAGTACATCGCCGTGGATTGGTCCTTTTTGTAAAGAAGAAAGATGGCACCCTTCGATTGTGTATTGATTGCCAGGAACTCAACAATGTAACTATGAAGAACAAATATCCTTTGCCGCGTATTGATGATTTGTTTGACCAGTTATAAGGTGCTAGGGTATTTTCCAAGATTGGTTTGAGATCAGGATATCATTAGTTGAAGGTTAAGGCTGAGGATATTGAGAAAACTGCTTTTTTGAACCAGGTATGGACATTACAAATTTTTAGTCATGCCTTTTGGAGTTACTAATGCACCTGCGGCTTTCATGGACGTAATGAATAGAATCTTTAAACCATTCTTGGATGAATTTGTTGTTGTATTTATTGATGATATTCTAATCTATTCGAGAAGTAAGGATGACCATGAACAACACTTGAGAATAATTCTTCAAACACTTAGGGAGAAACAATTATATGGAAAATTGAAGAAATGTGAATTCAAGTTGGATGAGATTACCTTTGTGAGGCATGTTATTAACAAGGATAGCATTTTAGTTGACCCACAAAAAATTAAAGCAATTGTAGATTGGCCTACTCCAGCTAACGTAACAGAGGTCTGAAGTTTTATGGGATTGGCAGATTATTATTGGAGATTTGTCAAAGACTTTTCGGAGGCTGCTTTGCCATTGACTCAACTAACTCAGAAAGGGGAACCGTCTGAGTGGACAAACCGAAGGGAATCCGCATTTTAAGAGCTAAAGACAAGACTAACCACAACCGCAATTCTTACTATACCATCAGGTGCTGAAGGATTTGTGATTTTTAGTGATGCTTCTGATAAAGTCTTGGGTTGTGTCTTAATGCAAAATGGCAAAGTATTTGCTTATGCATCGCGAAAATTGAGACTACATGAGAAGAACTACTCGATACATGATTTGGAACTTGTCATTGTTGTATTTGCATTGAAAATATGGTGCCACTACCTTTACGGGGCAAAAAGTGAAGTGTATACAGATCACAAGAGCTTGAATAACTTCTTTTCACAGAAAGAATTAAATGATTAAAGATTATGACTTGCAAATTCAGTATCATCCGAGCAAGGCCAACACTATAGCTGATGCACTAAGTAGAAAGAATATGGAAAATCTGGCTTGTTTGCTTACAGATCAAAGAGAGCTCTTGCAAATATTTGAAATAGAAGTGGTACCTTTTGAGCAATATAATTTTTTAGCCACAATTTCAGCATAGCCAGCAATCATAGAAGTGGTCAAACAGAAGCAAGCAAATGATGACTTCCTTAAGAAGATATATAACAAATTCGAGACTAAGCCTAGACCGGGGTTCCCAATTGAAGATCAAGTGTTAAAATTTCAAGGGAGGCTTTGTGTTCATAATGATGCAGAATTGAAGAGAAGGATCTTAGAGGAAGCCCACAAGTCAATGTTCGCTATGCACCCGAGATATACCAAAATGTACCAAGACTTGAAGCAAGTGTATTGATGGCCGAATATGAAGAGAGAAATTGCTGAATTCAATTCTAGATGTCTCTAGTGTCAACAAGTAAAAGTTGAGCACCAGAAACCGATAGGGTTACTTCAATCCCTTCCATTCTTGAGTGGAAGTGAGAGCACATAACCGTAGACTTCATTGTCGGTCTACCTCGTACACCTGAAGGTAAGAATTCTATATAGGTTATTGTTGATAAATTGACAAAATCTACTCACTTTCTTCCCGTGAAAACTTCTTTCAATGCTTATAAATTTGCTACTATTTATCTTAATGAGATTATTCGTTTACATGGAGTCCACGTATCTGTTGTTTCGGATAGAGATCCTAAATTGGTTTCTAAATTTTGGCAAAGTCTACAGAATACAATGGTAATATAGTTGAGATTCAACACTGCTTTTCATCCACAAATCGACAGACAAACCGATAAAACTATCCAAACCTTAGAGGATATGCTTCGTATTTGTGTTTTGGAGTTTCATGATAGGTGGGAAACTTATTTCCCATTAGCTAAGTTTGCATATAACAACAGTTTCCACGTTAGTATCGGCAAGGCACCATATGAAGCATTATATGGAAGAAAGTGTTGATCTCCAATTTGTTGGACATAAGTTGGGGATAGGGCTTTGTATGGGTCCGAACTTGTGCAAGAAGCAACCGAAAAAAATAAAAATCATTCAGCAAAGGCTTAAGAATGCTCAAAGTCGGTAAAAAGTTATGCTGATTAGAGGAGAAGAGATTTGGAGTATGAAGCGGGCAATCATGTGTTTATCAGAGTCATATTGATAAAAGGGCAAACGAGGTTTGGCAAAAAAGGAAAATTGACTCCACACTACATCGGACCATTTCAAATTTTGGAGAGACTTAGCCTAGTTGCCTACCGAATCGCTTTACTACCAGGGATGGAACAGATGCATAATGTGTTTCACGTATCGATGCTTCGTGATTATCATCAGGATTAGTTTCATGTGATAGACTACCATCGGATAGCCTTATATGATGATATGAAATATGAAGAATGGCCGGTATAGATCATTAATCGACAAGTGAAATAATTGAGAAGTAGATCGATTCCAATGGTGAAGGTAGAGTGGAAAGAACATTACAGAAAAGAGGCTACTTGGGAGAAACAGGATGAGATGCAACAACAGTACCCACACTTACTCTCGAATTGAGGTAACTTTAGTTTGGAGGACCAAACTTATTAATGGGGAGAGACGGTGATGGCCCCGACATAGATATTATTTTTACATATTATTTTATTGAGCATAATTGCATGATTATGTGTTTAATTTGTGTTTGCATGTTTGTTTTTGGATAAGTTGTTAGAGTATCGACTTTGACTTCGAAATTGAAAGCCCAAATGGATTTAGAAATCGAAATTGGTTAGTTCAGTAGGCTAATTAGAATATTTAGAATGATATGGTAAGTTTGATTAAAATTTGATTTGGATCAAAATAATTAGAATAAATCAATTAGTCTTGATAAGATTAATTAGGCTTAAGCTAGATTAATTAGCCTTAATCTCACTTGATTAGTCTAACCTAATCCACCCTATATATACATACATACATATATATATATATGTATGCATATAAGCTTAATGAACTCATATTTTCTATAAATTTGAGCTAAAATTATAAAGAGAGGGTGAGAACAACATTTTTAGAGAGAGAAGGAGAAGATTGTAGAGGTTGAAGAGGAATTGAAGAATTAAGCAAGTTTATATACTCACATTCAAGCTCTAGGTATGTATCTCACCCATAATCCGTGTAGATAATCCATGTAGAAGTTGAAGTCATAAAGTTTATAGGATCATTTACATGAATTTGAAAAGGAGATGCTAGAATCACCATGAATTTAGTGAGCAAGAATTGAATTGGGACATGCATGCATAATTCATCATCTTTAACTTTGATTTTCATCAAAATTCATGCATGCATGGAGCTTACACTTGTTGTTTCTAAGAGTTCTCTAAGAGTTCTCCATAATTTTTCACTCATCATTTCATACATTGATATTTTCAAGGAAAAGTATTGATTACCTTTATATGCATGGAAAAATTATGAGTTTTTGAGTTTTGTTTTGAAAATGAAAAGAGGTTTTGAATCTTTTGTTTGAAATAGATCATGTATCTAAGAGTTATGGAGCATTCTACATGTTCTTGTTAGCCATGCAAACTTTGGGGGTTAAAACTCATGTTTTTGAACTTTAAATGCAATTCTGGAAAATCTAGAGTTTGTCCACTTCACTCGAACGATGCATCTATCCCTCAAGCGCACTTTGCATGCTCCTAGTATTTTTGCAGACCTTGGCAGTTGGCTCGAGTGACCAAGTGTGCGCTCAAGCAAACTTAACTTTGCATTGTGGCTCAAGTGACCAAGTGATGGCTTGAGCCCACTTTGATACCATCTAGTACTTTTGCAGACAGACCACACTGCTCAAGCAACCAAAGGTGCGCTCGAGCGAACAGCCCTATTTTCTGCATTTTTGAAACACACTCTCATGTGCATATTCCCATCCTCATGCTCTCATAAACATTCTTGAGCATTGTTTAGACATTTATAATAAGAAAGTGAATTAGTAACACATTAAAAGAGGATTGGAATAAGATGGAACATTGGTTTAAGTCACGTGTTTCAATGTGTGCTTTGTTATGTATTTTGTGTAGGTAGTTGCCCGAGGCTTAAAATTGGTACAACCCACTGTGAGTAATATCTCTATAAAGATATGTTCAAGCTGTGTTTTGAAATTGTTCAATAATGAAGTTTATGAAATCTTATTTTGTATATATGAATGAATGTTCCTTTTGAAAATGTATTCGTGGCATCCTTTAGTGAGGCCCTAGCCTGCGGGACATAATACCATGGCCCATGGATTAATTGAAACATAGTGATCTCTGATGTTAGACCTTAATGGTCCATATTGAATTACAGGTTATTGATTGATGCGTGGTGGTCCCATTGGATTGACCCTAGTAGTTCTATTGGCTTCGGCACATTGTTACATTGTTACTCTATTGGATGTACTATGTATAAAGATTTGAATGATTATTTTTATCGCAAGTATTGATATGATTGGACACATGATTGCTAATCAAATTGTTTTGATTATTGAAATGAAAGATATGCTTTGTACCATGTTAGACTTCATTCATTAACCCTTTATACTGATGTTACTCACTGGTCTGTAGGTCACCTATCTCCTTTATATGTATGTAGATAAGCAAGTGGAATTTCAAGTCTAAGGAAGCCTCAGAGTCTATCCCTGTGAAGCCATTTTTGAAATGCCTCTGTGATGGGGCATACTTGGACTCAAGTGGAGCCAAGCTTTGTTACCCCCTTGTTGCTTTGTTTTGTTTTTGTTTTGGAAACTTGTTATGGATGGATGCTATGTAAGAAAGCCTATCTTTGATGTGATGTAAATGTTTATGTATGAAGTTGAAAGTTTTAAATATTTATGAATTCGGCATGTATGCACTGCTCAATGGACTTAATTATATTTTATTAATGCTTCCGTTAAGCCCCATTTATGATTGATTCTGTCTTTGAGACCAAAGGTAATTCGGGATTATCAGTGGTCGTGACCTAAACCTATAGAGGCGGGTTCGGGTCGTGACAACAGTACGGATCTCTCATCCCATACTTATACATTTACATGTTTATAGGAATTAAAAAATAGATTAAAAGCACAATCCTAACTAAATGTGTTGGATGGTAACACTCTAAATGATAGTTAATCAATTCCAAACTTCACTCCATTTAAACTAAAAATTGAGCTCTACATAGAAGCTAATATTTATTAAACAATGTGCTTTAAAACAAATAATTAAATTAAAGGATCACATTGCAAAATCCAATTAGCAAAAGAAGATCCCAATAATTTAATCTAGTCAATTCCCACAAAACAAAATTAGTGAGTATTGAAACACTTCAAATAAAACCCTTAAAGAGAGAAAAAAGAAAAAAAAAAGTGAGTGTGCTTCTAAACCCATTAATTACATTATGCAATTCAATGAATAAAAACCAATATTACAGCACACAAAATTTAGTTCACCCACATAAGCAATTAGTAGAGAATGAAAATTGAAGTGAGAGAAACACAGAAGGGTAGAGAGAGAGAGAGGAACTAGCAAGGTCTTGTTGGAAAGTAATGACTTTGCGCATCTCAACAAGTTGGTCACAGATGGTGGCATAGGCGGAGATCTGATGGCCTAAAAGCCCCATCTGCTCGTCGATCATTTGAGATAACATAAAATCAAATTAACACCAAAAAAAATGTTATGTGTAGCATACGCACAAACATGTATTTGAGCAGTTGGAAACCAAAAATGTCAGCATAATGTATATCTGAACCCTAGGGTTTGAAATTGGAATTGAGGAATAAGGAATTGGGAGTTGCCAAAAGAAATCTTGATAGAGAATGAAATCTTTGTCAAAGGGTTGAGCTTTGGATTCAAGGAGAGTGTGGGATCGGGATGGGTTGGAGGTGGATTGTTGGTGGAGAGGGAAGAAAGAGAATTGACCTAGCTACTGAACAGTCACTTGATAAATACTATCCAAATGTATCTCTAAAATATTTTCAAAAATAGTTCTGTTTTATTATATAGATGAAAAAGCAATCACACTTAGAAAAAAGATATAATTACACTTCTAATAAAAGTGAGATTAAAAATAAATACTATCACATTCAATTAAATTAACTGTGATTAAAATATCATTCTAATTTTTTTAATCACACTTCTAATAAAAGTGAGATGTTTTAAATTTCTCTTGTATGATCTTTATGTATTACTGTAGTAGTGGCATTTGAGTGTCCCTAACAGTTCAAACCCTCAGTCTAGTTTCGCGAGTGCAATGTGAAACAGAATGAGAGTCCAAATTTGACAAATCCATAGAAAATTTGCTAATCACAAGAAATGTTAAAAAATGGACTACATCACCAAACTCAGAGTCATGAGAAATGTTTATCACAACCAAAGTGTCTCGACTCAGAAACTTAAGTATGATGAGGGAAGATTATGAATTGAGCACCTCCACTCACCCGATCATAGATCGACCTCTAAAAATTCAGAATATGATATTTATTATCAAGATATGCTCATATTCCGATTATTAATGCTAAAATTACTATGTAAAGCAACTAAATCGCTTATTTTGGAATGCTTTGATCTCATGTGCTTTTAGAAAAGAGTTTGAAAATGTGGAACTCAAAAGGAAAGATGAGTTCACACGCATAGAAATCAAGATCATCCCAACTTAAGCGAAATAACCTCTATCCATCGGCAATCAAAGTGATATCTCAAGTAAGTAGGTAGCCACATGGTAGAATGTTAGACATAGTAAGAAAAACATGCATAAACGGGATGCAAAAGATGAAAGAAGCTTACCTAGTACTTCTCCGCACCAGGCCAAGTGAAAAGGATTAGAAAAATATGCATGATCCTAGATGCAAAGAAACCAATGCAACACACACACAAAATGAAAATAAAGATTTGACTACTAATCATATGATATATGAACCATCTCAAGACATGTGGTAGCGCACATAATCACATAAGAAGTAAAGGAATGAGAGACAAAATGAGCCAAGTCTTATGCTTGAGAAATGAATGCAACACATGGAAGAATGATGATGAAAACATGATGCCAAGATAGGGAAAGCCCTAAATAAGAGGGATAGAAAGAAAGATATAGCACACATATATATATATATATATCAAAGCTACAAACAAAAGAGACTTCTCAACAAGGATAATGGAAGCAACTACTAAAATAAAAGCTAACATTGATGATTTAACTATTTTAATAAACCTATCAAACATAGGCATCACAAAATGCTACATGATAATCATAGAAATAATCAAATAAAGAATGAAAATAAATCAAATCCATCATTCTCATCATGGAGGAGATGAGATGATAGTCTTTCTTAGTCACCAATGGATATAGAAAATCACATGATGGTCATGGAAGCAAAACAAGGAGAGACTAAATTGAAGACTACCATACTCATAGACTTCCTTGATCATCAAAGATAAAGGAAATCAATGATGATCATAGAAGCAACAATCATGATATGGAAACTAAATGAAAAGTAAAACAAAGAAGTGAATATGAGTCTACATCATCTCTCATGGAAAAGGGTAAATAGATGCCCAAATCCATGTTAAGAGTAGATGTGGAGAGTATATTACAAATCACTTCTAGGTGAAAGCCATGTTTGGCTTACAAGAAAGTAGAGAGAAAATGAAAAAAAGTAAGAGAAGATGAAAGAAGATGGAATCTATAAATCTCTAACCACGAATTTTTGCCCATGGGTCACCCAATTAATTTTTAAAAAAAATCCAAATGCACATTAAAGTGTGAGCATGGGTTGATTCATGAGAATTAAACTTCTTTGGATGATAAGAAAATTAGCGAGAAAGTGATGGAAAATGAAAGAAAATGAAAACAAGTAAGAGAATTATGAAAACAAATCGTAGGGTATGACTAGAACCCTCTATACATGTCCAAAACTAATCTAGATTATGAAAGAAAATTACAAAATACAGTGTTTGAGAGGTGAGAAAATGAGAAAGAATGTGCAAGAAAATAAGAATCTACATAATCCAACACATCCTATGGAGGGGTGGATAATCCGCTAATCCCCTCCACTATCCACAAGGCCTAATCACATCAATCAAATCTCAAATAATATTAATAAGTAGAGAGTGTTTGGGAGAAGAGAAAAGAAAAAGAAAAGAAAAGAAAAGAAAGTAGAGAATATGAGAGAAAATACCTTATGAGAGCAAAGCAATAAGAATCAACATTAATTTTTCTCTCAAGCTTCAATGGAGACTCATGAATCTTCAAGCTTGGTCTTCAATGGAGGGGATAGAGTGTTTTGGAAGTATTTAGGCAAAGTTTTTAGAAAAGTGAGGAGAGAGCAAAGCTTTTTTAAATCTGTACCCAAATAGTTGTATTTATAGGCCAAAGAAATATATCAACTAAGAGAATATGCTTAGGATATCCACACGGAATATTTCAAAATGCATGGGGACTACTTTTAATCCAAATAGAATATTCCAAGATGCTAGGAGAACCACTCAGGGTTCGTTTGGGAAGTGGGTTGGCTTTTTAGCTTTTTTGGCTATTTTAGCCTGGAGCTAAAAAGTCTCGTTTGGGAAGGGCTTTTGTTTTTGTTTTTTTTTTTGTGTGTGGCTTTTTTAGCTTTTTTGTGAGAGAAAAAATGTAATAATTATGGGTTAGATGTGATATTTTGTCTTATTAGGCTAAAAGCGTATTTTGTTTTTTGTGGCAATTTTAGCCAAAAAAGCCCAAACCCTCACTTCCCAAACGAGCCCTTAAGAAGTTGTTTGGTTGAGAATTTTAGGGATTTTCAAAAAATGGGAACCTTTTGGAATTGGGAATTGGGAACCTCTAATTCTCCAAAGGAAAAGGGGTTTTATAGGTTTTGGGGGCTTGGAATATCTCTCAAGAAATTGTTCAGTGGACGTCATAGCAGGATGTGAGTAGCCTAGTGTGTTTCCTTAGAAATGCTCTGGCAAAGGCCTAAATGGCTTGGAGACACATCCACGGATTATAGTTGCTCGCCGCGTTACATAGATAATGTTTAATGAAGCAGAAAAGATCCAAGCACACGGCCACAGGCTAGAATTGTTCGGCGTGTATTTTGAAAAGAGGTTTGACCGGCCAAAGCTTATCCGACTATTTTTCTTGAAAGATTTCTCTTATTTTCTCATTCATTCTGGTTTTCCAACCTAGCTCTTTTGAAAAGCAGATCAAACATTTTTTTCGGAAAACACAATGCTACGAATGGCCAAAATGAATGAAAAAGTACCCATTGCCTTAAAAACAATTTTTGAAAATAGATTTTGGGGTTCCGAAAATGTTTTGGCCAAAAGGGGTAGTCCTTTCGAAAGACTTGCTTGAGGACAACTTGAGATCCATTTTTGTTTCATCATCGAGGAATCACTTCGGGACTACCCAAGTCTTTGGGGCTAGTCAAAAATGGGGTGTCGACAAGTGTGTGATGGGTCGTTTAGCACACCAAAAATATAGAACTAAACTAAACCTCAATTCTGTAGAATAATGGTAAGTTCAGATATCAATCCAAAAGGACTAAAAGACTATGTTTTTTAAATATTAGAAAATTAATTCTAAATTAATTCAAATCAGATGAATATTTTGATTTTAATCTAAAGTGAACTAAAAACAATTATTAAATAAAAAGAAAGATTCAGGTGGACTTTAAGTAGAAAATAGTTTGGAGTTTTGAATTCACCTCTAATCTCATAGTAAGTAAATTAATATATTGAATTTTAGTAAATATATGATTCAGATGTGTCATGGCTACAAGCCCTGATATCATCGTCATAAGAATGAGTATAATCAAATCGCAGACACGGATTATTTTCGTTAATATGAATCGTCTACACTAAACTAGAGTTGTAGCATGACTCGTCTTCTTTAGGTATGACTCGTCTTACGGTTTGTATATATAAATGAACAAAACAATTGTATAACAATATATTCTCAATCACAGAAATCGAATACATTCATTGGATGAAAAATTTACTTGAATAAATAATCTTTAAAAGTTATACAATGATTATCTAAACCAAATCAAAACTAAAATCACAACACATTAATATAAGTTACTTGATTAGGGTTTTATCTCAATCTAGAAGAAGAAGATTATCTGCTCATAGTTGAAGTGAAGAACCTCTTCTCCTTGTCTCTCTCCACTTTTGTCCAGAATCCCCCCATCACCCTAATGATCAATAGACTTCTGTATTTATAAACATTGGACACATCTAAATAATACCGAAGAAGCTAAAATTCTCCAAAATAAAAGGGAAATTCGGATAGAATTATTTCTATATTTTTTTGACTCATCTTGCAAACCCATTTTGACCTAGTAAATGTTAGAATTAGAGAATTCTTATTTCATACAAAATTGTAACCCTTTATGTTAGATTTCTAAAGCTTCTTGATTCACCTTAATTCGATATCAAATAAGAGATATGCCTAAAATACCAAATGTTGTGCATAGTCTTCTAGTGGGATTGTATCAAATCTAACTTTTGTTTGTTCAAACTTTATGGATTCGACTTTTCTTGCTTGATTAAATTATTTAAATTCCTCTAGGTCTTCCCAGTTGAATTGGAGTTTGGTCTTGGATTTCAAATATGAAATTAAATCCAAATTCTATTCCTAAGCTTGAGTGACCTGCACAAACACAAACATATTAAAATCATCAAATAACATTGATTAAAGGAACTAACAAATATAGTTTAAGTGTTCTAAATGTTTATATTTCGGTAACTATTAGTGTGTGTTTAAATTTTTAAGAATTTTTTTTCTATATTTATTCTTAATGCATGAAAATTTTATTATAAATAGTTTTGACCAAATTCCCCTATCTATTATAAAGAAGAAAAGAAACTGAATATTATCTTCATTTCGTTCATTCTGAACATACATCCATACCTCTTATATACACACAAGTGCTATATATCTAAACTATATCTATCTGTCCAACCAACTCATTAACTAACTAAATGTTTCAACAACTGTTTACAAGTGTTGATTGTCTACACCTCTTCTTCACCTTTGTTACTGTGTTCAATTAGTTTGATTTGATCTTTTTTAGTATGAATCTCATCAGGCCCTCTCAAGCAAATGGGTGAGGAACGAACCATGAGCTTGTCTTAAAGGAAAGAAAAGCAAGCAGTAGAGAGAGGTTGGGTGAGGATGTTAGCAATACCTGATCAGAGGAAGACACATGCTTGACCACAACCTGCTTAGCCATAACCTGATCTCGGATAAAGTGATAGTCAACAACGATATGCTTAGAGCGAGCATGGAACATAGGGTTAGAGGCAGGAGAAATTGTAGATAAATTGTCACACCATAATAGAGGAGGAGAGACAGAGGGAACATGAAGCTCACGGAGAAGCATGCGAAGCCAGGTCAATTCAGAAGCAGTCTGAGCAAGGGCGCGGTACTCTGCCTTAGTGGAGCATCGAGAGACGATACACTAGTTTTTAGCAACCCAAGAGATCAAGTTAGGACCTAAAAAAACACAATAACTAGTAGTGGACTTCCTATCAAGGACACTACCAGCCCAATCAGAGTCGGAATAAGCATGAAGAGTCAATGGACTAGGAGTAAAAACCAAACCATAAGATAAGGTGCCGTGAAGATATTGGAGCAGCCATTTGACAGCATTGAAATGGGCCACTATGGAAGCATGCATGCACTGGCAAGCACAATTAACAGCATAAGAGAGGTCAGGTCGAGTAAGAGTAAGGCATTGCAAGACACCCACTATACTGCGATAGAGAGAGGGCTGGGAAAAAGCAATAGAGGTCTCAGGGGAAGAACCAAACTTGGTGGCCATAGGAGAATTATAGGCTTTATAGTTTAGCATACCAACTTTGGCCAAAATATCAGAGGCATATTTGTACTGAGACAGAAAAAGACCAGAAGTAGTGTGATGGACATCAATCCCAAGAAAGTAAGAAAGAGACCCCAGCTCTTTCATAGAGAAAGCTGAAAACATATGCTTGATAAGAGAGGAAATTTGAGAAGAATCATTGCTAGTGATAAGGATATCATTAACATAAACCAGAAGAAGAGTGATAGAGGAACCAGAATGGAGAATAAAAAGAGAAGAATCACATTTGCTATTGATAAAGCCACAAGAGAGCAGGAAAGAAGAAAAAGTGGAATACCAAGCGCGAGGGGCTTGCTAAAGGCCATAAAGAGCCTTTTTAAGTAAACAAATATGAGAAGGATTAGTAGAATCCTCAAACCCAGGAGGTTGAGTCATAAACACCTCCTCGTCCAAGATGCCATGAAGAAATGTATTGGAGAAATCTAGTTGGTGTATGGACTAAGCCAAATGAAGAGCCAAACTAAGAAACACCAGAATAGTAAGCTGCTTGGCCACAGGACTGAAGGTTTCATGGCAATCACTATCCTCAGTTTGAAGATATCCCTTAGTTACAAGTCGAGCCTTGTGCCGAGCTATGGACCCATCAGAGTTCTTCTTGATTCGAAAGACCCATTTTGCAACCAATCTATTGCTTACCAGAAGGAAGAGGCACCAATTGCCAAGTTTGTGTTGGCGTTGGAGAGCTTGATATTCCTTATTCATGGCCTCAGCCCAAACAGGAGTCTTAATAACATCTGAGAAGGAATGAGGCTCAATAAGAATGGGATCAGGAGCAGTAGAAGCTAAGAGGGATTGATAAGAGACGGAGGCTTTAGACCTTGTAAGCATGGGATGAGTGTTAATTGGAAGAGAAGAACTAGGAAGAGGTGGCTGAATATGATAAGAAGTAAGATCAACAGCAAGAGAAGTAATAGGAATAGGGGCTGTGGAAAAGGGAAAAGTAGATGTAGCTAGTAAAGAAGGAGAAATAAGAGAATTAGGATGTAGAGAAGAGGAGGGAGGAAGAGGAGAATTAACAGAAAAGTGAGCTGAACCAGTGGGTGGCCAGAAAAAGGTTTGAAGTTGAGAAAGAGTAGGAGAAGGAATAGAAGTGATAGGATGATCAACCAAAGGAAACACAGATTCATCAAAAATAACATGTCGAGATAAGTACACTCGACCAAAGAGAGGATCTAGACATGTATATCCTTTGATAGAAGGATGATAACCAATAAAATGCAAGGAATTGACCGAGGTTGAAGCTTATGGGCAGTATAAGGTCGAAGCCAAGGGAAACACCTACATCCAAAACACTTAAAAGAAGAAAAATCAGGGATTTTATGATAAAGCATTTCAAAAGGACTAATGTTACGAAGCTTGGAAGAGGGCAGTCGATTAATGAAAAACACAGAGGTAGCAAGATAGTCAAACCAAAAGGAAAGAGGAAGACCAGATTGGTGAAGTAAAGGAATAGTGGTAGTGATGAGATGGCGATGTTTCCTTTCAGCCACTCCATTTTGGGAAGGAGTATGAGGACAAGACATTTGATACAAAATACCATGAGACTTGAGATAATGTTCAAACTGATGCCCTGTATATTCACCCCACCATCTGTGCAAAACACTTTAAGAGAAGTAGAAAATTGTGTTTCAACAAAAAATTTAAATTCTTTGAATTTGGAGAACACTTCATTTTTAAAAGAAAGAGGATACACCCAAGAGAATTTATTGTAATCATCCACAAACAACAAATAAAATTTGAAACTAGAACTAGATGAGGAAAATGGACCCCAAGCATCATTGTGGATGAGGTATAAAGGTGCATTAACAGTGGAATTGGGCAAAGTAAATGGAAGTTTGTGACACTTAGCTATAGCACACTGAGTACAAACATGTTTAGTATAAGACTTATGAACAGGTAAATGAAATTTATTCAAAACAAAATCAAGCTTCTATGAGAAGGGATGGCCTAACCATTGATGCCAAGTAGTAGTAGGAACAGATGCAGCATATACAACAGCATGAGCAGATATAGATGATGATGAAGAAGTAAGAAAAGGCAAAGATCTAGACAAGCATGTAGGTAACTGATAAAGACCTTTATTGTAAGAGCCTTTATACAGAGGAATCTTGGAATGTTTGTCCTGAATGACAAAAGAAGTATCATCAAATGTGATAGAGCAATTGTTATCAGAAACCAATTGATGAACTGATAAAAGATTAGAAGAGATAGATGGAGCATGAAACATATTACGAAGTTTGAAACGAAAGGAAGAAGTAGGAAGAATACCTTGGCCTGTATGCATAATAGGAACAGTAGAACCATTACCCACAGTTACATGATCAGATCCATGATATGGATGATACTACTGAAAATTAGAGAGATCATTAGTAACATAAGTAGTAGCAGTAGAGTTAACAGATCAATTTGCAGGGAGAGAAATAGACGAAGAAGCCATATATGCAGTAGGAGATGGAGAATTGGACTGAGAGTTGGAATTTGGCAGAGAATTGTAAGAATCCATTCAAAACCAACAATCAAGAATTGTATGATTTGGCTTCCCACAGATTTGACAATAGAGAGCGAAACCAGAAGCACCAGAACTAGGGAAGGAAGAAGATGAAGATTGTCTACTGGAATTAGAAAATCGGCCTCGACAATTGCTGTGAAATTGACCTTCTCTTGAAGAATTATTTCCTGTACGAAACTTATTTTGATTCCCTCGATAGTGAGAAGATGACTGGTTTTGAAACCTAGACTGATTGTTGTGATCTTTTGTGGTGGAGTAAGCAATAGTTAGATCAGAACTTGAAGACTTAGTATCTGAATCAACGTGCAGAGCCTCAGAACAGAGTAAAGAAGAGAGTTCTTCCATGTTGATAGGTTCAATTCTTGCACGAACTGGGGTCTTAAGTGCATTAAATTCTGCAGGAAGTCCATTCAAGGTGATAAGAACCAGATCTTCTTCATCAATCGGAGATCCAGAGAGAGATAATTGATCAGAATTAGTTTTGATCTGAAGCAAATATTCCTCCATCGATGAAGATTTCTTCGAGAGACTGGAAAGTTTATTCTTTAGTTAGTGAATATGAGACCTAGAGAGAGAAGTAAATCTTCTAGAAATAATAGACCAAACTCCATTGCAAGTGACACATTGAACAACAGATGTGAACACTGTAGGTGTCAAAGTTACAGCAATGCAACGTAGAAGATGTGAGTCAATCAATTTCCATTGCAAGAATTCTGTATTAGCGACAGTTTTTCCAGATGAATAAAGAACAGTTGCAGATGGAGAAACAATAGATCCATCAACATAGCTCAGAAGATTTGTGGCTCTGTGCATAATCTGAAATTGATTTTTCCATACAATGAAATTTGTAGTATCTAACTTGATTGTAACAAATGAGTTCAAGTTAGAGATAAGAAGCATAAGATTTGAAGGTAGAGATAAAGATAATCTGTGGATGATGTGCTCGTTGGAGCAACTGGCTCTGATACCATAAAGAAGAAAAGAAACTGAATATTATCTTCATTTCGTTCATTCTGAACATGCATCCATACCTCTTATATACACACAAGTGCCATATATCTAAACTATATCTATCTGTCTAACCAACTCATTAACTAACTAACTGTTACAATAACTGTTTACAAGTATAAATTGTTTGCACCTCTTCTTCACCTTTGTTACTGTGTTCCATTAGTTTGATTTGATCTGTTTTAGTATGAGTCTCATCATATTATTGCCCTCTCCTTATGCAAATTATTATTGTGTTGTTGATCATTTTAATTCAATCAAGTCGTTTGAAATAATCTTTTGACTAGTTTAATCAAATCAACCTTTTAAAATGACTTTCACCTTTTTATTCAAATGAGGTGGCTTAAAATAACCATTTATTCAAATTAAATAGTTTAAGATAACGTGAAAGTCAATAAAACATAATTTGTTGACCACTTTAATTAAATCAAGCCACGTGCAAATGCCTTAAAGTATGATAAGTTGGGCATTTTTATTCAAATCAAACAATTCAAAATAATCAAAGGACTTAACTTAATTGGTTAGTTGGTTGGCCATCAAGTCTCGCTTCACTAAGAGGTCTTAGGTTCATTCTTAAGAATATAAACGGAGGGTAAGATTATTTTACAAGCTATATGGATGTAAGTTTCATCTTTCTAAATGTGCTAACTTAACAACTAATCACTGACTTTTGTTGATAAGAAAAAAATCAAACGATTTAAAATAACATACACTACAACATATAAGAGTTTTGGAGACTAAATTTTTTTATCTCTAAACATATAAATTTTATTGCAAAAAATATTTAGTAACTAATTTCAGTCGTCGAGAGGGCAGTCACTAAAAAGAAGTACAGAAAAGTAAAAAATGAATATTTTAAAGACAAATTTTAGAAACGTCACTAACAAATGCAGTTTTAGGGACAAAATTACTTGGTTCTAAAAAGTTTTATTTTTCGAGACAAAATTTTTGATCCCAAAAGGTTTGTAATTCATTATTAAATGTCTAATTCTGTCGGTAAAAATAAAACAATAACACTTTTAGCAATAAAAATATTTTATTTCTAAAATATAATTTTATTCCCAAATTTTTGTGTTTAAAATTTTAATTTCTTGGTCAGTTTCAAGACGCTATTAATTAATATAGACACGTCATTTCATTTGTGAATTGTGCTGCTGCCTTAAATGCATTCAATGGCTGTTAAATGGGGGTGCATACGTTAAAAGGGCTATGTACCGAAACGTTCCCTACTATTAGTGACTACTAGTAGTAGTATTGATTAACATAGAATGACAAGTCTTAGTTTCATATTTACGCAAATAAAAGGAATTATCGGCAGGCAAAGTTGATATTCCTTGGAAATCATGGATGGTGGTAGTGGAGGCGGCCGTGCTCACGGTAAGTTGGTAGAGCCAGAAGGCCGCCAACTACTTGACCATCAAAAGAATTATCACCACCATTACAACCACCGTCATTTCTTTCATAAGATTAACAAGATTGCGTTGTTGTTTGGCGTGATTGTTGTTACCTTCTTTGTTTTTTATCGCTCCGCCTATCCTTCCCTACTTTTCTCCAAGTCTTCTTCATTGGTAAGTTAGTTGTATCTTTTGTTTATGGTTAATCTATTTGGCCTTGTTTGTTTCAAGATTATTTTAGTCTGAAAAAATTATTAGCTTATTCCTATTAGTAAATTTTAAAATTTGATCTGTTTTTTTAAATTTTAGGGTCCTGTAGTTACCTAAAAACCAAAACAAAATTTTACATCAATTTTTTTTTTTTTTTTAAAAAAAAAAAAAAGGAAGTCACGATAAGAGGAAAATAAACTTTGGTCTGAAATTGGGTTACTTTTATCTTATTTTGACTTATTTTTTTCTTCCAATTTTGACAATTTCAATATAGGTTGCTGTAGACTTATCAAACCTAAAAATCAAAAGGCAATCAGTCGAATTGAAAAATATCTTAATAAGATGAAAATAAGTTGATTTTCGTAGGCCAAAATATGAACCAAATTAGACCCAAATTTGACATGTTAGAGCAACTCCAATTATACATTTTCATATTTTACTAATTCAAATATAAAAAAAATAATTCTCTATTTTGCCTAATTACTTTCTAGAAATAGATATATAAGTTCATTTTCTAAATTCATTTTCTAGACTCAATGATGTATAATGAAATGATTGGTTAATGATTAGAGAAGATAGAAAAAAAAAAGGTTTGTCATAAATATTCTATTTAATTGTTACATCATTGGGTCTAAAAAGTGTGTCCAATTTTTTGGCATGAATAGCAATGTTTTCTTCTTTTGTCTATGCATTTCAATGCTACTCTTTTTTTTTGGGGGGGGGGGGGGGGGGGGGGGGGCGGGGGCGGGGAAGAAGATAAAATCAAAGTAGCGTTGGAACACAGATAAAAAAGGAATTAGGAAAAATAAAGAATTAGCTTTTTTATATTTTAACTAGTAAAAAATGAGGAGTATAGTTGGAGTCGCTCTTAATGCATGAATAATTATGATTTTATTTATTTATTTATTTTTTAAATCAATGATGTGTTTTAAAAAACACATTTTTTGTCTATTTTTTTTTCAGAATAAAATAAAAATATTACAATTATCAGATTGATTTAAATTTTTTCATCGAAGTTTGTTGGTAGTTTACTTCAATGAATCATTGATCATGTTTCCTTATGTTTACAAATAGAATGAATTACACTTCATAGCCTACATTTGACATTAAATTTTCTGTTGATCTCTCTTATCCAATTGTAATGATAAATTTTTTTTTTTTGTAATGTAATCTTTCCATTAATCTGTGTTAAATACATTGATAGAAATGAAATGCGACCTTCACATGAATTTTTTTTAGCGAGCTTAGAAAATACAATGAAGAGAAGGTAGATAGATAAAATACAGTGATGAAATTACATAAAGAAGAGCGATTTCTCAGTAATGAAATAAAGAAGAAGAAAAGGGAATAAAATTAAATTTTTACCGGAAAAATTTCCTCAAGTGAGGGTCACCTGCCATTTTCCATTAGCTTATGTAACAATAGACTGATGTAAGGTTGCAGTGCGCAACATGATTGAAAGTGCAAGGAATTAATCATTACAATTGAGAATTGAGGGATTACACTGGGAATTTCGTGTTTATAGAAGCAAAATGTATTTTTTGTGTTTGTATCAATAAAGATTTCTTATGCTAAAAAAAAAAAAAAAAAAAAAAAGAGAAGTATATTCTTTTTTGAAAAATATTATTAGCGGCAAGGTTCTAAATCGCGGTATCGGGTAACGTAACGGTATCGATCCCGGCGTATCAGTATCGGTTGTATCGATCGGTACGTATCGGGAATCGGAGTGTCGCGGCTGTGAAATTTTAAAAGTCATTTCACAAGTTTTTCAGCTTTTTCTTTCCGGTATCGGTCCGAACCGGTGAGTATCGGCTCGTCGCGGGTTGTCTAACGGTTACAGACCGATACGTACCAGGACTCGGCCGATACTCCTGTAATTTTTATTCTCAGTGATATACCGGTCTGTATCCGTCGTGGTACCCTATTTTTCTGATACGTATCGGCCGATAAGTAGGGTATCGGGCGATATTTAGAACTATGATTAGCGGTGATATTTTTGTAACTAAATGTCATTGTAATGAATAATTTGTTTAAAAATGAGAACTCCCGACACAAAATGTATATATTTTGTGTGTACATTGTTACTTGGTTCTCTCTTCAATACTCATCATTATTTTATTTTCCATTCATACATAATTTTTTTTTTCCTTAATAATATTTTTAGGACAAGGAGGGAGTAGTTAGATTGAAGGGAATATTGGAAAAAGCGGCAATGGCGGACAAAACAGTGATAATAACAACTGTAAATGGAGCATGGACAGAACCAGGTTCTGTATTTGATCTGTTTCTTGAGAGCTTTAGAATAGGGAATCAAACTAGAAGGCTTTTGAATCATTTGGTAGTAATAGCCTTGGACCAAAAGGCATATGATCGTTGCTCAGCTCTACACCTTCATTGTTATGTTCTTAGCACCCACGGCAAGGACTTCTCTGGTGTGGTATACTTTATGAGCACTGGCTACGTGGACATGATGTGGAGAAGAATTGATTTATTACATTCTGTTCTTAAGTTGGGATACAACTTCATTTTCACGGTACACAAGCTCTCTCTCTTCTCCTTTAATTTTTATTTTTTCTATTGACAATTATTGATAGTAGAACATATTGAAATTTCAGTAACCCTATAATATATAAGCACTCGCAAATATATATACATAGAGACGGATTTAGGATTTTTCATGTAGTGTCAAACATATATATACTAACAAAATTTTTAAAAATAAAATATCAATTATAATATCAATTTTTACTAGTATAAAAAATGAAAATAAGATGAAAATATATATAAATAGCATGTTTTTTTGTATCCACATTTAGTTACAAAAAATAACAACTATAAAACAATCTATTTATTAAAGTAAGACATCTTGAATTGCTGTGTTCGACAAGTTTATGCCATTAAAAATGTCTGTAATAAAATCGATATTAAATTCTCTTACAATGTTTTTCCCAATGAACGTGATTATGTAATTATCTATACCTTATTCAATTTTTTAAAAACATGAATTTGTAATTAACAATAGTTATACAAAAAACAACTTTTTTTTAAAAAAAAAAATTTTTGTTTGTTTTTTTAATATTATATTTTGATCCTATTATTTTTATATATATAGCAACTTAAATTTTTTCTAAAAGAAGAAAAACATAGATGGAATGAGTCTCTATAATATGTAAATAATTGTAATTAATACTACTACAGTAAATGGTGTTTTTGAATATATAGATATAGGGAAATTCTATATACACTTTTGGTTACGACCTTTGTGGTTTTTAGTTATAATATATTGTGATGTTAGTTATGATTCATTATGATACTAGTTATGATATTATTTTAGTTATGATCCAAGAACTCTTTGGGTGTACCTTATGTAGTGTTTGATTATAATTTATTTTACTTTATTTTTAAGTTATGAGTCTTATAGTGAGAATCAAGAGTGTGTACCATAACATTATACATATCAGAAGTGATAGAAGTGATATATCCCCTTAAAAATGGAGTTCTATACACTTCGCAACGAAAAAAAAAAAGACCAAAACATCACATCACATGGAATCCAACACTCCTTAAAATTCTACTAGAACTCTTATTTTAGAGCTCTAAAACATTTTATATATATATATATATTATTGTTATATTGTTTAGTTCAATGACCACTCGAAGGCATTTATTGTCAGTAACCATCCAATAATAAAATACTATATACAAAGCTAAATTGTACCATCTAAATGAAGTTATTCTATCCAAATCATCCCACTACTTGACACATCTATATAATGGGATAAATCACGCTTACATAATATAATGATTGAATGACAATATCATATGCCAATAATGACTTAATATCACAATTGTAATAAATTATTTTTTCCTCATAGTTCCTCTTTGTCAGTTTTACTTGGCTTTCCCCTTTGCTCACTTTAGGAGGCTTTTGTTTTTCTTCTTACCCTTATACAACTCTGTATGTGAAGAGACATATTTTTATACGTGCATTAGGACAATTCTAGAGAGTCTTCATAATCTAGTCAATCAAGAAATTCTAAAAGAATTTGATTCGCTTTGATTCTTACATCACTCTGTGGACTAGATTTCCTTTATCATTCTAGAGTCCTTAGATATTTGTAAGCATAAATTAGACTTCATTTTTTGGGATTAAGTTAAAAATACAGTATCCTCTAACGTTTGATTTATAACAAAAGTTTAAAAAAAAAAAAAAAAAAAGCTTCTTGCTCCCTCAATGTGCTTCTTTCCATGGTTCTTAATAGCAGTATCGGGATGCATATCGGTATCAGTATCAATATCGGTAGTTGTGTAATGATATTAGGAGTATCGAGCGCTATGCATCGAGAATCAAACAATACGAACGCGAAATTTTGAAAATTATTCACAACTCTCCTAAAATTCAATGATAATTTTTTTTTGACTAATAAATATCATTTGTCACATTTTGATGAATGTATTGATATATATAATCAATTTTTACTTCATAAAATAGCCAAAATAAATCAATTAGAAGATAAGTCACCGAGTTTACATGAAATATATACGATATACACATATTGCCAATATGAGTTACCAAAGCAAAGTGTCACTTAGATTTCAAAGTCAAACACTAGAGCTCACTTTTTTCTTTTGACATCCAGACCTGCCCCGCACCCACCATTATAACTGATGTGGGCCAGAGTAAATTTGGAAAAACTTGCAGGCCACCTTAAACCCCGACTTCCACTTAAATGTAAGGGGATTTGAATCCTGATAGTAAGGAGATGAGTAAACCCCTTTTACATAAGTTTTGTCCAAAATTTATTTTGTTCCACATCGAATAACTACACCAAGCTTTGTAGTCAAAAGCTTTTATAAAGAAAGGCCTAAGCGGCCGTAAAGAACACAGAGCCTATGCTGTATGCGAGCTGGCCCACACTAAGGCCTTGGTTAGGGAAATTTTTTTTATTTGCTGAACGTCTAGACGTAGTAAACTATAGGCTTTTTGTTCGTTTTTACCTGTTAAGCAAGATGAATCGGCCGGTTCGTTTGCGATTTTGGTTCATAGTGGCATACCAGCTAATATGCAAATTAGTTGTGTTTAGGATATTGGTTCATAGTGGTATTCTGGCTAATATCCGTATCGGTCTACTGAAAATCTAGTATGAACAGGCTGCATTCAGTTGAGATATTGGTTTTGGTTCATAGTGGTATATTGGCTAGTGATATTGTATCAGTCCTATGCTCTGAGGGATAAACATGTAGATCAAAGGCCTTCAGGCCTTGTGTATGTTGTTACCATGTCGGATCAGTTGCCAGCACCTTCTGTAGTGAGAGACAACAAAAATTTCAACTCTATTGCCAATATGTTGATTGATACCAATGCATCTCATTCATTCATATCATCTTCTTTTGCATCCGCTTTGGATTTGGATTTTGAACTGTTGGAGTCTTCTCTGTTAGTTGAAACACCTATTGGGGGTAGAGTGGCATTGGGTCGAGTATGCCACTCCTGTAAGATTGAGGTCGCAAATCCTTAGCTCTATTTCAATTTTATTGTTCTTGACATGCATGCTTTTGACGTAATCCTGGGTATAGATTGGTTGACTCATTATCGGGCTTTGATAGACTACCATTGTAGGAGGGCATCATTGTGTACGCCATCAGGAGAGTGCTTCTATTTTATGTATGACAGAGGTGGTAGTCTTACTCCTCCGTTGTATGACCTTAAAGGTCGAGGACAATTGAGTTTTCTTTTTACTATCTCAATAGCTGATGAGTGTAGTATGATTCGAGATGAATTGTCGAGAGTAGTTTGAGAGTATCCAGATGGTTTTTCAGAGGATCTCACAAAGTTGCCACCACATGGAGAGATTGATTTCTCAATTAACTTAGTGCCAGGCATGGCTCTGATTTCTATGACACTATGTAGGTTCATACCAACCGAGTTGTGTGAGTTGACGGTGCAACTTCAGGATTTGTTAGATAAGGGCTTCATTCGTCCTAGTACATCACCTTAGGGAGCACCGACTCTTTTTTCTAAGAAGAAAGACGGCACATTGCGACTATGCATTGATTATCGAAAGTTGAACTGGGTAACTGTTCAGAACAAGTACCCATTATCACAAATAAATGACCGATTCGACCAATTAAAGGGGTCTCATTATTTTTCTAAGATTGATTTGAGATCGGGGTGTCACTAGTTAAGGATGAAGGAGGGGGATATTTAGAAAACAACATTTCATATGCGGTATGGCCATTATGAGTTCTTAGTAATGCCTTTTAGGTTGACTAACTCACTGGCTTTGTTTATGGACTTGATGAATCGAGTCTTTCGTGAGTTCTTAGATCGATTCGTGGTTGTCTTCGTCGATGACATCTTAGTCTACTCATCTCTCAAGAAGGAACATAAGGGACATTTACAGGTTATACCTGAGTTGCTTAGAGCACATCAATTGTATGTTAAGGTTGGGAAATGTGAGTTTTAGCTCAGTGAAGTTAATTTCCTAGTCCATATGGTGTTTGGGAAGGGATGATCGTGGATTCCTCTAAGATAGATGTAGTGCAAGATTGGGAACAACTTAAGAACGCCTTTGAAATTTAGAGTTTCTTGGGCTTAGCCGGGTATTACCGACGTTTTATGAAAGATTTCTCTAGATTGGCCTCACCATTGACTAGATTGATGAGGAAAGGGGCTAGATTTGTGTGCAGTGAGGGTTGCAAAAAGTCATTTCAAGAACTTTAGGTTTGACTCACCACTGCTCCAGTTTTGATTTTCCCGAAAAGGGGTTTGGGTTACTCGATTTATTATGATGCGTCTCGAGAAGGTTTGGATTGTGTGTTGATACAATAAGGGAAAGTGGTAGCATACGGTTCATGGTAGTTGAAGACACATAAGAGAAACTATCCCACTCACGACCTAGAGTTAGCGGCGGTGATTTTCGCCTTAAAAATCTGGAGGCATTACCTTTACGGGGAGAGATTTGAGGTGTTTTCCGATCACAAGAGTTTGAAGTATTTGTTTTCACAAAAGGACTTAAATTTGAGGTAAAGGAGATGGATGGAGTTTATGGAGGATTACGATTTTGAGTTGTATTATCATTCGGGAAAGGCCAATGTAGTGACCGATGCTTTGAGTAAGAAATCCGTAAGCAGTGTAGTTAATATCTCCATCCAGCAATGGGAGATGTTGGGCACTGTTGGTGAGTTGGACTTGTACCTGGGCAAATTTGTTGAGTTGGCCATCTTATTTACCACAATTGCACAACCTACCTTAATTAGCCGGGTCATAGAGGCATAACAAGGTAATCCTGAAGTAGAGGCTATCTGACAGAAGGTATCTAGTGGGAAGGTAGAAAAAGGCTTGAATGTTTACTCTGATTCGAGTGTAAGATATCTAGAATGACTTTATGTATTTGAATCTTGTAGGGAGGAGGTACTCTAAGAGTTCCATCATTCATGCCTTGCGGTACACTCGAGAGGCACAAAGATGTATTATAACCTTAGTCACTAGTTTTGGTTGAGGGGGATAAAGAAAGATGTAGCCTTGTTTGTTTTGATATGCCTTACTTGTCAACAAATGAATGCCGAGCATCAGAGACTAGTAGGTTTGTTGCAACCTTTACCTATAGCCAACAAGTGAAAGTAGGAGTATGTCACGAGAGATTTTGTTATGGGTCTTCTTAGGACTCAACGGGGTAATGACATTATATGGGTAGTAGTTTATCGGTTAATCAAATCTACCCATTTTATACCTATGCCCACCAGTGACTCGGTAGACTTGTCGATCTGTATGTTAGAGATATAGTGTGACTTCATGGGGCCCCAGTGACTATTATCTCAGATAGGGATCTACGTTTTATTGCTCGGTTATGGCAGAGCCTATAGGGCCTTGAGCACTAAGTTGACCTTTAGTACCGCCTATCATCGTAATATTGACGGGCAGTCCAAGCGCACCATTCAAATATTAGAAGACATGCTTCGGGCTTATGTTCTCGATTTTAAGGAGTCGTGGGAAAGACACTTGCCTTTGGTGGAATTTGCTACTCTAATAGTTTTTAGACGAATACTGGTATGGCACCTTTTGAGGCCTTGTATGGCTGACCGTGTAGATCTCATATGTGTTAGGTTGAGGTGGGTGATACACCTATGTTGGGCTTGGAATTAGTTCGGGAAACTATGGAGAAGATTGCGCTTATTCGTAAGAGATTGGTGTCGGCTTAGAGTTGCCAAAAGAGCAATGCTGACCATAGGAGGAGGCCTTTGTCTTTTGAGGTGGTGGATCATGTGTTTCTGAAAATATTGTTGAGACGGGGTTTGATGAGTCTTGGAAAGAGTGAAAAATTGTCTCCAAGATTTATTGGGCCTTCTGAGATTCTAGAGCGAATTGGGGAGGTTGCTTATCGTTTGGCCTTACTGCCCTAACTTTCCAAGGTTCATGATGTGTTTCATATTTGTGTGCTCTAGAAGTACGAGCCCAATCCTTCACACGTGCTAGATTGGATCGAGTTACAGGTAGATGAGGATGCCTCATATAAAGAGAGGCCAGTTCAGGTGTTAGATACCCGATATCAAGTCTTGAGGAGCAAGACCATCCCATTGGTTAAGGTGTTGTGACAACATTATAGAGTCAATGAGGCAACTTGGAAGTGTGAGGCAGAAGTTTGTGAGAAGTATTCGGACCTATTTGTTGATATTTGAAACTTGTATTGAAAATCTTGTTCACATTGTAATATGTATACATTGTAAATGTTTTGGGAACTCGAATCGTAATATTTTATGTTAAAGGAGTTAGTTTTATCATTATTACTAATGTGGATGGTTAATGGAATTAAAATATGATGGTTATTGCTTTGATTTAAATTTCAGAGACAAAATTTCATAAGACGGAAAGATTATAACGGTTTTGGTTTAGACCTGACCCATTCTGTGCTCTTAGATGTGGGATTCTATGTCTTTAACTATTATATATGTCCTTTATCGTCTTGTTGGTAGTTAAGTTTGGTTATTGGTTGTGTTTGAAATAGGTTGGGAGTTAGTTTTTCAAAAGTGTTGTTGTCCAGTTTTCTTCTTGTTCGCTTGAGTGGTGTACTGGTCGCTCGAGCGGTCTTTGAGATTTCTCAGTACTTCTGTAGGTCTACAAAACTTCTAGGAGTAGGGTGATCTTCGCTTCGCTCAAGCTGTACTTCTTGCGCTCAAGCGGTTTCTGCTGTCTACAAAACTTTTAGGAAGGGGTCATTGCGCACTCGAGCGGTGTTTTGGTCGCTTGAGCGGTCTTACTTAGTGTGTCTTACGCTCCAGCGGTATTTTTGTCGCTTGAGCAGTCTGTGCGTATATCAGTTTAGGAAAGGGGATTTTTGAATCGCTTTTTCATTCATCTCTCTCTCTAAAACATTGCAAAACCCTAATTTCTTCACTATCTCTCTCTAGTTCTTGCTTAAAACCCTCCCATACATCCTCATTCATTGATTTTACCACCATTGTGCTCTGGAGTGAAACATAGAGCTCGTCGAGGAGGTCAATCTAATCAGAATAGATTTCATTTTCGGCTCTGCCAAACTTCAACACTTGCTCTTTTCTTCTTCTAACCTTGAGGTAGAGATTTCTTCAACCTTCTAGCATGATTCTGAACTTAGTTATGTGTTCCTTGACTAGTATTTAGATTTGAAAATGGAAATTTTGATTTAGGGTTTAGATTTTGAAAAGTGAAAGAGGGGTTTTCGACTCGATTCTTGAGAGGGGTTCTGGGGATGTGTTTATTGTTGAGTTATGCTAAAAGGTTGGAAATATCTTCTTTAAAAATGTTTGTGGAAGAAAAAGGTGTGTGATTTCAAAATCATAAATGTTTGATTTATGAAAGAAAAAAGAATGTTGTTGGGTTTTTGAAAGGATGAAATGAACGTATATGTTGATAATGAGGGTGGAGTTAGATATATATCTCTCCCATTTTGAAGAATTATGAGATTATAGTTGTTGTTAGAAAATTATTAGTTGATTAGAAATATCTGTTATGGGCTATTGGTGGAGGATAGTTTTGATTATTGTAGAAATTGTATGAGGATTAGGTTAATTGAAACTAGTTACTCATACATCTTGCATTGAGCATTGTTTCATACTTAAACATTGAAAATGTATTATTTTGGGAAAAAAAAAAAAAAAGGGTGTATACCTTAGTGAATCTGGTTAGCGAGTGTGGTTGTAGTTATTTTGTTGGCCTGTGTGTCTTTAGTGAAAGTCCAAAACCCTGCGCAGTTAGGTGCCGATCCTTCTAGTTATTAATAGTGTAGGCTAACAAACTCATATAAGAAATGAGCGTAAAAATCAAATGAATATTTGTGGATGTATGCCAAGAAGAAATGCACATCCAAGTTGACATCAGCAGAGTGTGAATAGAACTCATGAACCATCGCTTCGCAAGTCGGTTTGGCCCCAGTCAAGATACCAAGCCAATCCCGTGTGCAAAAAATCTTAAGCATCGTAGTAGTGGAGAGGGTGCCTAATGTAAGCATAATTGGCTTGGGCAAGTGCAATTGACTTAAAGTTTCATATTTCATTAACCGACAAATCAAATAGACAAGCCAATAATTAATAGTCAAATAGCCTTTTATCTGATAGCCTACTAGATCCACCATATGACTTGCATGAATCTTTATTTCGATTCCTACATAAGCTAGGTGACCAAAAACCAAAAGTTTCAAAATTGAAGTTGTCACTTAGTCTAGGGTCCAAGAACTGATATTGACTCGAACCCTTAAGAAAAAGTTCTTCGTATCCAACGAACTTGCTCGAGAGCTTAGGTATGACATGGGATGATTTTACGTATCCATCTTGTCTAACACAAGGTGAGCCTCTACTCATCATCTCGTTGATTCACAGTTTTAAATTTGAAAAGTAGAATGAATTATGACAAATTATACAACACTAAGATAACCTGATTAGGGGAATAGGTCAATCCAAGAGGATACTTTCTTTGAAAGGAGAGTTTTGTAATTATTTGAGAAAAATTGTTCTAGTGAAAATTTAGATTTTATGAAAATGTCCAATTTTTTGAAAAAGAGAGGAGTTCGATTTATTTTTGAAGAATTAGGTCAAAACTCCAATCAAACCTATTTTAGCAATTATCTCATTGCTCCCCATAAAACACATAAAAATGAAACTTCATCCACAAAATGAGAGAAAAACGATAGGGAAAACAAAGGGGTAAAACATCTATACAAATAAACCATCGACGGAATAAAGGCTTAAAAGGAAGTGAGAAACTAGGACGAGGAGAGCTTACAACAAGTTTATTATTAAATAAAAACCCAAGAAATCATACTTTATGTTTGTTTAAGGGAAATAATACAACTATCATGACCCCTTCCCGCCACAAATAGGATGGTAGCTATGACCGGCCAGTAGTGTCCAACTACCAAAGGCCTGGCAAAACAAGGCAAGACTGAACTATAACCTTGGGGCTTATGCGGAATAACTTGTTCATTATGCTAATCCAAAATCCATTCAGAGCATGTGCATAAGTTAGATGAAAACAAAAACAAGCATACTTCTTATTTATTTATCTTGGTAATTGCATGTCCAAACAAGAAAACAAAAGATTACAACATTAAAAGGCGTCCTTACAAAAACCAAAACATATGAACAAGTCTCTTGTCTCAAGGTTACATTTTCCAAAAGAAACAAAGAAACGAAAAAGGTTCTAGTGTGACTCATTCTCATGTCCCTGCTCTTCATCTTCACCTATATATATATATAAGGGAGAGGGGTAAGCCATTGCCTAGTAAATAGTAATAAAGTAAGGCGCTAAATAAATGTACACTAAAAGCTTTAAATACTTTTCAAAATAATCTATAAGTTTGAACAAGACAAAACATAGCTTGGCTTGCGAACAAAATACAAAACGATGAGCATTTCACGGATTACAAGGTGGTTAACCGGCCCGAGTACCTGCTAAACATAACAAGATGAGCTTGGCCATAATACATGATTGGATAATCCCCAAATTATGGGACATGATCCAAGAATGCTATCTAAGTACATGATAAAAGAGTATAAGTGTTCATTCATGACAAGACATGTCAAGTTTGTAAACATAATCAAGGTTTGTATTGAAAACATGTTTAATTAAATATAGCATTACTAAATTACTCACAAATAGCTTGGTTTGACAAGAGGTTTCTTCCCTCCAAAGCTTGCTTTACATCAAACAATAACATAACATTGAAGTACAAACCTAACTCAAATAAGCTTAACAAATTGAATGCTTAATGTTTCCTTAAAATTTTTGAAGTGTTTATTATTGTTCTAGGTCTAGTTCAAGCTTTAACTAAGTATCAAATGCATAAAAGAGGTGTTCCACGTGATCAGGGTCTTTGTTACAAAAATCAGATGAAAATAGGTATTTTCGCATGTGCGGAAAACAGGGCCGCACGTGCAGTTGACCACGGCATGTGCCCCCACGTGCATGCAATTATTTCAGTCATGCACTAGGATTGAAGGTAGCTGGCCGCACGTGTGGGTATGGCTCTCGCACGTATGGAAATGGCTGTTCGAATGAGATAGATTTAGGTCATAAATGGTTAGTCTTCTTCCTTTTTCCCCTTTCTTTCTAGGGTTCATAGACATGAATTTTAGCTTCCAAACTACTTGAAAATCATAAGAAAAGATGCATCCTAATTTCTTTTAAAAACAAAATACGATAACAAAAACTAAATCTTCAAGTTTCTATCTTTTGATTCCTCTCATTTTACCTCCAAACCTCTTCTTTCACACATGGATTCAAGTATGCAAAACTCTTAGAAATGCTACAAACATGTGAACATAAGAACCTAGTTACATCAAATTCATCAAATCTTTAATCAAAGTGGTGAAATCCTACGCTATTTATCTAATTTTCCACCATAACCTATCCTTTTTCATTCTTGCTCCATTTATTCCTTTCTAAACCAAATCAATCATAGTTTCTTCTTGATTTTAGAGGTTAGGGATGATAACTACAAGCTTTTGGGTAGAAACCTTACCTTAGATTGATTAAGTATTGAGGTTTGGTTAGATCTCCTTTGAGTTCTTCCTTTTCCTCTTATTTCTTTCTTCATTCTTTCCTTTTCCTTTTCTCTAGCTTCTTCTAAATTTCTCCAATAAATTTCCTTTGGCTTGTTTGGTTTTGATAAGTTAGACTTAAGGTTTTATTTGGGTGTGGTTGGGCAAAAGTTGCAACATCATTAATCTTGGTTACTTAATTTAGCTAATCTAGGTGAGAACTAATTAATCAAGGTTTATACACTTAATCTTATTTAAGTTAATTATTCCTAATTAAGATTCACTAATCATATTTAATTACTACTAATCCTAATTAGCAAAATAGAAAATAGCATAAAATGGAAAAGCACATCAGACCAATGTCCTTAGGCTCCTCAATTAAGGCTAAAGCATTTATTATGGTTCTCAAATCAAGTTCTAAGTTATCCCCTAACTTGAAACATAGAACAAGGAATTTTCTAAACTTAAGGTTTCAAACTAACTCCTCATTCTCTTATAATTCCTATCAAGTCCTAGTTCAAACAAGTAACATTTAACATAATTTAAAATACATGCATGTTATGATATGCAATATGCATGAAAGGCTGGTTGTCACAATAACTACATCAATAGTGACGTAATCATGTTATCGATTCAACCTAGTACAATACACACTAGAAAATCAATGGTGATTTGATCTCAGACATTTTAACAAATAGAAATTAGTAAGTCAATCATGTTGTGATAGCAAGAGCAAGTAGAAAATAAAAGAAAACCAAACTAAAAGAAAATACTAACTGTCACGACTCATACCCGCCCCTAGAGGTTTAGGGCATAACCGGCCAGTAATCCCAGATTACCTGACCTCAAAGAAAGAATTAACAGAACATATAATTAATATACAGGGCTTGAAGCAGAAGCAAACTATAACCTTTGTCCATTGAGCTATGCATACGTGCTATGAATAGAAACGCACACAATATTACACCTCACACCATAGTATTTACAAACATTCATTATATATAGATACATAACCCAAGATTAAAGATTTATAACAGAACAAACTGTACAAAACCAAATCTTCTTGAGCTTGACCAAAATAAAAGCTAAAGCCTCAAAGCGGAGGCGTATCCCAGGTGGCATTACAAAAGGCCTGACTCCAAAGTAAGCTCTAATGTTGAACGTCCCAATACTTACCGACATACATATATATAAACAGAGTGAGCTGGAAGCCCAATGAGTAATCTCAATGTAAGCGGTTAAAATGAATGAGTTTTATAACTTATCAAAATGATATAAAGTTCTTGACATAATTGAAGATTGTTTCAAAAACACACAATAACAAATACAGCTTATCAAACCTTTCATAACTTAACAAATAGCGAAATGCCGACAGGCCTTATTCAACTTGTTGAAATACCATACGAAACATTCATATAGAATGACTTCATTTGGAACACCCGTATTTGTGACTCATACGAAACATTACCTAGATGGCTTATATGGAACATCGCATTGATGGCTCATACAAAACATCACATTTGATGCCTTATACAGAATGCGGAACATCATTTAGATGACTTATACAGAATGCAGAACATCACTTAGATGACTTATACATATTGAGCTCATTCAGAACGTCTTTTACGTGTAGATATCATACAGAACGATTACTATCGAAATTATGTAGAACAATCATTAAAGATCGACATTATATAGAATGTTTACTACGATTCAATAACTTATACAGAATGTCACTTACAAGTCAAAAACAAAATAGTAGTATTCGAATAATCATATCACATTTCATAATTGTTGTTCAAAGGGAAACTCATTCATTCTTTAGCAAATCTTATTTTCAAAAAACTTATCACATTGTACACAATTCAGAGTTCTAAAGCATAACTTGATGTCTCAAAGTACTTATTCAAAATTCTTGTCATATCTCATATCTTGTACCAAGTATAGGTTTCATAAGTTATTGTATAGCAAAACTAATGTCAATGTAGTTCATACAAAAATACTGTTACAAAGATATTACTCACCTTGATTAATCCGATGGTCCTCTTCAATGTTCGAACCTATACATTATGCATAACCATACACACATATTGAAACTCAATGTTCAAACCGAATGAATCTTTCTTCTCTATGGTAATCATTTACTTAGGTTGTTTCTTAGCTTATTAATCCTTAATAAGTCACAATTCACACCCAAGAATGCTCAGAAAGAGATAGGAACGAAGATATGAACTCAAAACATCTTATGAAAACATGTTAAAAATAAGCTGGTGGCTAGAACCAATTTTTGGTCGCTGGGGCGATCTTAATACATATGCTTAGTTAGGTCAAGCCACCACTAGATTGCTCGAACCAACTACGAAGATTGCAAAAGTACTAGGAGCTTGCAATGTTCGGTCGAGCCACCACTTGGTCACTCGAGCGGTCTACAGAATTTTTGGGTTTTCCAGAACAAAATTTGAGCTCCAAAAATGCATTATAACATGTAGAAGCTTGCATGGCTATTCCAAACTCATGAAAACACTTTGATAATTATAGAAACATTTTAGAAAATCAAACACATGATCTTTCATAAATCATTTGCTCAAAATCTCATGAATTCACTAAAATTGAATTCAAACCTTCATTCATGTGAGGATTAATTTCAAAATTCATGGCTTTCCAAACATAAATTAAGCTTTGAAAACTAAAGAAACAATGATGCATGTAAAAAATAACTTCCAATTTCATCATGGATCATCAAATTCATGATAAAATTCTACATATTCATTCATGGATGTAAAGTTACAACACTTTCTTGACATCCTCTAACAAAATACATGCAAATGATCATGTTAATTCCATGAACTCGACTCCAAAACACATTATCTTCAAGAGTTGAGGGTTAAATTTTTACTTAGAGCCTTCAAACACACTAATTCTTGCACAATCTTGACCAAACTCTATTTAATTTTCCAAGTTTCTCTTCAATCTTCCCCCCCTCTCTCTCTCTAGAATGAGAGTTCTCTGTCTTTGTTTCTCTCTTTCTCTCTCTCTCTCTCTCTAAGATGAAATCTTAGAATTTTGCATTGAAATTGAAGAAGTTGAGCTCAAAATGAGCTTAAGGCTCTCACAAAACACACACACACACACACACACACACATATAGTTATGATTGGCTTAATATATTAATTAGAATATTAAGCTAATCAAACACAACTTAATTAATCAAATTGAATCACTTTTTAATCCAACTTACCAAATGGATTTAAAAATTCCAATTAGTCTATTCATGTAGCCAATTTCAGTTTCTGAAATCATTTAAGCCATCAATTTTGATTTCTAAACAGAAATCATAACAGATAGTTTTCAAATCAGACAGATATACACAAATTAATCACATGGCACATATCACAATTAAAACTTAACACATAATTAAATAAATGTAATCATGATATCCATTTTGGGGTCATCATAACTGACAATGCTAAGTAATTGATTGGCTAACCCATATGCAACGAAGCCCACAATGGTTTGATCACATATGGGTTTATATGCCCATATGAGTGGAACAAAAATAAGAACAAGATATTAAACCAAAATCAAAGGCCAAACTAAGAACTTAGATTAGAAAAGAAAATAAAAAAGCAATAAAACCTACTAATTTCAAAAAGAAATCGTCACGGGAAATGTCTTGTTGCCCTTAGGATTTCTTTATTCAAAAAGGAACTCCTAATATACCTTTGGATGAATGCACCCAAGATGAACTTGACATAGAAACTTCAATAAAATGGCCAAGTCTTGCAGAAGAGTGCAAAACTGCCTTTGGATTCTTTGATAGAGAGAGCTTTCTTGAGTCAAATCTTGGATGACTTGAATTAAAAATACTGGAGGTAAAGAGGGAGTTTATATAGGCTCTAGAAAATAGGTGTAAGGGCTAAATAATCGATTGGGATTTACAAAAATCGAATAAGATAAGATCATTTGTGTGGTTACGTTGAAATGGGAAAACAAAGCACTACATAGAAAAATTCACCTACAAAGTCGATCTAGCCCTCTAAGACAGCTGTCCAGCTCTCCTTAGGTGTGGGAAACCGCTTGTATAGCTGATTCAGCCACTTGGGCTTGGGTGTGCACTGTTTTATATTTTCTTTACGATTTGTAAACTTTCAAAACATGGTTCTTAGGCTTAGGCATCTAAAATATTTTTAAAATACTTTTATTTTGTAAGTAAATAAGCCCAGTTCAAAATAAAAATGGCCCGGTTCTAGTCCAATCTATAGCCTTTGTGAAAAGACCATTTTGCCATAGCATGTCAAAAATTAATGAGCAATTGTAAAATGGCTACCAAATCTTTGTTTTAAATCGAAATCAAGTGAATCTTTTATCGTTGGAAAGCGTTTTGAAAATACTACACATGAAGATCAACCATGTTTGGAAACTCAATTTATTTATTTATTTATTTTTTACATTAAATGTGACATTAGATAAAATCCTTTCTTAAATTTGTAAGTGTAAGCGTAATTGGCTTCTAACTTTCATATTTTATTAACCCACAAGTGGAAGGAACAAACCAATGATTAATAGTCAAAGAGGAGTTTAATTTAATTATAAAAAAAGTATGTTAAGAACTCCAGTTAAACATGTTGATGAGTTGTCTCAATATTCCCCACAAAACACATAAAAAGTGAAAAATCTATCCATAGAATGAGGGAAAGAAGAATAAGGGGAAAAAAAGGGAGGTAAACAATCCACAAGAAAAGGAACAAGAAAATGAAAACTAATCTATGATAAGCAACTGATTGGCTAACCCATATGCAACCAAACCAACAATGGCGTGATCACATATGAGTTCATATGCCTATATGAACAGAATAGAAATAAGAACAAGATATGAAGCTAAAATCAAAACCCTAACTAAGAAATAGAAAAGAAAACAAAAAATTAATTGTAATGACCTAAACCTGCCCCTAGAGGTTTGGATCTTAACCAGCCAGTAATCATGTTATTTACGGCCTCAGACAAAAATCAAACCATATTTAATTATACGGGGCCAGAATCAGAAGCATAATTTTAAAATTTATCCAATGAGTTTGTGTGTAAATGGCATGAACAAAAACATTTGGTACATTATATAAAAGATTTCACATGTCCAAGATTATTCACAAGATCATTATCATACAAAACCCAAAACTTAAGTACAGACATGGTCAAACATGACCAACAAAAGAAAACCAAAAAGATCAAAAGACAAAAGCCTCGTTCGTGAGGCATTCCTTGGCTAACTCCACAAGACTCGATAAGCTTCACAGTCTCACTGGGGCTGGACGTCCCACTGGTCATCTACATACATATATATAACAGAGTGAGCGAGAGCCCATTGAATAACATTAAAGTAAAGAGGTTATATGAATGAGTTCTAGTACTTGAATAAAATCATTCAGATATTAATTTCATATCATAGTGGGATGACCTTGGGTCCAATACATGATAACACGACCTCGGGTCCAACATAAATAGAGACATAGAACAGAACAGATCATACTTGTTAGAATGACCTCGGGTCTAATCAATATAGCTGTATAATGACCATTGGGTCAACACATAGCATATATTTAGACTTGTCAGATACACAAAAAATCAAAAAATTGAAACGACCTTAGGTCCATCTTATCAGATATACAGAACAACCTTTGGTCCATTTCAATTGTACAAAGCAACCTTCGGTCCATCATATGCTTTATGTTTGTCAATCACATTTATATATCATTTATGAATTAAACAGATAGAAGGCTCATTCATAACACAAAATCATAAGTTAAGAAAAACTTACCACATTGGTATTATTTAGAAAATAAAGTATATGAAAATATCTTTACTAAGATATTACTCACAGTGTTTCAGTTGCCGACACGTCCTCATAGATGATCCTACATAATTCATAAACATACACACATTGAATCACATTGCTCATTTGAATCGTTCTCTAACTTATTCAATTCTCTAAGACTTCATTCTAACTCTTTAATTTATTTAAGTTGCTCAATTCATGCCTAAAAATGTTCAGAAAGGAATGAGAACAGAATTATGAACCGAATATGACTTTTCAAAATGTGTTGAAATATGACACTTCTCTCGAGGGAAACATTAGTCACTGGAGCAGACCACTTGGCTTGCAAAAGTACTTGATAATCCGAAGCTAGGCTCAATGGTCGCTCAAGCCAAGGTGCAAAATAAAAGGCGATCGCTCGAGCAGTAACTCTGTTGCTCGAGCCAACTGCAAATGTCTGCAAAAATTCTAGATGCATGAGATGTGTGCTCGAGCGACTACTTGTTCGCTAGGGCGGTATGGCCGAATTTTGAGTTTCCCAGAATTGAATTTGAACATCGAAACTCAAATTCAAAGTGTATAAGCTTGCATGACATGCTCTTAACTTCAAATATAGTTCTATAATCATGGATAGAAAACCAATTTCCAAACTCCATGCTCAAAACTTCAAAATTGAACTCAAATTCTTATGCATGTGCAAGTTAGTTTCAAACTCTTTTTCAAAGCTTTTAAAAACATGAGATTCAACTTCAAAATCTTATGAATCATGAATACATGTACAATTCATCTTCCAAATTTAAAATGGATGACAAAATCATGCTAAAAAAGGATGAAACTCAATAAAACTATGCATGTATGTGTGAATTAACTTAAAATTCATCATCCTTAGCTCATTTCTTGTATTTAATCATATATCTTCTTGAATTCACATCTTTGATGACTTAAACTCATAAATTGGGAGCTAATCTCCTACCTAAGGTCTTCAATTAAACTTAAATTTGCAAGAATCTTGAGTTCTACTTCACAATTCACAAGCCTCCTAGCCAAATTCTTCAAGTTCCTTTTCTCTCTTTCTCTAAATTGGCCTTAGTCTCTCTCTAAACTTTAATCTCAGCAGAATTTTTGAGTGAATAATGAGCTCAATCAACATTCCTTCATATATATAGGCTTAATTAACTTAATACACTAATTAAGGATCAAGCTAGTTAATTAGAGTTTAAGAGTAATTAATCGAAGCTTAATTTTATTTCTTACTCACCCAAAAAAAAAAAAAATCGAAGCTTAATTTAGTTGATTTAATCTAATTAATCAAATTTTAATCAAACTGCCGAATAGGCTTTGAAAATCATGCCATTCACACTTAGCTAATCAATTTCGATTTCTGACGCCATTAAGGCTTTCAATTTCTGATTATAACAGAAATCACAAAAGATATTCCTACAGTTGATAGATATGGACTCAAAAATCATATTAATCATGTAATTAGAATTCAAATTCACACTAAACACATAAGCTCATTCAAAATTAAAGGATTAAAAACATAATACGTGACGGGGTTGTCACAATAATAAAACTTACTAACTTCAAAACAAAACTGTCATGGGAAATGCCTTGCTGCCTTTATGAACTCCTTACTCAAAGAAGACCTCTTGACATGCCTTTGGTTGAATGCATGCAAGATGAACTCAACACTAAAATATTGAACTAAAATGGCTAAGTCTCACACAAGAATGTAAAATAGCCTTGGATTCTCTCAAGGGAGAGTTTCCTTGACCTAAGACTTGAATTCTAAACTCAAATATTGGATGGAACGTATAGGAGTTGAAGAAGGGCTTATATAGGTTGCTAGAAGAGTGATTTTTCTTCTAAAAACGATGTGAGATTGCACAAGAATGGACTAGGATAAGATCAACAATGCAATTGAGGTCAAAACAGGAAAACGAAGGGCCGCAGCAAAAACTGCCACCACAGAGTTGGTTTAGCCCTACGAGATAGTCGGTCCAGTCTTCTCTTGGCCTAGAAAAACTTTTTTTTTTTTCTTTTTTTTTTTGTGTTTTCCTACAACCTTGGGAGATGAAAAGTGCTTTTCAAATGGGTTTTGGGCTTTGTGCCTTCAAAAAATTTTAAAAATAATTTTATTCAGTAATTAAATAAATTCACTTTGAAATAAATAAAAAAAAGGCCTGGTTCAAGTCTAGTCTATAGATTTTCTAAAAAGACCATTTTGCCATCACTTGTCAAATGTTGACGAGTGATTGTAAAATGGCTACAAAGTCTTCATTTTAAATCAAATTTAAGTGAATCTTATATTGTTGAAAAGCTCTTTGAAAATGCTACAGACTAACACGAATCATTTTTAAAAATCTAAAGTTTTTTTTACATAAAATAATGTGTAGAAGACAATACCTTTTTTCGAAACTTGTGCAAGGTCAAGAGAGAACCCAAGGGGATCGAATATATCTCAACTAGGTCTAGAAAGGTTGGTTAGGATGTTTGGTCTGGAAAAGTCCATCCAAATGTATCCGATTCTAGATAAAAGTTGACAAATCAGGATTTCCAAATAATTTCTGATATTCATAATTGGGTAGCATTTCTACAAGGATGCCAAGTATTATAGCGAAGCAAAATAGGGTGTCTACTGCCAGAGATCGATGGAAAATGAAAGGAATTGATCCTTAGGGGATTCAATGTCAAAAATAGGTATAAAAATACTAACTATGTTGTTTGGCTAGGCATCCATCTGGGTGTATTAGATTTTGGGTAAAAATTGACAAATCAAGAGTTTCTAATCATTTCAGACAAATTACACCCACAGTTCTTATATTCTACCTCTTCTGTCATTTTGGTCCCTACACTTTCAATTTGCTCAATTTTGACCTTTAAGTTTAGATTTTGTGTCAATTTGGTCTAATTGATAATATTGTTAGTGTTTTCCAAAGAAAAATATCTCTAAATTGGTTGAGATTAACTCATTGAGTTGAGTAAATTTATAATTTTGTCCATAAAAATATGACATATGACTTATATGCATATTTTTCATGAAAAAATGTAAGAGTTGTAATCAATTGGACCAAATTGAGACAAAATCATAAATTCAAGAACAAAATCGAGCCAAAGGAACGGGGTTCCAGGGATACTCTTTCTATGTGAGACCCTCACTGCCACTACCTCCTAATTCTGTTAAGCAGCCATAATACATCTCGTGCCACGTTAGGGTTCGAAAACACACTTGTGCAATATTTAACCCCCGAGTAAGGAACGCATCCCACCATTTAATACTAGAAAACAACATGTCATTATCTCATAACATTTACTTTAGTGATTGAAAACCCAATACCACCCTTAGTAAGTTTCCTGTTGAATTTGGTGTATAATGTTAAGGTTAGAACAAGAATTGAAATAACATTTACTACACAAGTGTAGTAAGTATAGGCATTCTAGGACAAAAATAGAAAGAGATACAACCAAAACATACATAGATGTCATACAAAAGTTTGAACAAACAATAAGAGGCATATCCAAACAAATAAGAGTATGAAACTACTAAAATTTACAAATTGTTAGATTTCATTTACTTTAAAGATATCTATAAAACTGACACTTTTAGATTTTTCCCGAACTCGGACTCTTAAGGGTTTGTAGAGAATTTTGTTTAGTTTCAAAATCAATTTACAAAAAGTGGGATAGCTTTTCTAGGTTTTTAGTTTTAAATGAAATACTCCAACTCTGCCTAGATTCGTTGACTATCACGAAAATCAGTTTTTCTTTCAAACAACTCATTCATTTTCAGTAAAAAAATTTTTTTATTAAAATTTAATGTTTTAACACTTGAAATAGAAAGAGTTGTAAGAGAAGGGGGAAACCATGGGTAATTTTACACTTCTCTTGAAAACATGCTAAATAATATACTAATAATTCAGAGTTTTAGTTTGAAGGTGTTCCTTCAAGAATAATGTATGAAGTGGATAGAATTTCTGACTTCGTTCAACAAAGGAATAATACAAGCAAGATAACCAACAAAGCTCAACTCCTCCTATTCAAACACAAGAACCTTATACATAAACACATGAAAACAATATTCTACGCATATAATTTCATGTATTTAGAGAGAAAAATGAATAGGTTGTGTTGACTTGCTTGTTTGCCTAGAAAAATTGTTGTCCAAGATTGCTCTCTTTTCTTCCTCCTTCCAAAGCTCACACCATCTCTTCTTTCTTTCACCCTTGCCAAAATTTAGAGTGTGTGTATGTGTTTGATGTGCAAAAAGTGTTGAGGGGGTGATCTATGTATAGGAAAATTGTGGTGAAAATTCCAAAATGTCTTTTGGTTGGAATGTAATCGAATGAGGGGTGATTAGGAAGATTAAGTGTGATTTACCTAGGTTTAACCCTTACTTAGTTGGTTCAGAACTAGATTGAAAGGTTGATACAAGACAAATATCCTTGAATTTTGGTCCTTAGTCAAAATTCTACCATCTTTTTTCGTGAACTTGGGGAGGCCAACCATGTGAGTCAGGTTTTGAATCATATTTTCTTGGTACAATTCATATGTATAAAGTAGATATTTTGTGGAAAAAGATATGATAAGGAAAGGGACAAATATATATATATACATATATAAGTACTTGAATCAGGGCTAAAGTGCAAAATCAATGAAACTTTAGGGTATGGGATAAATTTGCAATTTAAAATACCTTTTTGAAGTATAGAATTTATTAAAATGAAGATAGGGAGAATAATTCGGTTGGTGTTACTTCATTTTGGATTAAAATACGAATAATCGAACGAAAACGATGAAAATCGAAAAGTAGGGTTTTGATTGATCAATCTATAATTAGAAAGTTAAATAATTAATATTAGAGTTTTATAAATGATTACAAAGCTACCGAGATCAATTAGGGTTTGTATGGGTTCGTCTGCGATGCCACTTCGATTATATAGTTAAGTTCCTGAGTAAACGAGAAACTAAGAATTTTTATTATAATAATTCAAAAGTGGAGGCCTTAATAGGGTTTAAAAACATTAAGGGCCTTACACATCATGTCTAATAGGAAACACTTTATATACAAGGCTAAGCTTTGGTTTCATAGTAGAAAGAAAAAATTCTTATTTTAACTTTCATTAGATATTGATACTTGCACTTGCCCTTTACTTTCATTAGATGAGAAATTCATATTATTTTGTAAAAATGCGATTGCTCATTGACAATTAATGTATATGTTGATTTTTTTTTTTTATAATTACATTAAGTTTTTCTATATATACATTATAATCTTATTAAAAAATTTATTTTTTGTTTTTCCAGGATGCTGATGTATTGTGGTTTCGTGATCCATTTTTGCATTTTTATTTGGATGGTGATTTGCAAATTTCATGTGATTTTTTTCGAAGCAACCCTTCAGATATAAATAATCAACCAAATGGAGGTTTTAACTATGTAAAATCAAATAAGCATACGATCAAATTTTACCAATTTTGGTACACTTCAAGAGAGACTTATCCAGGTCTACATGATCAAGATGTGCTTGATAAAATAAAATTTGATCCATTATTCAGTATCATTGGTGTAAAAATGAGGTTTTTGAATACGGCATACTTTGGTGGGTTTTGTCAACCTAGCAAAGATCTCAATCGCGTTTGTACAATGCATGCAAATTGTTGTATTGGTTTAGATCATAAAGTTCATGACCTTAAAGTTATGCTTGAGGATTGGAGGAAATTTTTGTCGTTACCAACTAATGTAAAGGCATTACAATCAACCTCTTGGACTATTCCTCAAAAGTGCAGGTAAGTATTATGGAACTAAATGATGTTTGTTAATTGGCAAACTAGTTAAAATTATGTTAATAGATAGGCAACCTCATTAATTAGCATGCAAACTTCCTTAATTTCTTTTTTAGTCCTTTGGATAAAATATGTCAATGGTTTCTAAAGTATGTGTTTCTTGTAGGGTCATTTGGATTATAATTTTATCAATTCCTTCCTTAGAATTTTCAATTTGTGCCAAATTGTTCCAATTTGAAATGGATCATTTAAATCTTTGACATAAGATAATAGAATATGCCTGTAGTCTGCAAAGTATTTTAGTTTACAGAATTTACAATTTTATCACTTAGACAAAGAAGACAAAATGTAGTCCTCAAGTGTCGAGGAATGAAGTTGAAAAAATTGAAATTTTAGGGATCAAACTAACATGGAATACATATTTTAGAGGCCATCAGTGTATTTTATAACTATTTTATTAACACTTTATATGGTCTCTTAGATTTAGATCAATTTAACTAGAATTGAAAACTTTATGAATGAAATGCACAAAATTAAAACTTCAGAACTAAAGTAACACAAGACACATTTGTTTTGGAATTATTGATATATTTTGTTGTTTATTTTTTTAACAAATTATAAAAACGATAAAACTTTGTCTTACATATTATTTTCACATTTTGGTTTTGTATCCAGCCTTTAGGTCTTTTCATTATCCTCCTATGTCATCCAAGAAGAAATTTTATCATGGAGATGAAAGTAACAATTGACAAAAGTACTTTAGCATATGCATATGTTTGGAGGTAGGAAGAAAATGTTTAAAGGTAAAATATTTGTGACTTCCATCTAATGTTTCTGTATAAATATCTTTTTAATTTTTAATTTTATTTATTTATTGTTAATGTGCTTAGAAATAGTTGTTCATGCATACCATGAATTATCCTTTAAACCTTCATATCTATTGTCCTCATACGCCCTCAAATATGTGTGTGTGTGTGTGTGTGTGTGTGTTCTATGCTTTTTTATTTTTAATTTATATCCTATCAATAAAATAGTTAAACGGACTTGAGCACATGTGTTGACCTTTTCCAAATAGAAAAAAAAAAAATGAAAAAATGGAAACAAAATACCCAGGTGGTGGTGTGTTTGATAAACAATATACAAGATATAGAGAAAAAGAACAAAGAGAGAGAATCCTTGAAAGGGGGAATTTTGTATTTCTCAATAATAGGAAGTAATTATATATTCCTAAAAGAGTGGCACATAAGCTACACCAATTATTGAAATTCAAGATTTGTCTCCTATGAATACAATATATACCATATCAAAAGATAAGTAGTATATTTTGAGTATATACACTAAGATCCCTCCTGAAACTTAAGGAGGGAATGTAGTGTGCATCTTGAGTTTTGCAAATAGACTCTTGGACTTATTCTGGCGAATGAGCCTTGGTAAAAATATCAATTGTTTGATCAAAAGAGAAAACTGAAAGAATGTCTAGCAAACATGCCGTTTTACAAACTACCAATCAATCTCAATATGTTTGGTGTGGTTAGTGGTCACATCGTTGTAACCAATCTTGTAACACCCTGATATTTTAATTGCTTATAGTTATCAATCCTTTATTCTTATCTCAAGTTCATAATAGAAATTAGTAGTTAATAAAAAATATAAATAGAATGCTTCAATGTGATGATCAAAAACTATTTCTCTTTTTCTTTGAACTTCCCAAAAGATTACAAGTTCACATTACATTATCATCTTACCAAAATACAAATAATCACACTTGCAGTTCAAAGGGCTAGAAAGAGATAAAAATAAGATAGCCTAATGGCTTACATCTTTCAAGACAATGGTCTTGATTACACAAAATAGAATATTATTCGGACAAGTTAGCTCGGTAGCTGTATGTGGGATGCCTTTGGGGTTGCCAAGTGTGCCCAACAGTTCAGACTCTCAATCCTTGATTTGATATAACTAGTGCAATGTGAAACAAAAAATGAGAGTCCAGATCTGACAACTTTTTATAGAAAATCCATTTTATTGCAAAACATTTGCCAGAAATGGAATACATCACTAGATTTCAGAGTCACCACCTAATCTTTTGGGGAAATTAGAAAACCCATGACTTGTGCCAAAGGCCATTGTCCATCACAACCAAAGCGTCTCGACTTGGGAACTTAGGTATGAGGGGCAAAAGTCATTAATTGAGCACCCTCGCTCACCCGATCAAAAGATTGGCCTCTAGAAAGTCATGATGTGGTTTTTATAATTGACATATATTCATGTTCCATTTTTTTTTTAAATTTTTTATTATTAATACTAGCATTACCATTTGAGGCAATCAAATATAGACTATGTCACTGATTCTGGTTATGCTTTGATTTTATGCATTTTTCAAAAGCCTTTTTGTACAAACTCAGAAGCATAAGAATCAATTACATTCCAATACAAGCAACACAACCTTCATCCACTAACATTCATGTAGATACTCTAATTACGCATTTAGCCTCATGGTATAATGCTAGACATAGTAAAATAACATACAGAGGCGGGATGCTAAAGCCATAAATGCTCACCCAGTATTCCTCCATGGTAAGCCAAAAGAATATGCTATATACAGATGCATGATCCTGTATACAACTAACTAATGCGAGACACCCACAATATGCAACTAAGGATTCAGTTAGTGCCACATGGCATGTGTATCATTTCAAGACATAAGATATCACATAGAAACACCTTTTGAATTGATAAAATCAATAAATGCAAATGAATCGAATCCATATGCATAAAAAATAGATGCACAACATGGGCATGATAAATAAAACGTGATGTTGTTCAACCTACACGGAAAGCATATAAATACCAGGGATACAAAGACATGGGGTTGGAAGTTATTACCCCAATTCAAATGAAAAAGAAGGGGAGGGGGAGAGAGAGAGAGAGAGAGAGAGAGAGAGAGAGAGAGAGATTATTACAACACTCTAATAAATGATCAAAGGAAAGAAAGAGGGATTCAAGAAATTATTACAACAATGAATGGATCCAGCCAAATTAATGTTGAATCTAACAAATCATGTTAAATAAATAGAATAACTTAGCCAGCCACTTCAGAATTACCCAGGATACCACTCTCAGAAGTTGTGTGCTCTGTTTTTCAAGAAGTTAGCCGGCCATGCATAACAGTGCCTTGTCAAATAGAAAATGGACCGCCGAACTCTTCTTCCGGGCAGAATTTGGGTTAGTGCAGACTTTGCAAAACATAAACCAAGGACACTTTATAAGATATGTTTATTCCTTCTACCTTTTCCTTTTACAGAAACCACTTAAGGAGGAGGTAGATGGGCTACAACCCTCTATAATGACATAAACAGATATATACAATGGATATTTTGCTATAAATAAATGAATGAAATGTATCGAATCAAGAACAAACTCAAGCCTATGAAATAAATAGGAACCTACATCACCTCTTTGTGAATAAGGGTAAGTCAACACCCAAATCCATGCTGTTAAGTGAAGAATATAGATTAAGGTAGATCATTTCTTAATGGAAGCTATCAAAGCCATTGAAAACTCCTCTCCTATTTATAGAACAAGGATGTCCCCACCTTTTTCTATGTTCACAAATGATTAAGAATGGCGGTTGCAACACTCTTTAACCCAAAATCTCTTATTTTACTTTAAAAAACAAATAACAAGGAGGGAAATGTAATAACCCTATCCCGTATTATACTATAATTCCATAATTTGACATGTGGTTATGTGTTTGATTTGAATTTGTATGTTTAATTATGTAATTCATATAGTTTGGATCTATATCTGTTGTTCGTAGGAAAACCAGTTGTGATTACAACTTCGAACTAAAAATTGAAAGCTTTAGAGGTGTCAGAAACCAAAACTGATAAATTATTTGTACTCAGTATAATTTTTAGTACCTAATGAGAAGTTTGGTAAAAATTTGATTCAGAATAAATTAATTAGATTTAAATAAATTAAACTAAATTTTAGATTGATTAACTTAAGTTTTGCTTGATTAAGCCTAATCAATAATTAACCTAATCTAGGTAAAGTTAATTAAGGATGGGATAAAACCTTTATCTGATTTGATTTGATGAGAACCTCCATCTAGTTTAATTTTGTTATAGGAGAATTACGAATTGTTTATGAACAAATGACTAGGTTATGTTATGATAAGAACCACATATAGATTACCAACAACAGACATGAACACTATTACGAACCAACCTTTAACTATGGGGAATATACGTGGTGTAGATGAATTAGAATACGCAGGGTTGATAATTGATTGGTTTACCAAATGACTACTTCTGTGTTACTGTGTTTTAACTTGATGATATGAATTGTTAATCGTGAATCTTTTTTATTTTGAACACTACTTGGGAAAACCTTGACTATCTAGAAGTATATGAATTTAGTACGTTTTGTAAGTAACTAACTCAGTATTAGCATACCTTATAATTGATACTATGGGGATATGAGAATTATGTACATCATGTGATTGATTGTTTTGTTGTTACCCTTGCTGACTTGGGAATTGGTATCTGGATCCATTTTATATTTCAGGTGCCTTCTGAATAACCTTGGATGACTGTGATGAATCATTGAATTGAATATTGAATTAAGTTATGAACTGTGAAATGGTTAGGGAATGTATTCAACTTCTATGACAAAGCGAAATGGATCGAATTTCCGTGACTAGGTTGATGTAAAAAAAAAAAAAAAGAGGCCAATATTGTAACCGATACTCTTAGTAGAAATCAACTGGGAGCGTCACATGTTTGCTTATCGAATAAAAAGAGCTATTGGAAAAGGCTCGTAGGGCTGAGTTTACTATGTATCTAGGCAATACCAAAACATATTGAGATCTGAAACAAACATAGTGGTGACCTCACATGACAAAGGGAATTGTTGGATTTGTGACAAGGTTTTGGAAAAGTCTTTAAAAAGTTATGGGAACGGAATTGAGGCAAAGGCCTAGAGTTGTTTTCAACTTCAGGTAACACAAGTTTGGAGGACCAAACTTCCTAAAGGGGGAAGACTGTAATAACCCTATCTTGTATTATACTATAATTCCTTAATTAGACATGTGGTTATGTGCTTGATGTGAATTTGTATTTTTAATTATGTAATTCATATAGTTTTCGATCTATATCTGTTGTTTGTAGGAAAACCTGTTGTGGTTTCAACTTTGAAAAGAAATTTGAAAGCCTTAGAGGCGTCAGAAACAAAAATTGATTAATTGTTTGTACTCAGTATAATTTTTAGAGCCTAATGAGAAGTTTGATAAAAATTTGATTCAGAATAAATTAATTAGATTTAAATCAATTAAACTAAATTTTAGATTGATTAACTTAAGTTTTGCTTGATTAAGCCTACTTAATAATTAATCTAATCTAGGTAAAGTTAATTAAGGAGCCTTATATATATATATATATATTGACTTAGTGAAGAGCCTTAGTAGCTCAACTAAAATGTGTTGGAGCTAAACAAAGAGAGAAAGGAAGAGAGTTCAAGAGAGGAAGGGAAGAAAAGCTAGGGAACTTGGAAGAGAAGTAGGGGAATTAAAGGAATTGAAGCAGAACTTAAGAAATTGACTCAAGATATATGAAATTCAACCCAAACTCATGGACTTAACTCATTATTTGTTTCAATTCAAGGATCAAAATGAAGATTAAACACCTAATTGAGCTAGGGTTTGGAGTTGTAAGTTTAATTGAGCTGTAAGTTTAAGTTTAATTGAGCTGTTCTACCTTGGATGCGTCTGGCTCTTTTGTTCAGTAGTTTTGTTGAATTGTTTCAATTCAATTTGTTTACTGAGTTGTTGCAATTTGCTTATTGAGTTGTATTTGTTTCATTCATCGAGTTGTTGTTTTGCTTATCGAGTTGTTGCAATTTGTTTATTGAGTTGTAATTACATTGATTGGCCTGTCAAGGCCTTGTGTTGTTTATCGAGTTGTTTTGTTCTTTCAGTTGTTAGTTGGTTCACTACCTGATTAAGACAATGCAATTTGAACGCGCAATTTTCAAAAATCAATCTCATTTTCATGCTGTGCGATGTTATGCGATGCTCAGAGTATAAAATGTAACACTTTTCAAACAAAAAGCTGTTTCCATTCCAGCCATGGTTTCTTTTACAAAAGGTACAAGTTTTAAAGAAAATAAAACTGCCTAGAACTGTACAATGTGCTAACACTACTAGCAAAAAGAAAACAAAGCAAAAACATCTAAATCGATGCTAGCCACCTCAGGATTGAGAGGCCCTCTTCATCCTCTTCCTCGGCTAAGCAGACTCTGCACCATCGCCGTCGATGCCACCATCTGAATCTGAACCGGAGCCTAAACCAGAGCTGCCTCCGCTCCTGTAACGGCCTCAAAATAATAACATTAAACTCAACAATATAGACATGCATCGATATATAAAAGATCAACATCCTTCTATTCATCAGAGTATTTCCTTACACAAATATTACATGTTGACAACAAAAGTAAACGCCCCATGGGCTTACAACTTTCCAAGCCAACACTTGGTTACAAGAAATGAGTGCTAACTCATATACACTTAAGCCCTAGGCTTGAATTTACATATAATACGTCAAAAGGAAAATAACATCCAAAAATCTGACTGCCTCTAGCCTCCAAAGCTATGTCCTTGGAGGTGGCATGCTACCTGTACCTGAAAATGATATTCCCATATAGGGTGAGCCACAGCCCAGTAGAAATACACTAAACCAGCTATGAACAATGACTAAAAGATTAGCAGTTGATAGATGGTCAACACAGATACATCCACTTATATCTCATTACAATTACATGACTTGCAAGTCCATGTTACTTTTCATTTCTCCATTTTCAGTAGATAAGCATACTAGCTAAATCAATACATCAACAGATAAGCATATTAGCTATATCGACATCTCAATAGATAAGTATAAGAACTATATCATACAACCAAGATAAGCATATGAGCTATATCTACACTTCTCTAGACAAGCATATGAGCTGTATCTATACTTCACTAGACAAGCATATGAGCTGTGTCTGCGGAGTTCATCCCCTATCTCCTCCCAACACTATCCGGTCTAGAGGTACATTCCCCATCTTCCCCTAAACCGCGGAGTACATCCTACATCTCCTCCTCTACACACAATGTATATAAACACATAGGTTCTACATACAATCAATCCATACATAAAGTTAATGTATTCCATCAACCGTCAAGTTCCATGACACATTCCATTGATTAGTTTTCGTTTGCCTAATCATCATGCATTGTCTACAACAATCAAGACTATCCTCCACCGATAGCCCAAAGCAGTTATTTCTAAACAGGAAATAAATGCACAAAATGGACAATATATCAACATTTTAACTTGGTGAGCGATAAATAATTCAACTACACCCTTTAATCCCATACATTCCCAATTCCAACATTTCTAATTCAATTCCTCATTTCTCAAATTAATTATTCAAATTAATTTATCAACCAATTAGGGCAAAATCCCATAATTAACAAAGAAACCCTAAGGTTCCATTTTCATCCACATTCCTTTATCTATCTCATTTTTTTTATGCCAAACTTGCATTTAGGTTTATTATAAACAAACCCCAACTTTTGTAAAATTACACAAAAGGCCCAAACTTCCTCAAAACTACCCAACAACACCCAACATATCAAAATGCCAAAATTTAAAGACAAAATCCATAAGAAGGAGTAGGATATCCCTACCTCAAAGTTTGAGCTCCAACAAAGAAGATGAAGAAAACGAAAATGCTCGAAATCACAAATTTTTTGGATCAAAAGGTAGCCCTCGACGATCAACAACTTTTTTGTAAAGGCCAAAGGTGAGGAAATTACTCATACTAGATCAATACCTAGAGAGAAGGTAGAGCTCTAGAATGAGAAGCTCAACAATGGTGTTTTTGGAAAAGTAAGAGAGAGAAGAGATGTGAAAAAGTGATTTCAAAAAGTCAAAACACGGAGCTTTAACCCAGTCGCCCCGCTCGAGCGGCGGATGCACACTCTCAGAACTTTTGCAGACAGGTCCCCCGCTCGAGCGCCCAACTCCCCGCTCGAGCGTCACACACAAACTCCCGCTCAAGCGTCCAAACCCCCGCTCGAGCGGAAAACACTACAGAGGAAATACTGGAAGGGTGATTTTCCCGCTCGAGCGCCAAAACCCCCGCTTGAGCGGAGAAACTACAACAAAGACCCCGCTCGAGCGTCAAAAGCTCCGCTCGAGCGGACAGGCCAAAATCTGGGCAACTACCTTTGGTTCTAAGTTCAACCAATGTGTGACACACCTCCCCAATACATCCTATAACTCAAATATAAAGTATGAAAGGATGTAAACAGAATTTAAACAACTGTTAACATCTACGGAACCACTGTACACAAGGGGTAAAACCCGGGATCGCTATAACCCATCCTCAGAGCCCTCCTTAGCATCGTCGCTACCCTCAGAACCTGAGTCGGTGCCGTCTCCTCCACCCTTAGATGGCTCTAACTGAGGACTTGCTGGCTCCGCTTCCTCGCTGGACTCGTCATTGTCATCGTGCGTAACGGGCTCCCGACCTCTCCCTCGGCCGTGTGCTGGAATCTCTCTCCCTGCTGCTAGAGTAGGCTCTGATGGTCCTGGCTGTAAGGGTGTGACCTGAAAAGGCAGTTTGAATATATCGGTCATCGTATGTATATCAGATCCAAGTATGATGTGTAGGGTGAGTGTATGCAGAAGTCAGATATAGTATGTGGTGCAATGTGTCAGATGTGCTCTATACATGCAATGTATCAATGCAACATGAGGAAATGCTTAGTTGAGATGTCAGTTTCAGGACATCAGCAGAAGTATGATAAATGCAAGAAAACTGAAAAGTTACCGAAATGTCGTGAGAGCTCAGCATCATCTCTCTCCTCAAGATCATGCCCTCAAATGAGGCCATCACCTGGAGTAACCCCTCGATATACTCTACGGAGGGCTGCAAATGCAAGTTGAAATAATCAATGTATGAATGAATGAATGAATATCTAAGTGATAAATAAAAGCTGTAAAGTGTACTGGTGGTGAGCCAGGCGTCCTGACGTATCGGTGATCAGGCAACGGGGGCTCAAGTGGAATCTGATAAGGTACCCCATCGTACCGCCAACCTGTCAGCTCAATCAGGGGATCCGACCATCCAACACACTGCCTAATAGAAGGCATTCCTCTAGTCTCACCCTTCGGTGCTTGAGCCCTGCTTGTCGAAGGGGCATTTGCTGCCCGGGCCCTACTCAGAGTTTTTTTGCAATAGTTACTGAATATAAAAGGCCACTAAACAACAGGGGAAAAAAATTTAAAAATAAGTTAAATTATGAGTAAGAAATTAATAAAACAGAAACAACTTATATTAGTAGTCCCTACATTTTATCTCTTATATCATTTTGCTCTCCATACTTTTAATTTAATCAATTTTGACTCTTAATTTTAAACTTTGTGACTCTTAATCAATTACTCCTTCTATTATTTCCAAATTTATATAGACATAAAGTTGTAAAAATTTCACGTCTCTTCCATTTTATAATTTTTTTCCAATCTAAAAAAATGTACTCCATTGATTGGTCTTCCCTTAAAAAAATACTTAAACTAAGAAAAAAATATACACATGCATACTTTGATTTTCAAATAGCCACATGATTGGTAAAAATTCCAAGTAAATTCTCTTATATTGATAGTAAAAACTCTTATCGATTCCTCTTACATTGTAGTAAAAATTCCTTAGGATTCCCTTACGTCATTGTAAGAAGGATGTCAAACTCAAGATTATCATCACTTTTGTTTTATCTTTAGGAGGGAGCTTGGTGCTCTTGTTGTAGCTAGATTTAGCCGGCTATAAAAATAATTTTTTTGTATTTTGCATTTTTTTATTTAAACAAAAATAAATATAAAAAAAAACTTTGTTAAAATAAAAAAAAAGATATATACAAAGAAATTGGCTAAAATAACCCAACAACAACTCATATTAAATAGAGAATATGAATATCCATGCGTCATTTAAAATATGTGGATCATATTCATAATTTAATTTGCACAATTAGCTTGTTTTTCAAGCTAAAATCTCTGAATAATTCTTTTTGTATTTCTATTTTTTCCCCATATACTTAAAGAATTATGTTGTGATTGTGTTTTAAAAAAAATTACAAAAACAAAAATTGAGGACCTAATATGCAGCTCTCTTCCCATTGTTATATTTCCTAAACTTTTTAAATATAATTATAGAAGTATTTGAAGTTTAGTATGTATAATCATATAGATTATGATTCCAATTAGAATAAGGTAATTCTAGGAATAATAATCACAAAATTTAAGGAAGCAATACTCATAAATTTTGGTAATGATTTAGAGGATTTAAAAATTATCTTAATTTATATAAATTATATTTTGAGCTAATCATAAAATGACATGTGGATTTTAAGTGTTATAAAGTTTAGAAAAATTCAAAAAATTAGTGTGAGACTTTCAACTTCAAAGAGACGACAACACTTTTACTTATATTATATAATAATAATAATATGATTTTATCATCTACCAATACTCTATTAATTTAATTGTTTACACGAATGATTTGTTTGATAAATTTTACAAAATAAATGATTTACATATAGAGATAACATGAATTGCGTTGTGATAGAACTAGCATATCACCCATGCTATGCACGGGATAAAATAATATATAATTCATTAAAAATACGATAATTATATTTAAATTTTTTATATTTTGTCTCTTGTAAATAAAATTTTATATATAAGTTTAAGTGTTTTGTTTCAAATATTCCTTTATTATAACATATAGTATAGATAAATTAAAATTGTTAAATTAACAATTAATAATTAAAATTATGCTTTGTTATAAAAAAAATGACATAGTTATAATATTTCACTATTTTAGAATAAAAATATATGAATTTTAAAAATTTCTCATATTAATTTTTGAAAGGGAAATAATTAAATAAATTTTAAAAACTTAATGAGTAAGAAATAATCATCGTAAAAAATAAAATTTCTAAATGCTCTACCATATAATAATAAAATTGGTTGAATTATTTATTGAAATATACTGTTGACATCAATAATAGCGGTGACTAAATGATTTATTGGTAAAATGACCATTTATTATGAAGTAAAAAATTTCAAGGGACATGATATAATTTTTAAAATCCCATGAAATAATTCAAATTTTAAATAAATTTCGGATGTGTAATTATAATTTATCCATTTATTTAATTACCTAAAAAAAATAACTCAACATGTTTAATCTATAACTTCGTTTTTTTTTTTTTTTGGTGTACATATAATTAACACATAAGCCATGTCATGGCATCAGAAACGATTTGGCTTCTTTTTTTTTTTCTTTTTTTTTTAAGTTGTTATTTAATTTGAGAGAGCGTTCGGACTTAGTAGGTCTATTTTAGAATTGATTCCGATGATTTGAACTATTCATTTTTAAAACTCTTTAATTAAGATATTCATATAAAAAATTAAGATAATTGAATATCAGTAGCTATATATTTAAAGCATATTTGTTTCAAAAAAATAGACGACAATTATAATTTTAAAAATAATTATCTATTTTTTATGATATAAATTTAATTTAAATATATAACAATTAATATCTAATCATCTTAATTTTTTATATAAATATTTTACCTAATAAGTCTTAAAATAAGAATGGAAATTAGATTCAAACTGGCAAAACGACTCCATCGATCACCCATCCCTCTATATTGTACCAAACCAAGCCTTTATAGTTTCGTTGCCTTTTGCCGCCTTTCCACACAGCCTCTCTCTCTCTCTCTCTCTCTCTCTCTCTCTCTCTCTCCCTCTCAAACATGGCCAAGTCACAGAATTCCAAGTTCAAGTGTTTCTCCGGCATCCTCCGCTGCCTCCTTTGCATCGGCAGCCTCCTAACCCAACCATCTGACCCCACCACCGACATCCCTACCACCACCACCACCACCTTCGAAAACCTAAAAAAGAATTTCAAAACCCAAGTCAAGACCCTAGAGTAGTCGCAAGACTCATGGGTCTAGACTCACTCCCAGACCCCAGGAAGGTTTTTAGGAGAAAGGAAGATCAGAAGGAAAAAAGTGGAGTATTTGTGTTTTTGGGTTTTAACTTGTCTCTGTGTTTACATATCTAAGTGTAGTTTCTGTGTTTACATAGCTAAGTGTATGTTTGTAATAGTACACGTTGATGGACGGCCACCGAATGTTATTGCCAGATTGATGGGTCTTGATGGGCTGCCTCCTCAGCAGCCTCTTCATAGACAACATAAAGGGTTCTCGGAAACTTATCGACAATGGACTGCATCAGTATCTTCTCAAAGGGATGGAAAACCAAATGAACACCGATCAAATAGAAAAGTCTCAATGGCACAGCAAGAATGTAAGGATGAGTACGAAGTTTTGGAAACATCAAAGGTTGAGAGAAGTAGTTACCTAGCAAAAAGGACTATAAACTCAAAGCTGTCTGAGGCATAGATAGCGTTCATTCAACAGAAGTTCATGGCTGACCATGGTTGGCTTCTTGCTCAACTAATTTTTTTAGTTGCATGATATTTGGACTGCCTAGTTCTATTGACTTATGAGCAGTTTTCATGGATGAAATTGGCTGTCTGATTTTTGTTTTTTGTGTTTTTTTCTGTTGAAAAAGGTGGTTTTTCTTTCAAAAGGATGCTACAGGTTTATCCCAACTGTGTTTGGGCCCAATGGGAACTGGCTGGTCCAGTATGCTTTTAAAAGATTCAAAAGGACATATCATGTAATTAAGAAGTGGTTTCCAAAATGCTCTCAAACATTTTTTCTGAAAGCTGTGAAAATTTTGAGGACTCCTGTTTTTTTTTTGGGGTGTGTGTGTTCATAATACTGTTCCTAACTAGAAACCACAAAACAGAGAACAGAAAATAGTGTTATGGTGCTTCCTAGAAAATGGTTCTCTAACTCATTTCTAAAAACAGTTTTTGAAAATAACAAACTAATTGATCTTCGGTTGAGATAAGTCCTATTATTTGTGGATCCATGTTCTCAGTTTTTTCTTTGATTTGTAAGCTGTTCACCAATCACATATTTTATTTACTGGTACTTGCAGACAGGATTTTGAGTAATATGGGTGAAGGTTAGTTTTTTCTACAGCTTCTTTCCTTCTCTCTTTATCTGTTCCTTTATTTCTTTTTTTATTTATTATTTATTTTTGTTATTAATATGAGTCTTCTAGACATTGGTATTGACATGAAACACTCACCTTTTGGGTTCCATAAACTTTCAAATTGACATTCCATAATCCCATCATTGTTAATTCATTCGATGAATTAAATCCATAGGGTAATATAATTGCAGGGACTTTTGGGCAAGTCTTCGAATGTTTAGACAATAAGAACTTGAAACATCTAGCTATGATGGAGAGGTTGTTAGGGCCACTGCCACAGCATATGATTATTAGTGCAGAGTAAGATCTATTGTTTTTTTTTTGTTTATCTCCTTTATCCCATGTATAAAGCTCTTATTTGTATTTTTTAAGCCTTCATGCTGAGAAATATTTAAAGAGGAGTGCACGCTTGGATTGGCTAGAGGGTGCAAACTCCAAAGAAAGTACGAGGTTAGTTTAGAAATTACCCCGCCTACAGGTAATTGACAGATTTGTTTATTCTGAACTATTAATAGAATTGTATGTAGCGGGTACTAATTTAACATCATTTCCTTTGTTCTCACTAGCGATTTTTCTAAGTGTTTTGTTTCAAATATTCCTTTATTATAACATATAGTACAGATAAATTAAAATTGTTGTATTAACAATTAATAATTAAAATTATGCTTTGTTATTAAAAAAAATGACATGGTTATAATATTTCACTATTTTAGAATAAAAATATATGAATTTTAAAAATTTGTCATATTTATTTTTGAAAGCGAAATAATTAAATAAATTTTAAAAACTTAATGAGGAAGAAATAATCATCGTAAAAAATAAAATTTCTAAATGCTCTACCATATAATAATAAAATTGGTTGAATTATTTATTGAAATATACTGCTGACATCAATAATAGTTGTGACTAAATGATTTATTGGTAAAATGACCACTTATTGTGAAGTAAAAAACTTCAAGGGACATGATATAATTTTTAAAATCACATGAAATAATTCATATTTTAAATAAATTTCGGATGTGTAATTATAATTTATCCATTTATTTAACTACCTAAAAAAAAGAACTCAACATGTATTATCTATAACCTTTTTTTTTTTGGATGTAGATATAATTAACAAATAAGCCATGTCATGGTATCAGAAAAGATTCGGCTTTGTTTTTTTTTAAGTTGTTATATAATTTGAGAGAGCGTTCGGATTTAGTAGGTTTATTTTGGAATCGATTATGATGATTTGAACTGTCCATTTTTTAAAACTCTTTAATTAAAATATTCATATAAAAAATGAAGATAACTGAATATCAATAGCTATATATTTAAAACATATTTGTTTAAAAAAAAATAGACGATAAATATAATTTTAAAAATAATTACCTATTTTTTATAATATAAATTTAATTTAAATATATAACAATTAAAATCTAATCATCTTAATTTTTTATATAAATATTTTACCTAATAAGTCTTAAAATAAGAACGGAAATTAGATTCAAATTATGGAAATTAGATTCGAATTTTAGTCGCCAAATGTCAGAAATCCACTTTCCCCGACTAAAAGTTTTAGTCGCCCATTTTGTCGCCAACACATGGTCGCGGATGCTTTTCGCGACTAAAAATCTGTTAGTCGCGAAATGTCAACTCTTCAGCGACTAAACCATTAGTCGCCAATAGTCAAATTCAGTTTTTGGAATTTAACCTTTGGCGACTAAACAATTTGTCGCCAATAATTAATTATTTATTTTATTATTTTAACCTTTGGCGACTAAAGATTTTGGTCGCCGAAAGTCTTTGAAAAAAAAAATTTTTTTTGCTCCGCGCGGTGCCTACCAAGTTTCGAACCTATGACCATCCAATTCCTATGTTTGTTAACCTTCAGCAACACTCTTTTCCCCACTATGCCACTACACTCTCACGCGATTATTATTGCAACATATATTATTTATATACTAAATTTTCCGGTTGTAGTACAAACTCTACATATAAATAATTATTTTTATTTAATGTTATTAATAAAGTATTTACTAAAAAAAATCTGAGAGGACTTTTGGCGACTAAATATGAATTTTAGTCGCCATTTATATGCTTTTTGGCTACCAAATTCTGTTTTGTCGCTAAAAACGTGAGTTTCCGCCCAGAATAACTACAATCGGCGACTAAACTCTTTTTTTGTCGCCAAAAGCTCGAGTTTTGCCGACTAAAATCATTTTTAGTCGCCACTTGTCCAGGTTTTAGCTACTAAAATTGTGTTTGTCGGTATAACACCTCTATTCGGCGACTAAAGGTTTTTTTAGTCGCGAAAACCTATAGATTTGGCGACTAAATGGTTTTTGTCGCCAAAAACCGTGCCTTTTAGCTACTACAATTTTTTCAGTCGCTAAAAGTACTACATTCGGCGACTAAACCCACTTTTAGTCGCTAAAAGGTCTATATTCGGCGACTAAAGTAGTTTAGTCGGCAAAAGTTCTCAGCTTTGGCGACTAAACTGATTTTAGTCGCCATTTCCACTACTTTCAGCGACGAAAACCGTTTTTTTAGTCGCCAATTGTGCATTTTCTTGTAGTGCTCCACGAATCGCTCATCCCTCTATATTGTACCAAACCAAGCCTTTATAGTTTCGTTGCCTTTTGCCGCCTTTCCACACAGTCTCTCTCTCTCTCTGTCTCTCTCTCTCTCTCCCTCCCTCTCAAACATGGCCAAGTTACAGAATTCCAAGTTCAAGTATTTCTTCGGCATCCTTCTCTGCCTCCTCTGTATCGGCAGCCTCCCAACCCAACCATCCGACCCCACCACCGACATCCCTACCACCACCACCACCTTCGAAAACCCAAAAAAGAATTTCAAAACCCAAGTCAAGACCCCAGGAGTAGTTGCAAGACTCGTGGGTCTAGACTCACTCCCAGACCCAGGAAGGTTTTTAGGAGAAAGAAAGATCAGAAGGAAAAAAGTGGAGTTTCTGTGTTTTAATTTGTTTCAGTGTTTACATATCTAAATGTAGTTTCTGTGTTTACATAGCTAAGTGTATGTTTGTAACAGTACTCGTTGATGGATGGCCACCGAATGTTATTTCCAGATTGATGGGTCTTGATGTGCTGCCTCCTCAGCAGCCTCTTCATAAACAACATAAAGGGTTCTCGGAAACTTATGGACAATAGACTGCATCAGTATCTTCGCAAAGGGATGGAAAACCATATGAACACCGATCAAATAGGAAAGTCTCAATGGCACAGCAAGAATGTAAGGATGAGTATGAAGTTTTGGAAACATCAAAGGTTGAGAGGAGTAGTTACCCAGCAAAAAGGACTATAAACTCAATTTGTCTGAGGCAGAGATGGCGTTCATTCTACAGAAGTTCATGGCTGACCATGGTTGGCTTCTTGCTCAACTAATTTTTTGTAGTTGTATGATATTTCGGCTACCTAGTTCTTTTGACTTATGAGCAGTTTTCATGGATGAAATTGGCTGTATGATTTTTATTTTTTGTGTTTTCTTCTGTTGAAAAAGGTGATTTTTCTTTCAAAAGGATGCTACAGGTTTATCCCAACTGTGTTCGGGCCCAATGCAAACTGGCTGGTCTAGTCTGCTTTTAAAAGATTCAAAAGGACACATCATGTAATTAAGAAGTGGTTTCAAAAATGCTCTCAAACATTTTTTTTGAAAGTTGTGCAAATTTTGAGGACTCATGTTATTTTTTTTGGGTGTGTGTGTTTATAATACTATTCGTAACTGGAAACCACAAAACAGAGAAAAGAAAATAGTGTTATGGTGCTTCCTAGAAAATGGTTCTCTAACTCATTTCTAAAAACAGTTTTTGAAAATAACAACCTAACTGATCTTCGGTTTAGATATGTCCTATTATTTGTGGATCTATGTTCTCAGTTTTTTCTTTGATTTGTAATTTGTTCACCAATAACATATTTTATTTACTTGTACTTGCATACAGGATTCTGAGTAAAATGGGTGAAGGTTAGTTTTTCCTTCAGCTTCTTCCCTTCTCCCTTTATCTGTTCCTTTCCTTCTTTTTTTTATTTATTATTTATTTTTGTTATTAATATGAGTCTTCTAGTCATTGGTATTAATATGAAACACTCACTTTTTGGGTTCCATAAACCTTCAAATTGACATTTCATAATCCCATCATTGTTAATTCATTCGATGAATTAAATCCATAGGGTAATATAATTGCAGGGACATTTGGGCAAGTCTTCGAATGTTTAGAGAATAAGAACTTGAAACATCTAGCTATGATGGAGAGGTTGTTAGGGCCACTGCCACAGCATATGATTATTATTGCAGAGTAAGATCTGTTGTTTTTTTTTTTTGTTTATTTCGTACTATTTATCTGCTTCATCCCATGTATAAAGCTCTTATTTGTATTTTTTTAGCCTTCGTGCTGAGAAATATTTCAAGAGGAGTGCATGCTTGGATTGGCTAGAGGGTGCAAGCTCCAAAGAAAGTATGAAAGCAGTTTGGAAATTACCCCGCCTACAGGTAATTGATAAATTTTTTTATTCTGAACTGTTAATAGAATTGTATGCAGCGGGTACTAATTTAACATCATTTCCTTTGTTCTCACTAGCGATTTTTCTACGTGTTTTGTTTCAAATATCCGTTTATTATAACATATAGTATAGATAAATTAAAATTGTTGTATTAACAATTAATAATTAAAATTATGCTTTGTTATAAAAAAAAAAAATGACATAGTTATAATATTTCACTATTTTAGAATAAAAATATATGAATTTTAAAAATTTGTCATATTTATTTTTGAAAGGGAAATAATGAAATAAATTTTAAAAACTTAATGATTAAGAAATAATCATTGTAAAAAATAAAATTTCTAAATGCTCTACCATATAATAATAAAATTGGTTGAATTATTTATTGAAATATACTGCTGACATCAATAATAGCTGTGAGTAAATGCTTTATTGGTAAAATGACCATTTATTATGAAGTAAAAAACTTCAAGGGACATGATATAATTTTTAAAATCACATGAAATAATTCATATTTTAAATAAATTTCGGATGTGTAATTATAATTTATCCATTTATTTAACTACCTAAAAAAAATAACTCAACATGTTTTATCTATAACCTTTTTTTTTCTTTTTTTTTTTTTGATGTAGATATAATTAACAAATAAGCCATGTCATGGTATCAGAAAGGATTTGGCTTTGTTTTTTTTAAGTTGTTATTTAATTTCAGAGAGCGTTTGGATTTAGTAGGTCTATTTTGGAATCGATTCCGATGATTTGAACTATCCATTTTTTAAACTCTTTAATTAAAATGTTCATATAAAAAATTAAGATAATTGAATATCAATAGCTATATATTTAAAACATATTTGTTTCAAAAAAATAGACGACAAATATAATTTTAAAAATAATTACCTATTTTTTATAATATAAATTTAATTTAAATATATAACAATTAAAATCTAATCATCTTAATTTTTTATATAAATATTTTGCCTAATAAGTCTTAAAATAAGAATGGAAATTAGATTCAAATTATGGAAATTAGATTCAAATTGGTAAAATGACTCCACGAATCGCTCATCCCTCTATATTGTACCAAACCAAGCCTTTATAGTTTCGTTGCCTTCTGCTGCCTTTCCACACAGTCTCTCTCTCTCTGTCTCTCTCTCTCCCTCCCTCTCAACCATGGCCAAGTCACAGAATTCCAAGTTCAAGTGTTTCTCCGGCATCCTCCGCTGCCTCCTCTGCATCGGCAGCCTCCCAACCCAACCATCTGACCCCACCACCGACATCACTACCACCACCCCCACCTTCGAAAACCCAAAAAAGAATTTCAAAACCCAAGTCAAGACCCCAGGAGTAGTTGCAAGACTCATGGGTCTAGACTCACTCCCAGACCCAGGAAGGTTTTTAGGAGAAATGAAGATCAGAAGGAAAAAAGTAGAGTTTCTGTGTTTTAATTTGTTTTTGTGTTTACATATCTAAATGTAGTTTTTGTGTTTACATAGCTAAGTGTATGTTTGTAACAGTACACGTTGATGGATGGCCACCGAATGTTATTTCCAGATTGATGGGTCTTGATGGGCTGCCTCCTCAGCAGCCTCTTCATAGACAACATAAAGGGTTCTCGGAAACTTATCGACAATAGACTGCATCAGTATCTTCGCAAAGGGATGGAAAACCATATGAACACCGATCAAATAGGAAAGACTCAATGGCACAAGAATGTAAGGATGAGTATGAAGTTTTGGAAACATCAAAGGTTGAGAGGAGTAGTTACCCAGCAAGAAGGACTATAAACTCAATTTGTCTGAGGCAGAGATGGCATTCATTCTACAGAAGTTCATTGCTGACCATGGTTGGCTTCTTGCTCAACTAATTTTTTTTAGTAGTACGATATTTGAACTGCCCGGTGCTGTTGACTTATGAGCAGTTTTCATGGATGAAATTGGCTGTCTGATTTTTATTTTTTGTGTTTTTTTCTGTTGAAAAAGGTGATTTTTCTTTCAAAAGGATGCTACGGGTTTATCCCAACTGTGTTCGGGCCCAATGCAAACTGGCTGGTCTAGTCTGCTTTTAAAAGATTCAAAAGGACACATCATGTAATTAAGAAGTGGTTTCCAAAATACTCTCAAACATTTTTTCTGAAAGTTGTGCAAATTTTGAGGACTCACGTTTTTTTTTTTGGGTGTGTGTGTTCATAATACTATTCGTAACTGGAAACCACAAAACAGAGAAAAGAAAATAGTGTTATGGTGCTTCCTAGAAAATGGTTCTCTAACTTATTTCTAAAAACAGTTTTTGAAAATAACAAACTAACTGATCTTCGGTTTAGATATGTCCTATTATTTGTGGATCCATGTTCTCAGTTTTTTCTTAGATTTGTAATCTATAGCGATCCTCGTTTTCCTTTCCTTTGTATATTGTATTCCGGACTTGGTTCCGTGGTTGTGTTGTTGTCTTATTCTCATTTCCTTCCCTTACTCTTGGTATTTGAGTCTTGGGTTGTGTTGGGCAGGTTGGAAATAGGTTGGTTATGCTTTGCAACCATTGGTTGATGCCCAGAATTTGGCCTTCACGCTCGAACGAGGCTTCTGACGCTCGAGCGGGCCCTTCGTTGTTGCTTCTCCGCTCGAGTGGGCGTTTTGACGCTCGAGCGTAAATTTCCAACTCCCAGCACTTTTGTCTACAGGTCTTCAGATGCTCGAGCGGGAGCTTTGACGCTCGAGCGTAACCCTTTGTTTTTGTTCCTCTGCTCGAGCGGGGAGTTTGACGCTCGAGCGGGGACCATGTCTGCAAAACTTCTGGAAGTGTGTAATCGACGCTCGAGTGACGCTTTTTACGCTCGAGCATGAGTCTGTGTCTGACGCTCGAGCGGGGGTTTCCACGCTCGAGCGGGGGCGACTTTTATATCAGTCCGAGATTTCACTTTTTGGATCACTTTTTGATTTCCTTTCTCTCTCTTACTTTTTCAAAACCTCCATTGGAGAGCCTCTCTCTCTAAAACCTTACCTTCTCTCTAGGGATTGATCTAGTAGGAGTGGTTTCCTCATCTTGGGGTTTGGAGCAATTTCGTTTTTCTTCATCTTCTTCTTTGGGTTCTTTTCTTGAGGTAGGGATTCCTACTCATTCTTATGTGCTTTAACATAGACATTGAGTTATTTGTATAGATGGGTTGATTTGGGAAGTTGGGATTTGAAATGTGTTATTTTCAAAAGAGGGGCTTTGTTATTTTGGCTCATAAATATGTATTTTGGGTCTTAAAATGATAGTATTGATGTTGTTGATAATATTTGGACCTTTGGGTCAATATTGAGAAAAAGGGGAAAAATGCCATGTTTGGGGTATATTTGGGTCATTAGTGTAATTAATGACAATTGTTATGGAAATGTGAAATTGAGTTGGAAATAATGGAATTGGCTCATTATGAGTTAGAATGGTGGAGTTGGATTTATTAATCGCTCACTTTGAAATTGTTGAGATTTTATATCTGTTGAGGCATTTATTATCTGTTTAGAAATAACTGCTTTGGGCTATCGGTAGAGGATAGTCTTGATTGTTGTAGACAATGCATGATGATTAGGCAAACTAAAACTAATCAATTGAATGTGTCATCGGATATGACGGTTGGAATAATGCATCAAATTTATGTATTGATTAATTGTGTATATGATACACGTTTATATACATTGTATTGTGTGGGAGGAGATAGGGGATGTATTCCACGGTTTAGGGGAAAGATAGGGGATGGACTCCATTGATATAGCAAATACGTGTATCTATTGAATTATTGATACAGCAAATCTGTGTATCATTTGTGAAGTATTGAAGTGTTTTATGTGTTATTGATACAACGAATCTGTGTATCTATTGTGGCTTATGGAAGTGTTTTGATATGAGTTGTTATCTCATTTAAATTGTTGAAATGGAAGAGTTATTGATATGAGATATAATCTCATTTAAAGTATATGGCCAGGTTCTGAGCCAGGATTATGAATTGAGAAATTGGATAAGAAATGGAAAATAGAATGAAACATGGACACAATGGTCATGTAATTGAAATGGATTGTGAATTGATTTATGCGAGTTAAACATTTATCAAATGCTAATGTTTTAGTTAATGCTCATATTATGTTTAGCATATCTCTACTGGGCGTTAGCTCACCTTATATGGGACATCATTTTCAGGTACAGGTAGCATGCCACCTCCAAGGACGTAGCTTGAGAGGCTTAGTGGCGGGGACATCTTTTTGTGATTTCCTTTTTGTATTACATGTATATCAAGCCAATGGCTTATTTTTGTGTAGAGTTAGTACTCTCTTTTGTAACCAAGTGTTGACTTGGAAGGTTGTAAGCCTATAGGGCATTTACTTTTGTTGTCAACATATAATACATTTTGTAATGAATACTCTGATGATATGTAATTATGCTCTATTCTTTTATATCTAAGCATGTCGAGAATGTATGATTTATGGGTTTATTTTGAGGGCGTTACATAAACTGTTCACGAATAACATATTTTATTTACTTGTACTTGCAGATAGGATTCTGAGTAAAATGGGTGAAGGTTAGTTTTTCCTTCAGCTTCTTCTCTTCTCCCTTTATCTGTTCCTTTCCTTCTTTTTTTATTTATTATTTATTTTTGTTAATAATATGAGTCTTCTAGACATTGGTATTAATATGAAACACTCACATTTTGGGTTCCATAAACCTTCAAATTGACATTCCATAATCCCATCATTGTTAATTCATTCGATGAATTAAATCCATAGGGTAATATAATTGCAGGGACTTTTGGGCAAGTCTTTGACTGTTAAGACAACAAGAACTTGAAACATCTAGCTATGATGGAGAGGTTGTTAGGGCCACTGCCACACCGTATGATTATTAGTGCAAAGTAAGATCTGTTGTTTTTTTTTTTTGTTTATTTCATACTATTTATCTGCTTCATCCATGTATAAAGCTCTTATTTGAATTTTTTTAGCCTCCGTGCTGAGAAATATTTCAAGAGGAGTGCATGCTTGGATTGGCTAGAGGGTGAAAGCTCCAAAGAAAGTACGAGGGCAGTTTGGAAATTACTCTGCCTACAGGTAATTGACAGATTTGTTTATTCAGAACTGTTAATAGAATTGTACGCAGCGGGTAATAATTTAACATCATTTCCTTTGTTCTCACTAGCCATTTTTCTAAGTGTTTTGTTTCAAATATTCCTTTATTATAACATATAGTAGAGATAAATTAAAATTTTTGTATTAACAATTAATAATTAAAATTATGCTTTGTTATAAAAAAAAAATGACATAGTTATAATATTTCACTATTTTAGAATAAAAATATATGAATTTTAAAAATTTTACATATTGATTTTTGAGAGGGAAATAATTAAATAAATTTTCAAAACTTAATGAGTAAGAAATAATCATCGTAAAAAATAAAATTTCTAAATGCTCAACCATATAGTAATAAAATTGGTTGAATTATTTATTGAAATATACTGTTGACATCAATAATAGCTGTGACTAAATGATTTATTGGTAAAATGACCATTTATTATGAAGTAAAAAACTTCAAGGGACATGACATAATTTTTTAAAATTACAAGAAATAATTCATATTTTAAATAAATTTCGGATGTGTAATTATAATTTATCCATTTATTTAACTACCTAAAAAAAGTAAGTCAACATGTTTTATCTGTAACTTTTTTTTTTTTTTTTTTTGGGTGTAAATATAATTGACAAATAAGCCATGTCATGGTATCAAAAAGGATTTGGCTTTGTTTTTTTTAAGTTGTTATTTAATTTGAGAGAGCGTTTGGATTTAGTAGGTCTATTTTGGAATCGATTCCGAAGATTTGAACTGTCCATTTTTTAAAACTCTTTAATTAAAATATTCATTTAAAAAATTAAGACAATTGAATATCAATAGCTATATATTTAAAACATATTTGTTTCAAAAAAATAGACGACAAATATAATTTTAAAAATAATTATCTATTTTTATAATATAAATTTAATTTAAATATGTAACAATTAATATCTAATCATCTTAATTTTTTATAGAAATATTTTACCTAATAAGTCTTAAAATAAGAACGGAAATTAGCTTCAAATTATGGAAATTTGATTCAAATTGGTAAAATGACTCCACGGATCACTCCTCCCTTTATATTGTACCAGACCAAGCCTTTATAGTTTCGTTGCCTTTTGCCGCCATTCCACACAGTCTCTCTCTCTGTCTCTCTCTCTCAAACACGACCAAGCCACAGAATTCCAAGTTCAAGTGTTTCTCCGGCATCCTTCGCTGCCTCCTCTGCATCGGCAGCCTCCAAACCCAACCATCCGACCCTACCACCGAACATCCCTACCACCACCACCACCTTTGAAAACCCAAAAAAGAATTTCAAAACCCAAGTCAAGACCCGAGGAGTAGTCGCAAGACTCATGGGTCTAGACTCACTCCCAGATCCCAGGAAGGTTTTTAGGAGAAAGGAAGATCAGAAGGAAAAAAGTGGAGTTTTTATGTTTCTGTGTTTTAATTTGTTTCTATGTTTACATATCTAATTGTAGTTTTCGTGTTTCTGTGTTTACATAACTAACTGTTTTTTGTAATAGTACAAGTTGATGAACGGCCACCGAATGTTATTGCCAGATTGAAGGGTCTTGATGGGCTGCCCCTCAGCAGCCTCTTCATAGACAACATAAAAGGTTCTTGGAAACTTATCGACATTGGACTGCATCAGTATCTTCGCAAAGGGATGGAAAACCAAATGAACACCGATCAAATAGGAAAGTCTCATGGCGCAGCAAGAATGTAAGGATGAGTATGAAGTTTTGGAAACATCAAAGGTTGAGAGGAGTAGTTATCGAGCAAAAAGGACTATAAACTCAAAGCTGTCTGAGGCATAGATGGCGTTCATTCAACAGATGTTCATGGCTGACCATAGTTGGCTTCTTGCTCAACTAACTTTTTTAGTTGTATGATATTTGGACTGCCCAGTTCTGTTGACTTATGAGCAATTTTCATGGATTAAATTGGCTGTCTGACTTTTGTTTTTTGTTTTTTTTTCTGTTGAAAAGGTGGTTTTTCTTTCAAAAGGATGCTACAGGTTTATCCCAACTGTGTTCGGGCCTAATGGAAACTGGCTGGTCCAGTTTGCTTTTAAAAGATTCAAAAGGACACATCATGTAATTAAGAAGTGGTTTAAAAAATGCTCTCAAACATTTTTTCTGAAAGCTGTGAAAATTTTGAGGACTCGTGTTTTTTTTTTTTGGGTGTGTGTGTTCATGATACTGTTTCTAACTGGAAACCACAAAACAGAGAACAGAAAATAGTGTTATGGTGCTTCCTAGAAAATGGTTCTCTAACTCATTTCTAAAAATAGTTTTTGAAAATAACAAACTAATTGATCTTCGGTTTAGATAAGTCCTATTATTTGTGGATCCATATTCTCAGTTTTTTCTTTGATTTGTAAGCTGTTCACCAATAACATATTTTATTTACTGGTACTTGCAGACAGGATTTTGAGTAATATGGGTGAAGGTTAGTTTTTTCCTTCAGCTTCTTTCCTTCTCCCTTTATCTGTTCCTTTCCTTCTTTTTTTATTTATTATTTATTTTTGTTATTAGTATGAGTCTTCCAGACATTGGTATTAACATGAAACACTCACATTTTGGGTTCCATAAACTTTCAAATTGACATTCCATAATTCCATCATTGTTAATTCATTCGATGAATTAAATCCATAGGGTAATATAATTGCAGGGACTTTTGGGCAAGTCTTCGAAAGTTTAGACAATAAGAACTTGAAACATCTAGCTATGATGGAGAGGTTGTTAGGGCCACTGCCACAACATATGATTATTAGTACAGAGTGAGATCCGTTGTTTATTGTTTTTGTTTATTTCATACAATTTATCTGCTTTATCCCATGTATAAAGCTCTTATTTGTATTTTTTCAGCCTTCATGTTGAGAATATTTCAAGAGGAGTGCATGCTTGGATTGGCTAGAGGGTGCAAGCTCCAAAGAAAGTATGAGGTCAGTTTGGAAATTACCCCGCCTACAGGTAATTGGTAGATTTGTTTATTCTGATATGTTAATAGAATCGTATGCAGCGGGTACTAATTTAACATCATTTCCTTTGTTCTCACTAGCGATTTTTCTAAGTGTTTTGTTTCAAATATTCCTTTATTATAACATATAGTATAGATAAATTAAAATGGTTGTATTAACAATTAATAATTAAAATTATAGCGATCTCGGTTTTCCCCTTTCTGTATTTGTTGTATTCCGGACCTTGGTTCTGTGGAGTTGGTGGTTGTATACCTTGTTGTCATCCTTTAATTCCTTATGTTTGAGTTTTAGGATGTGTTGGGCATGTTTCGAACAGGTAGATTGAGTTTTGGTCTCTAGTGTTGGTTGCCCAGAATTTTGGTGTTACGCTCGAGCGTGTCATTTTGCGCTCGAGCGGATATTGGTTTTTGATTGTCTGCTCGAGCGGGTCTTCTTGTGCTCTAGCGGGGTTTACACCCTTCCAGTATTTCGTGCCTCTGCAAAACTTCTGCAGGTGTGTTTTTCACACTCGAGCGGGTTTCCTTACGCTCGAGCGGTCGCGCTCGAGCGGGTAGTTCTTTTTCTGAAAAGTTCTGGGAGATGAAAATCTGCGCTCGAGTGGACTGGTTTTTCACGCTTGAGCGGATGTGTTTTGCTTTTGTTTCTTGGAGCTCGAGCAGGAATCCTTGCGCTCGAGCGGGACCAGATTTTTGTGCTTTACGCTCGGGCGTTCTATTCTCCGCTCGAGCGGGTCGTGCGTATATGTGTTATCCACTGGGTGATTTTAAATCACTTTTCACTTTTCTTTCTCTCTCCTACTTTTTTCAAAAACCCATTTTTGAGAGCACCCCTCTCTAGAATCTCCCTTCTCTCTAGGGTTTGATCTAGCTAGGGTGTTCTCCTTTCCTTCGGCCTTTACAAAAAGTGTGTTGATCGTTGAGGGCTATATTTTGATCCAAGAACTTCGGGATTTGGAGCATCTTCGTTACCTTCATCTTCTTCGTTGGGTTTCATCTTTGAGGTAGGGGTTCCTACTCATCTTTATGGGCTTTGACCTAGATTGTGAGCTTTTGTATAAATGGTTTTGGATTTTGGGAAGTTAGGGTTTCAAATGTGTGATTTTGAAAATAGGGGTTTTGTTTCTTTGAACCATAACTGCGCATTTGGGCTCCAAAATGAGTATGTTGATGTTTTTGGTAATATTTGGACCCTTGGGGGTCAAGATCGAGAAAAGGAGGAGAAAGCCTAAATTGTGTATAAATTAATTGGTATAATTAATTTTGGAATGTTATGGATTTGTGAAATTGAGTTGAATATAATGATAGTGGTTCATTATGAGATGGAATAGTGGAGTCGGGTTAATGAATCGTTCACTTTTGAAAATGCGGATAATTATCTGTTGGTGCTTTTATTATCTGTTTAGAAATAATTGCCTTGGGCTACCGGTGGAGGGTAGTTTTGATTGTTGTAGACAATGCATGATGATTAGGCAAACTAAAACTAATCGATTGGACGTGTCATTGAATATGGCGGTTGAAAGAATACATTAATTTTATGTATTGATTGAATTTGTATATGATAACTGCTTATATACATTGCTTTGTGTGGAAGGAGATGGGGGATGTACTCCACGGTTTATTGGAAGATGGGGGATGGACCTCTAAACCGAAAATTGTTTGACATTGATACAGCACTACAATGTGTATCATTTGTGAAGTCTAGAAGTGTTTTGCTTGACATTGATACAGCACCAAAATGTGTATCATTTGTATTGATTGATTGAACTTGTATATGATAACTGCTTATATACATTGCTTTGTGTGGGAGGAGATGGGGGATGTACTCCACGGTTTATTGGAAGATGGGGGATGGACCTCTAAACCGGAAATTGTTTGACATTGATATAGCACTACAATGTGTATCAAGTGTGAAGTATAGAAGTGTTTCTATGTTTATTTGATATAGCACTAAAATGTATATCATTTAGAAAGTACGGAAGTGTTTTGTTTGATTTGATATAGCAGTAAAATGAATATCATCTGAGAAGCATGGGAGTGTTTTGTCTGACTGTGATACAACACCAAAATGTGTATCTACTATGAAGTATGAAATGTTTAAAATGAGTTATTATCTCACCTGAAATAGAAGTACCGTAGCCATGAGATGTCATCTCATTTAAAATGATTGGCCTAGTTCTGAAAGCGTAATTATAAATCGAGAATCTGATAGGAAATGGAAACTAGAATAGAACATGAATATATTAGTCATGGGATTGAATGGTATTATAAGTTGTTGTGTACGAGTTAAACATTTATCAATTGCTGGCATTTTAGTTATCGTTCATACTATGTTTAGCACATCTCTACTGGGCGTTGGCTCACCCTATATGGGACATCATTTTCAGGTTCAGGTGTTATGCCGTCTCCGAGACCTTAGCTTGGAAGGTTGAGGGAGTTGAAGATTCTTATTTGTTAATTTTGTTGTATTGCATGTGTATCAAGCCAGGGGCTTAATTTGTATTTTGAGTTAGTACTCTTCTTTTGTAACCCAAGTATAGACTTGGAAGGTTGTAAGCCCATAGGGCATTTACTTTTACTACTAACATGTAATACATTTTGTAAGAATACTCAGATGATTGTAATATAATATCTCTTTTCTGTACCTTGAATGTGTGATATTATGGGTTTATTTTGAGGGCGTTACAACTTGGTATCAGAGCGTTTCGGGTTCGAATACTTTGGGTACGTGGGAAGTGATTAGTATCACAATGGGTTTGTCTCGCCTGATTAGAGACTTAGATGTAATGTTATGTGCTTATGTGATAACATGTTTATGTGACTACTTGGGTATGTGATTTAGTTTTTGGGATGTTGATTGAATCCTTGGGTTTCTGTGAGTCTTGTTGGAAAAGCACTTGATCAATGCTGTTTCTAACCGGAACTCTAGTAACACCTCAGGACTATCATTATCCGGAAATGAAATTCGTAAGTGCTTATGTGTTTATGTGCTTACGTGGAATGAATTACAGCTGTCCACCGTGTTAGGATGCTAGTAAAATAGTTTCGGCACCTTGTTGTTGTACTAATACCTTTGTTATTTTTACTAGGATGCCTAGACGAGGGAGTTGTGATTTCCCTCCTTCCGCACGGGAAGAGTCACGGAAACAGTTTGTGGAGTTACACCAAGGTACTACACCTTTGGTGCGGTTTGAAACATGGTTTGCTAACCTGTCGAGGTTTGCTCCAGAATTGGTGGAGACGGAGGAATTGCGTTGTTTAAAGTTTGAGAGTAAGCTGTGTGACGACATCCGTGAAAAGATTGCGGGGTCTTGGCATAGGAGTTACAATGTGGTTGTTAGGGCTGCGGCTCATGTGGAGGCAGCGGTGCTAGCTATGGGCCAAAATAGGGAGGAGGCCATTGCGGCGACTCCTGTAGTTCAGAGTGTTGGTAGGCCTTTTAAGAGGCAGAAGGGTTTTAATCCACAACAATTTCAGAGAGCTCAATCTGGCTTTACTTTTCCAGTGCCGAGTCTAGATTCGAGAAAGGGTGAACGAAGGGTTGTCACTTGTTTCAAATGTGGTCAGCTGGGCCACAAGTCCCTAGCTTGCCCACAGAGGAAGAGGGCAGGGTTGGTAGTCCGACCAGTAGTTGCACCACCAGAACCTTCTAGCCAGCCTGGTTTTGGGTCGATCGAATGTTTAGTGGGGAAGCAGTCGTTGGGGCCTTCATCAGCTCAGACGTTGGACCAGGCTCATGCTCGGGAGCCGCTTACTTGTTGGGTGTGTAATCAGCCGGGTCATATCCAACATTTCTGTACCCAGTCGGGGCCTTCTTTGGGGGTTTTACAACCTAGTCGGGTCCAGCCTTATTCGACGGGGCAGGGGCAGTATCATTTTGGGGGACAAACAGGCCAGATTTCGAGGGCCTCAGGGGAGTCGAGTTCCCAAGCCCCAGTTGGGGGAAGTTCACAGTTATTCCAAGTGTGGCCGATTGGGGCACACCAATAGTTCTTGTCTGTGGCTTGTAAGCTCATAGGATATCTTGGGTCAGAGAATGACTAACTTTAGTGGTCCAACGAGGGACGGTAGTAGTGGTAATACCGATGGGGTGGTTTTGTTTTGACTGATCCGTTTTGTAATCGGTGAATTATCATTTTGTAATCGTTGGGTTCTGTTGTGTAACCAATGTGTTTTGGAATTGTTGAAACATCAGGGTTGTTGGTTTCTATATATATATAGTTATGTGTGCCTGTGCTTACCTATTTTCTTGAAATGGGCAGATTAGAGCATGTAGTGACTCTAAAAGTTTTATTGATGCAATAAGTTGTTGTGAGACCATAAAATCTTTGGTAATAATGCATTTATATACGTGCATTTTGGTTTGGAAAAATGAGGGCTGATGAGCCATGTTTTCAAATTTGAAAGGATTACTGAGAGATGTTTATCTTAATCAGGATTACTAGGAGATGAGAACAATTATACTTGCTGGGTGTTCGGAATTTCATTAGTGTTATCTAATTGATCTTATATGTGTGAAAGTGATGTTGATCTACTGTCGTGAGAACTCCTCGAGGGGATGTGAAGTGTGCGATTAATACTAGGTGTAGTATGTATTTAACATGGTGTTTTACGAGGGCATAGTGCATAATCTTATTAGGAATAGACTTGTACCTTTGTGGTAGGTAACGTTGCCAAATTGGCATATGTACTGGTTGGTTGTTTCGATTGAGAGAGTATTAGCCCCTATATGAGGGTATGGTTGTTGGCATCGGGGAGTGATGTGTTGTAAGCAGCTGGTGCTATATCTCGGGTAGTAGTATATGGGTGTTTCCTAAGTTTTTGGGCTCCTTTATTATGATCGAATGCGATAGGTTTGTACCTTAGCACTGGTTAGGTCAGGAGATGCTATCGTGAGGGTTGATTGGGTGTATAGCTCGTAGTTAGGGTGTGACCCGTGGGGCGAGTCACAGTGGTATGGTGTTTGCGGATGGAGATTTGGGATAATAGCGAGGAGGGTGAGGACTTTTACTCTTCTGGAAGGTTAGGATGGTGAGTCCTTTGGAAGCCTTATCGGCGACATGCAACTATGCCGGGGTTTGGTGCAAGGCAGTTGTTCAGTAGTAGTAATGGCTGGTTGTTGGGCATGTAGACCTAGCGTCTTGGTTGTACTCTCGGAATGAATGACAAATAGGATGTGGAATAAAGGGTGGACCCTATAGGTCGTTGGCGGATGAAGGTGCTATGTTTGCTTGTGTTCGGTATGAACGGTCACTTAGTAATGTAAATGTCGTAGTGTGGCAAACCCTGTCAGTTAACTCGATACGAGGGAGGGGGTATGCAAATTCCGTTGCTTCGAGTTCAGTCGAGATGGTGAGAGAAATCCCTAAATGAGGAAGTTTTGCATAGTACGATGCGTATTAGTGTGTGGTTCGTATGTTGTTATTAGATGATGTGTAGAAGGGGATTAACCTTAGGGAATCTCAGGCGAATGCCTTGGTAAGGCTATAGTGTGGTTACTGATGGAATCGCGTGGTTTGAGGTTTGGTAGAGCTAGGTCACTTTGGTATAAGTGCCCGTCGTCCAGTTTGGTTAGCGGTAATACGAGTAAGGTAGTGAAATTGTGTGAAATAAGTGTGGCACACTGTTAGAGTCGTTTCGGCTTATTCAGTCTTGTCTGTGCAGTGTAAGGCGTGGGGTGTATAAAGTTATCCTTTATGTTGCTGCGTTGTTGGGAACTTCAAACGTTTAGGAGTCCCTATTGTGATAGTACTGTTTTTTTTTTTGGGAATTGCGTCATTACTATGAGTATGGCGGGTTTTGTGGGTTGGTTACGTTGTAATTCGCTTGAGGGAAATTGAGTACTCTTTGTAAACTAAAGTGATTTTTTTTAATCGAAACGTGAGTTTGCGACCCTTATTTTTTCGAAAATAATTTGAGGAGAGTATCTGAGTTCGGCTGTGGCCAGTTATAAAAGACGTGTTTGAGTGGTAACGGTATAAGTCTGAATACCTTTGGGAGAAACCATTTGGGTAAGTAGACCTCAGGTCCGAGAGAAATATCCGGATCTATTTGTGGATGTTTGAGCATGTGTTGTATACTGTAGAACTTTAATTGCATTGAATATGTCTTAAGTTGAAAAACATTGCATTTGTTTTGGTTCACGGAAGTATTTTGAAACTTGCCTTGAAATGAAAGTTTAATGTAACATTGCATATGTTGAATGTATTGTAGAACTGGAAATATATCATGAACATTGACTATGATATGAAATTGTGAACCATGTATGTTGGGAATTGTTAGATTTGAAGAAACACATGTTGTGGCAGATATTGTAAATTGCCTCTTGAGTAGAGATAAAGTGACCGGTAATGGGTCAGGTTGTTGAACATTGAATTGCAATATTGTTGAGAAATCTCAATGGGAAGTCTTTGGCAAACAAATTGTAGGTGGTCATGTGTTACGAGTAACACCGTGTTTATGAAAAATATTTACCAAACTTTTGAGTTTCGCATGAAAAATGCAAAATTTGTTTCGGAATGTCAACGTTGAAAACTTGATTACTTTTGAGAAATGCCTCATGAATCAGAAAATAATTTCTCATAAATGTATACAAAAGAGTTGTGTTGGTTGTTCTATTTGGAATTATAATTGTTGAGTAGTGACTTAGCTTGGAGCGCTAGTCGGGTGTTTTGGTGATTTATCTTGGGAAGGGTTTGGTTTTGGTAGAATATTTGTATACCGGAGTGTTGTTCTTTTTCGGAACGTGTTTCCTTGGTAAACCCTTCCATTTGTGATAGTAGATCGAAAATTTGTTATGAGGTTAGAATCTTTCCTAGTACTCGGGTGTTGGTGTTGTGTGATTAGTTGGCCTTGTACTTTTGGCATGTTCTTAATTTCGGGGACGAAATTCTTTAAGGGGGGGAGGTTATAGCGATCCCGATTTTCCACTTTCTGTATTTATTGTATTCCGGACCTTGGTTCTGTGGAGTTGGTGGTTGTATACCTTGTTGTCATCCTTTAATTCCTTATGTTTGAGTTTTAGGATGTGTTGGGCATGTTTCGAACAGGTAGATTGAGTTTTGGTCTCTAGTGTTGTTGCCCAGAATTTTGGTGTTACGCTCGAGCGGGTCATTCTGCGCTTGAGCAGATATTGGTTTTTGATTGTCTGCTCGAGCGGGTCTTCTTGCGCTCTGGCGGGGTTTACAGCCTTCCAGTATTTCATGCCTCTGCAAAACTTCTGCAGGTGTGTTTTTCCCGCTCGAGCGGGTTTCCTTACGCTCGAGCGGTCGCGCTCGAGCGGGCCTTTTGGCGCTCGAGCGGGTAGTTCTTTTTCTGAAAAGTTCTGGGAGATGAAAATCTGCGCTCGAGCGGACTGGTTTTTCACGCTTGAGCGGATGTGTTTTGCTTTTGTTTCTTGGAGCTACAGCGGGAATCCTTGCGCTCGAGCGGGACCAGATTTTTGTGCTTTACGCTCAGGCGTTCTATTCTCCGCTCGAGCGGGTCGTGCGTATATGTGTTATCCACTAGGTGATTTTAAATCGCTTTTCACTTTTCTTTCTCTCTCCTACTTTTTTCAAAAACCCATTTTTGAGAGCTCCCCTCTCTAGAATCTCCCTTCTCTCTAGGGTATGATCTTGCTAGGGTGTTCTCCTTTCCTTCAGCCTTTACAAAAAGTGTGTTGATCGTTGAGGGCTATATTTTGATCCAAGAATTTCGGGATTTGGAGCATCTTCGTTACCTTCATTTTCTTCGTTGGGTTTCATCTTTGAGGTAGGGGTTCCTACTCATCTTTATGGGCTTTGACCTAGATTGTGAGCTTTTGTATAAATGGTTTTGGATTTTGGGAAGTTAGGGTTTCAAATGTGTGATTTTGAAAATAGGGGTTTTGTTTCTTTGAACCATAACTGCGCATTTGGGCTCCAAAATGAGTATGTTGATGTTTTTGGTAATATTTGGACCCTTGGGGGTCAAGATCGAGAAAAGGAGGAGAAAGCCTAAATTGTGTATAAATTAATTGGTATAATTAATTTTGGAATGTTATGGATTTGTGAAATTGAGTTGAATATAATGATAGTGGTTCATTATGAGATGGAATAGTGGAGTCGGGTTAATGAATCGTTCACTTTTGAAAATGCAGATAATTATCTGTTGGTGCTTTTATTATCTGTTTAGAAATAATTGCCTTGGGCTACCGGTGGAGGGTAGTTTTGATTGTTGTAGACAATGCATGATGATTAGGCAAACTAAAACTAATCGATTGGATGTGTCATTGAATATGACGGTTGAAAGAATACATTAATTTTATGTATTGATTGAAATTGTATATGATAACTGCTTATATACATTGCTTTGTGTGGGAGGAGATGGGGGATGTACTCCACGGTTTATTGGAAGATGGAGGATGGACCTCTAAACCGGAAATTGTTTAACATTGATACAGCACTACAATGTGTATCATTTGTGAAGTCTAGAAGTGCTTTGCTTGACATTAATACAACACCAAAATGTGTATCATTTGTATTGATTGATTGAACTTGTATATGATAACTGCTTATATACATTGCTTTGTGTGGGAGGAGATGGGGGATGTACTCCACGGTTTATTGGAAGATGGGGAATGGACCTCTAAACCGGAAATTATTTGACATTGATACAGCACTACAATGTGTATCAGGTGTGAAGTATAGAAGTGTTTCTATGTTTATTTGATATAGCACTAAAATGTATATCATTTAGAAAGTACGGAAGTGTTTTGTTTGATTTGATATAGTAGTAAAATGAATATCATCTGAGAAGCATGGGAGTGTTTTGTCTGACTGTGATACAACACCAAAATGTGTATCTACTATGAAGTATGAAATGTTTAAAATGAGTTATTTTCTCACCTGAAATAGAAGTACCGTAGCCATGAGATGTGATCTCATTTCAAATGATTGGCCTAGTTCTGAAAGCGTAATTATAAATCGAGAATCTGATAGGAAATGGAAACTAGAATAGAACATGAATATATTAGTCATGGGATTGAATGGTATTATAAGTTGTTGTGTACGAGTTAAACATTTATCAATTGCTGGCATCTTAGTTATCGTTCATACTATGTTTAGCACATCTCTACTGGGCATTGGCTCACCCTATATAGGACATCATTTTCAGGTTCAGGTGTTATGCCGTCTCCGAGACCTTAGCTTGGAAGGTTGAGGGAGTTGAAGATTCTTATTTGTTAATTTTGTTGTATTACATGTGTATCAAGCCAGGGGCTTAATTTGTATTTTGAGTTAGTACTCTTCTTTTGTAACCCAAGTGTAGACTTGGAAGGTTGTAAGCCCATAGGGCATTTACTTTTACTGCTAACATGTAATACATTTTGTAAGAATACTCAGATGATTGTAATATAATATCTCTTTTCTGTACCTTGAATGTGTGATATTATGGGTTTATTTTGAGGGTGTTACAAAAATTATGCTTTGTTATAAAAAAAAATGACATAGTTATAATATTTCACTATTTTAGAATAAAAATATATGAATTTTAAAAATTTGTCATATTTATTTTTGAAAGGGAAATAATTAAATAAATTTTAAAAACTTGATGAGTAAGAATAATCATCGTAAAAAAAAAAAATTTCTAAATGCTCTACCATATAATAATAAAATTGGTTGAATTATTTATTGAAATATACTGCTGACATCAATAATAGCTGTGACTAAATGATTTATTGGTAAAATGACCATTTATTATGAAGTAAAAAACATCAAGGGACATGATATAATTTTTAAAATCACATGAAATAATTCATATTTTAAATAAATTTCAGATGTGTAATTATAATTTATCCATTTATTTAACTAACTGAAAAAAATAACCCAACATGTTTTATCTATAACTTCTTCTTCTTTTTTTTTTTTTTTTTTTTTTTTTTTTTTTTGGTGTAGATATAATTAACAAATAAGCCATGTCATGGTATCAGAAAGGATTTGGCTTTGTTTTTTTTAAGTTGTTATTTAATTTGAGAGAGCGTTTGGATTTAGTAGGTCTATTTTGGAATCGATTCCGATGATTTGAACTGTCCATTTTTTAAAACTCTTTAATTAAAATATTCATATAAAAAATTAAGATAATTGAATATCAATAGCTATTTATTTGAAACATATTTGTTTCAAAAAAATAGACGACAAATATAATTTTAAAAATAATTACCTATTTTTTATAATGTAAATTTAATTTAAATATATAACAATTAAAATATAATCATCCTAATTTTTTATATAAATATTTTACCTAATAAGTCTTAAAATAAGAATGGAAATTAGATTCAAATTAGAAAAATGACTCCACGAATCACTCATCCCTCTATATTGTACCAAACCAAGCCTTTATAGTTTCGTTGCCGTTTGCTGCCTTTCCACACAGTATCTCTCTCTCTCTCTCTCTCTCTCTCTCTGTCTCTCTCTCTCCCTCTCAAACATGGCGAAGTCACAGAATTCCAAGTTCAAGTGTTTCTCCGGCATCCTCCGCTGCCTCCTCTGCATCGGCAGCCTCCCAACCCAACCATTCGACCCCACCACCGACATTCCTACCACCACCACCACCTTCGAAAACCCAAAAAAGAATTTCAAAACCCAAGTCAAGACCCTAGGAGTAGTCACAAGACTCATGGGTCTAGACTCACTTCCAAACCCCAGGATGGTTTTTAGGAGAAAGGAAGATCAGAAGGAAAAAAGTGGAGTTTCTGTGTTCTTGTGTTTTAATTTGCTTCTGTGTTTCTGTGTTTACATATCTAAGTGTAGTTTCTGTGTTTCTGTGTTTACATCTCTAAGTGTAGTTTCTGTGTTTCTGGGTTTATAGAGCTAAGTGTATGTTTGTAACAGTTCACGTTGATGGACGGCCACCAAATGTTATTGCCAGATCGATGGGTCTTGATGGGCTGCCTCCTCAGCAGCCTCTTCATAGACAACATAATGGGTTCTCGGAAACTTATTAACAATAGACTGCATCAGTATCTTCACAAAGGGATGGAAAACCATATGAACACCGATCAAATAGGAAAGACTCAATCGCGCAGCAAGAATGTAAGGATGATTATGAAGTTTTGGTAACATCAAAGGTTGAGAGGAGTAGTTACCCAGCAAAAAGGACTATAAACTCAAAGCTGTCTGAGGCAGAGATGGCGTTTATTCAACAGAAGTTCATGGCTGACCATGGTTGGCTTCTTGCTCAACTAATTTTTTTAGTTGAATGATATTTGGATTGCCCAGTTCTGTGGACTTTTGAGCAGTTTTCATGGATGAAATTGGTTGTCTGATTTTTATTTTTTGTGTTTTTTTCTGTTGAAAAAGGTGGTTTTTCTTTCAAAAGGATGCTACAGGTTTATCCCAACTATGTTCAGGCCCAATGGAAACTGGCTGGACCAGTCTGCTTTTAAAAGATTCAAAAGGACACATCATGTAATTAAGAAGTGGTTTCCAAAATGCTCTCAAACATTTTTTTCTAAAAGCTGTGAAAATTTTGAGGACTCGTGTTTTTTTTTTTTTTGGGTGTGTGTGTGTTCAAAATACTATTCCTAACTGGAAACCACAAAACAGAGAACATAAAATAGTGTTATGGTGCTTTCTAGAAAATGGTTTTCTCACTCATTTCTAAAACAGTTTTTGAAAATAACAAACTAATTAATCTTCGGTTTAGATATGTCCTATTATTTGTGGATCCATGTTCTCACTTTTTTCTTTAATTTGTAATGTCACGACCCCAACCCGCCCCTAGTAGGATGGTGCCGTGATGGCCAGTAATCCGAGATTACCGAAGGCCAACTTTCGAAGATACACACACAATCAGAGTATAATGTATGGGGCTTACATGTGCGGAAGCAATATACTGGAATACAAGTGGTCCATAAGAGCTGTGCATAAGTCCAATGAAGTGACATACATCATTACATAGCTTTACAACTTGGATATACAAACAAAATAAAATACTTATTACATCTTGATTGAAAGGCTGCTCAAGCCGACATATTCAAAATACATAGAATACAAGTCAAGAAGCACAATCTTCAAAATTGCCGACATAAACGAAACACAAAATGCCGACACAAGCATTGCCGACGTAACATGAATCCGAAATAAGATGCCGACATAACATGCATACAAAACACACATCTCGACGTAGCCGACTTTTAGCTCGATACCTACATATATACATAGAGGGGGTGAGCTTGGATACTCAGTGAATGGTACAAGTAATAAAGGGGTTAAATGAATGATTCCCGAGGTCCTTGTCAAAACAATACATATATCATAGCTTCTTCAAAACATGTACATATAATATAACTTGTTCAAAACATATACTTAGCATAACTTGTATCAAAACATGCACTTGGGATGATGACATTCTTGACAAAACATACCCACCCGTTCATAGACCGTCGGTGGCAAAACAAGGGTCTCATCGATCCGTAATCGATTAGACAAACCCACCCGCACAAGGCCGTCGGTGGCAAAACAAGGGTGCTACAAAAGTTTAGAGTCCTCTAGCACAAGGGACCTATGTTACAAAGGACCGTATCATTTTAACACGAGAGACTGGTGTTACTTAGGCCCGTAGCCCGCTTTAACACAATGGTACTGCGAAAGTTTAGAGTCCTCCAGTACAAGGGACTTTCTGAGAATGTCATCCGAAACAAAACTTGTACTTGGTAAGCAAAACTTATACTTGATACATCAAAATAGGGGTAATCATTCATGCTTAACAAATACTTTTCAAAACAAAGCAAAGTAAAACTTATCAAAACCTTATAACATAACTTTATTAAAAATACCACTCACCTAGTTCTCGGGACGTCGGAATCAAAGCAAAAGTCCAAGTCCTACAAACACATGGCAAGGTCCACTGAAAACACATCTCAAAACAAGTCTTACATGCATGCAAATGATCTCGGGAAAACATGCTGGAAGTCAAAACACTGTTTTATATGTCAGGAAGACATGCTGGGTACCAACCAGGTCTAAGCCGAGGTCCCACACCACTTGGCCGAGGTGTGGTTACCAAGGCTTCGGCGTGCGGTTGCATGCCGAGGTGTTCATACAAGACAGACTAAAGGTGCAAGTGATCATGCAAGATAGGCCAAGGTGAGATACGATGCTTGGCCTAAGTGTGAGGTCTAGGTGAGAGTGATTTCGACGACTACACTTCGGGGAGTGAAGTCTGAAAATCTGGGTTTCCACCCGTGAAGAACATGAAGAACATGAATGAGATGAATGCCAAAATCATAACTTGTTTATACAAAAATCTGGGTTTCCATGCTATGAGTTCGAAAACATGGACCTGGGTACCCATACTTGAAAATCATATGAAAACAAACACGAAAACATGCATCTTGGTGCAAACCCTTGGATCAAAACATGGCTTTTCTTGAAGAACACATGAATACTATTTTCTCTTTCTAAAACCGAACTTCAAAGCAATGCATGGCTTACAAATCATATTAATCATGCAATGCAATAACATAAACATAAAGAACAACATGAGCAAATCAAGAATCTAACCTTAGAACACAAATCTAACGGTTCGATCTCTAGGAATCAAGCTTGAAACTCTACTCCTCTCTCAAGAACTCTCTCTTCTTCTCCTAGAGCTTCTCTCTCCTCTCCAAAACAAGGATGTAACAAATGATAGGTTTTCTCTCCCTACCGGCTGACTTAACACTCTGCTCGGACACGTGGCACTACCGGGTTGGTTCTCTTCAAAAAGGTGATAGATTGACAAGACAGGTGTAAGGCAAAGCGTATTCAACAAGCTTGGTGGCAAGGGCACTCCGGCAAGTGATGACATCGGCTAAGGACAAAGCTTCGGCAAGTCAGGGAACAATGATCTCGGCTAGGAAGGATAACACTTGGCCTAGCTGTGCCACACCTCGGCCTAGATGTGCCACACCTCGGTCTAGGTCATACCTGTCCAGGAACAAGATCACTTGGGTTCAAGGATGACATCTCGGCCTAGATAATACACATCTCGGCCTTGGTGACACACACCTCGGCCTAGATGATAATCATCTCGGCCAATATGCCAGGATGAAGATGGAGGTCAATCAAAGTGGTTCCAAGATAGTTCTAGGCTTAAGATGACCTCGGCTTGGAATGATCTAGGCTTGACATAACGAGGGAACAAAACATGAAATCAATACTTAAACAAAACAAGACAAGACTCGCAATGCAACTTAGCATGGCAAAACATATAAATGCATGCAAGCGTGACTAAGACATAAATGTGGGTTGTTACATGTAATCTGTTCACTAATAACCTATTTTATTTCCTTGTACTTGCAGACAGGATTCCGAGTAAAATGGGTGAAGGTTAGTTTTTCCTTTAGCTTCTTTCCTTCTCCCTTTATCTGTTCGTTTCCTTCTTTTTTTATTTATTATTTATTTTTGTTATTAATATGAGTCTTCTAGACATTGGTATTAACGTGAACCACTCACTTTTTGGGTTCCATAAACTTTCAAATTGACATTCCATAATCCCACCATTGTTAATTCATTCGATGAATTAAATCCATAGGGTAATATAATTGCAGGGACTTTTAGGCAAGTCTTGGAATTTGTAGACAATGAGAACTTGGGACATCTAGCTATGATGGAGAGGTTGTTAGGGCCACTGCCACAGCATATGATTATTAGTGCAGAGTAAGATTTGTTGTTTTTTTTTTTTTTTTTGTTTATTTCATACTATTTATCTGCTTCATCCCATTTATAAAGCTCTTATTTGTGTTTTTTCAGCCTTCGTGCCAAGAAATATTTCAAGAGGAGTGCACGCTTGGATTGGCTAGAGGGTGCAAGCTCCAAATAAAGTACGAGGGCAGTTTTGAAATTACCCCGCCTACAGATAATTGGTAGATTTGTTTATTCCGAACTGTTAATAAAATAGTATGCAGCGGGTACTAATTTAACATCATTTCCTTTGTTCTCACTAGCCATTTTTTCTAAGTGTTTTGTTTCAAATATTCATTTATTATAACATATAGTATAGATAAATTAAAATTGTTGTATTAACAATTAATAATTAAAATTATGTTTTGTTATAAAAAAAAATGACATAGTTATAATATTTCACTATTTTAGAATAAAAATATAGGAATTTAAAAAATTTGTCATATTGATTTTTGAAAGGGAAATAATTAAATAAATTTTTAAAACTTAATGAGTAAAAAATAATCATCGTAAAAAATAAAATTTCTAAATGCTCTACCATATAATAATAAAATTGGTTGAATTATTTATTGAAATATAAAGTTGACATCAATAATAGCTGTGACTAAATGATTTATTGGTAAAATGACCATTTATTATGAAGTAAAAAACTTCAAGGGACATGATATAATTTTTAAAATAACATGAAATAATTCATATCTTAAATAAATTTCGGATGTTTATTTATAATTTATCTATTTATTTAACTACTTAAAAGAAATAACTCAACATGTTTTATCTATAACTGTTTTTTTTTTTTCGTGTACATATAATTAACACATAAGCCATGTCATCGTATCAGAAAGGATTTGGCTTTTTTTTTTTTAATTTATTTTTAAGTTGTTATTTAATTTGAGAGAGCGTTTGGATTTAGTAGGTCTATTTTGTAATCGATTTCGATGATTTGAACTATCCATTTTTGAAAACTCTTTAATTAAAATATTCATATAAAAAATTAAGATAATTGAATATCAGTAGCTATATATTTAAAACATATTTGTTTCAAAAAAATAGACGACAAATATAATTTTAAAAATAATTAACTATTTTTTATAATATAAATTTAATTTGAATATATAATAATTAATATCTAATCATCTTAATTTTTTATATAAATATTTTACCTAATAAGTCTTAAAATAAGAACGGAAATTAGATTCAAATTATGGAAATTAGATTCAAATTGGTAAAATGACTCCACGGATCACTCCTCCCTCTATATTGTACAAAACCAAGCCTTTATAGTTTCATTGCCTTTTGCCGCCTTTCCACACAGTCTCTCTCTCTCTTTGTCTCTCTCTCTCTCCCTTTCAAACATGGCGAAGTCACAGAATTCCAAGTTCAAGTGTTTCTTCGGCACCCTCCCAACCCAACCATCTAACCCCACCACCGACATCCCTACCACCACCACCACCACCTTCGAAAACCCAAAAAAGAATTTCAAAACCCAAGTCAAGACCCCAGGAGTAGTCGCAAGACTCGTGGGTCTACACTCACTCCCAGACCCTAGGAAGGTTTTTAGGAGAAAGGACGATCAGAAGGAAAAAAGTGGAGCTTCTGTGTTTACATATCTAAGTGTAGTTTCTGTGTTTACATAGCTAAGTGTATGTTTGTAATAGTACACGATGATGGAAGGCCACTGAATGTTATTGCCAGATTGATGGGTCTTGATGGGCTGCCTCCTCAGCAGCCTCTTCATAGACAACATAAAGGGCTCTCGGAAACTTATCGACAATGGACTGCATCAGTATCTTCGCAAGGGGATGGAAAACCAAATGAACACCGATCAAATAGGAAAGTCTCAATGGCGCAGCAAGAATGTAAGGATGAGTATGAAGTTTTGGAAACATCAAAGGTTGAGAGGAGTAGTTACCTAGCAAAAAGGACTATAAACTCAAAGCTGTCTAAGGCATAGATGGCGTTCATTCAACAAAAGTTCATGGCTGACCATGGTTGGCTTCTTCCGCAACTAATTTTTTTAGTTGTATGATATTTGGACTGCCCAGTTCTGTTGACTTATGAGCAGTTTTCATGGATGAAATTGGCTGTCTGATTTTTGTTTTTTGTGCTTTTTTTCTGTTGAAAAAGGTGGTTTTTCTTTCAAAAGGATGCTACAGGTTTATCCCAACTGTGTTCGGGCCCAATGGAAACTGACTGGTCCAGTCTGCTTTCAAAAGATTCAAAAGGACACATAATCTAATTAAGAAGTGGTTTCCAAAATGCTCTCAAACATTTTTTCTGAAAGCTGTGAAAATTTTGAGGACTCATGTTTTTTTTTTTGGGGGTCTGTGTGTTCATAATACTGTTCCTAACTGGAAACCACAAAATAGAGAACATAAAATAGTGTTATGATGCTTCCTAGAAAATGGTTCTCTAACTCATTTCTAAAAACAGTTTTTGAAAATAACAAACTAATTGATCTTCGGTTTAGATAAGTCCTATTATTTGTGGATCCATGTTCTCAGTTTTTTCTTTGATTTGTAAGTTATTCACCAATAACATATTTTATTTACTGGTACTTGCAGATAGGATTTTGAGTAATATGGGTGAAGGTTAGTTTTTCCTTCAGCTTCTTTCCTTCTCCCTTTATCTGTTCCTTTCCTTCTTTTTTTATTTATTATTTATTTTTGTTATTAATATGAGTCTTCTAGACATTGGTATTAACATGAAACACTCACCTTTTGGGTTCCATAAACTTTCAAATTGACATTCCATAGTACCATCATTGTTAATTCATTCGATGAATTAAATCCATAGGGTAATATAATTGCACGGACTTTTGGGCAAGGCTTTGAATGTTTAGACAATAAGAACTTGAAACATCTAGCTATGATGGAGAGGTTGTTAGGGCCACTGCCACAGCATATGATTATTAGTGCAGAGTAAGATCTGTTGTTTTTTTTTTCTTTTATTTCATACTATTTATCTGCTTTATCCCTTGTATAAAGCTCTTATTTGTATTTTTTGAGCCTTCATGCTGAGAAATATTTCAAGAGGAGTGCACGCTTGGATTGGCTAGAGGGTGCAAGCTCCAAAGAAAGTACGAGGTCAGTTTGGAAATTACCCCGCCTATAGGTAATTGGTAGATTTGATTATTCTGAACTGCTAACAGAATCGTATGCAGCGGGTACTAATTTAACATCATTTCCTTTGTTCTCACTAGCGATTTTTCTAAGTGTTTTGTTTCAATTATTCCTTTATTATAACATATAGTATAGATAAATTAAAATTGTTGTATTAACAATTAATAATTAAAATTATGCTTTGTTGTAACGCCCTCAAAATAATAACATTAAACCCATCAATTTAGACATGCATTGATATAAGAGACAAACATCATTCTATTCATCAGAGTAATTCTTTACAAAAAAATATTACATGTTAACAACAAAAGCAAATGCCCTATGGGCTTACAGCTTTCCAAGTTTAACACTTGGTTACAAAGAGGAGAGTACTAACTCAAATACACATTAAGCCCTTGGCTTGAAATTACATGTAATACAACAAAAGATAACACAACCACAACGTCTGCCTGCCTCTAGCCTCCCAAGCTGTGTCCTTGGAGGTGGCATGCTTCCTATACCTGAAAATGGTGTCCCATATAGGGTGAGCCACATCCCAGTAGAAATACACTAAACCAAGTATAAACAATGACTAAAAGATTAGCAGTTGATAGATGGTCAACACTTGTACATTCGTTTACATCACATTACAGTTCCATGACATTCGTGTCCATGTTACAATTCACTTTCCATTTCTTATTCAACTTAGAGTTCGAAAACAAGGCTCAGTGCCCTGGCCAAATCATTTGATGAGATCATAATTCATCACTAAAACACTTTCGAAATTTATGATGGATATACATGTTGGTGTCGTATCTAAGTCAAACAAAACATTTCCATATGTCTCAAACGATATACATTTTAGTGCTATATCAAATCAAACAAACAATTCCATACTTCACGAATGATAATGATATACATTTTAGTGCTATATCAAATCAAAACAAATACTTCCATAAGTCTCAAATAATACACATTGTAGTGTTGTATTAATGAAACAAAAACACTTCTAATTCGCAGCCTGATACACATTGTAGTGCTGTATCACTGTCACACAAAATTCGGTTTAGAGGTCCAGCCCCGTTCTTCCAAATAACCATGGAGTACAGCCCCGTGCTCCTCCCACACAATACAATGTATATAAACAATTATCATATACAAATTCAATCTATCAATACAAGATTTTGATGTATTAAGCCAATCGCCATATTCAGCAGCATACTCAATAGATTAGTTTTAGTTTGCCTAATCTTCATGCATTGTCTACAACAATCAAGACTATCCTCCACCGATAGCCCCAAGCAGTTATTTCTAAACAGGAAATAAATGCATTAAATGGATATAACATCAACATTTTACATATGTGAGCGATAAACGAATCCAACTACACCCTTTAATCCCGTACGTTTCCAATTTCAACATTCTCAGTCAAAACTTCTTTTCTCTAAATTAATTACACAAATTAATTCATCTATGTAATTAAGGCTTTACCCATAATCTACATAACAACCCTAAGGTTCCACTTTTCTTCAATAGATCAACACTAATCTCATTTCTTTATGCCAAACATGCATCTAGGTTCATATATATGTAAAACCCCATCTTTTGTAAAATTACACAGAGGCCCAAACTTTCTCAAAATTACCCAACAACCCCCAACATATCAAAATGATAAGATTCAAAGACAAAGCTCATAAAGAGGAGTAGGATATCCCTACCTCAAAGTTTGAGCTCAAACGGAGATGAAGACCAACAACCAAAATGCTCCAAATCGCCAAACTTTCAGATTAAATCAAAGCCCAAGACACCCTCTATCTTTTTAACAAAGAACTTAGGGTAGATTCACACTAGAGAGAGATGAAAACCTAGAGAGAAGGTTTGTAGAGAGAGAAGAAGCTCGGAGCTAGGGTTTCCAAAACAAAAGAGGTGAAAAAGTGAAGTGTTTACCCGCTGCTGCCTGCTGATATACGACAGGCTCGCTCGAATGAAGACTTGGTCGCTTGAGCGACCAGACACAAGAAACCTACCTCGCTCGAGCGAAGGACCAATCGCTCGAGCCAACAATTCAAACCCTCAGGTCTGCAACCAGAAGCACGCTCGAGCGCAAAAATGCTCGCTCGAGCGAAGGAACCCAAAACATACACCTCACTCGCTCAAGCGAAGGAAAGCCCGCTCGAGCCAAGAAACACAGCTCTTAGGTCCAAAAGAGACGCAGACGCACGCTCGAGCGCAAGACTTCTCGCTCGAGCCAAAAGGCAGAAAACTCAACTCTCGCTCGAGCGAAGGAATGCTGGCTCGAGCGAAGGACCAAAAGCAAAGAGCTCGCTCGAGCGACAAACTTCTCGCTCGAGCGAAGGACCAAGATTTTGGACAGCAACCACCTGCTCCCAAACACAACCAACTTGAAACAAGCTTGCCCAACACATTCTATAACTCGAATACAAAGTGTTGAAGGGCGGAAATAAGATAATACAACAGCCAATACTACGGGACCTAAGTCCGGAACACTGTACATAAAGGGGTAAAACCCGGGATCGCTATATTTGTTATAAAAAAAAAATGGCATAGTTATAATATTTCACTATTTTAGAATAAAAATATATGAATTTTAAAAATTTGTCATATTTATTTTTGAAAGGGAAATAATTAAATAAATTTTAAAAACTTAATGAGTAAGAAATAATCATCGTAAAAAATAAAATTTCTAAATGCTCTACCATATAATAATAAAATTGGTTGAATTATTTATTGAAATATACTGCTGACATCAATAATAGCTGTGACTAAATGATTTATTGGTAAAATGACCATTTATTATGAAGTAAAAAACTTCAAGGGACATGATATAATTTTTCATATCACATGAAATAATTCATATTTTAAATAAATTTCGGATGTTTAATTATAATTTATCCATTTATTTAACTACCTAACAAAAATAACTCAACATGTTTTATCTATAACTTTTTTTTTTTTTTTTTGGTGTAGATATAATTAACAAATAAGCCATGTCATGGTATCAGAAAGGATTTGGCTTTGTTTTTTTTTAAGTTGTTATTTAATTTGAGAGAGCGTTTGGATTTAGTAGGTCTATTTTGGAATCGAGTCCGATGATCTGAACTGTCTATTTTTTAAAACTCTTTAATTAAAATATTCATATAAAAAATTAAGATAATTGAATATCAATAGCTATATATTTAAAACATATTTGTTTAAAAAAAATAGACGACAAATACAATTTTAAAAATAATTACCTATTTTTTATAATGTAAATTTAATTTAAATATATAATAATTAAAATCTAACCATCTTAATTTTTTATATAAATATTTTACCTAATAAGTCTTAAAATAAGAACGGAAATTGGATTCAAATTGGCAAAATGACTCCACTGATCACTCATCCCTCTATATTGTACCAAACCAAGCCTTTATAGTTTCGTTGCCTTTTGCCGCCTTTCCACACAGTCTCTCTCTCTCTCTCTCTCTCTCTCTCTCTCCCTCTCAAACATGGCCAAGTCACAGAATTCCAAGTTCAAGTGTTTCTCCGGTGTCCTCCGCTGCCTCCTCTGCATCGGCAGCCTCCCAACCCAACCATCCGACCCCACCACTAACATCCCTACCATCACCACCGCCTTCGAAAACCCAAAAAAGAATTTCAAAACCCAAGTCAAGACCCCAGGAGTAGTTGCAAGACTCATGGGTCTAGACTCACTCCTAGACCCAGGAAGGTTTTTAGGAGAAAGGAAGATCAGAAGGAAAAAGTGGAGTTTCTGTGTTTTAATTTGTTTATGTGTTTACATATCTAAATGTAGTTTCTGTGTTTACATAGCTAAGTGTATGTTTGTAATAGTACACGTTGATGGATGACCACCGAATGTTATTTCCAGATTGATGGGTCTTGATGGGTTGCCTCCTCAGCAGCCTCTTCATAGACAACATAAAGGGTTCTCGGAAACTTATCGACAACAGACCGCATCATTATCTTCGCAAAGGGATGGAAAAACATATGAACACCGATGAAATAGGAAAGACTCAATGGCGCAGCAAGCATGTAAGGATGAGTATGAAATTTTGGAAACATCAAAGGTTGAGAGGAGTAGTTACCCAGCAAAAAGGACTATAAACTCAATTTGTCTGAGGCAGAGATGGCGTTCATTCTACAGAAGTTCATGGTTGACCATGGTTGGCTTCTTGCTCAACTAATTTTTTTTAGTTGTATGATATTTGGACTGCCCAGTGCTGTTGACTTATGAGCAATTTTCATGGATGAATTAGCTGTCTGATTTTTATTTTTTGTGTTTTTTTCTATTGAAAAAGGTGATTTTTCTTTCAAAAGGATGCTAAAGTTTATCCCAACTGTGTTCGGGACCAATGCAAACTGGCTGGTCTAGTCTGCTTTTAAAATATTCAAAAGGACACATCATGTAATTAAGAAGTGGTTTCAAAAATGCTCTCAAACATTTTTTCTGAAAGTTGTGAAAATTTTGAGGACTCATGTTTTTTTTTTGGGTGTGTGTGTTCATAATACTGTTCGTAACTGGAAACCACAAAATAGAGAAAAGAAAATAGTGTTATGGTGCTTCCTAGAAAATGGTTCTCTAACTCATTTCTAAAAACAGTTTTTGAAAATAACAAACTAACTGATCTTCGGTTTAGATATGTCCTATTATTTGTGGATCCATGTTCTCAGTTTTTTCTTTGATTTGTAATCTGTTCACCAATAACATATTTTATTTACTTGTACTTGTAGACAGGATTCTGAGTAAAATGGGTGAAGCTAAGTTTTTCCTTCAGCTTCTTTCCTTCTCCCTTTATCTGTTCCTTTCCTTCTTTTTTTTATTTATTATTTATTTTTGTTATTAATATGAGTCTTCTAGACATTGGTATTAATATGAAACACTCACTTTTTGGGTTCCATAAACCTTCAAATTGACATTCCATAATCCCATCATTGTTAATTCATTCGATGAATTAAATCCATAGGGTAATATAATTGCACGGACTTTTGGGCAAGTCTTCGAAAGTTTAGACAATAAGAACTTGAAACATCTAGCTATGACGGAGAGGTTGTTAGGGCCACTGCCACAAATATGATTATTAGTGCAGAGTAAGATCTATTGTTTTTTTTTTGTTTATTTCATACTATTTATCTGCTTCATACCATGTATAAAGCTCTTATTTGTATTTTTTTAGCCTTCGTGCTGAAAAATATTTCAAGAGGAGTGCACGCTTGGATTGGCTAGAGGGTGCAAGCTCCAAAGAAAGTACGAGGGCAGTTTGGAGATTACTTCGCCTACAGGTAATTGATAGATTTGTTTATTCTGAATTGTTAATAAAATCGTATGCAGCGGGTACTTATTTAACATCATTTCCTTTGTTCTCTCTAGCCATTTTTCTAAGTGTTTTGTTTCAAATATTCCTTTATTATAACATATAGTATAGATAAATTAAAATTGTTGTATTAACAATTAATAATTAAAATTATGCTTTGTTATAAAAAAAAATGACATAGTGATAGTATTTCACTATTTTAGAATAAAAATATATGAATTTTAAAAATTTGACAAATTGATTTTTGAGAGGGAAATAATTAAATAAATTTTAAAAACTTAATGAGTAAGAAATAATCATCGCAAAAAATAAAATTTCTAAATGCTCTGCCATATAATAATAAAATTGGTTGAATTATTTATTGAAATATACTGTTGACATCAAAATAGCTGTGACTAAATGATTTATTTGTAAAATGAACATTTATTATGAAGTAAAAAACTTCAAGGGACATGACATAATTTTTAAAATCACATGAAATAATTCATGTTTTAAATAAATTTCGGATGTGTAATTATAATTTATCCATTTATTTAACTACCTAAAAAAAGTAACTCAACATGTTTTATCTGTAACTTTTTTTTTTGGGTGTAAATATAATTACCAAATAAGCCATGTCATGAGATCAGAAAGGATTTGGATTTGAGAGAGCATTTGGATTTAGTAGGTCTATTTTGGAATCGATTCCGTTGATTTGAATTGACCATATTTTAAAAATCTTCAATTAAAATATTCGTATAAAAAATTATGATAATTGAATATCAGTAGCTATATATTTAAAGCATATTTGTTTCAAAAAAATAGACGACAAATATAATTTAAAAAATAATTATCTATTTTTTATAATATAAATTTAATTTAAATATGTAACAATTAATATCTAATCATCTTAATTTTTTATATAAATATTTTACCTAATAAGTCTTAAAACAAGAACGGAAATTAGCTTAAAATTATGGAAATTTGATTCAAATTGGTAAAATGACTCCACGGATCACTCCTCCCTTTATATTGTACCAGACCAGGCCTTTATAGTTTTGTTGCCTATTGTCGCCTTTCCACACAGTCTCTCTCTCTCTCTCTCTCTCTCTCTCTCTCTCAAACTTGGCCAAGTCATAGAATTCCAAGTTCAAGTGTTTCTCCGGCATCCTCCGCTGCCTCCTCTACATCGGCAGCCTCCCAACCCAACCATCCGACCCCACCACCAACATCCCTACCACCACCACCTTCGAAAACCCAAAAAAGAATTTCAAAACCCAAGTCAAGACCCGAGGAGTAGTCGCAGGACTCATGGGTCTAGACTCACTCCCAGATCCCAGGAAGGTTTTTAGGAGAAAGGAAGATTAGAAGGAAAAAAAGTGGAGTTTCTGTGTTTCTGTGTTTTAATTTGTTTCTATGTTTACATATCTAAGTGTAGTTTCTGTGTTTACATAGCTAACTGTTTGTTTGTAATAGTATACGTTGGTGGACAGCCACCGAATGTTATTGCCAGATTGATGGGTCTTGATGGGCTGCCTCCTCAGCAGCCTCTTCATAGACAACATAAAGGGTTCTCGGAAACTTATTGACAATGGACTGCATCAGTATCTTCGCAAAGGGATGGAAAACCAAATGAACACCGATCAAATGGGAAAGTCTCAATGGCGCAACAAGAATGTAAGGATGAGTATGAAGTTTTGGAAACATCAAAGGTTGAGAGGAGTAGTTACCCAGCAAAAGGGACTATAAACTCAATTTGTCTGAGGCAGAGATGGCGTTCATTCTACAGAAGTTCGTGGTTGACCATGGTTGGCTTCTTGCTCAACTAATTTTTTTAGTTGTATGATATTTGGACTGCCCAGTTCTGTTGACTTATGAGCAGTTTTCATGAATGAAATTGGCTGTCTGATTTTTGTTTTTTGTGCTTTTTTCTCTTGAAAAAGGTGGTTTTTCTTTCAAAGGGATGCTACAGGTTCATCCCAACTTTGTTCGGGCCCAATGGAAACTGACTAGTCTAGTCTGCTTTTAAAAGATTCAAAAGGACACATCATGTAATTAAGAAGTGGTTTCCAAAATGCTCTCAAACATTTTTTCTGAAAGCTATGAAAATTTTGAGGACTCGTGTTTTTTTTTTTGGGTGTGTGTGTTCATGATACTGTTCCTAACTGGAAACCACAAAACAGAGAACAGAAAATAGTGCTATGGTGCTTCCTAGAAAATGGTTCTCTAACTCATTTCTAAAAATAGTTTTTGAAAATACCAAACTAATTGATCTTCGGTTTAGATAAGTCCTATTATTTGTGGATCCATGTTCTCAGTTTTTTCTTTGATTTGTAAGCTGTTCACCAATAACATATTTTATTTACTGGTACTTGCAGATAGGATTTTGAGTAATATGGGTGAAGGTTAGTTTTTCCTTCAGCTTCTTTCCTTCTCCCTTTACCTGTTCCTTTCCTTCTTTTTTTTTTATTATTTATTTTTGTTATTAATATGAGTCTTCTAGACATTGGTATTAATATGAAACACTCACTTTCTGGGTTCCATAAACCTTCAAATTGACATTCCATAATCCCATCATTGTTAATTAATTCGGTGAATTAAATCCATAGGGTAATATAATTGCCGGGACTTTTGGGCAAGTCTTCGAATGTTTAGACAATAAGAACTTGGAACATCTAGCTATGATGGAGAGGTTGTTAGGGCCATTGCCACAGCATATGATTATTTGTGCAGAGTAAGATCTGTTGTTTTTGTTTGTTTATTTCATACTATTTATCTGCTTCATCCCATGTATAAAGCTCTTATTTGTACTTTTTTCAGCGTTCGTACTGAGAAATATTTCAAGAGGAAAGCATGCTTGGATTAGCTAGAGGGTGCAAGCTCCAAAGAAAGTATGAGGGCAGTTTGGAAATTACCCCGCCTATAGGTAATTGGTAGATTTGTTTATTCTGAACTGTTAATAGAATCGTATGCAGCGGGTACTAATTTAACATCATTTCCTTTGTTCTGACTAGCGATTTTTCTAAGTGTTTTGTTTCAGATATTTCTTTATTATAACATATATTATAGATAAATTAAAATTGTTGTATTAACAACTAATAATTAAAATTATGCTTTGTTATAAAAAAAAAAAAAAATGACATAGTTATAATATTTCACTATTTTAGAATAAAAATATTCGAATTTTAAAAATTTGTCATATTGACTTTTGAAAGGGAAATAATTAAATAAATTTTGAAAAACATAATGAGTAGGAAATAATCATCGTAAAAAATAAAATTTCTAAATGCTCTACCATATAAGAATAAAATTGGTTGAATTATTTATTGAAATATACTGTTGACATCAATAATAGCTGTGACTAAATGATTTATTGGTAAAATGACCATTTATTATGAAGTAAAAAACTTCAAGGGACATGATATAATTTTCAAAATCACATGAAATAATTCATATTTTAAATAAATTTCGGATGTGTATTTATAATTTATTCATTTATTTAACTACCTAAAAAAAATAACTCAACATGTTTTATCTATAACTTTTTTTTTTTTTTTTTTTTTTTTGTGGTGTACATATAATTAACACAAGCCATGTCATGGTATCAGAAAGGATTTGGCTTTTTATTTATTTATTTATTTATTTATTTTAAGTTGTTATTTAATTTGAGAGAGCTTTTGGATTTAGTAGGTCTATTTTAGAATCTATTCCGATGATTTGAACTGTCCATTTTTTAAAACTCTTTAATTAAAATATTCGTATAAGAAATTAAGATAATTGAATATCAGTAGCTGTATATTTAGAACATATTCGTTTCAAGAAAATAGACGACAAATATAATTTTAAAAATAATTATCTATTTTTTGTAATATAAATTTAATTTAAATATATAACAAATAATATCTAATCATCTTAATTTTTTATATAAATATTTTACCTAATAAGTCTTAAAATAAGAACGGAAATTAGATTCAAATTATGGAAATTAGATTCAAATTGGTAAAATGACTCCACGGATCACTCCTCCCTCCATATTGTACCAAACCAAGCCTTTATAGTTTCGTTGCCTTTTGCCGCCATTCCACACAGTCTCTCTCTCTCTCTCTCTCTCTTTGTATCTCTCTCTCTCTCCCTCTCAAACATGGCCAAGTCACAGAATTCCAACTTCAAGTGTTTCTCCGGCATCCTCTGCTGCCTCATTTGCATCAGCAGCCTCCCAACCCAACGATCCGACCCCACCACCGACATCCCTACTACCACCACCATCTTCGAAAACCCGAAAAAGAATTTCAAAACCCAAGTCAAGACCCCAGGAGTAGTCACAAGACTCATGGGTCTAGACTCACTCCCGGACCCCAGGATGGTTTTTAGGAAAAAGAAAGATCAGAAGGAAAAAAGTGGAGTTTCTGTGTTTCTGTGTTTTAATTTGCTTCTATGTTTCTGTGTTTACATATCTAAGTGTAGTTTCTGTGTTTCTGTGATTACATAGCTAAGTGTATGTTTGTAACAGCACACGTTGATGGACGGCCACCGAATGTTGTTGCCAGATTGATGGGTCTTGATGGGTTGCCTCCTCAGCAGCCTCTTCATAGACAACATAAAGGGTTCTCGGAAACTTATCGACAATAGACTACATCAGAATCTTCGCAAAGGGATGGAAAACCATATGAACACTGATCAAATAGGAAAGACTGAATGGCGCAGGAAGAATGTAAGGATGAGTATGAAGTTTTGGTAACATCAAAGGTTGAGAGGAGTAGTTACCCAGCAAAAAATAAACTCGAAGCTGTCTGAGGCAGAGATGGCGTTCATTCAACAGAAGTTCATGGCTGACCATGGTTGGCTTCTTGCTCAACTAATTTTTTTAGTTGTATGATATTTGGATTCCCCAATTCTGTAGACTGATGAGCAGCTTTCATGGATTAAATTGGCCGTCTAATTTTTGGTTTTTGTGTTTTTTTCTGTTGAAAAAGGTGGTTTTTCTTTCAAAAGGATGCTACAGGTTTATCCCAACTGTGTTTGGGCCCAATGAAAACTGGTTGGTCCAGTCTGCTTTTAAAAGATTCACAAGGACACGTCATGTAATTAAGAAGTGGTTTCCAAAATGTTCTCAAACATTTTTTCTAAAAGTTGTGAAAATTTTGAGGACTCATGTTTTTTTTTTTGGGTGTATGTGTTCATAATACTGTTCCTAACTGGAAACCACAAAATAGAGAACATAAAATAGTGTTATGATGCTTTCTAGAAAATGGTTCTCTAACTCATTTCTAAAAACAGTTTTTGAAAATAACAAACTAATTGATCTTCGGTTTAGATATGTCCTATTATTTGTGGATCCATGTTCTCAGTTTTTTCTTTAATTTGTAATCTGTTCACCAATAACATATTTTATTTCCATGTACTTGTGGACAGGATTCTGAGTAAAATGGGTGAAGGTTAGTTTTTCCTTCAGCTTCTTGCCTGCTCCTTTTATCTGTTCGCTTCCTTCTTTTTTTTATTTATTATTTGTTTTTGTTATTAATATGAGTCTTCTAGACATTGGTATTAACATGAAACACTCACTTTTTGGGTTCCATAAACTTTCAAATTGGCATTCCATAATCCCATCATTGTTAATTCATTCGATGAATTAAATCCATAGGGTAATATAATTGCAGGGACTTTTGGGCAAGTCTTGGAATGTGTAGACAATGAGAACTTGGAACATCTAGCTATGATGGAGAGGTTGTTAGGGCCACTACCACAGCATATGATTATTAGTGTAGAGTAAGATCTGTTGTTTTTTTTTTTTTTTTTGTTTATTTCATACTATCTATCTGCTTCATCCCATGTATAAAGCTCTTATTTGTATTTTTTCAGGCTTCGTGCTAAGAAATATTTCAAGAGGAGTGCACGCTTGGATTGGCTAGAGGGTGCAAGCTCCAAATAAAGTATGAGGGCAGCTTGGAAATTACCCCGCCTACAGGTAAATGGTAGATTTGTTTATTCCGAACGGTTAATAAAATCGTATGCAGCAGGTACTAATTTAACATCATTTCCTTTGTTCTCACTAGCCATTTTTCTAAGTGTTCTGTTTCAAATATTCATTTATTATAACATATAGTATAGATAAATTAAAATTGTTGTATTAACAATTAATATTTAAAATTATGTTTTGTTATAAAAAAAAAATGACATAGTTATAATATTTCACTATTTTAGATTAAAAATATATGAATTTAAAAAATTTGTCATATTGATTTTTGAAAGGGAAATAATTAAATAAATTTTAAAAACTTAACGAGTAAAAAATAATCATCGTAAAAAATAAAATTTCTAAATGCTCTACCATATAATAATAAAATTGGTTGAATTATTTATTGAAATATACAGTTGACATCAATAATAGTTGTGACTAAATGATTTATTGGTAAAATGGCCATTTATTATGAAGTAAAAAACTTCAAGGGACATGATATAATTTTTAAAATCACATGAAATAATTCATATTTTAAATAAATTTCGGATGTGCATTTATAATTTATCTATTTATTTCACTACGTAAAAAAAAAATAACTCAACATGTTTTATCTATAACTTTTTTTTTTGGTGTAGATATAATTAACACATAAGCCATGTCATGGTATCAGAAAGGATTTGGCTTTTTTTTTTTTTTTTTTTAAGTTGTTATTTAATTTGAGAGAGCGTTTGGATTTAGTAGGTCTATTTTGGAATCGATTTCGATGATTTGAACTGTCCATTTTTTAAAACTCTTTAATTAAAATATTCATATAAAAAATTAAGATAATTGAATATCAATAGCTATATATTTAAAACATATTTGTTTCAAAAAAATAGACGACAAATATAATTTTAAAAATAATTATCTATTTTTTATAATATAAATTTAATTTAAATATGTAACAATTAATAGCTAATCATCTTAATTTTTTATATAAATATTTTACCTAATAAGTCATAAAATAATAATGGAAATTAGCTTCAAATTATGGAAATTGGATTCAAATTGGTAAAATGACTCCACAGATCACTCCTCCCTTTATATTGTACCTGACCAAGCCTTTATAGTTTCGTTGCCTTTTGCCGCCTTTCCACACAGTCTCTCTCTCTCTCTTTCTGTCTCTGTCTCTCTCCCTCCCAATCATGGCCAAGTCATAGAATTCCCAATTCAAGTGTTTCTCTGGCATCCTCTGCTGCCTCATCTGCATCGGCAGCCTCCTAACCCAACCATCCGACCCCACCACCAACATCCCTACCACCACCACCACCTTCAAAAACCCAAAAAAGAATTTCAAAACCCAAGTCAAGACCCGAGGAGTAGTCGCAAGACTCATGGGCCTAGACTCACTCCCAGACCCCAGGAAGGTTTTTAGGAGAAAGGAAGATTAGAAGGAAAAAAGTGGAGTTTCTGTGTTTATGTGTTTTAATTTGTTTCTGTGCTTCTGTGTTTACATATCTAAGTGTAGTTTCTGTGTTTACATAGCTAAGTGTATGTTTTTAACAGTACATGTTGATGGACGGCCACCGAATGTTATTGCTAGATTGGTGGGTCTTGATGGGCTGCCTCCTCAGCAACCTCTTCATAGACAACATAAACGGTTCTCGGAAACTTATCGACAATGGACTACATCAGTATCTTCGTAAAGGGATGGAAAACCGTATGAACACCGATCAAATGGGAAAGACTCAATGACGCAGCAAGAATGTAAGGATGAGTATGAAGTTTTGGAAACATCAAAGGTTGAGAGGAGTAGTTACCCAGCAAAAAGGACTATAAACTCAAAGCTGTCTGAGGCAGAGATGGCGTTCATTCAACAGAAGTTCATGGCTGACCATGGTTGACTTCTTGCTCAACTAATTTTTTTAGTTGTATGATATTCGGACTGCCCAGTTCTGTTGACTTATGAGCAGTTTTCATTGATTAAATTTGTAACGCCCTCAAAATAAACCCATAATATTATACAATCATGGTAAAGAAAAGAGATTTCATATTAAAATCATCAGAGTATTCTTACAAAAGGTATTACATGTTGACAACAAAAGTGAATGCCCTTTAGGCTTTCAACTTTCCAAGTCAACACTTGGCTACAAAAAGGAGAGTACTAACTCTATACAAAATAAGTCCTTTGCTCGATATACATGTAATATAACAAAAACAACAAAAATAGAGTTTAACAGCCTCAAGCCTCCCAAGCTACGTCCTTGGAGGTGGCATAACACCTGTACCTGAAAAGGATGTCCCATATAGGGTGAGTCAACGCCCAGTAGAGATATGCTAAACATAATATGAGCAAAGACTAAAACTTTAGCATTTGATAAATGTTTAACCCACATAAATCATTTCTTAATCCATTTCAATTACATGACAAATATGTCCATGTTTCATTCCTCTTTCTCTTACTTAACCGATTTTCAATTCATAAATATGGCTCAGAACTTGGCCAAACAATTTCCATGAGACCACAGCCCATATCAATATTACTACCATACTTCACAATAGATACACATATTTGTTGTATCAATATCACATAAAACACTTCCATACTTCACAATAGATACACATATTCGTTGTATTAATACTTCAATAGATACACATATTCGCTGTATCAATACTTCAATAGATTCACATATTTGTTGTATCAATGGTGTAACAACCCTCATTTGACTTAGCCATTCTTGACATACATTTTATATGATCTTGTGTTGTTATACTGTTTCGATAGTTTTGCCTTGTCTTGATTTGTTAAGATTGCCTTGCTTTGATTGCTTGCTTGATCTTGTTCCTCGCTTGGTGTAGCCGAGGTCAGCTCAGTCTAGTCCACCTTTGAACCCTTGTGCTTGGAATTATTTTGGAACCACTTGGTTGACCTTCATCTTCGCCTCGGCATGTTTGCCGAGATGTCACCCTTTGGGCCGAAGTGTTTAGAGCCAAGGCCGAGATGTTTTGTACTAGTGATCCTTGTCCTTGGGCGGGTTTGGCCTAGACCGAGATGTGGCACACCCAGGCCGAGGTGTGGCACAGCTTAGTCAAGTGCCGTCCTCCTTAGCCGATGTCTTTGTTACCCCGTTGCCGAAGTTTTGACTCTAGCCGATGTCCTTGCTTGCCGATGTGTCTTGCCATCTAGCTTGTTGAGTACGCTTTGTCAGAGACTTGTCTTATCAATCAGTCACCTTTTGAGTTAAGCCAACCCGGTGACGCCACGTGTCCGAGCTGAAGCTTAAGGCAGCAGACAGACTTAGAGATAATCATTTTGTCTCAAATCTTTGTTTTTAGAGAGAGAAGCTCTCAAGGAAGAAGGAAGAGTTTTAGAGAGAGAGTAGAGTTCCGAGCTTGACCTTCAAGGATCGAACCGTTGGATTCGAGTTTTGAGGTTTGATTATTGCTCTCCTCTGTTTGTTCTTGTTGTTTACCGAACTGCATTGCGTGATTGGGTTTGTTTTGCATGCCATGCATGGATTTGGAGTTGGTTCTTAAAGAGAAAAATAATATTCTTGTGTTCTTGAAGAAGATCTTGTTTGATCCGAATGTGTTTGGCAAGAACCACGTTTTGTGTTTGTTTCACACGATTTCTTGTGAGGGTACCCAGGTCCATGTTTTTGAACTCTTGGCATGAAATCTTAGTTTTGAATAAGCAAGTTATGATTTTGGCATGCATGTTTTTGATGCTCTTGACGATGTCGGTCCTTGCATTCTTCAAAGGGAAACCCAGATTTTTCCCGATTTCGTTTTGTGTGTGGCCATCAGGACCACACCTCGGCAAGGAGGTGTGGGACCTCGGCAAGACCTGGACGATACCCAGTGTGTTTTCCCGAGATAGGAAATAACGTTTTGACTCCCAGCATGTTTTGCTTTGTTATTGACTTGGATTCGGTGAGAGTGCCGAGATCATTGTGCGCATATAAAGCTTGTTTTGAGAATGTGATTTGTCATGTGATTGTAGGACTTTGATCTTTGCTTTGAGCCTACACCTGAAGGCCGAGGTGAGTGGTGCTCTTAATAAAGCTATGTTATATTGTTTTGATAAAATCTTGTCTTGCCTTGTTTTGATAAAAGTATTTGATGAGCATGAATGATTAGCCCGTTCCGATGTATCAAGTATAAGCCTTGTTTTGATGTTATCAGTAAAAGTCCCGTGTACTGGAGGACTATAAACTTTTGCAGTACCAAGAATAAAAGTCCCGTGTACTAGAGGACTATAAACTTTTGCAGTACCAAGAATGAAAGTCCCTTGGCTGGAGGACTATAAACTTTCGCAGCACTAAGTGTAAAAGTCCCGTGTACTGGAGGACTATAAACTTTTGCAGTACCAAGTATGAAAGTCCCTTGGCTGGAGGACTCTAAACTTTCGCAGCACCACCTTGTCAAAAAAAAAAGGGCTACGGGCCTAAGTGACATAAGTTTCGCATGTTAAAAAGGATATGGTCCTTTCTTAAAAAGCTATCGTGTTAAAAAGGGCTACGGGCCTAAGTAACACAAGTCCCCTGTGCTGGAGGACTTTAAACTTTCGCAGTACCCTTGACAAATCGATTACGGATCGTACAGTCCCTTGTTGCCGATGTTAATAAGCATCCCTCGATATTGTAAGACTTGATTGATGAATACGGTTCATCCCTTGACTTGGTAAATCTTGATTTGTATTTCGCCGATGTTGGTAAGCATCCCTAGACTTGATTGATGAATACGGTTCATCCCTTAGTTTGGTATGTTTTGTTTTGCTTTGAAGGACCTCGGCTATATTCATGCAAAACCCTTATTACTTGTACCATTCACTGAGTTTCAAAACTCACCCTCTCTATATATATGTAGGTGATGAGCAGGACGGCGGTGACGCCTAGATGCATTTTGCAAAGCTTGTTTTGGACTCTTGACATGTCGGCCTGACTTGTTTTACGTCGGCAATTTTGTGCTTACATCGGCTGTTTTGTCTTCATGCCGGCATTTTTGTGTTTACGTCGGCAACTCTTGAAAATCATGCTTCTTGGCTTGTATTTCCTGTATTTTGTATATGTCGGCTGAGAAGCCTTTTGATCAAGATGTAAACTGTATTTTTGTTATATATGGATTTGGATGTGAACCATATTGTATATGTCTTATCATTTGATCTAAGCACAGCTCTCATGGACCACTCGCATTTGATTTATTTGCTTCCGCATTTGTGAGCCCCATACATTATACTCTGATTGTGTCGTTTTGATCGGTTGGCCTTCGGTAATTCACGGAATTACTGGCCATCACGGCACCATCCTACTAGGGGCGGGTTGGGGTCGTAACAAATGGAGTCCATCCCCTATCTCCTCCCAAATAACATCCGGTTTAGGAGTCCATCTCCTATCTCCTCCTAAACCGTGGAGTACATCCCCTATCTCCTCCCACACAACACAATGCATATAAACGTTTATTATATACATGTTCAATTAATGCACAAATTCGATGTATTATTCCAACCGTCATATTTGATGACATACTCAATTGATTAGTTTTAGTTTGCCTAATCATCATGCAATGTCTACAACAATCAAAACTATCCTCCACCGATAGCCCAAAGCAATTATTTCTAAACAGATAATAATTACATCCAACAGATAAATTATCAACAATTTTCACATGTGAGTGATTGACAATTCCAACTCCACCATTCTATCTCATAATGAGCTAATCTCATTATTCCCAACTCAATTTCACATATCCATAATTTTCCAAATTAATTATATCAATTAATTTATACAACAAATTAGGGCTTTCTCCTCCATTTCTCAATATTGACCCAAAGGTCCAAATATCAACAATTTACAACACTAATCTCATGTTAAGACCCAACATACTCATGTATTGGCCCAAAGAACAAAACCCCTTTTTCCACATTTTGAAACCCTAACACCCAAACTTCCCAACTCTCAATATTTAATCAAAATGACTACAAGTTTATGTCAAAGACTATAAAAATGAGTAGTTATCCCTACCTCAAGAGATGAAACCAAGTGGAGAAGATGAAGAAATTCGAAATGCTCCAAATCCCAAGATTTTCGGATTGATAGATAGCCCACACCAAGCTCTACACTTTTTACAAAGGGACAAGGGTGGGGGATCACTCAAATTAGATCAAGCCTTAGAGAGAAGTTGTGTTTTTAGAGAGAGGAGCTCTCCAATGGCGGTTTTGAAAAGTAAGAGAGAGAGAGAAAGTGTAAAAAGTGATTTAAAATATCACAGTCCAGATTTGATATACGCATGACCCGCTCGAGCGGAGACTAGGACGCTCGAGTGTTAAACACAAAAACTTGACCCGCTCGAGCGCAAAAGGACCCGCTCGAGCTCCAAGGCACAAAACAAAACACCACCCGCTCGAGCGCAAAAAGGGAATCTGCTTGAGCGTAGATTACATCCTCCCAGAACTTTTACAGACATTGAACACCCGCTCGAGTGCAAAGATACCCGCTCGAGCGCGACCCGTTCGAGCGTAATGAAACCCGCTCGAACGTGAAAAACACATCTGCAGAAGTTTTGCAGACGCACAAGATACTGAAAGTGTGCAAACTCCGCTCGAGTGCAAAGGGACCCGCTCGAGCGGATCACCAAAAACCTGGGCAACAACACTTGAGACCAAAACTCAACCCACCTGTTCGAAACATGCCCAAAACAATTCTAAACTCAATTACTAAGAGTTAAAGGATGGAAATGTAACACAGACAACAACCATCAACCACAGAACCGAGTCTGGAATACAATTAAACAGTAAAGGGAAAACTGGGATCGCTATAACCTCCCTCCCTTAAGGAATTTCATCCCTGAAATTAGCAACATAAGTTTTAAAATTGTGATTTTTCAATTATCAACAATATAACAATTCAACCTTTCAAATCCTGACCCATTACCAGTCACCCCATCTCTATTCAAGAGACAATTTACAACAATGTTCCAACACGCATTATCAACATGCATCTTTTTCAAACCCACAATTCGCAATGTACATGGTTCACAATTCCATAACATATTCAATGCCAATAACATAATTGCATTTCTACAACACCTTTAACATATACAATGCTAAATTAAACTTTCATTTGCATGGCATATTCAAAGCTCTTAAAGTTTATCAATACAACAAAATTCTCAATATATGGTTAAACATTAACAAACAAGTCTGGATATTTCTCGCGGACCTCCAACTCACGTTCCCAAGTGGCTTCCTCCACTCCATGATGTTTCCACAAAACCTTTACCAAGGGAATGGTCTTGCCTCGCAAGACTTGATCCCGCCTATCCAAGACCTGCACCGGTCTCTCCTCATAAGAGGCATCCTCGTCTACCTCCAAATCGGTCCAATCCAACACATGGGATAGTTCCGGCTCGTACTTCCGAAGCATACTAACATGAAACATGTCATGCACCCCGGACAACTGTGGCGGTAAAGCTAAACGGTAAGCAACCTTCCCAATTCTCTCAAGGATCTCAAAGGGACCAATAAACCGAGGGGACAACTTCCCACTCTTCCCAAACCTCATCAAACCCCGCCTAGGTGATATTTTCAGAAAAACATGATCACTCGTCTCAAATGCCAAAGGCCTCCTCCTACGGTCGGCATAACTCTTTTGGCGACTCTGGGTTGTCACAAGCCTCCTACGGATAAGCTCAACCTTCTCCGTCATTTCCCTCACCAACTCCAGGCCCAACAAAGGTGCATCACCCACCTCAGTCCAACAAACTGGAGACCTACAGGGTCGGCCATACAAGGACTCAAACGGTGCCATACCGATACTCGACTGAAAACTGTTGTTGTAGGCAAACTCCACCAAGGGCAAATGCCTCTCCCACGACCCACTAAAGTCAAGGACACAACCTCGAAGCATATCCTCAAGGATCTGAATAGTATGCTCAGACTGCCCGTCAGTCTGAGGATAATAAGCCGTGCTAAAGGTCAACCTAGTGCCCAAGGCACTCTGCAAACTCTGCTACAACCTAGTAGTAAAACGTGGATCTCTATCTGAGATGATCGACACTGGGACCCTGTGTAACCTCACTATGTCCCGAATATACAAGTCGGCAAGATGGTCTACCGAATCTCTCATGCGCATAGGGATAAAGTGCGCCGACTTAGTCAACCGGTCTACAACCACCCAAACAGCATCATTACCCCGCTGAGTCCTCGAAAGACCTACAACGAAGTCCATAGTGACATGCTCCTATTTCCACTCAGCAATAGGCAAGGGTTGTAACAAACCCGCTGGCCTCTGATGCTCGGCCTTCACTTGCTGACAAGTAAGGCACTTCGATACGAAGACTGCCACATCCTTCTTCATACCCCGCCACCAAAACTGGCGACCCAAATCACGATACATCTTGGTGCCTCCCGGATGCACCGCAAGGCGTGAATGGTGGAACTTTTGGAGTACCTCCTTTCGGTAAGACCCCGGCACAAACAAACGGTCTCGATATCTCACACTCAGGTTGGGATACACCGTCAAACCCTTCTCAACCTTCCCACTGGAGATCTTCTCTCGAAGGGATTCTGCCTTAAGGTCACCTCCCTGTGCCTCTAACACTCGAGTCATAAGTGTAGGCTGCGCAACAACAGAAAACAAGGTCGCAGCCTCAACAGATTCGCCTAGAAACAAATGAAACTCGCCAAGTGCACCCAACATCTCCCACTCTCGGATGGCTATACAAGCTACATCACTAATGGATTTCCTACTAAGGGCATCGGCCACAACATTGGCCTTTCCCGGGTGATAGTACAACTCGAAATCGTAGTCCTCAATGAACTCCATCCATCTCCTCTGCCTCAAATTCAAGTCTCTCTGTGTAAACAGGTACTTCAAACTCTTATGATCCGAGAATACCTCAAATCTCTCACCATAAAGGTAGTGCCTCCAAATCTTCAAGGCAAAAATTACTGCTGCTAACTCTAGGTCGTGTGTAGGGTAATTCTTCTTGTGTATTTTCAACTAATGTGAACCATAGGCTACCACTTTCCCCTCTTGCATCAACACACAACCTAAACCCTCTCATGAGGCATCACAGTAAACCACATAACCCAAACCTCTCTCTGGGATAATCAAGACCGGAGCGGTGGTCAATCTAACTTTCAACTCTTGGAACGACTTTTCACAACTCTCACTCCATGCAAATTTGACCCCTTTCCGCGTCAATCTAGTCAACGGCGAAGCTAGCCTGGAGAAATCTTTCACAAACCGGCGGTAATACCCAGTTAATCCCAGAAAACTGTGGATCTCAAAAACACTCTTAGGCTGTGCCCAATCCTGCATTGCCTCAATCTTGGATGTATCAACAGACACCCCTTCCCCAGAAACAACATGGCCTAACAATTTAACCTCTCTTAGCCAGAACTCACACTTCCCAAACTTGGCATACAACCTATGGGCTCTAAGAAACTCAAGCACCACTCTTAAGTGTTCCTCGTGCTCCTCCTCTGAAGGTGAATAAATCAAGATGTCGTCTACGAAAACGACTACAAAACGATCTAAGAATTCCTAGAAGATCCAGTTCATCAAGTCCATAAACACTGCCGGTGCATTGGTGAGTCGGTAAGGCATTACCAGAAACTCATAGTGGCCATACCGCGTACAGAATGCCGTCTTCGGAATATCCTCCTCCCTGACCCTCAACTGATGGTAACCTGATCTCAAGTCTATCTTAGAGAAACAACGAGACCCTTTCAACTGGTCAAACAGATGATCTATACAGGGCATAGGGTACTATTCTTAACCGTAGCCTAATTCAATTTCCGGTAATCGATACAAAGTCTCAAGGCACCATCTTTCTTTTTGGCAAAGATGGCTGGTGCTCTCCATGGCGAAACACTAGGGCGAATAAAGCCCTTATCCAGCAACTCCTGGAGTTGAATCTTCAACTCACTCAATTCGGCTAGGGCAAAATGGTAAGATGCCATAGAAATCGGCGCCGTGCCGGGCACTAAGTCAATAGAAAACTCGATCTCTCGATGTGGTGGCAAACTCACAAGATCCTCGGGAAAAACGTTCGAGTACTCACAAACCACTCTCGGCAACACAGTCTGGGTCTCATCATACTCACTACTTATAAAGCTAGCGAGAAGACCACTAAGCTCACTCCGCCCTCGCGGATCATACATCGGTGGCAACACACTACCAACCCGATCCCCCAAGAAATGGAAACAATCCCCGCTCAAGGTACATACTGTCACCCTCTGGCGGTAACAATCAATAACAGCTCAGTATGACGATAACCAGTCCATACCCAAAATCACATCAAAACCCGACATAGCCATAACTACAAAAGAAAATGGGAGCCGGCGGTCGGCGACCTCTATATCACAGCCCCGATACCCTTGTTTCAAAATCAATTCGCCCCCAACAGGTGATACAAACACAAATAGGAGATGCTACTGCGCCAACTCCAACCCCAAAATAGATGCAAATGCTGTAGATATAAAGGAATGGGAAGCTCCCGTATCAATAAACACATTAGCAACCGAGTTACAAAACAAAAAGGTACCTCTCACAACAGATGGAGCCGGTACTAGATCCTGTGTGGTAACATCATACACACGCCCTCTAGGCCCCTGATCTACCTGCTCACCTCTCGGAGCAAAAGACTGCTGCACAGACTGGGACGATGAAGCCCCCTGATTGGCCCTCGAGGCCTGAACTGACTGAGCTGGCTAAAAACTCTGCCTCGACCCAGATGCTCCAGATGTGCTACTCAACTACGGGCAATACCTCTTCAGGTGCCCCGCCTGACCACACTGGTAACAAGAGAGCCGCTGGCCTCTGCCCTGACTCTGGCTCTGAGGTCGAGCCGAAGATGAAGCTGCTCTCTGACCTCCTCCCCTCTACGGGCAAGCTGGAGACTTGTGGCCCAACTGACCACATTTATAACAGGTGATGTCTCCCTGACTGCCTCTCCCAGAGCTTGCACTCAGCACTGGAAAGGTCGATCTAGCAAAAGCACCCTGGGACTGCTGAGGGTTAGAACCCCTCTGCCTCCTACCGTCCCCCTGACCATCCTGACTCCTCTTGGAGCCCCTCTGTCTCTCCTCCTCCTCCTACATCATAATCTCCATATGGGCCGCAGCATCCACAAGGCGCCCATAATCCTGGGTCATAGACCCCCCAACTCTCATCTTGAGCCCGTGCCTCAACTTCTTCTCAAATTCCAGACAACGGCATTCTTCAAATGCCGCAAGCTCAGGTGCAAACCTGGATAAACTAGTAAATGCAGCCTCAAACTCGGCCACTGAAGAACTCAGCTACTTAAGCTGGTAGAACTGATCCCTCAACTTCTCCCTGATAGCTGGAGACAGGAACTTCTACTGGAAAGCATCTACAAAGGCCTCCCAAGTCCCCTCTACACGATCGCTCATGAACTTCCACCACTGATCCGCATCTCCCTTCAACTGGAAAGATGCCAAGGTCACCTTCAATGCACCGTCTTCGATGCCAAGCATCTCAAACGTCTTAGTCATCTGTTCAAGCCATTCATCCGCCTTAAGTGGCTCTTTTGGATCACCCACAAACTTGTCCGGGTTAGACCGGAAGAACTCCCTCTTCAGAAAGGAAGGCCCTGCCTCAGCACCATTGGCCTGGACCTGATTCTCAGCACTGAGAATGCCCAAGGATTCCCTCAAAGCTCCTGCCATCTCGCAGGCTACGGCACCCATGGCCTGCTGACCTACTGGCTCGGCCACACTGGCCTGACCAACACCATCCTGCTGCGCCGGAACCTCATCCGGTATAGGCATCTCCTGCCTCCTAAGCCTACCACCACGTCCTCGACCTGACATCCTAATAAAGGTAACGAAGAACATTAGCACATCCACAAATGTGCCGAAGCTATAACACTTGCGTCCTAATGCATTGGATAACAGTAATTCATTCTACGTAAGCACACAATCACATAAGCACTTACAAATTTCATTTCCGGATAATGATAGTCCCATGGCGTTACTAGAGTTTCAGTTAGAAACAGCATTGATCAAGTGCCTTTCCAACAAAACTCACAGAAACCCAAGGATCCAATCAACATCCTAGAAACTAAATCCCATACCCAAGTAGTCACGTAAACATGTTATCACATAAGCATATAACACTACATCTAAGTCTCTAACAAGCGAGACGAACCCATTGTGGTACTAACCACTTCCTGCGTACCCAAAGTATTTGAACCCGGTACGCTCTGATACCAAGTTGTAATGCCCTCAAAATAAACCCATCATATTATACAATCACGGTAAAGAAAAGAGATTTCATATTACAATCATCAGAGTATTCTTACAAAAGGTATTACATGTTGACAACAAAAGTAAATGCCCTTTAGGCTTACAACTTTCCAAGTCAACACTAGGTTACAAAAAGGAGAGTACTAATTCTACACAAAATAAGCCCTTGGCTTGATATACATGTAATACAACAAAAACAACAAAAACAGAGTTTAACAGCCTCAAGCCTCCCAAGCTACGTCCTTGGAGGTAGCATAACACATGTACCTGAAAAAGATGTCTATATAGGGTGAGCCAACGCCCAATAAAGATATGCTAAACATAATATGAGCAAAGACTAAAACTTTAGCAATTGATAAATGTTTAACCCACATAAATCATTTCATAATCCATTTCAATTACATGACAAATATGTCCATGTTTCATTCCTCTTTCCCTTACTTAACCGATTTTAAATTCATAAATATGGCTCAGAACCTGGCCAAACAATTTCCATGAGACCACAGCTCATATCAATAATACTACCATACTTCACAATAGATACACATATTTGCTGTATCAATATCACATAAAACACTTCCATACTTCACAATAGATACACATATTCGCTGTATCAATACTTCAATAGATACACATATTTGCTGTATCAATGGAGTCCATCCCCTATCTCCTCCCAAATAACATCCGGTTTAGGAGTCCATCTCCTATCTCCTCCTAAACCGTGGAGTACATCCCCTATCTCCTCCCACACAACACAATGCATATAAACGTTTAACATATACATGTTCAATTAATGCACAAATTCGATGTATTATTCCAACCGTCATATTCGATGACATACTTAATTGATTAGTTTTAGTTTGCCTAATCATCATGCAGTATCTACAACAATCAAAACTATCCTCTACCGATAGCCCAAAGCAATTATTTCTAAACAGATAATAATTACATCCAACAGATAAATTATCAACAATTTTCATAGGTGAGTGATTAACAATTCCAACTCCACCATTCTATCTCATAATGAGCCAATCTCATTATTCCCAACTCAATTTCACATATCCACAATTTTCCAAATTAATTATACCAATTAATTTATACAACAAATTAGGGCTTTCTCTCTCATTTCTCAATATTGACCCAAAGGTCCAAATATCAACAATTTACAACACTAATCTCATGTTAAGACCCAACATACTCACGTATTAGCCCAAAGAACAAAACCCTTTTTTCCACATTTTGAAACCCTAACACCAAAACTTCCCAACTCTCAACATTTAATCAAAATGACTACAAGTTTATGTCAAAGACTATAAAAATGAGTAGTTATCCCTACCTCAAGAGATGAAACCAAGTGGAGAAGATGAACAAATTCGAAATGTTCCAAACCCCAAGATTTTCGGATTGATAAATAGCCCACACCAAGCTTTACACTTTTTACAATGGGACAAGGGTGGGGGATCACTCAAACTAAATCAAGCCTTAGAGAGAAGTTGTGTTTTTAGAGAGAGGAGCTCTCCAATTGAGGTTTTGAAAAGTAAGAGAGAGAGAGTGTGTAAAAAGTGATTTAAAATATCACAGTCCAGATCTAATATATGCGTGACCCGCTCGAGCGAAGAATAGGACGCTCGAGCATTAAACACCAAAACTTGACCCGCTCGAGCTCCAAGGCACAAAACAAAACACCACCCGCTCGAGCACAAAAAGGGAATCCGCTCGAGCGTAGATTACATCCTCCCAAAACTTTTACAGACATTGAACACCCGCTCGAGCGCAAAGATACCCGCTCGAGCACGACCCGCTCGAGCATAATGAAACCCGCTCGAGCGTGAAAAACACATCTGCAGAAGTTTTGCAGACGCACAAGACACTGAAAGTGTGCAAACTCCGCTCGAGCACAAAGGGACCCGCTCGAGCAGATCATCAAAAACCTGGGCAACAACACTTGAGACCAAAACTCAACCCACATGTTCGAAACATGCCCAAAACAATTCTAAACTCAATTACTAAGAGTTAAAGGATGAAATGTAACACAGACAACAACCATCAACCACAGAACCGAGTCCGGAATACAATTAAACAGCAAAGGAAAAACCGGGATCACTATAAAATTGGCTATCTGATTTTTGTTTTTTGTGTTTTTTTTTTTGTTGAAAAAGGTTGTTTTTCTTTCAAAAGGATGCTACAGGTTTATCCCAGCTATGTTCAGGCTCAACGCAAACTGGCTGGTCCAGTTTGCTTTTAAAAGATTCAAAAGGACATATCATGTAATTAAGAAGTGGTTTCCAAAATGCTTTCAAACATTTTTTCTGAAAGTTGAGAAAATTTTGAGGACTCATGTTGTTTTTTTTGGGTGTGTGTGTTCATAATATTGTTCCTAACTGGAAACCACAAAACAGAGAACATAAAATAGTGTTATGGTGCTTCCTAGAAAATGGTTCTCTAACTCATTTCTAAAAACAGTTTTTCAAAATAACAAACTAATTGATCTTCGGTTTAGATAAGTCCTATTATTTGTGGAGCCATGTTCTCAGTTTTTTCTTTGATTAGTAATCTGTTCACCAATAACATATTTTATTTACTTGTACTTGCAGACAGGATTCTGAGTAAAATGGGTGAAGGTTAGTTTTTCCTTCAGCTTCTTTCCTTCTCCCTTTATTTGTTCCTTTCCTTCTTTTTTTTTATTTATTATTTATTTTTGTTATTAATATGAGTCTTCTAGACATTGGTATTAATATGAAACACTCAGTTTTTGGGTTCCATAAACTTTCAAATTGACATTCCATAATCCCATCATTGTTAATTCATTTGATGAATTAAATCCATAGGGTAATATAATTGCAGGGACTTTTGGGCAAGTCTTCGAATGTTTAGACAATGAGAACTTGGAACATCTAGCTATGATGGAGAGGTTGTTAGGGCCACTGCCACAACATATGATTATTAGTGCAGAGTAAGATCTGTTGTTTTTTTTTTTTTTTTTTTTGTTTATTTCATACTATTTATCTGCTTCATCCCACGTATAAAGCTCTTATTTGTATTTTTTTAGCCTTCGTGCTGTGAAATATTTCAAGAGGAGTGCACGCTTGGATTGGTTAGAGGGTGCAAGCTCCAAAGAAAGTACGAGGGCAGTTTGGAAATTACGCCGCCTACAGGTAATTGGTAGATTTGTTTATTCTGAACTGTTAATAGAATCGTATGTAGCGGGTACTAATTTAACATCATTTCCTTTGTTCTCACTAGCCATTTTTCTAAGTGTTTTGTTTCAAATATTCCTTTATTATAACATATAGTATAGATAAATTAAAGGGTGATTTACTGCCAAGTCCCGTTTCAGCAAATAATGGTCCATTAAGTCCTAGTTCAAAAACTTTTAACCAGTAAGTCCCATAATCCATTCAAATGACGAAACTATCCTTACCAAATCAAAACATTAAACAGATGATTTACATCCATTGTTGTACTTCATTCACTCTCTTACTCTTACTCTCTCTCTCTCTCTCTCTCTCTCTCTCTCTCTCTCTCTCAGTCGATAACACGCGAAGAGGTGGGAAGAAGTTCTGAGGAAGATGGTACCTGCCGGAGCTCCATTGCCTAACGAAGAACAGCTCGATTACTCCATCGCGATTGAGTACAACGACCCTACTATGCCCTACCAGGTCCCCAAGCTCGATCCACTGGACGTCGATTCCACTCCGACGGAGTTGAAGGATATAGCAGTAGCAGCAGCAGCCGCCGCCATTGAAGAAGCTTTGGAGAACCTCTGAATGGTGAGGGATATGGAACAGGAAGGGAGAGAACGAACAAATGTCGCCAGAGAGAGAAAAATTGATTAATCGAGAGAGAGAGAGAGAGAAGTCAAGTGAGTGTGGCTATGAGACCTAAATAACGCAGGTGTTTGGAATCAATCAAATCTGTTGAGTGTGGCTATGAGACCTAACAGTAGAGGTATTTTATTTATTTATTTAATTTCACTTCTTGTTTTTCTATTAAAATATTAATTTTATTTGCTTAGTCTCTAAAACTTTAGTATTTAAGCCAGTTTATTTGTTTGTTGATTTATTTGAATCATCAGTGTGTTTTAGTTTTATAATTTTAAAATTGAGAATATTATCAGTTTAAAATTGAAAAAATGATAATATTCTCAGTTTTAATATTGAAAAAAATTGAAAATTTTCTCAATTTTACTAGATATTTTTGAAAAATTTCTCAATTTTTTTCATGATTAAAATTGAGAATATTATAAACTGAGAATGTTCTCAATTTCAAAACAGAGAATAATTTCAGTTTATAAAAACTAATAAATTTCTCAAATTCTTTTTCTAAAAATATTGTCAGTTTTAAGAAATTTTTTAATTTTTTTCATGATTAAAAATGAGAATATTATAAATTGAGAATGTTGAAATTGAAAACAAGGCTCAGATCCAAATCCCGTTTCAAATCCAGATGTTGACCTTGAATCAGTCGATTCAATTTACTTCGTTGACCGAGCAAAGATAGTAGCCTGGGTTGATGAATCTGACGGAACAGCATAGCTTACTTGCTTCTTTCTTCTCTTTCAGTTAGGGAGTGCTTATATATATAACTGTTTGGATTGAAGGGTAAAAATGTCTTCTTATTTATAAATTGGACTTATTGGTTCAAAAACTTTTAGATAGGACCTAAGCTACCACAAAATATGTAGATAGGACTTTTAGGTAATTAATCCTAAATTAAAATTGTTGTATTAACAATTAAAAATTAAAATTATGCTTTGTTATAAAAAAAAATGACATAGTTATAATATTTCACTATTTTAGAATAAAAATATATGAACTTTAAAAGTTTGTTATATTGACTTTTGAAAGGGAAATAATTAAATAAATTTTAAAAACTTAATGAGGAGGAAATAATCATCGTAAAAAATAAAATTTCTAAATGATCTACCATATAATAATAAAATTTGTTGAATTATTTATTGAAATATACTGTTAACATCAATAATAGCTGTGACTAAATGATTTATTGGTAAAATGACCATTTATTATGAAGTAAAAAACTTCAAGGGACATGATATAAATTTTAAAATCACTGGAAATAATTCATATTTTAAACAAATTTCGGATGTGTATTTATAATTTATCCATTTATTTAACTACCTAAAAAAAAATAACTCAACATGTTTTATCTATAACTTTTTTTTTTTTTTGGTGTACATATAATCAAGACATAAGCCATGTCATGGTATCAGAAAGGATTTGGCTTTTCTTTTTTATTTTTTATTTTTAAGTTGTTATTTAATTTGAGAGAACGTTTAGATTTAGTAGGTCTATTTTGGAATCGATTCCGATTATTTGAACTGTCCATTTTTTAAAACTCTTTAATTAAAATATTCATATAAAAAATTAAGATAATTGAATATCAGTGGCTATATAATTAAAGCATATTTGTTTCAAAAAAATAGACAACAAATATAATTTTAATAATAATTATCTATTTTTTATAATATAAATTTAATTTAAATATATAACAATTAATATCTAATCATCTTAATTTTTTACATAAATATTTTACCTAATAAGTCTTAAAATAAGAATGGAAATTAGTTTCAAATTATGGAAATTAGATTCAAATTGGTAAAATGACTCCACGAATCACTCCTCCCTCTATAATGTACCAAACCAAGCCTTTATAGTTTCGTTGCCTTTTGCTGCCTTTCCACACAGTCTCTCTCTCTCTCTCTCTCTCTCTCACTCTCTTTCTCTCTCTCTCTCAAACATGGCCAAATCACAGAATTCGAAGTTCAAGTGTTTCTCCGGCATCCTCCGCTGCCTCCTCTGCATCGGCAGCGTCCCAACCCAACCATCCGACCCCACCACCGACATCCCTACCGCCACCACCACCTTCGAAAACCCAAAAAATAATTTCAAAACCGAAGTCAAGACCCAAGGAGTAGTCGCAAGACTCATGGGTCTAGACTCACTCCCAGACCCTAGGAAGGTTTTTAGGAGAAAGGAAGATCAGAAGGAAAAAAGTGGAGTTTCTGTGTTTCTGTGTTTTAATTTGTTTCTGATTTCTTTGTTTACATATCTAAGTGTAGTTTCTGTGTTTCTGTGTTTACATAGCTAAGTGTATGTTTGTAACAGTACATGTTGCTGGACGGCCACCGAATGTTATTGCCAGATTGATGGGTCTTGATGGGCTGCCTTCTCAGCAGCCTCTTCATAGACAACATAAAGGGTTCTCGGAAACTTATCGACAATGGACAGCATCAGTATCATCGCAAAGGGATGGAAAACCACATGAACACCGATCAAATAGGAAAGACTCAATGGCGCAGCAAGAATGTGAGGATGAGTATGAAGTTTTGGAAACATCAAAGGTTGAGAGGAGTAGTTACCCATCAAAAAGGACTATAAACTCAAAGCTGTCTGAGGCAAAGACGGCATTCATTCAACCAAAGTTCATGGCTGACCATGGTTGGCTTCTTGCCCAACTAATTTTTTTAGTTGTATGATATTTGGACTGCCCAGTTCTGTTGACTTATGAGCAGTTTTCATAGATTAAATTGGCTGTCTGATTTTTGTTTTTTGTGTTTTTTTTTGTTGAAAAAGGTGTTCAAAAGGATGCTACAAGTTTATCCCAAATGTGTTCAGGCCCAATGCAAACTGGCTGGTCCAATCTGCTTTAAAAAGATTCAAAAAGACACATCATGTAATTAAGACGTGGTTTCCAAAATGCTCTAAAACATATTTTCTGAAAGTTGTGAAATTTTTGAGGACTCATGTTTTTTTTTTTGGGTATGTGTGTTCATAATACTATTCCTAACTGGAAACCACAAAACAGAGAACAGAAAATAGTGTTATGGTGCTTCCTAGAAAATGGTTCTCTAACTCATTTCTAAAAATAGTTTTTGAAAATAACAAACTAATTGATCTTCGGTTTAGATATGTCCTATTAATTGTGGATCCATGTTCTCAGTTTTTTCTTTGATTTGTAATCTGTTCACCAATAACATATTTTATTTACTTGTACATGCAGACAGGATTCTGAGTAAAATGGGTGAAGGTTAGTTTTTCCTTCAGCTTCTTTCCTTCTCCCTTTATATGTTCCTTTCATTCTTTTTATTTATATTATTTATTTTTGTTATTAATATGAGTCTTCTAGACATTGGTATTAATATGAAACACTCAGTTTTTGGGTTCCATAAACTTTCAAATTGACATTCCATAATCCCATCATTGTTAATTCATTTGATGAATTAAATCCATAGGGTAATATAATTGCAGGGACTTTTGGGCAAGTCTTCGAATGTTTAGACAATGAGAACTTGGAACATCTAGCTATGATGGAGAGGTTGTTAGGGCCACTGCCACAACATATGATTATTAGTGCAGAGTAAGATCTGTTGTTTTTTTTTTTTTTTTTTTGTTTATTTCATACTATTTATCTGCTTCATCCCACGTATAAAGCTCTTATTTGTATTTTTTTAGCCTTCGTGCTGTGAAATATTTCAAGAGGAGTGCACGCTTGGATTGGTTAGAGGGTGCAAGCTCCAAAGAAAGTACGAGGGCAGTTTGGAAATTACGCCGCCTACAGGTAATTGGTAGATTTGTTTATTCTGAACTGTTAATAGAATCGTATGTAGCGGGTACTAATTAACATCATTTCCTTTGTTCTCACTAGCCATTTTTCTAAGTGTTTTGTTTCAAATATTCCTTTATTATAACATATAGTATAGATAAATTAAAGGGTGATTTACTGCCAAGTCCCGTTTCAGCAAATAATGGTCCATTAAGTCCTAGTTCAAAAACTTTTAACCAGTAAGTCCCATAATCCATTCAAATGACGAAACTATCCTTACCAAATCAAAACATTAAACAGATGATTTACATCCATTGTTGTACTTCATTCACTCTCTTACTCTTACTCTCTCTCTCTCTCTCTCTCTCTCTCTCTCTCTCTCTCAGTCGATAACACGCGAAGAGGTGGGAAGAAGTTCTGAGGAAGATGGTACCTGCCGGAGCTCCATTGCCTAACGAAGAACAGCTCGATTACTCCATCGCGATTGAGTACAACGACCCTACTATGCCCTACCAGGTCCCCAAGCTCGATCCACTGGACGTCGATTCCACTCCGACGGAGTTGAAGGATATAGCAGTAGCAGCAGCAGCCGCCGCCATTGAAGAAGCTTTGGAGAACCTCTGAATGGTGAGGATATGGAACAGGAAGGGAGAGAACGGACAAATGTCGCCAGAGAGAGAAAAATTGATTTAATCGAGAGAGAGAGAGAGAGAAGTCAAGTGAGTGTGGCTATGAGACCTAAATAACGCAGGTGTTTGGAATCAATCAAATCTGTTGAGTGTGGCTATGAGACCTAACAGTAGAGGTATTTTATTTATTTATTTAATTTCACTTCTTGTTTTTCTATTAAAATATTAATTTTATTTGCTTAGTCTCTAAAACTTTAGTATTTAAGCCAGTTTATTTGTTTGTTGATTTATTTGAATCATCAGTGTGTTTTAGTTTTATAATTTTAAAATTGAGAATATTATCAGTTTAAAATTGAAAAAATGATAATATTCTCAGTTTTAATATTGAAAAAAATTGAAAATTTTCTCAATTTTACTAGATATTTTTGAAAAATTTCTCAATTTTTTTCATGATTAAAATTGAGAATATTATAAACTGAGAATGTTCTCAATTTCAAAACAGAGAATAATTTCAGTTTATAAAAACTAATAAATTTCTCAAATTCTTTTTCTAAAAATATTGTCAGTTTTAAGAAATTTTTTAATTTTTTTCATGATTAAAAATGAGAATATTATAAATTGAGAATGTTGAAATTGAAAACAAGGCTCAGATCCAAATCCCGTTTCAAATCCAGATGTTGACCTTGAATCAGTCGATTCAATTTACTTCGTTGACCGAGCAAAGATAGTAGCCTGGGTTGATGAATCTGACGGAACAGCATAGCTTACTTGCTTCTTTCTTCTCTTTCAGTTAGGGAGTGCTTATATATATAACTGTTTGGATTGAAGGGTAAAAATGTCTTCTTATTTATAAATTGGACTTATTGGTTCAAAAACTTTTAGATAGGACCTAAGCTACCACAAAATATGTAGATAGGACTTTTAGGTAATTAATCCTAAATTAAAATTGTTGTATTAACAATTAAAAATTAAAATTATGCTTTGTTATAAAAAAAAATGACATAGTTATAATATTTCACTATTTTAGAATAAAAATATATGAACTTTAAAAGTTTGTTATATTGACTTTTGAAAGGGAAATAATTAAATAAATTTTAAAAACTTAATGAGGAGGAAATAATCATCGTAAAAAATAAAATTTCTAAATGATCTACCATATAATAATAAAATTTGTTGAATTATTTATTGAAATATACTGTTAACATCAATAATAGCTGTGACTAAATGATTTATTGGTAAAATGACCATTTATTATGAAGTAAAAAACTTCAAGGGACATGATATAAATTTTAAAATCACTGGAAATAATTCATATTTTAAACAAATTTCGGATGTGTATTTATAATTTATCCATTTATTTAACTACCTAAAAAAAAATAACTCAACATGTTTTATCTATAACTTTTTTTTTTTTTTGGTGTACATATAATCAAGACATAAGCCATGTCATGGTATCAGAAAGGATTTGGCTTTTCTTTTTTATTTTTTATTTTTAAGTTGTTATTTAATTTGAGAGAACGTTTAGATTTAGTAGGTCTATTTTGGAATCGATTCCGATTATTTGAACTGTCCATTTTTTAAAACTCTTTAATTAAAATATTCATATAAAAAATTAAGATAATTGAATATCAGTGGCTATATAATTAAAGCATATTTGTTTCAAAAAAATAGACAACAAATATAATTTTAATAATAATTATCTATTTTTTATAATATAAATTTAATTTAAATATATAACAATTAATATCTAATCATCTTAATTTTTTACATAAATATTTTACCTAATAAGTCTTAAAATAAGAATGGAAATTAGTTTCAAATTATGGAAATTAGATTCAAATTGGTAAAATGACTCCACGAATCACTCCTCCCTCTATAATGTACCAAACCAAGCCTTTATAGTTTCGTTGCCTTTTGCTGCCTTTCCACACAGTCTCTCTCTCTCTCTCTCTCTCTCTCTCTCTCTCTCTCTCTCTCTCTTTCTCTCTCTCTCTCAAACATGGCCAAATCACAGAATTCGAAGTTCAAGTGTTTCTCCGGCATCCTCCGCTGCCTCCTCTGCATCGGCAGCGTCCCAACCCAACCATCCGACCCCACCACCGACATCCCTACCGCCACCACCACCTTCGAAAACCCAAAAAATAATTTCAAAACCGAAGTCAAGACCCAAGGAGTAGTCGCAAGACTCATGGGTCTAGACTCACTCCCAGACCCTAGGAAGGTTTTTAGGAGAAAGGAAGATCAGAAGGAAAAAAGTGGAGTTTCTGTGTTTCTGTGTTTTAATTTGTTTCTGATTTCTTTGTTTACATATCTAAGTGTAGTTTCTGTGTTTCTGTGTTTACATAGCTAAGTGTATGTTTGTAACAGTACATGTTGCTGGACGGCCACCGAATGTTATTGCCAGATTGATGGGTCTTGATGGGCTGCCTTCTCAGCAGCCTCTTCATAGACAACATAAAGGGTTCTCGGAAACTTATCGACAATGGACAGCATCAGTATCATCGCAAAGGGATGGAAAACCACATGAACACCGATCAAATAGGAAAGACTCAATGGCGCAGCAAGAATGTGAGGATGAGTATGAAGTTTTGGAAACATCAAAGGTTGAGAGGAGTAGTTACCCATCAAAAAGGACTATAAACTCAAAGCTGTCTGAGGCAAAGACGGCATTCATTCAACCAAAGTTCATGGCTGACCATGGTTGGCTTCTTGCCCAACTAATTTTTTTAGTTGTATGATATTTGGACTGCCCAGTTCTGTTGACTTATGAGCAGTTTTCATAGATTAAATTGGCTGTCTGATTTTTGTTTTTTGTGTTTTTTTTTGTTGAAAAAGGTGTTCAAAAGGATGCTACAAGTTTATCCCAAATGTGTTCAGGCCCAATGCAAACTGGCTGGTCCAATCTGCTTTAAAAAGATTCAAAAAGACACATCATGTAATTAAGACGTGGTTTCCAAAATGCTCTAAAACATATTTTCTGAAAGTTGTGAAATTTTTGAGGACTCATGTTTTTTTTTTTGGGTATGTGTGTTCATAATACTATTCCTAACTGGAAACCACAAAACAGAGAACAGAAAATAGTGTTATGGTGCTTCCTAGAAAATGGTTCTCTAACTCATTTCTAAAAATAGTTTTTGAAAATAACAAACTAATTGATCTTCGGTTTAGATATGTCCTATTAATTGTGGATCCATGTTCTCAGTTTTTTCTTTGATTTGTAATCTGTTCACCAATAACATATTTTATTTACTTGTACATGCAGACAGGATTCTGAGTAAAATGGGTGAAGGTTAGTTTTTCCTTCAGCTTCTTTCCTTCTCCCTTTATATGTTCCTTTCATTCTTTTTATTTATATTATTTATTTTTGTTATTAATATGAGTCTTCTAGACATTGGTATTAATATGAAACACTCAGTTTTTGGGTTCCATAAACTTTCAAATTGACATTCCATAATCCCCTCATTGTTAATTCATTCGATGAATTAAATCCATAGGGTAATATAATTGTAGGGACTTTTGGACAACTCTTGGAATGTTTAGCCAATGAACTTGGAACATCTAGCTATGATGCAGAGGTTGTTAGGGCCATTGCGACAGCATATGATTATTAGTGCAGAGTAAGATCTGTTGTTTTTTTTTTATTTTTTATTTCATACTATTTATCTGCTTCATCCCATGTATAAAACTCTTATTTGTATTTTTTCAACCTTCATGCTGAGAAATATTTCATGAGGAGTGCACTCTTGGATTGGCTAGAGGGTGCAAGCTCCAAAGAATGTATGAGGGCAATTTGGGAATTACCCCACCTACAGGTAATTGGTAGATTTGTTTATTCGGAACTGTTAATAGAATTGTATGCAGCGGGTACTAATTTAACATCATTTCCTTTGTTCTCACTAGCCATTTTTCTAAGTGTTTTGTTTCAAATATTCCTTTATTATAACATATAGCGTAGATAAATTAAAATTGTTGTATTAAAAATTAATAATTAAAATTATGCTTTGTTATAAAAAAAAACTGACATAGTTATAATATTTCACTATTTTACAATAAAAATATATGAATTTTAAAAATTAGTCATATTGATTTTTGAAAGGGAAATAATTAAATAAATTTTAAAAACTTAATGAGTAAGAAATAATCATCGTAAAAAATAAAATTGCTCAACGCTCTACCATATAATAATAAAATTGGTTGATTTATTTATTGAAATATACTGTTGACATCAGTAATAGCTGTGACTAAATTATTTATTGGTAAAATGACCATTTATTATGAAGTAAAAAACTTCAAGGGACATGATATAATTTTTAAAATCACATGAAATAATTCATATTTTAAATAAATTTCGGATGTGTATTTATAATTTATCCATTTATTTAACTACATGAAAAAAATAACTCAACATGTTTTATCTATAACTTTTTTTTTTTTTTTTTTTTTTGGTGTAGATATAATTAACACATAAGCCATGTTATGGTATCAGAAAGGATTTGGTTTTTTTTTTTTTTTTTTTTTTTAAGTTGTTATTTAATTTGAGAGAGCATTTGGATTTAGTAGGTCTATTTTAGAATCGATTCCGATGATTTGAACTGTCCATTTTTTAAAACTCTTTAATTAAAAAATTCATATAAAAAATTAAGATAATTGAATATCAGTAGGTATATATTTAAAGCATATTTGTTTCAAAAAAACAGACGACAAATATAATTTAAAAAATAATTATCTATTTTTTATAATATAAATTTAATTTAAATATATAACAATTAAAATCTAATCATCTTAATTTTTTATATAAATATTTTACCTAATAAGTCTTAAAATAAGAACGGAAATTAGATTCAAATTATGGAAATTTGAATCAAATTGGTAAAATGACTCCACGGATCACTCCTCCCTCTATATTGTACCAAACGAAGCCTTTATTGTTTCGTTGCCTTTTTCCGCCTTTCCACACAGTCTCTCTCTCTCTCTCTCTCTCTCTCTGTCTCTCTCTCTCTCTCAAACATGGCCAAGTCACAGAATTCCAAGTTCAAGTGTTTCTCTAGCATCCTTTGCATCGGTAGCCTCCCAACCCAACCATCTGACCCCACCACCGACATCCCTACCACCACCACCACCTTCGAAAACCCAAAAATGAATTTCAAAACCCAAGTCAAGACCCCAGGAGTAGTCACAAGACTCATGGGTCTAGACTCACTCCCAGACCCTAGGAAGGTTTTTAGGAGAAAGGAAGATTAGAAGGAAAAAAGTGGAGTTTCTATGTTTCTTTGTTTTAATCTGTTTATGTGTTTCGGTGTTTACATATCTAAGTGTAGTTTTTGTGTTTCTGTGTTTACATAGCTAAGTGTATGTTGGTAACAGTACATGTTGATGGACGGTGTAGACACCCCATTTTTGACCGCCCTCAAAACTTGGGCATTACTGATGGTTTGCTCGGTGTTGAGAGATGTGCAGGGCAAAGATTCAATTCCTTCGGCAAGGAGAGAGGCGAACCCTTCAAAACACTTTGTTTAGGGGTTTGGAGTTGAAGAAAAGAGGAGAGGAGGGGAGAAAATAGGTTGGAGAAGAAGTTCGCCATGAATCCGGGTAAAAGAAAGTCGAGCGGCCCTCGCTGAATCAGGCTTATTCAATTGCATACTTGGAGTTAAGCTATGAGGCCACTACTATTGGAAAGAAGACTTCCGGGGCTTCACTTTGCACTCAAGAATCTCCTAGAGCCAAGCCCGGGTGGAGGAGATATGGTTGGTTGAAGCTGGGCATCATCCCGGTTGGATCGAGTCTGCGCGGCTTCACGGAAAAGGGCATAACTTTTTTCACAGGAGGAATTTTGATGCAAGGTTTGCACCATTGGAAAGCTAACTTCCGGGGCTTCAATTTTCATACCCACCGGCCATTTTTTGACCTCAGAATCATCTATCGGCACTCTATTTAGCCGACCGGCAGAAAATAGTGCCGACCGGCACTTTATTTTGGCCGATGATCAAATTTTCTGGCCGGTTTGCACCCTTTGCACCCTCCAAGCCTGGTGTATACCAGCTGTGCCAGCTGGGATGCACAGAACCAGATCCACGTGCATACATGTGCCTATTTTGCAACCTTTTGGAGCCTTGACCCCCTTTTGGTGCACCCTTTGCTCATGGCTTCTTGAGGAAGCCTTGACCCCTTGTCTTGGCTTCCTCAAGAAGCCTACCAGCTATCTTGGCTTCTCCAATAAGCCTTGACCTCCCCTTAGACCCCTTTGACCCCTTGAAGCTTGTCTTAGAAGCTTGGTCTTTGCCTATATAAGGGCCTCTCCTCCTCATTTGTTTTGGTTGGGAGATTCTTAAGCAAAAAACTAGAGGATATACATATATTCTGATATAGATACATATATCCCACCTCCTTCTCTATATCTATCCTATCCAAGCTTCCAAACACCTTGGTTCTTGTATCATTTGCTCTACAACACCTAGCACAACACCTCCATCTTCCATTCCAGCATTTGGGAGGTCATTTGCAGAGGTTAGGAGCTCAGAAACTTGGACCAAGGGGTGCTGGTTTGTTGGTCTACAAGGGTAAGCACACTTTTCTCCAAAACTAGCATTTTCTTGGTTCATATCTAAGCCATAGTTGCATGTATTTTTGAGCTTCGATGTAAACTACAAAGAGGCTTGTTTTGAGCCCTTCTTCAACATTGAAGAAGGGCTCAACCTTGTTTGGGACCCCCATGTATGACTTGCTTCAATACCCCCTTGGGTCCTTATTTTGTTGCATGTTTCTTTAGCCTACCATGCTTCCATTTTTGGGCCTTCAACAGGCCTGAAAAGTGGCTTATTTTTCCCCCCTCTACATGTCTCATGAAGGGTATTTGGCTGTTTGATGATAGCATCTAGCACCTATCTCTTTACCCCCTTGTATGCCATGATTCTTGCATAGTATATTTGGCTGGCGTATAATCTGTTTTTGAGCATGTAATAAACTGTAAGTAGGCTTATTTTGAGCCCTTCTTCAACATTGAAGAAGGGCTCAACCCTGTTTGGGTCCTCTATCTTGCACTTGCTTCATAATCTCTCCTATTTACCGTAAACTTGCATGGTTTGTTAGCCTTGTATGCTTATGTTTTTGTGGCTTGACATAACCTGAGAATATGCATGTTTTGATACTGCCAATATTCTGTCTTCACATGCCATGTTCATATAATGCATGTTTGGCATAGCTATAGGCCATTTCGGGTGCCAAATTTCATGTTTCGGGACCATTCCGTGCATCGGGTGTTGTTTTATCACATTTCGGGGCTGTTTTGCATCATTTATCGCCTCTGAAATATTGCATGCTCGTATGCCATACTTCACGTTTCATTAGAGTGCCATTTCGTGCCTTAGGGCCGTGCCTCGGTTTGCGTGCACGCATGCACGCATTTCGAGGCACCTCATTTTCATCTACCGGCCTCTTATGTGAGTGTGGCTGAGGCTCACTCATGTTAGTATAAGTCCACATTGCATTGTATATGCCATTTTAGTCATATTGCATTGTGTATGCCATTGTCTCGGTTTGCGTGCCCGTGTGCACGCATTTCGAGGCATCTCATTTTCATCTTGGCCGCTGTTTTAGGCCTATTTAGAGCTGCCCAATTCATGTGTAAGTCCATCTTTTCATTAGTTTGCATTACCTCATGTTTGCTTGTATGCTTGCATAAGTGCCATGCCATGTTGCATCCTTAGCTTGCATGCCTAGGATTGCATTGCATTAGCATGCATGTTCTACCTCTTGACCAAGTCATGATGGAGGTAGAAGCCCCTTGATTTGATTGTACGCATTGCATTTCATCCCATTGAAAGTGCACAACTTGGCTCTTGGGCCATCACGCATCGAAATGCGCTATTGGTGGTCCAAGAACCAAGGACTATACTCCCTTGAGTCACAAATATGATAAGGAGTATGGTTGGTGCAAACATTTGTCCCAAAATTCCATATCATGCACTGCTGCTGTCTGTTGCTGTCAAAACTGTCTCCTGCAGGAATTTAGTGCCGACCGGCACTATTCAGTGCCGACCGGCACACTTTTTGTGCCGATAATTTCCATCGCAGCCGGTGGTCAAACCCTGAAGCCGGTGGCCAAACCCTTCAGCCGGTGGTGATCTTCAGGGTATGTAGAAGGTGTCCTGGAACTTTGGCAGTTTTCAGAAAGGCAGGACAGTGCAAAACAGAGGCAACAGTGGCATGGTGCGGGCTTTCCGGGCAAGTCGGATCGAGCATGCATCGTTCGCGCATTCCGAGGCGGGGCTGCGGCCTTTTCCTTTTGCATTTAATTTAAATAAGATTAGAGGCTCTGTAATAATTATTCATTTGTTTATTCTTTGGACTGTATTATTATTTTGGTCCCTCCGAGTGAGGGCGCAATTGTAATAAGTGTGGGTGAGTGTGTGTATGTCTTCCAACCCCCACTTCTTTCTTCCCTTTTATTTACCTGCTTATGATGGTAGATTAGGGCATGTTTAAATTAGCATACCTTATGCAATGCATGTGTGCATCCACGCATTTGTTGACATGCATCGGGCTCGGTACATCATACAAACTGCATCGTACTTTCAATTCCAAATTGAATACGTGATAGTTGTAGCATTTCACATGCCATGCTTAGGATAGCCGAGCCTGCCTAGATTACATCTTTGCATGTGTTGCATTAGACATTTCAGTATGCTTAGGTCCATGCATGGATTTCTAATAAGTTTCTGTTTTGGCTTGGAGTACTAGGTGAGCTTTTATGCTTTAGCATATCGCATGCGTGTGAATGTTGCCATAATAGCATGACTACCAGGAGGCTAAGTGCTTATGTGATATAACTGCTTGAATGCCTGTGGATGGAGGTCAAATTACTTAGGTTGGAACAATGCATTAAAACTGTGAGTTTTAAAGCCCGCTTGAGAGTGGCAAAACCTGCATTTTAGCCTACTTATGAGTAGCAAATCATTTTTCAAAACAAACACGTAGTGTTTTGTTCCAACTTAGGCGATTTGGTCTATACTTGTTTGCTGTGCGCATAACATAGTAATTCTAGGCTAATAATTGGGGTAAGAACACATAACGTTTTCAAAATCGGATATCATGGTTAGTAGAGGCCGGTCTTCGGACCGGGCGAAAGGGGGTGCTCATAGCTGACCTTCCCCAATCGTACCCAAGCTCCCGAGCCAAGACCACTTTGGTGATGACGGACATGTGGCCTTCGGCACCGAGTCAGGGTTTCCTAAATTTCCCATTTTAAAATATTTAGGTGGCGACTCTGTAATCTGGCAAAGCAGTCCATGTTTGGCACTTCTTTTCAAAATCTGTTTTTCTTCAAAAACGACTTGCCAGAGTTGGACTCTTTGGTTCAGATTTAGAACCGTGACATTTGAGTCCTTCGAACTGTAGTGACCCCAATATGAACGGAACGGGACTTAACCCTCCCGGGGCGTTCAGGGACGTCTACAGTTTCTGGCGACTCCGCTGGGGATTTTAGAGAGCTTGACTCGAACTCGTGATATCCTGTTTTGATTACACTTATGTGTTTCTTTGCATTGCATGTGCATTGGTGCGCCTAGGACACCGTGTTGGCCATCTGCTATTCCTGAGCGGTTTGCCGGAGGCTTGTCTTGTCAAGGCATGACCATAAGGCTGACCGGTTGCGGGCTCTGCCAGTATGGGAACACAAACCCCGGTTTTACCGGGGCACCCTTTTTGACCATTCGACCTAGTGCATATCGAAATCCGTAGTGACCATTCCAAACTAGGACAGGTTGCTTACCCGATATAGGTTGTTTGAAACCGCTGTATGCGTAGTGAAACCCTAGCTCCTGACAAAATAGGACAGGGAAACCCTACCCCAACATAGGGGTGTTTTGGCTCTCTTTTACATGCTATGTGCTTTTAGAGTGTATCTCTACAGGGAATGCGTATACCAGTTTGCGAGTCTGGGTATCCGGCCTGCGGGCACCAGTATCAGTATTTTGAGAATCAGTTATATCTGCAGGTATCAGATTCAGATTTGGGGCATTGATTTCGGGGAACAGTGCTCAGTAATAGGATACAGTCGTTCAGCTTTGCTCATATCCGTTCCAGTGAAGTTGAGCTGAGATGCTGTCTGTTTTCTCTTTTGCTAGGTAGTTCTGGAACTATAGCTTCAGAAGGCTCCAATATCCCCCGAGGTTCATCAGATTTGTGCTGATAGACTCTGTCAGGTCAGAGACTCAGTTCAAGGGTAATCAGGGCCAGAGCAGGCTAGTCAGGTACAGACCACCAGTACAACAGCTACCAGATCAGTGACCTTTGAGCAGTCGGGTTGAGATTTCCGAGCCTATTGCAAACACAGATATACCAGTTGCTCAGTTAGATCAGGAAAATATGTCGGGTTTGGAAGAGATGGTGTGCCAACTCCAGGATAGTATGAAAGCCATGCAGCAAGATGTTGTCCGTCAATCTGAATCCGCCAAGCAACAGGCTGTGGTCATAGTCCAACAGGCAGAGACAATTGCCAGGTTACAACAGCAAGCCGGAGCATCTGCTTCGCACCAAGCTCCTCCCCCACCAGGAGCTCCAACACCCGGAGAGACACCAAATGTCCAGGCAGATACGGACATTCCAGTCGGGCCAACTCTGCCCCCAATTTTACCCCAGCTATCTAAAACACCCACCAACCTATCAGACCCTCTCTTGGAGTTCAAGACAGACCCCACAGCATTGAAAGTGAGCAAGCTGGAGAAATTGTTCAAAAAGTCTCAGGGGGCTCACTCTATTCCTGACATAGAGGATGGTTATACCGACTTAATGGTAACATTACCGGATCGGTTCAAAATGCCACATATTGATCGATTCGATGGTTCTGGAGACCCAACGGTGCACCTCCACCTGTTTTCCGATATTCTGAGACCAATGGGTTTGACCACTGCCCAGAAATTGTCACTATTCGGCCGAACCCTGTCTGGGATAGCCGCAATCTGGTATGCGAGATTGGAGAACTCTGTGAAACAGAACTGGGAAGAGATGGCTGAGGCCTTCAGTGATCAATACTCCTACAACACACAGATTGAGGTCACCACTCGTGATCTTGAAGTCACCCGCCAAGGGCCAAAGGAGGGTTTCTCAGAGTTCGTAACGAGATGGAGAGCAAAGGCCTCAATGATGACTGCAAAACTTTCCGACAAAGATCAGATCAGGATGATTGTTCGGAATCTGCATGGCAAGTTGCTGCAAAAGATGGTCGTTCTACCTCTGTTTACCTTTCCAGCCCTTCATGAAATGGGGGTTCAAATCGAGGATGCCATCAAACAAGGGATCTTTGCAGAAGATAATGAGCCTTTGAAGAGGAATGTTGCTCGCAGTCTCAATGCCACTACTGATGGTAGCACAGCTGCGAAATGCTCAGAAGTAGGCACTATCACCACCTCCCTCAATGGCCAAAAACCAACCACTTCAACTTAGCCCCAAACCCGAAAATTCCATCCTCTTTACATGAGTCTCTCTCAAGCTTTGAAAAAGTTGCGAGAAGAAGGGCACCTAGAACTCCTAGAACCCCAACCCCTTCCAAACCCACTCCCAGCCAGGCATAACTCTTCCAAGTACTGTATGTACCATCAGCAGCGCGGTCATGGCACTGACCGTTGCTACCGCCTTCGTCATGAGATCCAAAATCTCATTGACAACCAAACGATAGCTCCACCTTCAGACCCCAATGACCAAATACATCATCCACATCTCAATCTAATCCACACACTGGCCGTCCCTTACGACCCCAGCGTATATATCACCCCAACCCATTTGCCCAAGCCTAATGTGTTTATCCCAGAGAGCCTGGACTTATGCATGATGGGTGCATCTGAACCCCAATCATCTCAAACCCATGAACCCACTACTTCTGAGCTGATGAGGATGATCGAAGATCTTCAGAGAACTGTGGCAGATCTGGCCTTTGGAGTTTTGGCTCCGTCATCAACCGCATCACATACTAGGGAGTTCATGTCAAAAGGCTCCTTAACCTTGGGACGGGCTGCATTGGGAGAAGGCCAATCTCTTAGCAAAGTGGAGGCCAGTGATAAAAGCAAGGCAGGGGCAAGCATTAGTCCCCATGAACATCTTCAGTTGGCTGTTGAGGCTTTGAAAGCCGAGGGATTGAACGAAGAGCAAGTCCTCGCAGTTATGGCAAAAACTGTGGCTGACACTTTCGCCACTCAAGTTGGGGGCAGTTTGAATCAAGGGGTGAGCCGGGAGAAGGGCCTTTATACCAGGAATGTTCCTTTCAACTCTAGCCCCGTACTCGGAAGAGACCAGCAAACCCAGTCAGCACCTGTCAATCCCTTTGCTGGTGCATCCAGCAAAAAGCCACAAACCTCAAAATACCCACCTCGAGGCCAGAGGGTGTTCGCACCACTGTACATGTCTCTATCAGCGGCCTTGAGGGTCCTGATTAAAAAAGGGTACCTGCAACCCCTGGAGCCGCGACCACTGCCAGATAAACTTCCTCCCTCCCATGATCCGGCCAAGTATTGTGTCTTTCATCAGCAGGTCGGCCATGTCACTGATAAGTGTTTCCGTCTTCGCCACGAAATACAAGATCTGATTGACAATAAGGTCATCGTCGCACCAACTCAGCAAAGTCTATCGGCACTTGATCAATGAACTTGTGGGGGATAATGTGATGTGATCAGGGGATGGACCACCTGCGAGCGGCGCTCAGTTTACTCCAGATGTGGCGTATGGCACGCACCGTTTTGAGCATTTGTGAATGCTGGTTTTTGTACATTCTGACTTAGGTATTGGGTCAGTCTTGTTGTGTTATTTCGAGTCTGTCTCTTTGTTTTGAGTCAGTCTTTTTGTTTTGGGTCTGTCTTGTGGTGGTTTCGAGTCAGTCCTGTTGTATTGGAGTTGAGTGACTCCGGGGGTGTTACCTCGGGCATCACCATTTTGTTTTGTGTTTGTCTTTTCACTTTCTTTTGAGTCTGTTTCTGCCAGGGAGCTAGTTGTGCCAACAGATTTGAATGAACAGCAGTGGTTTTTCACGTTTTTGTGTTTGCTTCTGCCGTGTGCCAGTTGTGCCAGAAATTCTAAATGAGATGGCAGTATTTGACTAGAAGCTGTGTCTTTTCTGTGCCTTGAATTCATTGCATCGACCTAAGTTTTCCAAAAGCTTTTTGAACACTGCGGTGAAAAATGAAGAGGAAGGAATTCCTCGGGATTTGCAAAATTTGATCAATTTGAGAGAAAGAGAGGCGTGCTAAGCCCTTAATGATTGAGATCATGCTTGTTAGTGTGAGTACTGAGAAGGACCCTAGCTTTGATCCAGATTGGTTCTACACTGTCTTCAGCACGAGCGATCTGTCGCTTTCTTAAAAATTTTCAAAAAAAATATATTTTGCGCGGTCCTGCGAAGACCTGTGTGGAATCGCTCTTGCGATGTGCAGCTTAGGATCGCTCTCAGCCTCGAGACTCGACTCCTTGCTTTCAAAACCTTGGACCTTAATTCAGAATGTTCAACGGTCAACTACAACGTGAGGCCTGTGTGGCCAGATTTGAAGCAGCGCTCGAACAAGAGGCAAGGAAAGTCAGATCAAGAAGATCAGACCTCATCAAAAGAAGCTTGCAAAGCTAGATCAGAGGCACCCCTCGAACTAGGGGCAAAAAAACATTCGATGTGCTCGAAGAGCCAAAGGTGGATCCTTCTGCACAACAATACAAACGGCCACTCTCCTGGATACAGAAGGCTTCAATCTCAAAACCATTTGGCATGGATAAAGCTACACTTTTACCCTTGAGAGGCTCGCTGGGCCGAAAACCCGGAAGGGCGACCCAGGCAAAAGTTAGAACAAAGAAAAGAATGAAAAAAGCAAAAAGCAAAAAAAATGCAAAGATACAAAAAATGCAAAAGAAAAGAAAAGAAAAATGCAAAAAAAAAAAGGAGGAGAAAAAGGAATGAAAAGAAAAGAAAAGAAAAGAAAAAGAAAAACAAAGCTCGCAAGGTTGAAAACCTGCAACAGGCGCCTTGGCAAAAGTTAGAGCATAAAAAGAAGAGGTTAAATACCCGAGTGTACCATTAACCCGAACTACGTAAGGCTTGATTCCCATCTTTGGGATACGTAGGCAACTTCATTCTGAAGTCCAGCCCTAAAACACTTCAAATTCAATTGTGTCCATGAAATGGTTTTGATCATCTTTGCCTTCTCTGTATCCGAGAGTTCGGCTGTAATCATCGTTCTGAGGACTGATCATAATACGCTGCGGTGCCATTTAGACAAGGGGAAACTTTCCGTTGCCATTCAATGCACTGTGGTGTCACTTCAAACAAGGGGCAACTTTCCGTTGCCATGCAGTGTCCTTCAGACAAGGGGCAATTTTCCATTGCTATGGGTCCGAGGTTGTGCATCTCAAGAGTAAGTTCCGTGCTCGTTGAGCAGTGGCCGTTTGCAAAAACAGTTTTTGAGAATTTTTACTAAGGTTGACTAATTCTCTCGAAAATTATTCCATCTTTTCCAAAACTGGACCATTTCTTGGACCCGAAAAAGGGAAATTTTCAGTGCTCGCAACCTAACTTGCATGATTTTAAATCAAAAAGTTGAATAAGCATGTTAATCTAACTTTCATGTTGGTCAAAATTGTTTTAAAACCAAAAAAAAATGGTCAAAATGATGAACTAAGGGCACAGTTGAGTCAGGCTTCCTGTCTTTTCCCTGTCGCCAGCATACTTGCCAGAAAGGGCACAACTGAAGTCAACAACAAAATGCAGAAAGCTCTCTCATCCTCCGAGCAACGAGGTATCAAGCCAAGTGCGAAGCACGAATTGGAATGGATCAAGATGTTCCACTTCCTCATCTGGACAGATCTAACCACGTCCAAACTCCCCAGCAGGGCATCATCAATCGATGTCAGCTGCAGATTTGCTACACACCCAGTTGTGGCACAACCCCTCTGTGGGAAAGTTCACTGTTGTAAGCAGAAGAAGAGAATCTAGTAGAATGCTAGGGGCAAGAGCCCGCAACTTCTTGTCTATCCACCAACCATCCAGGGAAGGGATTGAAAAATGAGAGATTGAAGAATAGAGAGATGTGCGATGAGAGAAAAAGTGAGAAAAGGGCTTTTTTAGAAAAACAGAGCTTGAGGGCCGAGTGATGTGAGAATCACAAATGAGAAAGGGTGGGAAACAATACCCGGTGAAACAGGCTCCCTGTGCACATTCGAGTCTTGTGTTTTGTTTTGTCTGTTTCGATTCTTGTTTTGAGTCGTTTCGAGTGTCAATAGATGTGTTTAGGTTGTTCACCTATTGTTTTCCGTTTGTTGAGTCTTTTTCGCTATGTTCAGTCGTAGGCTCAATACCCGGTTAAGAACTCATTTCTTAATTTCAAAAAAATCAAATCATCTTGTGCTCAGAGTGCCGTGCCATTCTCCACATTTGTGCAAAACAGAATTTGTTCTTTCATAAAACCACAGGGTTCAACCCCCGATAAGTGTGAACAGTAAAATCAGGAGCTATCTGAAGCTATATAGGTTCCAGACTGCAAAGCAAAAGAAAAGAGGGAAAATCGAAGCATCTGAGTGTGTTTCACCTTCAGCAAATTCCGTGATTGTACTCCGGATGTACCCCTTCAAAGCTTGTCAATGCTAACCGAAGTATAAGTGCGCCTCTACCTCAAGTGTAAGCCTGCTTCAAGTCGGAACGGCAATTAAAAGCAGCAGCAGATGTTATCTCTTGCCGATATGAACAGGGGTGTACCCCTTTTCGAGCTGAGTGTGTTGCAAAGCCCTCTGAGATGTAAATCGGAGACACCAGAGTACACATTTGATGCTCCTCTATTGCATAGAATATGAACTTTTTCATATACACTGTTGTTGCATGTGTGCCACGCATCGTTATGATTCATGCATAAAAAATATGCTTGCTTTCAAAATTGCATGGAAAATGCCCCCCATACTTGCATAGAAGATGCATTTTTATCGTACTTTCTTGTGCATTTTATCTCACTCACATTATCTTGTGCACTTACATTTTGTATCTCGCTTGCACTGTCATGTGCATCTTGTGGTTATATATCACTCGCGCTGTTTAGCGTATCGCACTGTTTAGTGCATTTCAAATCACTCGCGCTGTTTAGCGTATCGCACTGTCTAGTGCATTTCAAATCACTCGCGCTGTTTAGCGTATCGCACTGTCTAGTGCATTTCAAATCACTCGCGCTGTTTAGCGTATCGCACTGTCTAGTGCATTTCAAATCACTCGCGCTGTTTAGCGTATCGCACTGTCTAGTGCATTTCAAATCACTCGCGCTGTTTAGCGTATCGCACTGTCTATTGCATTTCAAATCACTCGCGCTGTTTAGCGTATCGCACTGTCTAGTGCATTTCAAATCACTCGCGCTATTTTGCGCATCGCACTATTTTGTGCAATTCATCAATCGCGCTATTTTGCGCATCGCACTATTTTGTGCACCCTACTTGGCATCCATTCAATCGCACTGTTTTGTGCATCGCATCATCACGCTATCTTGCGCACCTCCATCGCGCTATTTTGCGCACCTCAATCGCACTGTCTTGTGCATTACATTTCATTCGCGCTATTTTGCGCATCGTGCTATTTTGCGCATCTCATTGCATTTTGCATTACATCTCATCGCGCTGTTTAGCGCATTGCACTGTCTTGTGCACTCGCGTTGTCTAACGCATCGCGCTATTTAGCGCATCGCACTATCTTGTGCATTGTATCATTCGCGCTATTTTGCGCACTTTACCTGGTTGCATTTTGCATGCATTCATTGTTCGCATTATTTTGCGCATCGCGCTATCTTGCGCACCTTATCTGTATCGCACTGTTTTGTGCATTCACCCTGCTCATGCTATTTTGTACACCGTTAGTATCGCACTATTTTGTGCATCTGTTTAGCACTGTTTTGTGCATTCACTCTGCATCGCACTGTTTTGTGCACCTTACTTGCATTTTGCATCCATTTTATCGCACTGTCTTGTGCATTACACTTCACCCGCGCTATTTTGCGCCTCGCACTGTTTTGTGCACTTCACTTGTCAAAACCGGCTCCGCGAAAGCGTATAAGTCCAATTTTCAAGAAGTCTTCCTGCATATCATTTGCATCCTGCCCCTGAACTACGCTGGTTTGATTCCTTGCAAAGGGATACGTAGGCAGCCTGCGGGCACAACCATTTATCTATCTATATTTTGTTTGTTTGTCCAAGTCTTCGGCCCTGTCAAAAATGGGTCGTCTCAGGGCTTTGACATTCACTCCCGTCATTGTTATGACTTTCGAGTTTTGTCAAAGAGGGGCAACTGTAGACACCCCATTTTTGACCGCCCTCAAGACTTGGGCATTACTGATGGTTTGCTCGGTGTTGAGAGATGTGCAGGGCAAAGATTCAATTCCTTCGGCAAGGAGAGAGGCGAACCCTTCAAAACACTTTGTTTAGGGGTTTGGAGTTGAAGAAAAGAGGAGAGGAGGGGAGAAAATAGGTTGGAGAAGAAGTTCGCCATGAATCCGGGTAAAAGAAAGTCGAGCGGCCCTCGCTGAATCAGGCTTATTCAATTGCATACTTGGAGTTAAGCTATGAGGCCACTACCATTGGAAAGAAGACTTCCGGGGCTTCACTTTGCACTCAAGAATCTCCTAGAGCCAAGCCCGGGTGGAGGAGATATGGTTGGTTGAAGCTGGGCATCATCCCGGTTGGATCGAGTCTGCGCGGCTTCACGGAAAAGGGCATAACGTTTTTCATAGGAGGAATTTTGATGCAAGGTTTGCTCCATTGGAAAGCTAACTTCCGGGGCTTCAATTTTCATACCCACCGGCCATTTTTTGACCTCAGAATCATCTATCGGCACTCTATTTAGCCGACCGGCAGAAAATAGTGCCGACCGGCACTTTATTTTGGCCGATGATCAAATTTTCTGGCCGGTTTGCACCCTTTGCACCCTCCAAGCCTGGTGTATACCAGCTGTGCCAGCTGGGATGCACAGAACCAGATCCACGTGCATACATGTGCCTATTTTGCAACCTTTTGGAGCCTTGACCCCCTTTTGGTGCACCCTTTGCTCATGGCTTCTTGAGGAAGCCTTGACCCCTTGTCTTGGCTTCCTCAAGAAGCCTACCAGCTGTCTTGGCTTCTCCAATAAGCCTTGACCTCCCCTTAGACCCCTTTGACCCCTTGAAGCTTGTCTTAGAAGCTTGGTCTTTGCCTATATAAGGGCCTCTCCTCCTCATTTGTTTTGGTTGGGAGATTCTTAAGCAAAAAACCAGAGGATATACATATATTCTGATATAGATACATATATCCCACCTCCTTCTCTATATCTATCCTATCCAAGCTTCCAAACACCTTGGTTCTTGTATCATTTGCTCTACAACACCTAGCACAACACCTCCATCTTCCATTCCAGCATTTGGGAGGTCATTTGCAGAGGTTAGGAGCTCAGAAACTTGGACCAAGGGGTGCTGGTTTGTTGGTCTACAAGGGTAAGCACACTTTTTCCCAAAACTAGCATTTTCTTGGTTCATATCTAAGCCATAGTTGCATGTATTTTTGAGCTTCGATGTAAACTACAAAGAGGCTTGTTTTGAGCCCTTCTTCAACATTGAAGAAGGGCTCAACCTTGTTTGGGACCCCCATGTATGACTTAATTCAATACCCCCTTGGGTCCTTATTTTGTTGCATGTTTCTTTAGCCTACCATGCTTCCATTTTTGGGCCTTCGACAGGCCTGAAAAGTGGCTTATTTTTCCCCCCTCTACATGTCTCATGAAGGGTATTTAGCTGTTTGATGATAGCATCTAGCACCTATCTCTTTACCCCCTTGTATGCCATGATTCTTGCATAGTATATTTGGCTGGCGTATAATCTGTTTTTGAGCATGTAATAAACTGTAAGTAGGCTTATTTTGAGCCCTTCTTCAACATTGAAGAAGGGCTCAACCCTGTTTGGGTCCTCTATCTTGCACTTGCTTCATAATCTCTCCTATTTACCGTAAACTTGCATGGTTTGTTAGCCTTGTATGCTTATGTTTTTGTGGCTTGACATAACCTGAGAATATGCATGTTTTGATACTGCCAATATTCTGTCTTCACATGCCATGTTCATATAATGCATGTTTGGCATAGCTATAGGCCATTTCGGGTGCCAAATTTCATGTTTCGGGACCATTCCGTGCATCGGGTGTTGTTTTATCACATTTCGGGGCTGTTTTGCATCATTTATCGCCTCTGAAATATTGCATGCTCGTATGCCATACTTCACGTTTCATTAGAGTGCCATTTCGTGCCTTAGGGCCGTGCCTCGGTTTGCGTGCACGCATGCACGCATTTCGAGGCACCTCATTTTCATCTACCGGCCTCTTATGTGAGTGTGGCTGAGGCTCACTCATGTTAGTATAAGTCCACATTGCATTGTATATGCCATTTTAGTCATATTGCATTGTGTATGCCATTGCCTCGGTTTGCGTGCCCGTGTGCACGCATTTCGAGGCATCTCATTTTCATCTTGGCCGCTGTTTTAGGCCTATTTAGAGCTTCCCAATTCATGTGTAAGTCCATCTTTTCATTAGTTTGCATTACCTCATGTTTGCTTGTATGCTTGCATAAGTGCCATGCCATGTTGCATCCTTAGCTTGCATGCCTAGGATTGCATTGCATTAGCATGCATGTTCTACCTCTTGACCAAGTCATGATGGAGGTAGAAGCCCCTTGATTTGATTGTACGCATTGCATTTCATCCCATTGAAAGTGCACAACTTGGCTCTTGGGCCATCACGCATCGAAATGCGCGATTGGTGGTCCGAGAACCAAGGACTATACTCCCTTGAGTCACAAATATGATAAGGAGTATGGTTGGTGCAAACATTTGTCCCAAAATTCCATATCATGCACTGTTGCTGTCTGTTGCTGTCAAAACTGTCTCCTGCAGGAATTTAGTGCCGACCGGCACTATTCAGTGCCGACCGGCACACTTTTTGTGCCGATAATTTCCATCGCAGCCGGTGGTCAAACCCTGAAGCCGGTGGCCAAACCCTTCAGCCGGTGGTGATCTTCAGGGTATGTAGAAGGTGTCCTGGAACTTTGGCAGTTTTCAGAAAGGCAGGACAGTGCAAAACAGAGGCAACAGTGGCATGGTGCGGGCTTTCCGGGCAAGTCGGATCGAGCATGCATCGTTCGCGCATTCCGAGGCGGGGCTGCGGCCTTTTCCTTTTGCATTTAATTTAAATAAGATTAGAGGCTCTGTAATAATTATTCATTTGTTTATTCTTTGGACTGTATTATTATTTTGGTCCCTCCGAGTGAGGGCGCAATTGTAATAAGTGTGGGTGAGTGTGTGTATGTCTTCCAACCCCCACTTCTTTCTTCCCTTTTATTTACCTGCTTATGATGGTAGATTAGGGCATGTTTAAATTAGCATACCTTATGCAATGCATGTGTGCATCCACGCATTTGTTGACATGCATCGGGCTCGGTACATCATACAAACTGCATCGTACTTTCAATTCCAAATTGAATACGATAGTTGTAGCATTTCACATGCCATGCTTAGGATAGCCGAGCCTGCCTAGATTACATCTTTGCATGTGTTGCATTAGACATTTCAGTATGCTTAGGTCCATGCATGGATTTCTAATAAGTTTCTGTTTTGGCTTGGAGTACTAGGTGAGCTTTTATGCTTTAGCATATCGCATGCGTGTGAATGTTGCCATAATAGCATGACTACCAGGAGGCTAAGTGCTTATGTGATATAACTGCTTGAATGCCTGTGGATGGAGGTCAAATTACTTAGGTTGGAACAATGCATTAAAACTGTGAGTTTTAAAGCCCGCTTGAGAGTGGCAAAACCTGCATTTTAGCCTACTTATGAGTAGCAAATCATTTTTCAAAACAAACACGTAGTGTTTTGTTCCAACTTAGGCGATTTGGTCTATACTTGTTTGCTGTGCGCATAACATAGTAATTCTAGGCTAATAATTGGGGTAAGAACACATAACGTTTTCAAAATCGGATATCATGGTTAGTAGAGGTCGGTCTTCGGACCGGGCGAAAGGGGGTGCTCATAGCTGACCTTCCCCAATCGTACCCAAGCTCCCGAGCCAAGACCACTTTGGTGATGACGGACATGTGGCCTTCGGCACCGAGTCAGGGTTTCCTAAATTTCCCATTTTAAAATATTTAGGTGGCGACTCTGTAATCTGGCAAAGCAGTCCATGTTTGGCACTTCTTTTCAAAATCTGTTTTTCTTCAAAAACGACTTGCCAGAGTTGGACTCTTTGGTTCAGATTTAGAACCGTGACATTTGAGTCCTTCGAACTGTAGTGACCCCAATATGAACGGAACGGGACTTAACCCTCCCGGGGCGTTCAGGGACGTCTACAGACGGCCACCGAATGTTATTGCCAGATTGATGGGTCTTGATGGGTTGCCTCCTCAGTAACCTCTTCATAGACAACATAAAGGGTTCTCAGAAACTTATCGACAATGGACTGCATCAGTATTATCGGAAAGGGATGGAAAACCGTATGAACACCGATCAAATAGGAAAGACTCAATGGCGCAGCAAGAATGTAAGGATGAGTTTGAAGTTTTGGAAACATCAAAGGTTAAGAGGAGTGGTTACCCAGCAAAAAGGACTATAAACTCAAAGCTGTCTGAGGCAGAGATGGCGTTCATTCAACAGAAGTTCATGGCTGACCATGGTTGGATTCTTGCTCAACTAATTTTTTAAGTTGTATGATATTTGGACTGCCCAGTTTTGTTGACTTATAAGCAGTTTTCATGGATTAAATTGGCTATCTGATTTTTGTTTTTTGTGTTTTTTTCTGTTGAAAAAGGTGGTTTTTCTTTCAAGAGGATGCTACAGTTTATCCCAACTGTGTTCGGGCCCAATGCAAACTGGTTGGTCCGGTCTGCTTTAAAAAGATTCAAAAGGACACGTCATGTTATTAAGACGTGGTTTCCAAAATGCTCTTAAACATTTTTTCTGAAAGTTGTGAAAATTTTGACAACTCATGTTTTTTTTTTTTTTTTTGGTGTGTGTGTTCATAATACTATTCCTAACTGGAAACCACAAAACAGAGAACAGAAAATAGTGTTATGGTGCTTCCTAGAAAATGGTTCTCTAACTCATTTCTAAAAACAGTTTTTGAAAATAACAAACTAATTGATCTTCGGTTTAGATATGTCCTATTATTTGTGGATCCATGTTCTCAGTTTTTTCTTTGATTTGTAATCTATTCACCAATAACATATTTTATTTACTTGTACTTGTAGACAGGATTCTGAGTAAAATGGGTGAATGTTAGTTTTTCCTTCAACTTCTTTTCGTCTCCCTTTATCTGTTCCTTTCCTTCTTTTATTTATTTATTATTTATTTTTGTTATTAATGTGAGTCTTCTAGACATTGGTATTAATATGAAACACTTAGTTTTTGGGTTCCATAAACTTTCAAATTGACATTCCATAATCCCATCATTGTTAATTCATTTGATGAATTAAATCCATAGGGTAATATAATTGCAGGGACTTTTCGGCAAGTCTTGGAATGTTTAGACAATGAGAACTTGGAACATCTAGCTATGATGGAGAGGTTGTTAGGGCCACTGCGACAGCATATGATTATTAGTGCAGAGTAAGATCAGTTCTTTTTGTTTGTTTATTTCATACTATTTATCTGTTTCATCTCATGTATAAAGCTCTTATTTTTATTTTTTCGGCCTTCGTGCTGAGAAATATTTCAAGAGGAGTGCACGCTTGGATTGGCTAGAGGGTGCAAGCTCCAAACAAAGTACGAGGGCAGTTTGGAAATTACCCCGCATATAGGTAATTGGTAGATTTGTTTATTCTGAACTGTTAATAGAATCGTATGCAACGGGTACTAATTTACATCATTTCCTTTGGTCCCACTAGCCATTTTTCATAGGAATGAATAATAGAAATGCCTGGATGGCATTTAGCTAGCAGTTGTGAACATACTCTGAAACTGTTTGATCACTGATTTCGGCCAAGTGAACTGTATTGCAGACCGTGTTAGAATTTTATTTGAATTTTTTTGGGACATGAATTTTATTACTTAAACATGGAAGTAGTTTGTTACTTATATTATAGTTTAGAAGTATTAATTTATGATTTAGTATAAACTTGTTATGGAGTGCTCTTGGGCCAGTTGGTATCATTTTGCAAAACTTGTGTCGTGCATTCTTCAAAAGTCTGAATCTGAGAAGGCTAAGATTTATGAATATATAGAAAGTATCTAGAGTCACAAACATTTTGAGAAGTATTTTGAGTTTGGAAGTATAAGTATCAGTTTGATTTGTACATTAACGAACTACTGTATCTTTTCCTTCTCTTGATATTTTATATTGTAGATCCTTGTTAGCATTTTGAATCCACATGTTAACCAAACCTAATGTTTCCTTTCTTACAAGAGTGGGCTGATTGCATGATATTGGTGGTTTGACTTTATGTAACTGTTTATCCACTATAGAATTTATCAGAAAGTGGGACATTGTAGGAGTTCATTTATTTTTATTTTTAAAATTTGATGGAAAAAAAAAATGTAGTGTCAAGAAAGCTTTAGAGTTTAGAATATTTTTATCCTGATTCTAATTGTTTATCTTCTGTTTTATTTTCATTTTCTTTCTTTTTTAGTTGATTCAAAACTCTCCATTGCCCTTATGGTTTTTGTAATTGTTTCTGTGGTACTTTGTCAATTATATCTAAAATGTGTTTTAACAGATCTATCAATCCCAGTTTGATCTTTGAATATATATATTGACATACGAGGACCCACATAGAGTGAACAAGTATGGAATCGCATTTGTATGCACATACAAATGTGTAACCGCAACTTTATGTATTTTTTCTTTTTCTAGTTCCCCGCCCTCTCCCAAACTAGAATCAGTTTGCTCTATATCTTCATCTATTCATCATTTGCTTCTTTTTGGGAGGCTTGATTTTGCTAGAAATGGATTGATTTTCTGGAAACTTGTAGATCATTGATGGTGCATGATATAAATATTTATTTGGAGATTCTTAATTGTTCGATAGTTCTTTCTATTTTACAATATCATCAATTTATGCATTATACATACATTAAATGCTTGCAAATTACTTCCTGTGAATATAATTAAATTAACGATGTTTCTTTTTTTTTATTGAAGATATTCTTCTTATTCATTTATGATGTTCCCAGGTACCTCAAATTGGGCCATCTGAAGAAGAGACGGTTCGGCTGCAGTGTCTAGTACATGAACCACAATCTCCAGCAAGCTCAAAAGAGGTTGATCATCCGAGTCGAGTTTCAGTTTTAGAAGCCCCATTTGTGGAAGATGTAAACGTACTATAACCTGGTTCAGAATGCTTTGAGAGAGTCAATGCTTATCTTCACGGTAACCCTAACAAACACTTTTTATTCATTTACTAGTGTGTTGGAACTGTTGGAATTGTGGTCATTGCATCTAATTTGTTCTGGAGGTTGTGTTGGCTAGGCCCATATACAAAAGCCATGATGTTAACAAATGATAACAAAAAATTCATTGCAATATTGGGACATCATACAGTTATACACATGCTATAGGTGTAATGGGTTAGCATTTATCTTATACAGTTAATGAATTGATACCCTTCTGACTTTTAATGAGTAGTATAGTGTGAGCAACATAGAATCTGGCCCAGAATGGTGGGAATACAAATACAAATAATATACAAAATACGTACTATGTACACAGACAAAATATATACATACAAACTATACATACGGATACATATATTTACATATATACGGACACATATAGACGTGCGAATACATACACATACAAACACGTACACACATACATATACATATATGGTATACATATGTACAAATTATATACATATTATATACATAACATATATCTCTCCCCTATTTTTTCCTATCTTTCTCTACCCCGTTCGTCTTCGTCGAGCGTCGTGTCTGGTACGCGATTTTAACAATCACGACATGCCTGACCGACAGAAGCTGGATAGGCCTCGTTTGTCAAAGATTGCCTTGGTAATCCCTCTTCTTTTGTCCTATTCTTCTCTTCCATTCTTTTCTTAAATCGAGGCCTGCGAGAGAGCAGAGCAGAATGCTACAAGCTCCCCCTACTATTACTCTACAAATTTTCTCTTTGAAGGCATTACTCTCCTCTAATATGGCCTCTTCTCACCGTCCTCTCACTCTCTTCCTTGACCTTAATGATTTCCCAGTTGAGAATGCCGAGGTTAGCACCTCTGAGCCTCGACAGAGTGCCCCTTCACCTGTTCTCAACTTCCCTATGACGTCAGTCGAGCAAACAATGGAAGCATAGTCTGACATTAATGCCAATCACTACACATTGACGTCCTCCGTGGAGATGGTGACCATGGTATTCAATTTGTCCCACTGGCTGCAGAACAGGACAAGTGAGGTACATCGATTAAACACCCAACTCTCCTTGCTCCAGTATATGTACAAGAATGCTTTAGAAGAGATCAGCAATTTGAAGAAGCAAAACAAAGAGCTGAAACTACAGGCCACCTCTGTGGCCCTATTCAGAGTTCCTTTGTACTCCTCATTTGACGGCTAACGGAATTGATGATAGAGTCAAACAACGAAGTGGTCTGCCAATGAAGTCGGTTATCTTCGCCGCTGGACTACTGTCAGAATTTGAGAAAAAGTTCCTACATTATTATTTTCTTCCTTTCGTTTTGTTTTATTTATTTATTTATTTATTTTTATTTTTTTTGCTTAGTAAGGTGCACCAATGCTTCAAACTTTCCTTTTTGTTTTTGAATTTTTCTTATCTCTTTTTTTCCTTTGTAATGCTAATCGGGGACTTCGCCCTAAAGTTTAATAAAATGAGTTTTGTTTGTTCGCACGTCATGGTGTGAATGGCATAGCACTTGAGCATGAAAACCATTTTTTTTGTTTTTGGGTCAAATTTGAATCTAAGAATGATTGAATGTCAATGAATTCTAAATTGGACATTGAGCCCTCAACAGACTAGAAATGAAAAAAAAAACAAATTGATGAAAGAAAAACAAAGCAAAAGCAATCCATACACACCTATTTACACTTGCTAGAAAGAAATACACTCAAAACAAGACTCTAAAAGACAAACCATTGAACCTACACAGATTTTGTAATTTTGCATTCTGGATTCAAAAATTGGTCGGTTGGCTAATTGGTTGGCCGGCCGGCTGATTTGTTGTAAAATCAGCTAAGAAATTGATGGGCTGACTAATTCATTAATCGACAAGCTGAATGAATTGATGAACTGATGAACTGGCTAGAAAATTGGCCGGCCAACTAAACAAGTGGCTGACCGGCTAAAACAAACAAGAAACACCTGGAGTCAACTAACAACTTGGACGACTGATTGAACTGTTAGCCGGCCGGCTGAAACATGAACATGAGACTCGAGAGTGCGAGAAGAAGACAAAATTCCCGACTCGACTATGCCCCTAGTTCATTGCTTTAACTTTTTCTTGGTTTTTTGCTAAATATTTTTTGATCAATATGAGAGTAGATTAACATGCTTGTTCTACTCTCTATTTTGAAATCTCATAAGTCCAGCTGTGAGCATTGAAAATTTTCTTTTTTTGGGTCCAAGAAATGGCCTGATTTTGGAAAAATGGAATAATTTCTGAGAAAATTAGTTGACTTCACTAAAAACTTGTTTTTGCAAATGACCACTACCCGACCAACATGGAATCAACCCTTTGAGATGCACAATCTCAAATCCAAACTTGATTTTTCTTACAGCTAGATCTGCCGTAAACAAGAGATAGGACAACTAAATTGGATGGAGATGAGTCAATTAAACATAGACAAGATAGTCGAGTTAAGTAAAAATAAACCAATCAAACATGGACGGGACAAGTGAGTTGAAAATGGTTAGGGCTGAACTTCAAGATAAAGCCGCCTATGTATTCCAAAGATAGGAATCAGGCCTTGCGTAGTTCCGGAGGTAAGGCTCACTTGGGTATTAACACTCTACTTTTGTGCTCTAACTTTTGCCAAAGTCGCCCTTCTGAGTTTCGACCCTGCGAGCTCTTTTTTTTTTTATTCATTCATTTTTCTTTTTCTTTTCTTTTTTTTTTTTTTCAATTTTCATTTTTTTCAAATTTTTTTTTTCTGCTCTAACTTTTGCCTGGGTCACCCTTCTGTATTTTCGACCCAACAAGCCTCTTCGGGATAGAAAATTTTAACATGTCCTTGTTGATTGGTTGTGAGATTTCTAGGCCATCTAAATCCATGAGAATGGTCATTACCCTTAACTAGATAAATTTGATGATGTAGGACTCCTCAGATTGGGTCTGAAGTTACCCCTAGTGTCGTGGATAGGAATTCGATTGTTCTTTAGCAATAAATCTCTTTCTCTCAAATTTCAGGATTTAACTTTTTTTCGGTCTTCATTGGCTTGCGAAACGATCCAGTTTGGAATCTTCAACCATATTTGACCTTTTTGCCCCTAGTTCAAGGGTTGCTTTGCCTCTAGTTCAAGGGCTGCTTCCAATTTGGCTATGCAAGCCTCACACTCTGGTTGATTTTTGAACATTCTGAATCAAGTTTTGAAAGCTAGGGGGGGTCAAGTCCCAAAGTCGAAAGTGATCCTATGTTGTGCAACCTTAAGATCAATTCTAGGCATGTCTTCGTAAAACCACAAAAAAACATTTTTTGAATTCTTTTAATAAAGCAACTAGTCGCTTGTGCTTCTTTGAAGCCAATGTAAAACCAATCTGGACCACGCCAGAATCCTTCTCAATACTCACATTAACAGAAATGATCTCACCCAGTAAGGGCGTAGCACACTGCTCTTCCTCTCAGTCAATCAAAATTTTCAAATCTTGAGGAATTCCTTCCTCTTCGTTTTTATCAAAGTTCTTGGAAAAAGTTTTGAAAATTTTAGTCAATGCAATGATTTAAAGGAACGGAGAAGTAGGTGAAAATTACTGTATCTTTCATTCAAAACTTCTTGCTCAATGATTGAAACAGACTCAAAAGCAAAGAAAAGACAGACACATAAAGGACAATGATGTTCGGGTTATCACCCTGAAATCACCAAACCCTGATTCACAAGACTGACTCGATCCTGATTCCAGCTCCACAGACTTGGCGGAATCAAGTTTAGACTCAACACCCAATTTAGAAAGTAAATGAAAGCATTCTCCAAATTTCTAATTACAGTGCATGCCATCCACCTCGTCTGGAACGAAATTTGTGCAATTAGTAGGTTGTCCATCCCTGATCACATTAGTGATCACAATATCCCTTGAGTTTTATTGGTCTCGTGCTAGTCTCAAGATCTATCATAGATTCAGCCAGTGTCAGACCTAGAACTTCTCCAGTGCTTCTTCGCTTCTTAATCAATCCATGGCTCAAGAAAACCATAAAGACGAAAATACATGCCCGTGAGAATATCTGCCAATATACATCTTTTGCTACAGATCATCTGCTACCACAAAGTTTTGGAGTTTTAGATAGAATCGAGGGGTATATATCATGAATAAACCAACGCTCTCTGGAATAAGCACCTTGGGTTTGGGTATATAGGAAAGTGTGATGTATATGTTGGGGTTGAAGGCGAATGGCAGTGTATGGATTAGGTTGATGTTGGAATGGGTTGGTAATGGGTTTGTGGTGACATTGGGCTTTTGAGGTGGAGTTATTGTTTTGTTGTCAATGAGATATTGAATATCATGATGAAGGCGATAACAATGATTAGTGTCATATACGGGCTACTAGTGAAAGGCACAGTGTTTGGCAAGGTCATGTTTGGCCAGAAGTGGAGCAGGAAGTGGTCGAGAGGGTCAAGAGGTTTGAGATAACCTCTTTCTATCAATATCCTCATGGCTTTGGTAAGGGACATATAGAGAGGGATGAATGCTCTGGTTGATGTTCGGGCTGGGTTGGTTGTTTTGGCAATGGTGATAGTGTTGATTCTAAGGGTATGGCATTGGTAGTAGTGCTACTACTAGGAGTAGCATCCGAACTGTGAGTGAATATCTTTCTCACAGGCTCATTTCCTTCCATAATGATCCTTGTCTGATAGTATCCTCAATTTGAACCCCAATCTCATGGAGGTCCTTGAAGTTGAAGAGGGGGAGAACTATCATCTTCTACAGTAATCTTCCATGTTGATTTTTGATAACCATGCAGACTTGATCTTTTTCCAAGGGTTGATTTGTCATTATGGCTGCTTTTGGCCTCCACCTAGTGATGAATTCCATGAAGCTCTCATTGGGCTCTTGTTAGGTCGTCTCCAGTTCCCAGGATGTTACCTTAATTTGGGTGTTTTAAGAATATTGGGTGATGAAAGCCTCGACCAACTCCTCACAGAGTCTTCTAATTTAGCATACCAAATGGCAGCTACACCAAATAAAGTTCTCCAAAACAAGGAAACTTTTTGAGGCCGAGTTAGGCCTATGGGTTTTACAACATTCTAGAAAAGGCAGATGTGGACTATAGGGTCACCAGCCCCATCAAATCTATCCATATGCGGCATTTTGAACCGTTCAAGCAATCTCACAATTATTTCTATAAGCCCATCCTCGACGTCTTGAATGGAGTTGATCCTTTGTGTTTTTCTAAACATTTTCTCCAACTTGGCTAATTCAGCATAGTTAGGTCAACTCCATCGATATCTATGCGGACCAATCTTCCTATTTGTGGTGCGTGAACTTTCGAGTCTTCTTACAAGTTGGGCTCAAGATGTTCCCCCGTTGGTGGAGGTGGTTCCAGAACTGGATAAACCACTGGGGGTTTATAAGATATAGACGCCCTAGATGGGTGTTGCAATTCGGTAAAAGCCTTCTTGTTGGTAATAGCATCCATGCATCGTTGCAGGACCAAAAGCATGTTTGCTATATCTACCAGAAGTTGGTCTGTTACTGTTGGCGGTTGGTCTATCACTATTGGAGGTGGGTCTGTTACTATTGGAAGTGGGTCCGTCACTACTGGAGGTTGGTCCATCACCTCTAGAAGTCGGACCATCACCACTGAAGGTTGGTCCATCACCACTGAAGGTGGATCCATCATAGATCCTAGAAATTCCCGTTAGCTAGGTTCTAACAATGAGGTTTTAACCTTCCTCCTTGTAACTGGTGGCAAAGAAACTAACATTGGCTGTCCATGAACCAAATATGCGATTCTACTAAGACTACCTGTGCGGGTCCACAAAACTTAAGGGATATTAGATTGTTCTAAAGCTATAGTGCTACAACGACCTAGCAAAAACAAAATGAAACTCCCAATCAAAATTTCGACAGCATTTTGGCTCAACTGATCATTATGCACACTGAACTCAACCCCTTAAAATGATATGCCTGACCCACTAATCAGATTTGAAATCCCTAGATCCCAAACATTACACATAGTAGGAAAGAGAACAAACACCCCTATGGACGGTGGGGTTATCTTGTCCTAGCTTTAAAATGGTCTAGGGTTTCACTATTCACACAAGTGGCATCACACATCCTAACATGGGGTAGCATTCTTTCCTAATTTGTAAGTTGCTAGAGCTTATTACATGCACTAGGTCAGTCTTGGTCAAAAGGGTACCTCAGCGAGACACCGATATACCTACCCAATCTAGTGGATCAAGCGGTACATGGTGGTCTCAATTCCAATGCTTGTGCACCCACCATATTAGAGCCTATGACCGTTTATTCGCCCGAAGCTGAATAGCCATCCAAGATAACAGGTGATGAGTACAGGACTTAGGCACACCAATGCATGAAATGCAATGAACATATAATTGAAAATAAAAATCATATCATGGAGTTCGAGTCAAGGTTTCTTAATATCCCCAATGGAGTCACCAGAAACTGTCAAGATCGCCCCGAGGCTACCTACGCACATTAAACAGTTTGAACCCTCAATTTCTTCGATCTAGTCTCATGAGTGCAATGTGAAATGTAGATGAGAGTCCAGATTTGCCAACTTTTGTTGAAAATCCATTTTATTGGATAAAAGCTCACGAATTTGGCTATATCAGAGTTTTTGGAATAGTTTTGAGATATGGAAAGATGGTATATCAATGTATGGAAGTTTTGTTTCAAAATGTTGAAGACCTCTCTCTTTCTCCCTATATATCTCTTTTTTCTCTTAATTCATTTCTCTCTTCAATTCTTTCTTCACATTCTCATCCTCTCTATCTCTACAAGTAATTAGGGAAGGGTGCTAAGTCAATGAGGTAGGAGACAAGGGACCATGGGTGACAAGGATGATTAGAAATAGATGCCACCTATTGGGAAGAAGACAATCTTCCTTTTGACAATAGAGGCTAAAGGATGATAATGGAGGATGAGTGGGTGCACCTCGTGCATGAATATATTAACAAAAGATCTGAAATGGCATGACCCACACATTTTCAATAAGAATTCTGCCGAAACTGTCTTGCTTCAGGGCAAATTAGCTGGCCTGCCAAAAGCATGGCTGGACGGCCAACTAAGTTTGCTAGCTAGGCAACTTATTGGCTGGCTAGCCAATTAATTGGCCGTGGCTGACTATTTTGCACGAAACAGGATTTTTTGATAGAATTATCATCCTTTCCTCCTATTTCCACACAGTTCTTTGCTCGATTTCCTCAGAAAAAGTTTTATTTTGAAGTTTAAAAAGGAGCCGTGGAACACTACAGAAATAGCTAGAACAAAGCGTGGAAATAAAGTTTCGAAAGAGAGTTTTGAATGATACTTAAACACTTGGCCAAAACAGGCTTAGGGTTGGGAATGAAGTACAAATTCCATATTTGTTACTGAGAATTATGTGAGAAACACATTCTTGTTTTCATCATTGGGTAATTAAAAGAAAGCATTGAAATCTTAGGGCCGGTTAAAATTGGGTGTCTATAGTACCCTTGCACATGGTACAATGCCTTGAATCTTCTCTTATCAAACAACATGACCTCTTCAAATCAATTCTGTTGCCAATCCACCTTTGCTATCTAACACGCAGCCATAATCCTTAGCGAAGGTACCACTATCACAATCAACAACACTACCTCCATCATGTATACCAGAGAGTAAAGAGCTGCCCCAGTAAGTCTCCACCATCTTCCGTAAGATATTCTTATTGTTCTTGTTTGCTACTTCAACGACTCCATTGGTCTGTGGCCTATAAGTTGATGACTTGTGGAAGGCCACATTATATTTGTCGAGCAGATCAATCACTTCTTCTTTGAAGTGTGTACCATTGTCTAAAACAATCTCATTCGGAACCCCATACCTATCGATGATGTTGTTCTTGATAAACTTGGCCATGTGCGATGCTTTTAACACTGAATATGACTATGCTTCCTCCCACTTGGTAAAGTAATCGATTGCCATCAAGATGAATTCTTGTTCATTCGATCATTTTGGTGTTACTACCCTTATGATGTCAATTCCCTAGACTGAAAAGGGCCATGGTGAAGTCATGTTATACAATTTTGACGATGGGACATTCATGTGATTGGCATGAATCTGACACTTGTGGCATCGCCAAAAAAAACTAAATTTCCATGGTCAACTAGTAATACCCTTGTTTGAGGATCTTCCTTGCTAGCATTATACCATTTATATGAGCCCTACATTCCCCTCTATGGACAGCTTCCATGATGCGCTTTGCTTCATTTTTCTCCACACATAACTTATGCATTCCTAAATCTCCTCTCTTGTACAGCTTGTCCCCACAGATGATGAATTGAGCGGCCAAACACTGTATTCCTCTTTTGTTGTTTGCATTTGCCTCATGTGGGTATATCTCCTTCTTTAGAAAATTCCAATTGTCAAACTACCAAGCACCCTCATCTTGGGTTTCTTCTATTGCAACTATTATCTCGTACGCGGGTGCATACCTTTGCTCTATGTGAATTGGCATTCTCACCCTAATCAGTATGTCCATTATTGAGGATAGGGTTGCAAAAGAGTCACCAAACCAATTGTTCTCTCTCGCCAAGTGCGTAAATGTCAGTCACTCAAACCTTGGGATCATTATGTCCAAGGTCTAATGTTAGACTTTCATTTTCTCTTCATTCACTTTCCAATCTCTATTGGCTTGAGATACAACTAGGTTTGAATTCCTATTACGTCCAATCTTATTGCCCTTAGTTCTAGGGCTGCTTCCAGTCCAACTATACACGCCTCATACTTTGCTTGATTGTTGGACACTTTAAATTAAAGCTTGAAGGCTAAGGGTACATAGGAATCGTCTGGTGCGATAAATAACAGTCCTATCCCGTATCGATCTTGATTGGCAGCTCCGTCAAAGTACAATCTCCAGGTGTCCTCTCTTAGCTCAACTCGGGAACTCATACTCCTTGTCTTCTTCTCCATTGGCCAGGTGATTAACCAAGAACTCTGCTACAACTTTTCCTTTGACAGATTTGTGAGTGACATATCGAAGATTGAACTCAGAAAGTAAAAGCAACCATTGAGCTAGCCTACTAGTAAGTGCTCTATTTTCAAAGAGGTATTCAATGGGATCTAATCTTGAAACCAGAATTACTGAGTGTGCTAAAAAGTAGTGCCTTAACTTGGCCTAGACCAAGGCTAGACAAGCCTTTTCCAAAGGGATGTAATGAGTTTCATATTCCAACATTTTCTTGCTTCGATATTATATAACATTCTCCACTATGTCTTCAGATTTATGGGCTATCATATAGGCTATGGTTGATTCAGTCGCTGATAGATACATGATTAATGGTTTCCCTAGCTTGGATAGTGACAAAACAGGCGAATTCTGCAGGTACTGCTTGGTTTGCTCAAAGGCAAATTTGCTTCGGTCATCCCATTGGAACGTCTTCCCTTTCTTCAACAAGCCAAATAGTGGTTTACAAGTCAAGGCTAAGTTCAAGATAAACCTTATGAATTATAGTTTCCATAGAAAGCCTCGCACCTCCTTCTCAGTCATTAGTTGGGGCATTTCTGAGATGACTTTGATTTTGGATGGCTCGATTTCAATTTCACGATGCGTGATCAGAAACCCCAGCATCTTTCCTGCAATTACCCCGAAAGGTACATTTTTGTGGATTCATCCTTAACTTGTACTCCCGAATCCTATCGAAGAACCTCCTCAACGCATCATAACCCACAAATTCAAATTCAATATGCCCTGGAGGTTTAAACACAACGGAATGTGCTGAGCCGGAATCAATTAACACAAAAGCATCTTGTTTGCATATAGAGATGGTACCTGAGACAATAGCTTCAGTATTCCGTGTGTCACCTGGGACAAGTGCAAAGACTCTCCCATGTCTCATTGTGTCTCTGTTAATAGCAAGTCTCGTAGTATTACCTGATTTTGGGATAGATCCGGTTGAACTAACGTCTAGTTTTCCATCTTTTTGCTGTTCAGTTTGGCTGCAATCCCTTGCCATATGCCCCATTTTACCACACCTATAGCACGCCCTTGAAATACGGTAACAAACCCCATGATGCTTCTTACCACACTGAGTACATGTTGGTGTCGTATTTCTGGTGGAGCCCGAAGTACTTAAGGACCCCGTGTTTTGTTTCTTTGATGATTTCTTTCTCGAGAAAAAGCCTTGCCTCTTAGTCTTCCAGTCGGCTGGTGGTTTACTTTGGTTGGCCATGTTGGCTTTTGACATTAAAGCTCAGTCTAACACATCAACACAAGTGGGCAATTTCAACACATGCATCCTTTCCAGAATATCATTGTGAAGACCATTTTCAAACTTCCTCGCCTTTTTATAGTCGGTGTCAACCATATGTGGGGCGAATTTAGCCAATTCGGTGAACTTGGCTTCATACTTGGCTACAGTTAGATTGCCTTGTTTCAGTTCTTCAAATTCCGACACCTTTCTATCGCGGACACACTGTGGAAAGTATTTCTCATAAAAGAGTGCAAGAAATTGTGCCCAGTCAATGCCCTTGTTATCATTATGGATCAGCATCCACCACCCTCTTGCTTCATCTTCCAATGTAAAAGTGGCCAATTGTACTTTCTGTGTCTCCAGGCATGGGAATACCTCAAATAACTTTTCAATACCACGGACCCAAGCTTCAGCCTTCAGTGGGTCCACACCTCCGTGGAATAGCAGTGGCTTCATTTTCTTGAATTCTTTTGCAAGGGCTATTGTTCGGTCATCATTTTGCAAATCCGGCATGGGTTGCATCGGAGGTGAGGCTTGTGAGTATTGCCATTGCTATTGCCACTGTTGTTGTTGTCTTAGTGTTTCTGCAATATCTTTCATCATTCTCTCCATTCGGTCTAGCCGAGTAGTGGAGGATTCTTCTGGCTCATCGGCTCTTGTCCTCACCATTATCTAATGAGACTTGCATTATAATTCATACAAAAGATATGCACAATATTCATGTACAAAAAGTATGTTCATACAGCTAAGCAACAATTATATATCATATAATTGCATACTTCAATCCACTTAGCAAGTTCTCAATGCATTTCACACATATTTATTATATGAATGCAACTTATGTCTTTTCTAGACACTCTATCGCTCATTTGGACAAGTGTGTGAGTTATTACTCGTGCTTTGATACCACTCTCTCATGACCCAAACCCGCACCTATAGATTACTCATAACCGGCCAGTAATCACGAGATTACCTACGGTCTCAGTTAGAAATCAAATCATATTTAATAATAAGGGGCCAAGCTGCAGAAGCAAAACTTACAAAAATTATCCAACGAGCTGTTCATACATGGTTTAACCAAAAAATTTCTCATATATGCAATAACTCACAATACACAAATATCCATATTTTGTATTACATAAGTCCAGGATCATTTAGTAGTCAGTATTTAACAAAATTCAAAAACCAAGGTTATACAAGTTGAATCATACGTGACCACAAAACAACAAAAGATAGGTAAAACAAAACTAAGGCCTCTTGCGTGAGGCGACTGTAACGCCCTCAAAATAAACCCATAAATCATACATTCTCGACATGCTTAGATATAAAAGAATAAAGCATAATTACATATCATCAGAGTATTCATTACAAAATGTATTACACGTTGACAACAAAAGTAAATGCCCTATAGGCTTACAACTTTCCAAGTCAACACTAGGTTACAAATGAGAGTACTAACTCTACACAAAATAAGCCCTTGGCTTGATATACATGTAATACAAAAAGGAAATCACGAAAAGATGTCCCAGCCACTAAGCCTCTCAAGCTATATTCTTGGAGGTGGCATGCTACCTGTACCTGAAAATGATGTCCCATATAGGGTGAGCCAACGCCCAGTAGAGATATGCTAAACATAATATGAGCATTAACTAAAACATTAGCATTTGATAAATGTTTAACTCACATAAATCAATTCACAATCCATTTCAATTATATGACCATTGTGTCCATGTTTCATTCCATTTTCCATTTCTTATCCAATTTCTCAATTCATAATCCTGGCTCAGAACCTGGCCATATACTTTAAATGAGATTATATCTCATATCAATAACTCTTCCATTTCAACAATTTAAATGAGATAACAACTCATATCAAAACACTTCCATAAGCCACAATAGATACACAGATTCGCTATATCAATAACACATAAAACACTTCCATACTTCACAAATGATACACAGATTTGCTGTATCAATAATTTAATAGATACACATATTTGTTGTATCAATGGAGTCCATCCCCTATCTCCTCCCACATAACATTTGGTTTAGGAGTCCATCCCCTATCTTCCCCTAAACCGTGGAGTACATCCCCTATCTCCTCTCACATAATACAATGTATATAAACACGTATCATATACACAATTAATCAATACATAAATTTGATGTATTATTCCAACCGTCATATCCGATGACACATTCAATTGATTAGTTTTAGTTTGCCTAATCATCATGCATTGTCTACCACAATTAAGACTGTCCCCCACCGATAGCCCAAAGCAGTTATTTCTAAACAGATAATAAATGCCTCAACAGATATAAAATCTCAACATTTTCAAAGTGAGCGATTAATAAATCCAACTCCACCATTCTAACTCATAATGAGCCAATTCCATTATTTCCAACTCAATTTCACATTTTCATAACAATTGTCATTAATTACATTAATGACCCAAATATACCCAAACATGGCATTTTCTCCATTTTTCTCAATATTGACCCAAAGGTCCAAATATTATCAACAATATTAATACTATCATTTTAAGACCCAAAATACATATTTATGAGCCAAAATAACAAAACCCCTCTTTTGAAAATAACACATTTCAAATCTCAACTTTCCCAATCAACCCATATATACAAATAACTCAATGTCTATGTTAAAGCATGTAAGAATGAGTAGGAATCCCTACCTCAAGAGAAGAACCCAAGGAAGAAGATGAAGAAAAACGAAATTGCTCCAAACCCCAAGATTCTCGGATCAAAATGTAGCCCTCGACAATCCCCACAACTTTTACAAAGGCCCAAGAGGAGGAAACCACTACTACTAGATCAATCCCTAGAGAGAAGGTAAGGTTTTAGAGAGAGAGGCTCTCCAATGGAGGTTTTGAAAAAGTAAGAGAGAGAAAGGGAATCAAAAAGTGATCCAAAAAGTGAAATCTCGGACTGATATAAAAGTCGCCCCGCTCGAGCGTGGAAACCCCCGCTCGAGCGTCAGACACAGACTTACGCTGGAGTGTAAAAAGTGTTGCTCGAGCGTCGATTACACACTTCCAGAAGTTTTGCAGACATGGTCCCTGCTCAAGCGTTAAACTCCCCGCTCGAGCGGAGGAACAAAAACAAAGGGTCACGCTCGAGCGTCAAAACTCCCGCTCGAGCGTCTGAAGACCTACAGAAAAAAGTACTGGGAGTTGGAAATTTACGCTCGAGTGTCAAAACTCCCGCTCGAGCGGAGAAGCAACAACAAAGGGCCCGCTCGAGCGTCAAAAGCCCCGCTCGAGCGTGAAGGCCAAATTTTGGGCATCAACCAATGGTTCCAAAGCACAACCAACCTATTTCAAACCTGCCCAACACAACCTAAGACTCAAATACCAAGAGTAAGGGAAGGAAATGAGAATGAGACAACAACACAACCACGGAACCAAGTCCGGAATACAATATACAAAAGGAAAGGAAAATCGGGATCGCTATAACCTTCCCCCCTTAAAGAATTTCATCCCCGAAATTAAGTACAAGTTTTCAAAAACAATTTTTTCTCAATTCTCAACAACATTACAATTCATTTCCCAACAACTTGACTCATTACCGGTCATCCCATCTCTATTTAAGAGGCATTTCACAATATATACTCAATATGCATTATTAGCATGCTTTCCCTTGAAATCTACCAATTTCAATACATTTTTCACAATTCTATATCATATTCAATATTCATGATATACTTCCATTTCTACAATACATTCAACATATACAATGTTACATCAAACTTCCATTTCAAGGCAAGTTCCAAAATATTTCCTTAAATCCAAAACATATACGATGTTTTACAACTCAAGACATATTTAATGCTCTTAAAGTTCGTTAATATCACAAAATCCCAATACATGGTCAAACAACTACAAACAAGTCCGGATATTTCTCATGGACATCCACCTCACGTTCCCAAGTGGCTTGCTCCACTCCGTGATGTTTCCACAAAACCTTTACCAAGGGAATAGTCTTGCTTTGCAAGACTTGATCCCGCCTATCAAAGACCCGAACCGGTCTCTCCTCATACGAGATATCCTCGTCAACCTCCAAATCGGTCCAATCCAGCACATGGGACGGATCTGGTTCGTACTTTCGAAGCATACTGACATGAAGCACGTCATGTACCTCGGACAACTGCGGCGGTAAAGCTAAACGATAGGCAACTTCCCCAATCCTCTCAAGGATCTCAAAGGGACCGATAAACCGAGGGGACAACTTCCCACTCTTCCCAAACCTCATCAAACCTTGCCTAAGTGATATTTTCAGAAATACATGATCACCCGTCTCAAATGCCAAAGGCCTCCTCCTATGGTCGGCATAACTCTTTTGGCAACTCTGGGCTGTGACAAGCCTCCTACGAATAAGCTCAACCTTCTCCATCGTCTCCCTCACCAACTCTGGGCCTAACAAAGGTGCATCACCCACCTCGGCCCAACAAACTGGAGACCTACACGATCGGCCATACAAGGCCTCAAACGGTGCCATACCGATGCTCGACTGAAAACTGTTATTGTAGGCAAACTCCACCAAGGGCAAGTGCCTCTCCCATGTCCCACTAAAGTCAAAGACACAACCTCGAAGCATATTCTCAAGGATCTGAATAGTATGCTCGGACTGCCTGTCAATCTGAGGATGATAAGTTGTGCTAAAGGTCAATCTAGTACCCAAGGCACTCTGCAAACTCTGCCATAACCTAGCAGTAAAACGATGATCTCTATCTGAGACAATCAACACTGGGACCCCGTGCAACCTCACTATGTCCCGAATATACAAGTCGGCAAGATGATCTACCGAATCTCTCACGCGCATAGGGATAAAGTGCGCCGACTTAGTCAACCGGTCTACAACCACCCAAATAGCATCACTACCCCGCTGAGTCCTCGGAAGACCTACGACGAAGTCCATAGTGATATGCTCCCACTTCCACTCGGCAATAGGCAAGGGTTGCAACAAACCCACTGGCCTTTGATGCTCGGTCTTCACTTGCTGACAAGTAAGGCACTTTGATATGAAAACTGCCACATCCCTCTTCATACCCCGTCACCAAAACTGGCGACCCAAATCACGATACATCTTGGTGCCTCCCGGATGCACCGCAAGGCATGAATGGTGAAACTCTCGGAGTACCTCCTCTCGGTAAGACTCCGGCACAAACAAGCGGTCTCGGTATCTCACACTCCGGTCGGGATACATAGACAAACCCTTCTCAGCCTTCCCACTGGAGATCTTCTCTCGAAGGGACTCTACCTCAAGGTCACCTTTCTATGCCTCTAACACTCGGTTCACAAGTGTAGGCTGCGCAACAACGGAAAACAAGGCCGCAGCCTCAACGGATTCGTCCAGAAGCAAATCAAACTCGCCAAGTGCACCCAACATCTTCCACTCCCGGATGGCTATACAAGCGACATCACTAATGGATTTCCTACTAAGGGCATCAGCCACAACATTGGCCTTTCCCGGGTGATAGTGCAACTCACAGTCGTAATCCTCTATGAATTCCATCCACCTTCTCTGCCTCAAATTCAAGTCCCTCTGTGTGAACAGATACTTCAAACTCTTATGGTCCGAGAACACCTCGAACCTCTCACCATAAAGGTAGTGCCTCCAAATCTTCAAGGCAAAAATGACGGCGGCTAACTCTAGGTCATGAGTAGGGTAATTCCTCTCGTGTATTTTCAACTGACGTGAGCCATAGGCAACCACTTTCCCCTCTTGCATCAACACACAACCCAAACCCTCTCGTGAGGCATCACAATAAACCACATAACCCAAACCTCTCTCCGAAATAATCAAAACCGGAGCGGTGGTCAATCTAACCTTCAACTCTTGAAACGACTTTTCACAAGTCTCACTCCATACAAATTTGACCCCTTTCCACGTCAATCTAGTCAACGGTGAAGCTAGTCTGGAGAAATCTTTCACAAATCGGCGGTAATACCCAGCTAATCCCAGAAAACTGCGGATCTCAAAAACACTCTTAGGCTATGCCCAATCCTGCACTGCCTCAATCTTGGATGTATCAACAGACACCCCTTCCCCGGAAACCACATGGCCTAAGAATTTAACCTCTCTTAGCCAGAACTCACACTTCCCAAACTTGGCATACAGCCTATGGGCTCTAAGCAACTCAAGCACCACTCTCAAGTGTTCCTCGTGCTCCTCCTCCGAAGGTGAATAAATTAGAATGTCGTCCATGAAAATGACCACAAAACGATCTAAGAATTTCCAGAATATTCGGTTCATCAAATCCATAAACACTGCCGGTGCATTGGTGAGCCCAAATGACATCACCAGAAACTCGTAATGGCCATACCGCGTACAGAATGCCGTCTTCGGAATATCTTCCTCCCTGACCCTCAACTGATGATAACCCGATCTCAAGTCTATCTTAGAGAAACAACGGGAACCCTTCAACTGGTCAAACAAATCATCTATACGGGGCATAGGGTACTTATTCTTGACCGTGGCTCGATTCAACTTCCAATAATCGATACAATGTCTCAAGGCACCATCTTTCTTTTTAGCAAAGAGGGCCAGTGCTCCCCACGGTGAAACACTAGGGCAAACAAAACCCTTATCTAGCAACTCCTGGAGTTGAATCTTCAACTCACTCAACTCGGCTAGGGCAAAGCGGTAAGGTGCCATAGAAATCGGCGCTGTGCCAGGCACTAAATCAATGGAGAACTCTATCTCTCGATGAGGTGGAAAACTAACAAGATCCTCGGAAAAAACATCCGAATACTTGGAAACCACTCTCGGCAACTCAACCCCGGTCTCATCACACTCACTACTCATAAGGCTAGCGAGAAGACCACTAAGCTCACTCCGCCCTCGCAGATCATACACCGGTGGCAATACACTACCAACCCGATCCCCCAAGAAATGGAAACAATCCCCGCTCAAGGTACATACTGTGACCCTCTGGCGGTAACAATCAATAACAACCCGGTATGACGATAGCCAATCCATACCCAAGATAACATCAAAACCCGACATAGGCATAACTACAAAAGGAAATAGAAGTCGGCAATCTGCTACCTCTATATCACAACCTCTACACCCTTGTTTCAGAATCAACTCACCCCCAACAGGTGATACAACACAAATAGGAGATGTTAACTGCGACAACTCCAAACCCAAAACAAATGCAAATGCAGTAGATATAAAAGAATGGGATGCACCCGTATCTATCAACACTTTGGCAACCGAGTTGCAAAACAAAAAGGTACCTGTCACAACAGATGGAGCCGGTACAAGATCCTGTGCGGTAACAGCATACACGTGCCCTGAAGGCCCCTGATCTACCTGCTCACCTCTAGGAGCAAAGGATTGCTGTATAGACTGGGATGACGAAGCTCCCTGATTGGCCCTCGAGGCTTAAACTGACTGAGCTGGCTGAAAACTCTGCCTCTGCCCAGATGCACCAGAAGTGCCACTCAACTGCGGGCAAAACCTCTTCAGGTGCCCCGCCTAACCACACTGATAGCAAGACAGTGGCTGGCCTCTGCCCTGACTCTGGCTCTGAGGTAGAGCCGAAGATGAAGCTGCTCTCTGCCCTCCGCCCTTCTGCTGGCAAGCTGGAGACTTGTGGCCCAATTGACCACATTTGTAACAAGTCACGTCTCCCTAACTGCCTCTCCCAAGGCCTGCACTCGGCACTGGAAAGGTCGATCTAGCAAAACCACCCTGAGACTGCTGAGGGTTTGAACCCCTCTGTCTCCTGCCATCACCCTGGCCATCTTGACTCCTCTTGGAGCCTCTCTGCCTCTCCTCCTCCTCCTGTATCATACTCTGCATATAGGCCGTAGAATCTACAAGGCGCCCATAGTCTCGGGTCATAGAACCCCCAACTCTTATCTTGAGGCCATGCCTCAGCTTCCTCTCAAACTCAAGACAGCGATGTTCCTCAGATGCCACAAGCTCAAGTGCGAACCTGGATAAACTAGTAAATGCGGCCTCAAACTCGGCCACTGAAGAACTCAGCTGCTTAAGCTGGTAGAACTGAGCCCTCAACCTCTCCCTGACAGCTGGAGATAAATACTTCTCCTGGAAAGCATCCACAAAAAGCCTCCCACGTGCCACCAATACGACCCCTCATAAACTTCCACCATTGACCCGCATCCCCCTTTAGCTGGAAAGATGCCAAGGCCACCTTCAATGCTCCGTCTTCGATGCCAAGCATCTCAAACGTCTTAGTCATCTGTTCGAGCCATTCATCAGCTTTCAATGGCTCTTTCGGATCCCCAACAAACTCATCCGGGTTAGATTGCAAGAACTTCCTCTTCAGAAAAGAAGGCCTTGCATCAACAACCTGGGCCTGGGCTTGATTCTCAGCTCCGAGAATGCCCATGGACTCCCTCAATGCTCCTGCCATCTCGTGGGCTAAGGCGCCCATGCCCTGCTGACCTACTGGCTCGGCTATATTGGCCTGACCAACACCCTCCTGCTGCTCCGGAATCTCATCTGGTATAGGCATCTCCTACCTCCTAGGCCTACCTCGCCTATCACCATGTCCTTGTCCTGACATCCTAATAAAGGTAACGAAGAACATTAGCACATTCATAAATGTGCCGAAGCTATAACACTCGCATCCTAATGCATGGACATCTGTAATTCACTCCACGTAAGCACATAATCACATAAGCACTTACGAATTTCACTTTCGGATAATGATAGTCCCGAGGCGTTACTAGAGTTCCGGTTAGAAACAGCATTGATCAAGTGCTTTTCCAACAAGACTCACAGAAACCCAAGGATCCAATCAACATCCTAGAAATTAAATCCCATACTCACATAGTCATATAAGCATGTTATCAAATAAACACATACTATCATACATAAGTCTCTAACAAGCGAGACAAACCCATTGTCATACTAATCACTTCCCACGTACCCAAAGTATTCAGACCCGGTACGCTCTGATACCAAGTTGTAACGCCCTCAAAATAAACCCATAAATCATACATTCTCGACATGCTTAGATATAAAAGAATAAAGCATAATTACATATCATCAGAGTATTCATTACAAAATGTATTACATGTTGACAACAAAAGTAAATGCCCTATAGGCTTACAACATTCCAAGTCAACACTTGGTTAAAAAAGAGAGTACTAACTCTACACAAAATAAGCCCTTGGCTTGATATACATGTAATACAAAAAGGAAATCACAAAAAGATGTCCCAGCCACTAAGCCTCTTAAGCTACATCCTTGGAGGTGGCATGCTACCTGTACCTGAAAATGATGTCCCATATAGGGTGAGCCAACGCCCAGTAGAGATATGCTAAACATAATATGAGCATTAACTAAAACATTAGCATTTGATAAATGTTTAACTCATATAAATCAATTCACAATCCATTTCAATTACATGACCATCGTGTCCATGTTTCATTCCATTTTCCATTTCTTATCCAATTTCTCAATTCATAATCCTGGCTCAAAACATAGCCATATACTTTAAATGAGATTATATCTCATATCAATAACTCTTCCATTTCAACAATTTAAATGAGATAACAACTCATATCAAAACACTTCCATAAGCCACAATAGATACACAGATTCGTTGTATCAATAACACATAAAACACTTCCATACTTCACAAATGATACACAGATTTGCTGTATCAATAATTTAATAGATACACGTATTTGCTGTATCAATGGAGTCCATCCCCTATCTCCTCCCAGATAACATCCGGTTTAGGAGTCCATCCCCTATCTTCCCCTAAACCGTGGAGTGCATCCCCTATCTCCTCCCACATAATACAATGTATACAAACACGTATCATATACACAATTAATCAATACATAAATTTGATGTATTATTCCAACCGTCATATCCGATGACACATTCAATTGATTAGTTTTAGTTTGCCTAATCATCATGCATTGTCTACCACAATTAAGACTATCCTCCACCGATAGTCCAAAGCAGTTATTTCTAAACAGATAATAAATGCCTCAACAGATATAAAATCTCAACATTTTCAAAGTGAGCGATTAATAAATCCAACTCCACCATTCTAACTCATAATAAGCCAATTCCATTATTTCTAACTCAATTTCACATTTTCATAACAATTGTCATTAATGATTAATGACCCAAATATACCCAAACATGGCATTTTTCCCCTTTTTCTCAATATTGACCCAAAGGTCCAAATATTATCAACAACGTTAATACTATCATTTTAAGACCCAAAATACATATTTATGAGCCAAAATAACAAAACCCCTCTTTTGAAAATAACACATTTCAAATCTCAACTTTCCCAATCAACCCATCTATACAAATAACTCAATGTCTATGTTAAAGCACATAAGAATGAGTAGGAATCCCTACCTCAAGAGAAGAACCTAAGGAAGAAGATGAAGAAAAACGAAATTGCTCCAAACCCCAAGATTCTCGGATCAAAATGTAGCCCTCGACAATCCCCACAACTTTTACAAAGGCCCAAGAGGAGGAAACCACTACTACTAGATCAATCCCGAGAGAGAAGGCAAGGTTTTAGAGAGAAAGGCTCTCCAGTGGAGGTTTTGAAAAAGTAAGAGAGAGAAAGGAAATCAAAAAGTGATCCAAAAAGTGAAATCTCGGACTGATATAAAAGTCGCCCCGCTCGAGCGTGGAAACCCCCGCTTGAGCGTCAGACACAAACTTACGCTCAAGCGTAAAAAGCGCCGCCCGAGCATCGATTACAGACTTCCAGAAGTTTTGCAGACATGGTCCTCGCTCGAGCGTCAAACTCCCTGCTCAAGTGAAGGAACAAAAACAAAGGGTCACGCTCGAGCGTCAAAACTCCTGCTCGAGCATCTGAAGACCTGCAGACAAAAGTACTGGGAGTTGGAAATTTACGCTCGAGCGTCAAAACTCTCGCTCGAGCGGAGAAGCAACAACGAAGGGCCCGCTTGAGCATCAAAAGCCCCGCTCGAGCGTGAAGGCCAAATTCTGGGCATCAACCAATGGTTCCAAAGCACAACCAACCTATTTCAAACCTGCCCCCAAGACTCAAATACCAAGAGTAAGGGAAAGAAATGAGAATGAGACAACAACACAACCACGGAACCAAGTCCGGAATACAATATACGAAGGAAAGGAAAACCGGGATCGCTATAGCGACCTTGGTTGACCTCTCAAAACTTGGTTTCTCATTGCTTACTAGGGCTAGGGCTAGACGTCTCACTACTCACCTACATACATATAATAAAGAGTGAGCTAACGCCTAGTGAATAATACCAAAGTAAATGAGTTCATGAATGAGATTCATTCAATCATAGGTTACAAACCAAACTTGTTGGTCAATACCAACGCCAAATGACCTTAGGTCCAACATATCATATATCATATTCATATTCATATACCAAACGACCTCGGGTCCAACTTGTACTTACAAAACGACCCTTGGTCCATTACATGCAAAACGACCTTGGGTCCAATTCATAGGCAAAATGACCCTCGGTCCGATATGTGTGAAATGACCTTAGTCCACCGTATGTAAAGTAGTCTTGGATCCAATTCATACACAAAATGACCTTGGGTCCAACTAGTCAATTTTCGCATTTATGTGCACTCATGATCCATGATCATGTTCACATTCACCTTCGCATTCAAAATGACCTTAGGTCCAATTATTCCCTTATTCGGAACGGCCTTCAGCCCATTCAACGGCCTTTGGCCTATTCAATCCAACAGTTATACAAAATGGCCTTAGGCCCATTTTATATCTTTTTCAAGTAAACCGAACGGCCTTGGGCCCATTTCGTACTCATGTATCTTTCACTTCACATATTTCAGTGCGAACCAAGCAGATGGAATACTCATTCACAGTATCCAATCAGAGGCTTAGAAACTTACCACACAGGTAATGTTTAAAGAAAAATATATACACAAATTATCTTTACTAAGATATTACTCTCTGTGTTCCGGTGCTTGATTCGTCGTTGCACTTGACCCTAGGAACTCTAGTCTTCCAATTCCTAGCTAGTTCTTGAGTTATCTTTCTCAATTTTTAAGCTCCTTGCCCAACTCTCAAATTTTGCCTTCACTCTCTCTCTAGAGTTTAACTTCAGCCAAGAGGTGAGAAGATGAGCTCAAAATGTGAATTAGGCCCTTAATTAGTATATATATAGGTTTCACTAATCATATTGGCTAATTAAGGCTTAGGCCTAATCAAATGAACATAATTAAATCAAATTAATCTAATCATTTTGATCCGAATCAATTTTTAATTAAATTTCACCGTAGGCTTTAAAAATCATGCTAAATGCAAAAACACAGTCAATTTCAGTTTCTGTCGCCTCTACTTCCTTCAATTTAAATTTATAACAGAAAGTCAAATAGATTTTCCTACGGTGGACAGATATAAATTCACAAACACATATAATCATATAATTAGCATTCAAAATCATATCAAGCTTATAATTATAAGCATAATTAAGATTAATTAGAATAATCCAGAGTTAGGTTGTCACAATTGTTGGACAATCTTCACTGTCTTTAAATAGATTAAATTCTGTTGTGTACTAAACAACAACTAGAATATAAAGAAATAAAGGAAAGGAGATAAAAATGTTTGATTACAAAAATCAAACTAAAAATAGAATTAAATAAATAAAAACATATTTTATTTTGTTACCAAAACAAAATTAAAATCTGATTCAAATAAATAATAATAAAATCAAAAAATAAATAAATAACTTACTTGATTAATATCTTGAATATTATTCTGATCAAGTCCAGTGTTTGACACTGTGTCCTTAAGACAGATTCGTCCTCTTCACGGTGCTTTCAGAATGTGGACGTCTATCTCCCAGGATGAAATGATCAACTACAAACAATAGCAACACTACAAATTGTTTGCCTAACGAACACACTAAGTGTTTATACTCTTTCTAACAAAAATTAAATGCAGCAAAATGAAGAATAAATTTGCAGAGGTGAAGTACGAATTTTCTCAATCAAACATCAAATAAGGGCTGTCCTATTTATAGATAGATTGGTGGCTGCAGGTTTTGAATTAAACAGGTGCAAACTTGTTTGAACAGGTATGAAACCTGTTTGGTTTTGAATTAAACAGATTTAAATCTGTTGGGTTCAAAATTCAAACAGATAAAAACGGAAAGGGACCTGTTTAGGTGTACAAAAAAAACCAGACCAATTTATTTCCGGAATTAATTTGAATTATGGATTTTATTTTTCAAAAAATAAAATTAAATTGAAATGTTTTTGACCCAAAAAGATAGGTATTGGGCCGGACACCCGCGCCCAGCCTGACCGACTGGACGGATGGCAGCGCGCGCGCGTGTGGTGATTTTGGGGTCCAATGGGTCTAGCCCATTTTGCTTATAACCTCCCTCTCTAAAACACTTGGTACCCCTTGGGGCACACCCCAAGTTCCAATCCCATGCCTTATAAACCCATTCAAAACTTCCCACCAAATCAATGTGGGACAAGCGACTTTTCAACATTTAAGGATTTTCCACCAAAACTCCATTTCCATGGAGTATACTTTGGCTTCAGTTTCCCATTCACTCGGTAACGGTTTTGAGCAACCAAATATACCATGTGAATCACAACGCGGCATAGAACGCGTTACCACTTTGACCAGCCAAATTTGACAATCGGGTCCCACCTAAATAATAGATCAAAGTTAGGAAAAAATTCTGGTTTTACCCAGAATTTTCCAACCATTTCCAACAATCCCCCAGATGAATGGAATTTGATGACAACGGAAATGCAACAATATGCAGACTTTATCGAAAGAGTATAAGTTGAAAATATCTTGCATCAGGATAGGTAGCTTTCGGCCTTGAACCTTCCCTAGTGATAACCTATCGAACTTACTAGCTAACCAATGGACGCGATGCCTTAAATTGTTCAGCCGTTTGTGTAAGCCAAAACAATAGATTTCACACAAAATATCTTCTAACATATCGTGGTTCTCACTGTTGTGTTCATTTTGGCCTTGAACGCTCCTGGTTTTCATAAGTGTTTGTAAAGAATTTAGCCTCTTTCGTTCTCATAGAACCGGGCCCAGTTCGACACTCATATAGGTGATTCTTATTGTGAGTATCTCCTTATACTCGTCTTGATTTTATGCCTAAATCAAGATATAAGTAATCATTAAAAGCAATGCTTATCCTTATACCCTTTCAGACAACACATGTTGCAGATGTCACTCTCACCATAGGAATGGGTAGGGAATTTTAATCCCTTGGTGATTTCTGGCGAGCCACACATAACTTAATTGTCCCTTTGAACTTAGTTCTTGGGATCTCCAGCCATATAAGTAGGGTTACCATTATGATGACGCTTATGTAATAGGCTTTAATCCCATCCCCTTCGATGAACTATATACTAGCTCTTTTGTCAAACCTTTTGTTAACGGATCCGCAATATTCTCTTTAGATTTTATATAATCTATTGAGATTATTCCATTTGACAACAATTGCCTAACGGTATTGTGTCGACGACGAATATGTCGTGACTTACCGTTATATATATGATTCTGTGCCCTGCCTATTGCAGATTGACTATCACAATGAATGCAAATAGCTGGCACAGGTTTTGGCCACATTAGAATGTCTTCTAAGAAGCGACGAAGCCATTCTGCTTCTTCTCCTGCTTTGTCTAAAGCAATGAACTCGGATTCCATTGTGGATCGTGTGATGCATGTTTGTTTCGTGGATTTCCAAGAAACAGCAGCGCCTCCCAGAGTAAAGACATATCCACCAGTGGATTTTGAATCTTTAGTATCCAATATCCAATTTGCATCACAATAACCTTCAAGTACTGCTAGATATTGAGTAAAGTTCAAACCATGATCATGGGTAAATCTTAGATATCTAAGAACCCGAATGATTGCCTTCCAATGGTCTTCTCCGGGGTTACTAGTGTACCTACTCAATTTACTGATAGCAAAGCTATATTAGGACGAGTACAATTCATTAGGTACATTAGACTTCCAATGATTTGGGAGTATTTTAACTGAGACACTGCATCACCTTTATTTTTTGATAAATAAAGACTGATGTCTACAGGTGTTCTAGCTAAATTCATATCATCCTTGATAAATTTATCAAGAATTTTCTCAATATAATGAGATTGAGATAATGCATATCCGTCAAATGTTTTAGTAATTTTCATTCCTAATATAACATCTGTGACCCCCATATCTTTCATATCAAATCTTTTGTTAAGCATTTACTTAGTTGATTTGATCATGTTTTGACTGCTTCCAATGATAAGCATGTCATCCACATAAAGACAAACTATGACATATCCTTGGTTTGTGTTTTTAACATAGACGCACTTGTCATATTCGTTTATCTTAAACCCATTAGTAAGCATTGCATGATCAAATTTTTCATGCCATTGTTTAGGTGCTTGTTTTAATCCATAAAGAGACTTTACAAGCCGACAAACTTTCTTCTCTTGCCCTGGTACTACAAACCCTTTGGGTTGCTTCATATAGATCTCTTCATTTAGAGCACCATTTAAGAAAGCTGTTTTAACATCCATTTGATGTATTTCTAAATTAAACAACGCTGCTATAGAAATAAGCATGCGAATGGATGTTATTCTTGTCACAGGGGAATATGTGTCAAAATAGTCCAGACCTTCCTTTTGTCTGTAACCTTTTACTACAAGTCTTGCTTTATACTTGTCTATTGAACCATCTGCTTTCATTTTTCCCTTGAATATCCACTTATATCCAAGAGGTTTAGAACCAAGTGGAAGATCCACCAATTCCCAAGTATGATTTTGCATAATGGATTCAATTTCTTTATTAATAGCCTCTTTCCACAAAGGTGCTTGAGGACCTGTCATTGCTGCCTTAAAGCTTTGAGGTTTATTTTCTAACAGGTATGTTAGAAAATCTGGACCAAAGCATTTTGATGTTCTTGCTCTCTTACTTCTTCTTGGTTCATCATCAGTTAAATCCTGTTGGTCGAGACCATTACTAGTCTCTTGTGTTTGATTGTCATTAGTCTCTTGACCTTGTGTACAATCATAAGTTCTTTTCTGTGAACTTAATTCCTGTCCTTTCTTATAAGGAAAGACATATTCAAAAAACACAACATTCCTTGGCTCTATAATAGTGTTCACATTTATATCAGGTATTTCTGATTTATAAGTCAGAAACCGATATGCATTACAATTCTGAGCATAACCAATAAACACACAATCTACTGTTTTTGGTCCAATCTTAGTCTTTTTAGGAACAGGAACTTCAACTTTTGCCAAACACCCCCACACTTTTAAGTATTTGTGGGAAGGTGGTCGACCTTTCCACAATTCATAAGGAGTGCTGTTGGTTTTCTTGTGGGATATTCTGTTAAGAACATAATTAGTAGACAATATTGCTTCCACCCACAAGTTCTGTGGTAAGCCTGAACTCAGTAACATGGCATTCATCATTTCTTTTAGGGTTCTATTCTTCCTTTCAGCAATTCCATTTTGCTGTGGAGAATAAGGTGCTGTAGTTTGGTGAATAATGCCATGTTGTGCACAAAATTCATTTAAAGGTGCATCATATTCACCACCCCTATCACTTCTAACCATTTTAATGGTTTTACCAAGTTGATTTTCAACTTCTGTTTTGTAGAGTTCAAACACTTCTAAGGCTTCATCTTTACTTCTAAGAAAATAAACATAACAATATCTTATGCAATCATCGATAAATGTTATGAAATACTTTTTGCCTCCTCTAGTTTGAACAAATTTTAGATCACATACATCAGTATGAATTAATTCTAGAGGTTCGGTTTTCCTTTCAACCGATTTAAATGGAGCCTTAGTTAGTTTCGCTTCTACACAAACTTCACATTTATGATTAGGATTAATTTCAAACTTTGGTATATAATCCAAACCAATTAATCTACGCAAAGCATCAAAATTCACATGTCCTAATCTACCATACCATAAATTCGACTCAAGAATATAAGCAACAGATGTGTTATTCTTATTCATAGCACTTTCAGTGCAACTGTTATTACATTCAATTTAAAGAGACCATCACTCATGTATCCCTTACCAACATACATACCACTCTTTGTTAATACAAATTTATCAGACTAAAAAACAAGCCTAAAACCATTTTTACTTAATAAAGAACCAGAAACTAAATTCTTCTGGATGTCAGGTACATGCAGTACGTTGTTGAGGGTCAGTTCTTTCCCTGATGTCATCTTCAAGATCATTTTCCCTTGTCCAGCCACAGTAGAAGTAGAAGAATTTCCCATGAAAAGTTGTTCACCATTTGCAGCCTCATTGTAGGTAGTGAACATCTTCTTGTCCGCACAAATGTGACGAGTTGCTCCAGTGTCAACCCACCACTCCTTGGAATTTCTAACCAAATTAGCCTTAGACACCACAGCAGAGAGGTTGATGTCATTCACCCCGTCAGAGATGTAATCCAGTTCAGTTACATTGGCATGATTGGTAGTCTTCTTGCTTGTACTTCCATGATCCTTCTTAGGGCGGTGGCAGTCAGAAGCTCGATGTCCAGTTTTGCCATAGTTATAGCATTTTCCTTTGAACTTCTTGTTGCTATCGCCTTGTTTAGGACCATCTCCAGTAAACTTCCTCTTTTTGTTATGTGGTTTATGAACTTCTTCAACCACATTAGCCTTGGACTCAATGGGATTTTTCCCATTCCTCTTTTCAGCCATTCGATTATCTTCCTCAATTCTTAATCTTACAATCAATTCATCCATGGTCATCTCTTTGCATTTATGTTTTAAATAATTTTTTAAATATTTCCAAGCCGGTGGTAACTTTTCCACTAAAGCAGCGACTTGGAAAGACTCGCTTAGAGACATACTCTCAGGATGAATATCATGTAAAATTAATTGAAAACTTTGAACTTGAGAAATTACCATTTGGGAGTCTACCATAACAAAGTCCAGAAATTTACCGACTACAAATTTCTTCGTGCTGGCATCCTCTGTCGCGTATTTCTTCTCCAAAAAATCCCACAATTCTTTTGCTGACTTCAAAGGACTGTAAACATTATACAACATGTTGTCAAGGCCATTGAGGATGTAGTTTCTGCACAGGAAATCTGAATATTTCCAAGCATCTACAGCGGCAACAACTTGCCGATCACTTTCACCCTCTTTAAGTGCTGGAGCCTCTTCATGGAGAAATCAGGCCAAATTAAGAGTTGTAAAATTATAGCGGTCCCGGGTTTACCCCTTGTTGTATAGCGATCCGGACATGTGTCCGTGGATGTTGATAATTGAGTATTGTCTTGTTTACATCCTTCCTTGCTTTGTATTTGAGTTATAGGATGTGTTGGGCAGGTTTGTTACAGGTTGGTTGAGCTTAGGAACCAAGTCTAGTTGTCCAGGTTTTGGCTGGTCCGCTCGAGCGGAGATGTTTACGCTCGAGCGGAGAGGTTGTTGTTGCTTGTACGCTCGAGCGGGGATTTTGGCGCTCGAGCGGAGAATGCACCCATCCGGTATTTCGTGCACCTGCAAAACTTCTGCAGGTGTGGTTTCTACGCTCGAGCGGGTTTGGTGCGCTCGAGCTGGTTGCGCTCGAGCGTGGATGTTGCGCTCGAGCGGACAGTGTGTTTTTGGTGAGAGTTCTGGGAGGGGGAGACCTGCGCTCGAGCGGGCTGGAATCTACGCTCGAGCGGACGAACTTTGTGTCTGTGTCTTGGCGCTCGAGCGGACAATGTTGCGCTCGAGCGGACCCTGTTTTATGTGTCTCTACGCTCGAGCGGAGTGTCTTACGCTCGAGCGGACCTGTCGTATAACTGAGTGGGACTGGGCATTTTAAATCACTTTTTTGACTTATCTTCTCTTTCTTACTTTATCAAAACGCCATTTTCAGAGCTTCTCACTCACAAACCTTAACTTCTCTCTAAGTATTGATCTAGCTAGGGTGTTTTGCTCACTTTTGGTCTTCACAAAAAGGGTGTTGATCGTCGAGGGCGTCTTTTTGATCCGAATAGTTTGGTGTTTGGAGCATTTTGGTTTTGGGTCCTTCTCCTTTGGAACTCATCTTTTGAGGTAGGGATATCCTACTCCTCTTTATGAGTTTTGTCTTTAAATTTTAGCATTTTGATATGTTGGAAGTTGTTGTGAAATTTTGGGAAACTTTGGGCCATTGTGTGATTTTACAAAAGTTGGGGGTTTTCATCTATGATAAACCTAGAAGCATGTTTGGTATAGAAACATGGAATTAATGTTGAAACATTAAAGAAATTGGAACCTAAGGGTTGTGATGTTAATTATGGAGAATGCCCTAATTACATTGATTGATTAATTTGGATAATTAATTGTATTGATTTGTGATGTATATAATTGTTGTTTATATGCATTGTGTTGTGTTGGAGGAGATAGGGGATGTACTCCACGGTTTAGGGGAAGATAGGGGATGGACCTCTAAACCGGATGTTGTTGGGAGGAGATAGGGGATGAACTCCGTAGATAGAGCTTGTATGCTTATCTAGAAGTGTATTGACAGAGCGTATATGCTTGTCTTTGGAAGTATTGATATAACTGTTATGTTTATCTTTGATGAAGTGAAAAGTGTTAGCATGAGTGTTTGTCTCATGTGTGATGTTTGGCCAGGTTCTGAGCCAAGGTTATGAAATGGCAAGTAAAAGGAATGAAAACGGAAACGAAAGGAAATATAGACTTAAGTGTCTTGGAATTGTATTATGTTATGAATGGATGTAAAAGTGTTGACCATCTATCAACTGTTAATCTTTTAGTCATTGTTCATAATTGGTTTAGTATATTTCTACTGGGCTGTGGCTCACCCTATATGGGAACATCATTTTCAGGTACAGGTAGCATGCCACCTCCAAGGACTTAGTTGGGAGGCTAGTGGCGGACAGGCTTTTTGGTTGTCTTTCCTTTTGTTGTATTACATGTAAATTCAAGCCAAGGGCTTTATGTGTAAATGAGTTAGCACTCTACTTTTGTGTAACCAAGTGTTAACTTGGAAAGCTGTAAGCCCTTAGGGTATTTGCTTTTGTTGTTAACATGTGATACTCTTTGTAATAAAACTCTGGTGAATGGAAGGATGTGGACCTTTTATATATCATAGCATGTCTATATTGTTGGGATTAATGTTATTATTTTGAGGGCGTTACAAAAATAGAAAGCCATCTTCTGCTGCCATCTCTTAAACTCAGTATCGTTAAATTTTTCTAGTTTTTCTCCATGATTTATTGGTACATGAACATGGTTCTGGATAGGGACCGGTGTTGGTGTAACAATCGGAGTACCATTTCCAGTTGTAGTTTCAGTTGCAGTAGCCATAATCTTTGATTACAAAAATTAGTAAAAATTAAAACACAAATTAATTTTCTAGTTACTAAAACCAGAAAATAAATTATAATACAAAATAATTTTATTTTCCTTGTTACTAAAACTAGAAAAATAAAATACCACAATAATTTTCTGCAACACAAATTAATATTCTGCAATTGTTAATGACACCAGTATATTACTACTAGTTGTCGAAGAAAAGAGACAGTATATTACTACTATCTGTCAAATAGCATAAACTACTATTTGTTTTTCCAACCAGAAGATGTCTTTATGAAATCACAGAAAATTAAATACAATGAAGATATCAAAAAATGAATCTGTCTTAAGATTGTTGGACAATCTTCACTGTATTTAAATAGATTAAATTTTGTTGTGTACTAAACAACAACTAGAATATAAAGAAATAAAGGAAAGGAGAGAAAAATATTTGATTACAAAAATCAAACTAAAAATAGAATTAAATAAATAAAAACAGATTTTATTTTGTTACCGAAACAAAATTAAAATCCGATTCAAATAAATAATAATAAAATCAAAAAATAAATAAATAACTTACTTGATTAATATCTTGAATATTATTCTGATCAAGTCCAGTGTTTGACACTGTGTCCTTAAGATAGATTCGCCCTCTCCACGGTGCTTTCAAAATGTGGACATCTATCTCTTAGGATGAAATGATCAACTACAAACAATAGCAGCATTACAAATTGTTTGGTTAATGGACACACTAAGTGTTTATACTCTTTCTAACAAAAATTAAATGCAGCAAAATGAAGAATAAATTTGCAGAGGTGAAGTACGAATTTTCTCAATCAAACATCAAATAAGGGCTGTCCTATTTATAGATGGATTGATGGCTGCAGGTTTTGAATTAAACAGGTGCAAACATGTTTGAACAGGTATGAAACCTGTTTGGTTTTGAATTAAACAGATTTAAATCTGTTGGGTTCAAAATTCAAACAGATAAAAACAGGAAGGGACCTATTTGGGTGTATAGAAAAAACCGGACCAATTTATTTCCAGAATTAATTTGAATTATGGATTTTATTTTTCAAAAAATAAAATTAAATTGAAATGTTTTTTACCCAAAACGATAGGTATTGGGCTGGACACCTGCGCTCAACCCGACCGACCGGACGGAAGGCGGCGCGCGCGCGCACGTATGTGGTGATTTTGGGTTCCAATGGGTCTAGCACATTTTGCCTCTAACCTCCCTCTCTAAAACACTTGGATACCCCTTGGGGCACACCCCAAGTTCCAATCCTATACCTTATAAACCCATTCAGAACTTCCTATCAAATCAATGTGGGACAAGCCACTTTTCAACATTTAAGGATTTTCCACCAAAACTCCATTTCCATGGAGCATACTTTGGCTTCAATTTTCCATTCACTCGGTAATGGTTTTGAGTAACCAAATATACCACGTGAATCACAACGCGGCATAGAATGCGTTACCACTTTGACCCGCCAAATTTGACGCTCGGGTTCTACCTAAATAATAGACCAAAGTTAGGAAAAAATTCTGGTTTTACCTAGAATTTTCCAACCATTTCCAACAACAATTTCATCATTAATGTAGTTGTTTCCTTGTTTGTTGATCATGTTTTCTCCTTGACATGTTTCGAAGTCTTTAATATTGCGGTCATCACATGTAACTATAAAAGCCATCAATAATTTTAGTGAATGCAGTATAGAGCTGTCAAACCCTCAAAATTTTTTGTGTACATTGATATTATGTACCACTTCCATGAACCACAGCACATCTTAATTCTACTCATCACAATTTATTTAATTCCAAGTTAACAGATGCCTTTTCTAGAAAATTGTTAAATTGAATGTGATGTGTTTAGTAGAGCCAAGGTGTCAGCTCACCATTTTGATGTGTGATATGGATCAATCATATAAACCTTGATAGAATGATAACTGTGGGTTGGTTCTAGTGTTTAAAATGGAGGGCCGAATGCATCATAAACAAATTATAGTTCTGATTTTCAAAAATAAAATGCATGCATAAAATGGTTTGGGATTAGAGTTGTTCAGCAACTCTTTTTTTCTTTTTCTTACTTTGGTTGCTTGGATAAATAATTTGAATAAGGCCATCTTCTCTAGTTATAGTTATAGTTAAGGATCAAAATTTAATTTGAAATATCATCTACACTAATGAGTGTGCCATTTAAATTGCAATGACTCTTTATCTCTTAATTGCAAGCCTTCTTGAACCTTTTTTATTATTATTATTATTTGTTTAGTCTCCAAATTGAGAAATCTCAAGAAAGGAATCTCAAGTTGTTTATATTGGTTGTTGATAGGTTCTTTGGTTAAAATGTTGCACTCGGGAGGACAAATTATACGTTGTCATATATGTAGACACCCTACTCCTGGGCATCAAAGACTTGTAGCACAATGCTCTTTAAATTGATCATGCTTTGAAAGTATTTCATATTAATTATGTCATGTTGTAGTGGGAAGATATTACACATTGATTTTGGAGACTGTTTCGAAGCTTCAATGAACCGAGAGAAGTTCCCTAAAAAGGTAGGTTGTTCTGATTTTTATGCACTGCGGACAAAACTTGCAAATGAATGGCCTATATGTCATTAGCTTTATGTTAGGCCCTTTTACATGAAAGTGATAATATAGGTTCCCTTCCAATTGACTAGAACACTTGTGAAAGCAGTGGAGGTTAATGGTATAGAAGGCAACTTCTGCTTGATATGTGAAAATGTGATGCAAGTTCTTCGAAAGCATAAGGATAATGTCACGGCTATGATGGAGGTACCATAACTAGTCTATTCTGTATCTGTTTCAGTGACATTTTTCTTGACTACTTTTGTTCTAATTTCTCAATCTAATTCTTTGGTTAAACTTGTCATTTAGAAATTCTATTTCGAGTTGTTTGACACATTAAAATGGTAAAATATCGCCAGATATCAAAAAAGCTTGACACACTCGACTAACTAGGCACAAATGACTTGTAGAAAAAGAAGAGACTCAAAACGGATTTCTGATTTTGAATCTAGATCCTTATTCCCATGTGTAAAAATTTGTCCTTTAGAAACTATTTTTCCGGACTAGTTGACACACTAAAATGGTCAAACGGCGTTGGATGTCAACAAAACTTGACACACACGACGAACTAGGCACAAATGACATGTAAGAAAAGACAGGACATGAAATTGGTTCCCGATTTTGAATCTAGAGTATAATTCCTGTTTGTGAAAACTTGTAATTTAAAAACTCTTTTCCAGAATCGGTTGACACACTAAATTGGTCAAAAGGAGTCGAATGTCAACGAAACATGACACACATGACCAACTAGACACAAATGACATGTAGGAAAAGATGGGATTCGAAACTGATTCCCGATTTTGAATCTAGAGCCTAATTCTCGTTTGTAAAAATTTGTCATTTAGAAACTATATTTTGAAACGGTCAACACACTCAAATGGTCAAACGGCATTGGATATCAATGAAACTTGACACACACGACTAACTAGGCACAAATGACTTGTAAGAAAAAATGGGACTCGAAATCGGTTCCCGATTTTGAATCTAGAGCCTAATTCCCGTTTGTGAAAATTTATCCTTTAGAAACTATTTTTTTGAACTGGATGACACGCTAAAATGCTCAAACGGCTTTAGATGTCAACTAAACTTGACACACAGAACTAACTCAACACAAATGACTTGTACAAAAAGACAGGACTCGAAACCGATTCTTGATTTTGGATCTAGAGCCAAATTTCAGTTTGTGAAAACTTGTCCTTTATAAACTCTTTTCCAACCAGTTGACACACTAAAATGCTCAAACGGCGTCAAATGTCAACAAAACTTGACACACACAACTAATTAGGCACAAGTGACTTGTAGGAGAAGGTGGGACTCAAAACCAATTACCGATTTTGAATCTGGAGCCAAATTTCCGTTTGTGAAAACTTGTCATTTACAAACTCTTTTTCAAACCGGTTGACACATTAAAATGCCCAAACGGTGTCGGATGTCAACGAAACTTCACACACTTGACTAATTATGCACAAATGACTTGTAGGAGAAGACGGGACTTAAAACCGTTTCCCAATTTTGAAATATAGCCTAATTTCCATTTATGAAAACTTGTTCTTTAGAAACTCTTTTTCCAAACCAGTTGGCTCACTAAAATGGTCAAACGATGTCAGATGTCAACGAAACTTGACACACACGACATACAAGGCACAAATGACTTGTAGAAGAAGACATGACTTGAAACCGATTGCCGATTTGGAATCTAGAGCCTAATTTTCGTTTATGAAAAATTAATCTTTAGAAACTCTTTTTACAATCTTATTCATTTATTTATTGAAATAAATATCAAATGTTTTACATTTTCTATAAGCTTGAAATTAATTATATTATAAATGTTTTTTTTTTTTTTTGGTTTCTTTTCGTAGATACAATCCTTTTAAGTACGTGATGATAGCTTTGCATATCGATATTGCAGCTTACAATCTTATTTATGTATTTATTTATTTATTGAAATAAATATAAAATGTTTTACATTTTCTGCAAGCTTGAAATTAATTATATTGTAAGTGAAATATTTATTTATTTATTTATTTTTGTTTCTTTTTGCAAATGCAACCCTTTTGAGTATGTGATGATATCTTCACATATCGATATTGCAGCTTACAATCTTATTTATTTATTGAAATAAATATCAAATGTTTTATGTTTTCTATAAGATTGAAATTAGTTATATTGTAAATGATGTTTTTTTTTTTGGATTTCCTTTTGCAGAAGCAACCCTTTTGAGTACATGATGATATCTTCTCATATCGATATTGGAGCTTGCTATTGATATTAAAACAAGCTATAATATATATGTTTCTTTTTTTTATTTGTATTGTCGATACTTTTGTTCTATTTTGGATACAAAAATTTGAGTTCTTAAATATAAAAAATTATTCAGTGTGTTTGGTTTGAGTTTTTTGGATTAAGTTTTTTGAAAACTGAGTTTTTTGGTTTTCGTGTTTTTTTGTTTTTAGTGAATATTTTTAAAATTTTAAACATTTTTTAAACTTTTTTAGATGCACCTTACTTAGATGTATCTAAAAAGTAAAAAAATTGTGAAAAATATTTTTAAAAATTAATAAATACATAAAAATACAAAATATGTACGGAATTCTTGTATTTTTTTTTGTATTTTTGGTATTTAGTGAATTTTTAAAAGGTTTTTTTCACAATTTTTTTACTTTTTAAGTATATTTATGTTAGGTATGTCTAAAAAGTAAAAAAAATTGCTTAAAATATTAAAAAAAATTCAGTAAAAACAAAAAAATACGAAAAATAAGAAAGTAGAATTTTTTGAAAAGAGTTTTTGAAAAATAAGAAAGTAGAATTTTCTAAAAAGAGTTTTTGGAAAACTCTGAAAAGAGTTTTTCACAAATTAATATTGTTGGAGGATGTTTTATATATTTTTGTAAAGAATATTTGGTTAGGAAATGTTACAAAGTAAATATATATTACCACCAAGGGGCCATCCTAGTTGGTAAGGGAGTATGCTCCTCTCCTTACTGACCAGGGTTCGAATCGCCTACTACTTAAGTGGAAGTCCGATGGTTTAGGTGGATCGGCTAGCTTCTCCTAGTTTGCTTGTAAGGGTGGATCCTAAGGGTCCTGCCTTGGGAGTGTTCTGGGTATAAAAAAAAAAAAAAAAAAAAAAAGTAAATATATATTATTCTTCATATGATTTTGTGAATATGAATGTTGATATGGATGTGGATGTGGATGTATTTTAGTTTAGAAAATATCAATAATTTGTACAGGGAATGAATTAATAAAATATATATTGATTTGATGAAAATAATTTTATTGCGACAATAATAAACCGTCACTAATGTAATCATCATTTCATTGCATTTTATTAGCAACGTGTTAACCTGTCGCATATATATATATATATATATTAATTCAAATCTTTTGTGACGGTTTAAACTGTCACAAATACAGTATTTATTGCATTCTACTACTTTGGTGATTTTTTAGATTGTCGTTAATAATACTTTTCGCGACATCTAATACTGTCGCTAAAAAAGTTTTTGGTGACAACAACCAACATCGTCACTAAAAGTGAAGTTTTTTTTTTTTCCTTTTTTTGTGCCATGTTAATATATGAAATCTTGTATTTTTAAGGTATTAATATTTTAATGAAAGATATTAGTGGTAGTTTGGTGGTGAGATTTTTAGAGGAACCTAACTTATTTTCTCTATTTATTTTATCTCTTTTTACCTCAATTTCATTATTATCATTATTCATCTCTTTTATTTATTTATTCATTTTTTTTAGTTTGCTTAGGCTCCAAGCAAATGTTATTTTCTTTCCCTCCAAGCAACCTTTCTTTGCCTCCAGGACAATTATATTTCTTTTCCTCCAAATTTACTTGGAGGCCACTCTATCTTTCATTCCCTCCAAGTTTACTTGGAGGCTACACTTTATTTTGCCTATAAATTTGAATTCATTCTCTCAACTTCTTTCTATGGTTCTTCTTCTTGGTCCATCCGTATCTCTCTCTCTCTCTCTCTCTCTCTCTCTCTCTCTCTCTTTATGATCAAAATTTAGAGTTTAGATTAAGAGTATTTAGACTAACAATTAACATTTTATTTAAGAGGAGAGTTGTAAATTTTGTTAACCTTTACATACCTTTCCGATCCACAACCTTTGGAGATTTATCGCGATATAGCAGATGATTAAAAGCGTTGGTGTTGGAGAGATTTTGCATCAAGTGGTCATAGAATTGTTTTGAGGTAATTTAGGTGGTATACAATATGCTTCATCTAAATCTCTTTGCAAAGAGTTTTTATCTTAATTATTTCACATTTATACTCATTTTGGTTATCATGGTCATATGATAAATTATGTGGAATCATTCTTATTGATACGTTTGATTATTTTAGTCATTTGATAAATTCTGTGAAGTTGTTTTGTTTAGTTAGTGTTGATTTGTCTGGCCGTATTATGTGGAAATGCTCCGTACATGAATCAAGTGGACCTTGTCAATAGCTTGGACCAATAGCTTGGATCAATAGCTCGGACCAATAGCTCGAATTAGGCCTGTAAATTGATCGAATTCGGATTAGATCGGATCTGTCAAAATCCGAATCCAATCCGATTAAGACAAACCTGAATTTGATCTAAATCCGTTTAACCCATATCCGACTATAGATATCCGAATTCGATGATTTCGGATATCCGATTTGATAACCCGATCCGATTCATTTATTTATTTATTAAGCTATAATTTTATATAATTTGATTTTTTTTTTTTCATTTTGTGTTTTCTTATCTCAAATTGAGAATAATCGGATCGGATTATCGGATCAGATTGGATTTTTGTATGTTCAATTCGTTTAATAAACGAATTAAATAGATTCATATTATCGAATTAGAATTTTTATAAATGGATTGGGATTTTCAATTCGAATTCGGGTTGGATTCGGATTAAATCTGATCCATTGACAGCCCTAGCCCGGACAAACGGTTATGCTTGGGTGAGGTGGATGAGGCTGGTCACTGAGTAAGACTGGGTATTTGGTCCTAGATAAATTATCATATGTCGAGTTGACTTGTTTATGCAATTTGGTAAATTGCTTGGTATTTCAAATCGAATCGTATGTGTCATGTCGTAAATTGTTGGATCCCTATTGATTGATTCTCTATCCGAGCATTGCTATTCCTTTCATATTGTATACTTTCCGAATTAATTTATTTTTCAGGTACGGAACAAATCTAGTGGTGATTAGAGTTGAAACATTTAAAGGATTGTTGAGTTGGAGAGTTTTGGGCTCACCACTATATATTATTTTTGGAGATTTGTATAAATTATAAATTATAGATATTTGTGTAATTATTTAGGAGCCAATTTGTATTTTTGAGATTATTAATTAGTTATAATTTTAAGCAATTTGGTAAATTGCTTGGTATCTCAAATCGAATCATTTGTGCCATGCCGGAAATTAATGGGTCCCTATTGATTTATTCTCTATCCAAGCATTGTTATTCCTTTCATATCGTATATTTTCTGAATTAATTTATTTTTTAGGTATAGAGCAAATCTAGTGGCGATTGGAATTGAAACATTTAAAGAATTATTGAGTTGGAAATTTTTGGGCCCACCACTATATATTGTTTTTAAAGATTTTTATAAATTATAACTCATAGACATCTGTGTAATTATTTTGGAGCCAATTTGTATTTTTGAGGTTATTAATTAGTTAGAATTTTAAATTTGAGGTTGTTTTGATTTATTAACGGCTTAGAAGTTGGGGCGTTACATAAACCTTCGCAAAACTCATTGATTAACCGTTGCTACAAGAAAGGGACGGTTTGTAACCGTCACAAGTACTTTTTGTCACGCCCCCTTCTGCCACCCCTATTGCCCGTCACTACTCCGTCGCAAAAAGTCTTTTGTGACATTTAAGACCGTCGCAAAAGTTTCGATTTTTAGTAGTGATTGTTATTACTTTATTTAATGTCAATTCGCTTCCACTTTAGACCCCATTATATTAAATATTTTATATTCCGTTTTGAGGCCATAGATAATTAATTGATTACTGATCGATTTTTATCCAAACCTCTAAAGGCGGGTTCGGATCATGACATTACTGATATTGAAAACATTCAATATTTTCTAATAAAAAAATGGCAATAACACTAATTATTGATATACAATTTAATTATACATACACAAAAAATTATAGAATATAACTTTTATATAAACCAATGATAAACAAAATATTACTTCTATGAAAAATGCTTGGTACCCCTTTTTTTGGAAACTCCCACAATCCTCTTTGAGTCTCAACCATTGATGTATTTGTGAGACCTATTTATGTATGTGTGGGGCCCACACCATCAATGGTTGAGATCCAAAGGGGTTGTGGGGGTCTTTAACAAAAGGGGTTTCAATCATTGTTGTACTTCTATTTATCAAAGTAAAAAAAACAAAAAAATATTATTTTTATATTTAAACAATAAAAAAATAAATATGATTTAAGATTGTTAGAATCCGGCAATTCTCTATGTAAATATGTGTGTATGTATAAAAACCATAAATAAAATTTCAGAAAATAATTTTATAGATTAAAATCTAAAAAGTAAATCTTACAGAGCATTTGCTGATTGTTAAAAGTGAAAGTGAAGACTCGTGTTGGACTCTCCTTCAAGAAGATCTGGTCTTTGCCTAGCATTTTGAGTTTTATCGATATCTGTTTCTCAAGATACAACGACTACACTAAAAGTTACAGAACTAGAACTCCAAGCATGGTGAACCAACTAGTGTTGTAATTCTCTGAGTCGAAAATTTCCTAAACTTCTATTGTGCGGAAATGCATAAGCAAAAGGAAGAAATTATGCTTGGCCCAGCTTGATGCATTGCGCGAGTGGTGATTTGGGTGTTTAAGCCTACTTTATTCATAACTCTTCCCCTAACAAAACTTAGATATCCCAAGGGTCCAAACCTAATTCTCAAACTTAAATCTTATATACACATACAAGTTCCTTTGTGTGAAATCTGGTATTTTTTATGTATTAAATATTTTGATGAGAAGTAATTGATATTTTATTTTATTTAATGTAATATTTCGGTGGTGAGTATTTAGATGAGAACTTGACACATTTTCTTTATCTCTTTTTATCTCTACCACAATATTATTATTATTTTATTCATCCCCTTTATTTTTTATTTTGTTTTATTTTCTCTTGAACTCCAAGCAAATCCACGTGGTGGACAAATCGTTGATTGTGAGGCATCATACGATGCCCGAATTTCCTTTGTGATGTCCTTTTCTTTTCTTTTCTTTTCTTTTCATTTTTTAATTCTATTCTTTTGCTTTTGCTCTTTCTTTTTTCTATAAACTGAGCAAAGTGAGGGACGGGTCCTCACATACCCTTTCAGCGTTTCTCTCTCTTTTCATACTCTACGCTTCCGCTTTCTCTCCCTCTTGCGCCAGTTTTTATTTATTAAATATTGACTTTAGAATGAAAATATTTAGAGTGAGAGTTAATAATTTTTTTAAAAAAAGGCGAGTTATTCATCTTATCAAACCTTACATACCTATTATTTTAGAATTTTGATCAGTCATTTTTGAAGACTTATAATAAATAAGAGATGATTAAAATTGGTGATGGACGAATTTTATATCAAGTGGTCATGGTAAATGTGTGAAAAGAAATGTATAAAAATCATAAATAAAATTTCAAAAAATAATTTTATAAATTAAAATCTAGAAAATAAATCTAATACGTTTTTGTAGACTGTTAAAATTGAATGTCAAGGTTCGTGTTGAACACGCACTTTTTAAAAAAGATTTTGCCTTCATTCCAGCCAAAAAAAAAAAAATGTAAAAAAATTAAATAAATAAATAACATAAGCCACATGTTTATCTAGATTTTTTTAGGGAGAATCGTATTAGTAAAATGGATACACCAATAAATCCTCGAAAAATGATCCGGACCCCCTTTCTCTCCACCCCCTTTGACCCACTCTCTTTCTGATTGGCCAGTTTTTTTTTTTTCTTTTTTTTCCTTCTCCTCCAATCACCACACACATTCACCATTAATTGTTATCACAAAATTCTGATTTTAATTTTTTTTTAGTGGCGTTTTTATAAAAGTGTTACTAGTGGTTAGCTTCTATTTACAATTTGAAAATTCATCACAGAAAAAGGATATTAATTGTTAATTTTTAATGATAGATTCAAAAAAATGTTATAATTGTTAACTTTTAGTAATAGATTTAGAAGACGTCACTAATTATTAATTTTTAAGACTTTTTCATGTATGCAAATACTTGTTATCTATACTATATATTAAGTAAAATGGGGTTTTTAATCCCAAACCTTGTGGGAGCTCCAATCTCTCAATCTAAATTTCCTGATTTTTTGATTTAAAAAAAAAATAGCATTTATTAACTTCTCCCAACCCCCAAGTCTTACCCTCATAATAACACTTTAATACATTAAAAACAAGTATAAAAAAAAATTCTTTAAAATCCAACACATATGAATTCCTTGAAAAGTCCCAACACATATGATTATTATCCCTCATAATAACACTTTAATGCATTAAGAACAAGCATAAAAAAAATTTCTTGAAAAGTCCAACACATATGATTATTATCAAAATATTAAACTTTAATATAATATAATAATAAAAAAAGACATTTAATTCCTTGAAAAGTCTAACACATATGATTATTATCAAAATATTAAACTTTAATAAAATATAAAAAAGGAAAAAAAAAAGACATTTAAAAAAAAAGAAAAAAAAAGACATTTAAAAATCACAATTCACATATATAAATAATTGTAAACACAATCCACGCATAACACGGGTGATATAGTATTTAATGGTACAAAAAGTTATAACGGAACATGTGAATAAACTTTATTTTTTTGGTGAACTTGGAGGCTCGGACAGAATGGCACTGCAAATAGGGTCGGCTTCTGATCCCATCTCAATTTTTGGATTAGTGGGCCGTGTGAGGGCAACCTTGGGCCTGTGCGAGTGAGTGAGGTCTCCAATGACAATTTGCCTCTCTCCACCCTAGCGAATGGCCTTCTTTATTGGAATCATATAAAATGAAGTACAATATTATGTTTTGTTTTTTTATGTTATAATTATTTATTTTAGTTGTATTTAGATTATTGATTTGGCTATGAATTTTAAATAAAAAGAGAAAAGTGAGTAAAATTTAGTTATATTTCATTCACATTTTGCCTATATTTATTTTTTCTTTTCGAATTCTTACTCAAATGCATAATACAAATATAGCATTGGTGAAATGATTTCATTTGTAATTTATTTTTCTTTATCATTTTTAGTAAACCAAATATGAGAATAAATATTCAAGAAACACTACTTAAATATTTACTTAGTCAACATGAGTATTCATGTGATTAGGGATGTAATTGGTTTGGTACGCTCAATATTTTGGTAAAAAGTTTTACCGAACCTAGATTAACAAAAATACAATTAAAAAAATTATAATAAATAGTAAGATTTCAAAAATAATGAGTTACAGTTAAGATTATATATAAAAATTAGGGTTTGTTCATATTTTATCAAATGTTTAAATTTTTCTTCTCAAAATGATTTATGCTATATAAATTTCAAAGTGTAATATTTAAATTGAGAAAAACCTTTAATTCTTTTAACCCTAGAAAATTTGATTAAATGAAATATGTGATTTTTGAATAGGATTAAATTGTTGGAATAATGTGAAAATTAGTGATTTGTTATGGAAATTGTGAATTTCCTTAGAGATATTAGTTATCTTGAATTTATTGGATTTATTGAAAATATTCAAAATTATGAAATATTGGAACATGTTGAAAAATGATGAGTTTATTGCTATGTGCCTCTTTCAACCCCGTCTTCACCTCAGAATTGTCTTGACGATACTCCAAGTCGCATCTATTCATTCATGCTACAAGTTCCTACATGTTCTTAAAACCTCCAAGTCGTATCTATTCATGTTTTTCATCTCATGCTTCAAGATAATCTAGCCATATGTTTATTACTTTTTCATATACTTTTGTGGGACTAATAGTTGTTTTGGAGATTGTGGCACTAATAGCTGTTTTGCAGATCATGATTTTGAGAAAGAAGTTTGCGTTTGTTGGCTGTAATGGGTTGGGGTGATTAGGATTTTATTTGTTAGATGTGTTTTGTCACGGCATTGCCAAAGGGGGAGATTGTTAGGTTTTTATTCTTGTCAATCTCGTTTTACAAAACTCCTTTCAATTGTACTTGTTTTCTCACTTTTACTTCAGTGAGGCTATGAGTTTCTTAGATGCGAATCCAACTCGAATTGTGCCTTTGCAGAGAAGCAAAATGCAAAAATGCATTCAAAGTTGCCTCCCCGCTCGAGCGTCCATTTCCCTGCTCGAGCGGAGAATGCTGAGTTCCAGAAGTTTAGTGTGTCTGCAAAAATATTGTGATCCGTGTTTTCACGCTAGAGCGTCGGAATCCCCGCTCGAGTGTACATCCTAATTTGGAACACGTCATATAGTGTCCCCGCTCGAGCGTCCATTCCCACGCTCGAGCGGACCTTGCGATTTTAGATTCTATAAATTCGCATGTTGCTCCAAATCTAGGGTAACACCTCCAGATCTTCTTCTTGGGTTCTAGGGTTTATATCTGAGGCTATTTTGCTAGTTTTCTTTGATATTTTATTGAGTATTCAACTCATGGTTTAAGAAGCATATATCAAATGTTTGTTTGTTTATTCTACACAAAAGAGAGAGTTGTTCTTCAGTAGGTTCTGGGGAATTCGAGCCTGAAGCTTTGGTGGATTCTAGAGTGGCTCATCGTCAAGACAATTCCGAGGTGAAGACGGGGTTGGAAGAGGCACATAGGGGTTGGTTCAATTCGGGCGTAGATTCGCTAGGTAATTGAGAGTATACATGTGTAATTCATTTATATCTTCTTAGTGGATTGTTTTGTGGCTGTTGCCCGTGGTTTTTTATCACAATTGGAGGTGCTCAAATTGTGGTTTTTTCACGTTAAAATCGTTGTGTTGATTTATCTTGATTGTTTGATTGAGATTGTTATATACTGCTTAAAATTGATACATAATCACAAATCATTATCTAGGGGATTTCTAGATTTTTCAATGATTATTACTATTTTTATTGTACTGAATTTATTATTCAGTTTTAGGTAGGGAAAGTGGAGACTTTCTCCATACAAACAAAGTCATTTTTTATTTTTTTTGTTTGGGTGTTGTAGACGCGCCCTTGGGCCTCACTCTACAGTTCGGACTCGCTTTTGTTGTCGGTTCTTAATCTGAACCAAAGAGTCCAAATCCGGCAAATTGTTTTGAAAAACAGATTTTTGAAAGAAGTGCCAAACATGGACTGCTTTGCCAGATACAGAGTCGCCACCTAAATATTTTTTAATGGGGGAATTTAGGAAACCCTGACTCGGTGCCAAAGGCCACATGTCCGTCATCACCAAAGTTGCCTCGGCTCGGGAACTTGGGTACGATCGGGGAAGGTCAGCTATGAGCACCCCCTCTCGCCCAATCCGAAGATCGGCCTCTACTAACCATGATATCTTGTTTTTGAAAACACATGCGTTCTTATTCCGATTAATTAGCTAGAATCACTATGTGATGCGCACAGCAAAACAAGTATAGACTAGATCGTCTAATTTGGAACAAAGCATTGCATATCCGTTTGTTTGGAAATGTTTTAAGATTTGCTACTCGCAAGTAGGCTAAAACACGGATTTCAATGAGCTGTTCCAACTCAAACAATCCAACCTTCACCCACAGGCATTCAGGCAGTTTATCACATAAGCATATAGCCACATGGTAAGCATGCTGTCATGTTAACATTCACACTCATGCGAGGATGCTAAAACATAAATGCTTACCGAGTACTCCAAGCCAAAACAGAAACTAGTTAGTAATCATATGTATGATCCTAGTTCATGTAAAAGTGGCTAATGCAACGCATACAGATTGTCACTAGAATAGGCTCAGCTAATCTACAATGACATGTGAAATGCTACAACTAACACGTATTCAATTTGGAATTGAAATACAGATGCAGTTAGAATGATGCGCCGAGCCCGGTGCATGCAATACTGATGAATGATGCACGCATGCATAGCATAAGGATGCCAAAATAAATATGCCATAGTACTAACCATCAAAGCAGGTAAGTAAAAGGGAAGAAAGAAGTGGGGATTGGAAGACATACACGCACTCACCCACACTTATTACAAATTTGCCCTCGCTCGGAGGGACCGAAAGAATAATACAAACTGAATAAATAACCAACTAGCCTAGCTAATTAATTATTACAGATCAACTAAATTAATTAAGCAAATTAATTAATCTAATTTAGGCAATAAATAGTCCCGGGATGAAGGCTCAATGCAGTGCACGCTCGGCTTTGCCCGGAAATCCACCGACATGCCCAAGATGCCTCTGTTTTCCCTGCTCTGCTCCTCTGAAGTCTGCCAAAGTCTCAGGGTTTGCTATATGGATGCCAGGGAACACCACCGGCTAAAGGGGGACACCACCGGCCATGTAGAATGGTCACCGGCCATAACTCTGATCCACCGGCCAACAATGGTGGCCGGTCGGCACTAAATGTAGCCGATCGGACAAAAATTCCTGCAGAATCTGGTTTGACAGCAGCAGAGGACAATACTTGGCATGGCAATGCATTTCAAGCAATGTATGCACCAATCACATCCCTTATCATGTTTATGACTCAAAGGGACATGAACCTTGGTTCTCGGACCACCAATCGCGCATTTCCATGCATGATGGCCCAAGAAACCAAGCGTGCACATTTGATACGTAATGCAATGCACATAATCAAGCCAAGGGGGGGGGGACTTAACCTCTATCATGGATAGTCAAGAGGCCAAGCATGCATGCCAATGCAATGCAACCTAAGCATGTTAACTAGGCATGCAATATGGCAATGCAAATAAGCATGCAAGATATGCAAGGCATAGAGCAATGCAACTAACAAGTGTGCAAGATTAATGTAGGCATTCAAGCATGTAAGCCAACATGTGACTTCATTCAATCATGTGATTTCAATCATGCAACAACTCACCCATATGCTACAACATACAAGGAGGGCATGTAACAAGCAGAGAGATGGACTTAAACATGATTTAGGCAGCCCTAACTAGGCCTAAACCAGTGGCCAAAAGCTCACAGATGAAGGGCTAAAAGACACACAAACATGTATGCAAATCAGATCCAACACTTCAAGCATTAAAGAGCAACTTCTAAGCATACTTAAGAAGATGCAAATACGGACAATTAGCATGCATTTAAGCTCTAAAATCATGTTATAAGATGATACCAAATCAATTTAAACACGACAAGCAAAACATGCCACAATAGCCCAAGTACTTAAGACAAGTCGAGGAGGCTTAAACCAAGGTCAAGTCCACCAAACCTCACAAGGCTAAGGGGACTTAAAGCAAGTCAAATGCAGACTTAAACAAAGCCAAGGGTGCACTTAGATGGCATCTAAGTGGTCTAAAAGTGCAGGCATACTCCGAGGCCTAATCAAGGGGCATAAGGTAACAACCTTTAAACACATTGAAAGAGGATTAAATGCAAGCATATAGGCATGTTATAAGGACTGAAATAACATGTCAAGTGGTTTCAAATCACTGAAACAAAGCAAGGATGGCATGCTAGGAGGGCCAAAGCTTAAGGCATACAAGAGGAATTACATGGTAGCTATACAAAGCAAGGCATGAATGACTCCGATGACTTAAAACAGTCCCTTAGCATATCAAGACATGCATATAAGCTTCACAAAGCTTGGCCAAAAACATGCTAAAACAAGGGTCAACACTTAGATGCATGTTAAGGCAACAAAATGGCATTACAAGGTATGTATGCTAAACAAGCATGGTGTACCAAAACCAACCCAAAACAGAGCTATATTATGACATAATAAGCACAAAAATTAGCTAAGGCATGGCCAACATACACTTAAGCATAGTGCTCCCTCAAGAGGCAAAAATGGCCCTTTTCAAGGACAACAAGGAGAGGGGGTGGCCCTCTCCTTCTTAGAACCTCAAGGCATCATCCTCACCTCTGAAATCCCTCAAGATTTCAGTGGTGGGGAGGCCCAAACACCATGGTCCCGGAGCTCACACAAAATAGCACAAAATGGAGCCTTACAAGGCTCAAGAGGGGTCAAACAACCTCAAACCACAAAACACTCTTAACAAACTATTTGGAGGCCTTAAAAACAGAACTTTTATGTATTATACACTAAGCCCAAAAACAGATGCAAGATAGGCAAATAAGCTATGCAAGAATGGGGAATAAAAGGGCAAACTTCTTACCCTTGAAGACTTTCTTCACAAATGAAAGCTCCAGCAGCTTCTTGAGGTTGAAACCAGCTCCAAAACACTAAAAACAACCCTCAAGGGCCTCAGCTCGAAGAGATCGTGTGATGGTGTGTTTGTGAGCAAAAATGAGACAAAATACACACTATAGAGATAGGATATAAACCAAACCCTAACCCTAGAACTCAAACCCTAAAAATGGCTGTCTAAAATGTCTCTCTTTTTTGTCCAACCTCTCACCAAGAGAGAAGACCCTCTCTTTTATAGACAATCCTCTTGTAAAGCTTCCAAAGGAAGCTAATAAGAGGGAAATCCCTCCATACACGTGTATGGAGGGGATGGCAGTGCATGCCAGCTGCCAAAAAAATATCTGCAAAAGCAGATGCACAGTAGTCGGCCGGCCAAAAATGCAATTGACCAAAAAAAGATAGCCGACCGGCCATCTATAGTGCCGGTCGGCCAAACATTTGGCCGGTGGTCACAAAACACAGCCGGTGGCCTCAAGCCCTGGCCGGTGATGGGTGGGGATGGTCTACAAGCCCTACCCTGCCTCTCAAAGGCAAAACACAAGTGTTTGGTGCCAAACCAACCACAAAACAGTCCAGTCGAGAGATCCTGAGGCAAGGCGCGTAGCCGAGACCTCCGGGAACTCAAGACGAACACAAACATGGATAATCACAGAGTGTTCAAGGGGTGACGTCCAAGTCTTGAGGACGGTAAAAAATGGGGTGCCTATAGGTGTTTAGTATTTATTTTATTTTTTGTGCCAAAGGGGATGCCAAGTGATTTGTTTGTGTTTCTAGTATTTTTTAGCATTTCTGCTGCACACTTCATGAACCTAAATTCTTAGCTACAGACCATTAGTTTCCTTTCCAACATACTTCTGTACATGTTACTTATTATGCAACCTTTAGGTTAGACTAAGCTGTAAAAACTACTTCATTATTACATTTTACTGTGTTTAAATTTTAGGGTCTTAAAGTTATTGTATTTTGTGTATCTAATTTTAAAGAAGCTTTCGTCTTATGCAGCTTTGACTCTCTCACTCTTTGCTCTTACTAGCTCTTACCAATGCGGAAGCTTTACAAAGATCCTTATTTTCCCTTCCAATTTAGGCTTCCCAAATCCGCAATTAGGTGTTAGACAAGTACACATTTTTTTGCTTCTCTTTTTTCTTTTATAGATATGTGATGGAAATGAACTCATGGAGTAGGATTTATTTTAATATAAACTTATTGAGTAGTAATCTATAATCAGATACTTATATTTTGACATTGATATTTTGTTTGAATAATTAGGTTAAATTGTTTTGAATATTTTTGAACATTTAGATATTTTTTGTTGAATGGATTAAAACTTATTTTTTTTGAATGAATTTGGTTTATATTTTGGATTAGTTTATGAATTTTTATTTGTTAATTAAATTTGAAGGTTTGAATGAATGTGGTTTGAATTTTACATAGGTGAATGACAAGTTTCCGTAACAAATATTAGTGTTTCGCAAAAAGTGACAATGTCACTATCCCATCCCGCCCATATAGGATAGTGAGGTGACTAGCCAGTAATCTTTCATTACCAAAGACCTAACTTGATAAATCACAAAATGGACTAAAATATAATGGGGCGTAACAACATAATTTCCATAATTAATCCATTAAGTCCACAAAGCAGTACATGAGCAGATGAAATGTAACACACAGTCTTCATTGCTTATCTTTTTAATAATTTACATCATGTACACAGATTATAAAAGAACAAATATTTGCACCCACAAAATATAAAGACCTGTCAACTGTTACATAGCCTGTCAAAACTCACCTTCCAGAAAGACAAAAGTTTCAAAACGAAAAATAAAAGAAAACACTTAATGGCAGGTTCCTCAAGTCCATGACCTTTACTGATGCTCTTCATTATGATCACCTACATATATATATGAAAGGATGAGTCAAACCCATAGTTCTAAATCGCGGTATCAGATAACGTAACGGTATCGATCGCGGAGTATCGGTATCGGTAGTATCGGCCGGTATGTATCGGGAATCGGGTGTCACGGCCGTGAAATTTTAAAAATCATTAGCAATCCTCTGAAACTCAATTTTATGCATTTTTTTTTTTACTCTTTTAGCCTTAATTTGTCACATTTTAATCAAAATTTTGATATGAATGAATATTTTGACTTATTTTGAACTAAATAATACATATTTTATTTTTGTCTCAATTATAAATTTTAATTATCTACAATTTAAAATAAATCTACAGCATACACCAACTAAACCCATGAGTTGGTTAAAGAAACACATGGGCCCAAGATTACTCAAAGCAACCCACCTTCGGCAAAATGTCTTGGCCCAAAACTATGAATATACATTTATATAAAATATAAATATAAAATATATACATTGCGCCCCACTTTCCCTGTATCATACCTAGCTTCTTGTTGCCTCAAAGCTTCGCTCAACGGCGCAGCACGATCAGAAAAGCATTCTGAAACACGCCGGAAGCCACCGAAGGACAACACGACCTCCTCATGAACCTTATAGCTGCACTCTCACTTTAGCGAAGAGTAGCAATCCAAAACCAAAAACAGCATCGGAGCCACGAGTAGTTTTCTGCGTTGATTTTCATCCGCAACGGCGACAACCGACCTGTATCGCCCTATGTATCGGATTCAGGCCGCTACGTATCGGGACTCGGCCGCTACGGCTGCGAATTTCATCCTCCCCACTATACCGGTCTATATCCGAACCGGTGGTCTGATTTTTTGATACGAATCAGCCGGTACGGTACGTACCGGCCGATATTTAGAACTATGGTCAAACCCAATGAATAATATCAAAATAAAGTGGTAAATGAATGAATCCCAAACTCATAGCTAAAGAGTCACTTCATATTGCATTTACAATCATATATTCAAACACTTCATAAGAATAACCCATAATCAAAGCATGATACATGGTACATCCATTAGAACCTCTAGTAATTAGAACCTCTTAATAGAATAATCAACCTAGGTACAATTAGACAATCCACAATTCGAAAGTCAGGGCCACAAGTGTAAGGTGGCTGGGGCACATGCGGGCTGCACGTGCAATTATTTTGGCAGTGAAATTGGTTTTGGGATGGTCTGGACGCACGCCTCGGAATCACTTTTGCACGTGTGGAGGTCTGGCCACACGTGCAATTCTTCATGCCACACGTGCAGAAAAATCTGGATAGCTTTCGCTCTCGCTATTCTTCATGTCTTTAGGCTGCCCCATCTTCAAATTCTTCACTCAAACTTCAAAACATGATGCATAACATTCTAATATGTGAAAATATGATGCAATGCTTATGAAAACACATTTGTATGCATGGATTTGAGATCAAATCAAATCAAATATAAAATCAATATTTAATTCAATCTTGGAACCTTTTTCAAACTTTTCTTTATTCCTTCCCTTCAATTTCCTAAAAAAGGTTTTAAGGCTTCTAGGCATAAAGAAATAGTGCAGGCTTGTAGAAAAACACCTATGTACCTTAAATTCAAGATAAGGACAACTAAAAAAATGATTTTCAAGCAAGTTGTTCAAACTCTTTTCCTAGCTTTCGACTTCTCCATTTTCCTTCATTTTAATCTTTCCAAAACTTAGTCGAAATGAATTTTTAGCTAGGTTAGAGTAGCAATACAAGATTGACGATTGAATTTCTTACCTACTGATGATTTTCTCTTGATTTCTAGGCTTGAATTCTATCTCCCTTTGATTTTCTTCCTTTTTCTCTTCTTTTCTCCTTGCTTTCTTTCCTAAGCCCTCAAGAGTACAAAGCTCTCAAAGTTTCTCCATCTTTCTCTGTCTTTCTCTTTTTTGTAGGATTTGATTAGATTAGTTCACTAATTGCTTCATTAGCCTAGTTAATTAAGCTTAGGTCTACTTAACCATGTTTAAATCCTAATCTCAATTAGTATTATTAACCCTACTTTGGCTTTAGTTAATCCCTCTTAACTTTCACTAATCTCACTTAATTTTTTATTAAGTACTCACTAGGCTCTATTCATTAGACTAAGATTATTAAGCTCCTCACTTAAGGTTTACTAACTTATCTAGGCTTTCAATTCTCCAATTCAAACAATTTCCCCAACTTTTCAATACTTGCCAAGTTTCCTATCTTTAGGTTATATGCTCGAGTTCTTCAAAACTACTTAGATTTTCTTTTTGTACTCAACAAATTTTATATTCCTCTCTAGCAAATATATCTCATGCATAATGCAACTAAAAACAAAAGGATTTCATAGCATGAATGGATGCGTGAACGTTATGCACAACTCGGTTGTCACAGACAATTTGCAACAAATTATTGTGTCGCTAAAGGTCTATAGTGAAAACAAAAATTTAACAGTTGGCAACAAATATATGTGTCGTTGTTGGTATGACTTTCGGCCGCAAATTTTAGAATTTGTTGCTAAAACTTTCTGCGGCACCCTTTGGCCACAAACTTGGCGACAATTTTATGATTGTCGTGAAAAACTTTTAGTGACACAATTTTAACTTTTGGCGACAATTTTATATGTTGCAAAAAATGATTTTTCTTGTAATGATGACTGACAATTATATACGATAATACTAAGATAGCATGAACAAGGAAATAAGTTAATCCAAAATCACATCTTGTATGACAAGGAAATTTTGTATTCAATAAAAAAAAAAGAGTTTTTAACAATGAAGATATTGGGGTTTTGTTTTTTTTTTTTTAATAAAAAAAAATGAAAAAAGTCTACGCTTTAAGAAAAAGAATTGTGCTCGTGACAGATTAAGAAAAAATAGGTTTAGTACTTCAGTTATAGCCCTATTTTAACTAACTTAATGTTCACCACATTCATCCTAAACACACAATAAAAAATTTAAAAAAAATACAAAAAGAAGAAACAGAAAATTGGAGGACATTAGGTTCTACGAGGTATTTTTTTTTCTTAGTTCCACTATGTGTAAAATATTATGGTGAGAAGTCCACTTTATTACTTTGGAGGACATTTTGCTTTCAATTTTACCTTTTTAATTTTCAACGTGCAGTCTAATAGTCCAATTTTGAATTTTTTTATTCTATAGCTCCACGCGCTAAATTACTTTGTCCATAAGGACATACTTTTGAAAAATGACCAAATTAAATATTCTTTATGTTACAACTTGAACTCGTCCTTAGAGGTCTAGGTCATGATCGGCCAGTAATCCTGGATTACCTTTAGCCTCAATGACAAAATCAAACCATATAATTATAAATGAGGCTTAGCAGAAGCAATAACAAAAAAATTAAATAAGTCTATTGAGCGATGCTTACATGACAAATTCCATAAATAACTTACACTTCACTCTTCATTCATAATAATATTTACAACCAACTTGAACTTCAACTTTCACAACGTACATATTACATGTTCATCAAATAACAAAACACCAAACAAAAGGTTGACAAAAGCTTGTCTCTGCTAGAGACCAAGCTATGCTCTATCACGAAGGCACTTCTCATTCGGCTTCACAAAAGAGGGTGGACTCCTAAAGCATTTCTAAGCCTGATGATCCATATGCTCACCTACATATATATATATATATATATAAGGGAGAGGGATGAACTGGAGCCCAATAAATAACATCAATATAAAGGGTTAATGAATGAAATCCAACATCTTGTAGAACATATCTTTCAGTTTCCAAACAATTCATATATCAAATTCATATCAATCATCTGTTTGAGCAATATCTATTACAATTTATTATACATGGTAACATCCAATAAAGTGACAATAAATTAATATGCTGAAGCCAATGGGACCATTAAGGTCAATTCAATGGAACCATAATGGGTCAATCAATAAAACTACAATCGGTAATTCAATATGGACCACTAGGGTCTAACATCAGACATATATGTGTTTCAATTAATCCATGGGCCATGGTATTATGTCCCCTAGGCAAGGGTCTCACTAAAGGATGCCGCGAATTCATTTTCAAAAGACCATTCATTCATTCATAGATATAAAATAAGATTTCAAAACACCACTCTTGAATGATTCAAAATACTTTTCGAACATATCTTTATAGAGATATTACTCACAGTGGGCTTGAACTGATGTAATCTTGTAGTGACCACCTACACAAAACACATAACAAAGATATTATGAAGCATACCACTCAATAATTAATTTATTCAATCCTTAAGATAGGTTTCTAGCTTATTTCCTTATTAATGATGCTTAAACAAAGCCCAACTATAACGCCTTGCTAATACATATAGGAACATACCAAGACAAATACCATAATGTACCCCAAAGATCATCTTTCTCATTGAACTAGGATTTAAAGATTACAATTCAACAATTACATTCCCAAAACACCCTGGTTTCACTTCCCAGTTCATTAAACTAGATGGCCTTACAAAAATAATAAGCCTCAAGGGCATACAAAATAGAAAACAAATTCAAAAGTCTAGGCACAATGCCTTCTACATTAATAACAAAATATTCTCGAACCAATCCTTCCCGAATCGAACGAGTGCTTGTTTTTTTCCAAACTCATCAAGGAGGTGGTGTATCATCAATTCCTGAAAAATAAAATAGGGTTGAGCTATATGCCCAGTAGGAATACATTTAACCAAGTATTTAATTATTCGTATAAGCATGTGACATCATTGAGACAAAACACAATAAGGGGTTTATGTACACGTGTAATTACAGTAAACCATGAAACATCAAAACAATTGAATAATCACATTTACATTCCACGTCATCCATCATCACATTAAAAGAAAATAACCCATGAGTCCCATGTAAGAGTCCAAGTCAAAACACAAGTTCCTTTTTCTTTAAAAACCATCCCCACATTTGTCGACTATTATACGGTCAGAAGTGGGCACCCAAAATCATCCATTTTACACTTTTACCGACTACAATATGGCAGGACCAATGGACACCCAAAAATATTTTCCCACATTTGTCCAACGATAAACCTATATAAGGTAATTAGGCACCTTTAACTTTCCCCTGTGCAAGTACCAACACAACTCACCCAACATCAAAACTGACTCTTACCTAGACTTATGCTCAATAAATAATTCATCAAATTTCCATTCAATCATCAAACACTCAACATTATTAAGCATGCAACATCACATAACATGTAATGGGAATCACTACCCAATTCACAATTCCATCTCGACAATAATATCCATATATCTCATTTCCTCATTATTCATAATATCATAATGCTTTAAAGAAAACCTTCAATTCAAATACCATTCTTTACTCAATTTGAAATTCGAGTTTTATTACATTTGGGGATTTCTCCACTTTTTCACTTACATGTGTTTCCATTACCATAATATGCATACTTGATAAAAAGAGTTCGGGAAATTTCAATTAAAAGTGAGGGAAAAGTCTACTATATGTAAATCAAGAGTTTATTTCAACCTAAACATCCATATTTCATCTTAAACCACAACAATACCACAATATCTTCTTCAAAGCAAAGAAATACAAGGTTAAAGGTAACCTTACCTCGATGATCAAGCATAATAGCAAAGCTTCTAGGAGAATCCTTTACAAATCCAAATTTCAATTGGTAGGAAAGTACTATTTTCAAGTCTTTTTCACTTTTTGATAAGCAATCTTGGCCAAATCTTAGTGAAATGGAAGATATTTGAGGATGAGAGTATAGGGTTTTCGGGAATGAAGAGAGAGGAGGGAAGATGGAAAAGAAAAAGTTAAAGAAATGATCTAGAATGTCCTTTTTAAATTGCTGATATTGCGTAGACCACTCGAGCGCAACTTTCTACGCTTGAGCATAAGACACAAACTCAGAGGGATCGCTCGAGCGACAAATCCTTCGCTCGAGTGTAAAATGACAAGTCCCATAAGTTTTTTAGAGCTACAGTGAAACAACTGGGAGCCAACATTCTCTGCTCAAGCACAACTTCCTGCGCTTGAGCGATCCGCCTGTAAACTCATGAGATTCTAAGAGCTACAATTCTCCACTCGAGCATAACTTCCTTCGCTCGAGCGAGCACCTGGAACAAAATGTCACACCAAGAATGCTTAAAAGATCATGAGAATGAAAACATGCACTTGAAAGTGCTTTTCAAAAGTTGCTAAAACAGGACAATTTGCTCCAATGCACCTTTGGTTGCTCTGCTCGAGTAGTCTGCATGGTCTGCAAAAGTACTAGATTGTGTCAAAGTAGGCTTGAGCGGTCACTTGGTCGCTTGAGCAGCGTGTAAAGAAAAATGGAGTTCGCTCGAGCGAAAACTTAGTCGCTCAAGCTAAATGCAATGCTTTGCAAAAATACTAGGAGCTTGCTAAGTGCACTCAAGCGACGACTTCATCACTCGAGCAATGAGGCCAAATTCTGGGTTTTCCATATCAGAATTAAGTTCCAAAAATTTGAATTTAACTTTCGAAAGCTTGCATGGCTAGACTAATTACATGGAAACACTTAGGGGGAAAAAAAAAAAAAAAAAAAACACACACACACACACACACACACACACACACACACACACACATGAATATAAAACCAAATTAAAGCCATGAGTTCAAAGAAACATCCTACATTTACAAAATTGAAATCAAAACTTTCATGCAGGTATAGAATTGATTTCAAACTCTTTCCAAAACCTTCAAAACATGAAATTAAACTCTTAAAACTTGTAATTCTTTGATGCATGCATAGCTCAACTCCCAATTTCAACAAGAATGTCAAAACTCGTGTTCAAAATGTAAAAATGTGATGGAATTATGCATGCATGTAAGCTCTAGCCTCAATTTCATCATCTATTAACTCATTTCTTGTGATTAAGCTCATAGTCTTCATGAATTCATCTACTAAGTGAGTTATGGCCAAGAATTGAGGTTGGATTCTATACCTAGAATCTCCAATTAAGCTTGTTCTTGCAAAAACTTGACTTCTTCTTCTTAATTCTTTAATCTTCCAAGCAATTCTTCAAGTTCTTTAGCTCTCTCTCTCTCTAAAATGATCTCACTTACTCTCTAGACTAGCTCTACCAGAATTTTTGAGATCAAAGATGTAATAAGAATGAATTTTAACTCTACCTAGCATATATATAGGATTAGATTAGGTTAATTAAATATACTAAAGGCTAACTAATCTACTTTAATTCTAATTATTTTAGTCTAAATCAAATTTTAATTAAACTTTCCAAATGGTTCTAAATATTCCAATAAGCTTGTTAAACCTATCAATTTATGTTTTTGAATTCATTAAGACTTTCAATTTCTAATTCAAGGTATGCATTCTAACAGATATTTTAAAATCAAATAGATATACACAAATTAAACACATAATTATATAAATTCTTTTAATAAAATAATATGCAATAATGATATGCACATTGGGGTCATCACACTTTCCATTGTGGAGTCAGACTTTATACAACAAATTGTTGAAATCCATTCCCCAAAACCCATTCTATAGCGAGTTGAGTTAAAACCGGACCTTTTTGTATTCTTTGGACCAGGATCCGATGATCATGGTTGTTATTTATACTCCTTATTGTCTTATTGTAGTGTGGCATTGGTTGTTCGGAGTTGTCAGTTGTGTTTTGAACAGGTTGGAAGTTAGTTTTTTTAGAAGAGTTTATGCCTGCTTCTCTTTAAATTTGCTTGAGCAGCTTTGGTTCCTTCCAGTATCTATGTTCGTAGTTTGAACTTCTGGGAAAAGGTGTTCTTCACTCGAGCCAGGGGTTGGTTGCTCGAGTGGTATTCTATGTTGGACGCTCAAGTGGTATTTTGTGTCTGATGCTCACGCGATCTTTCTTTAGCTTGAGCAGTCCCTTATAAGTCTGAACTGTCTGGAGCGAGATCATTGTGCACTCGAGCCTTTAGTTGGTCGCTCGAACGGTTCTTTGTGTCTGACGCTCGAGCGCTGTTTTGGTCACTTGAGCGATCTGTGCGTATATCAGTATAGGAAAAAGATATTTTCTATCACTTTTTGATCTCTCTCTCTCTCTCTCTCTCTCTCTCTCTCTCTCTCTCTCCCCCTCACTCACTCACTCTCTCAAAGTTAACTTTACCAAATTTCTTCACACTCTCTCTCTAGTTCTTGTCTAAACACCTCTATACATTGAAATTCGTTCATCACACCACTATAGTGTTTTGGAGAAAACTGTAGAGCTCCTAAAGGTAAACGTTTTGATCGAAAAGGTTTATATTTTTTGCTCTGTCAAAAGTTAGGTCTTGTTCTTCTCTCGATCTACTCTTGAGGTAGGTATTTCTCCAACCTCATTGTGTGATTCTTAGCCTCATTATGTATTTCTTGAAAAGTGCAGTAATTTGGGAGTAGTGGGTTTCATTTAGGGTTTGGTTTTGAGAGTATAAAAGAGGGGTTTTCAAATGAATTCATGAAAAATGTTGTGGAAATGAGTTTATTGTTAAGTTGTGTTGGAACATTGGAAATTTCTTCCTCAAATGTGTTTTTGAAAGGAAAAGGTGTTTTTGTTGGAAATCATTCAGTGTGTTTGGTTTCAGTTTTCTGAATTTAGTTTTCAAAAAATTGCATTTTTTTTTTCTTTTTTTTTCTTTTAGTGAATATTTTTTAAATTTTAAGCAATTTTTTTTACCTTATTTGTGAAAAAATATTTTAAAAATTTAATAAATACACAAAAATATGAAAAATGTACTGAATTTTTGTTTTTGTTTTTGTTTTTTTTTTCTTGTATTTTTGGTATTTAGTGAATTTTTTACAGATTTTTTTTTCACAAATATTATACTTTCTAAGTTTATTTATGGTAGGTGTCTAAAAAAAAAAAATGTTTAAAATATTAAAAAAATTCAATGAAAACAAAAAATACGAAAAACGAAAAAGTAGAATTTTCTGAAATGTGAATTTTGAAAACTAGAAACAAATAGAGTGATTCGTTTTCAATAAAGAACAAAGGGAATGATGTTGAGTTTTTGAAAAAAAAATAAAAAAATGGATGTATCTATTGATGATGAAGTGGAGCTAGATATGTAATATCACTTTTGTATTGAGATTATGAAATTATAATTATTGTTGAAAATTTATCTGTCGTATAGAGATATTTGTTTTGGGCTATCGGTGGAGAATAACTTTGACTGTTGTATAAATTTTATAAGAATTAGGTTACTTGAAACCAATTATTCATACATTTTCCATTGAACATTGTTTCATATTCATACATTGAAAATGTATCGTTTTGAGAAAAAAAAAGAAAAGTGAATAGCTTGGTGAATCTAATGAGGGGGTGTTGTTGAAGTATTATATGTGTTGGCCTTTGTATCCTTGGTGAAAGTCCAAAAATCCATGTGGTTTGGTGCCGATCCTTTCGGTTAGTACTTGTAAAATGGCTTTGGCAGTGCTTGTATAGCCTACTAGCAGATACATAATTAGAGATCCCCAGTGTTGTGTATTCACTACCCCATTTTCTGGTTTAAAAAGTATTGTTTTACGAATTAATTTATAATCATGACATTGTATTGTTTTGAAAGAGAAAGTTTAATGTTTTGGTAAATAACATGCATATGCATTCGCCATATGACTTTGTTAAGCATCATGCAGTGTGTTCAAGTATTCTCCATGGGGCTGTGGCTCACCTTTGTGGAAGCCAACTTTCAGGAGTTGATGGTATACCTCTGCCAAGGACTTAGCTTTGGAGGATCGTGGAGCTAAAGGCTTTTTTTTTCTTTATTTTATTGTAAATACCTTTTGTACAAGCCTCGGGCTTTTTATTTGTTTTGGGCTTGACCCACTTTTGTTGTAACCAAGCATCGTCTTGAAAATATGTAGCCATTAAGGCATAAATTTATATGTATTTCTTTTTGTTTCAAGTTATTTGTACATGTCATATGCTATAGATTTAGGTTCTATGATTTATGAATGTATACATGTATATGAAGTCTTTTGTACTGTTAAAGAGAATCAATGAAAGTTAATATCTTATAAGTTTTCTCTTTTCCATTGTATGTCATGAGGTGGTTAGTTGTTATGATTTTGGAGCGTTATAACTTGGTATGAGAGCTTATCGGGTTTGAATACTTTGGGCTCGTGGGAAGTGGTTATTACCAAAATGGGTTTGTCTCGCTAGATAATGATAGACATATACATGGTATGCTATGTGATAACATGTTTATGTGATTAAGTGAGTATGGAATTTATGTATCCACGAGTTTCTAGAAGCCCCATCAGAAGAGCACTTGATCACTACTTATTCTAACAGGAACTCTGGCAATGTTGCAAAATGATCATTATCTAGAAAACAAATTCACTTGTGAATACGTGATTTGGTGCTTACGTGGAGTGAAATTAATGTGTAGTCCACTGTCTTAGGGCATGTGTGAATTAGTTAAGGCATATTGTGAATGTACTAAATTTTGTATTACTTTTATTAGTATGTCAAGATGTAAACATGGTGGTAGGTGTAGCAGGCCTAGCCGGCAGGAAGTGCGAATTCTAGATGAAATTCTGGCACAAGAAAATGGAGTTAGTCAGGTGAATGCGACCAAGCCAGCAAGACAGGAAGCCATAGGCGCCTTAACCTGTGAAATGGCAGGAGCATTGAGGGAATCCATGGACATTCTCAGAGCTGAGAATCAAGTCCAGGCCCATGTTGCGGAGACAAGGCTATCTTTTTTGAAGAAGGAGTTCTTTAAGTCAAATCTAAACCAGTTTAATGGGGATCCAAAAGAGCCACTGAAGGTCGATGAGTGGCTTGAGCAGATAGTGAAGACCTTTGAGATGCTTGGCATAGAAGATGATGGTTTGAGGGTGACCTTGATAGCCATTCAGCTGAAGGGTGATGCAGGTCAATGGTGGAAGTTTACAAGGGGTCATATTGGGGTGACTTGGAAGCTTTCATTACTGCCTTCCAAGACAAGTTTTTACTACCCACAACGAGGGAGAAGTTGAGAAAGCAATTTCTGAAGCTCAAGTAGTTGAGCACACCTGTGGCCGAGTTTGAAGTAGCATTCACTAGCCTTTCGAGGTTTGTACTGGAATTTATGGCAACAGACGAACGTCGTTGTGTCGAGTTCAAGAAGAAATTGTGGACCAAGCTTCTTTTCAAGGTGGCCAAGTCTATGATTCGGGATTATGGACGCCTTGTCGAATCGGCAGTGCATTTGGAGGTGGTGATTTAGGTGGAGGAAGAGTAGATGAGAAGCTCGAAGTAGAGAGGGCATGTGTCTTAGGGGATACAAGGGACAACAAGAGGCAGAAAGATTCTACCCTACAACAGTCCCAAGCCTTGTAGTCCAGGTCCACTTTTCATGTACCAAGTTCAAGTTTAGTAAAAGGTAACCAGGGTGGGTTCACGTGCTTCAAGTGTGGTCAGTTGGGCCAAAAGTCACCTACTTGCTTGTAGAGATGATGAGGGCAACAGTTTGCTCCGTCTTCGAATTGTTCTCAAAGTTAGGGCCAAAGGAGAGGGCAGCTGCCTACCTATTATCAGTGTGGGTAGGCTGGGAATTTGAGGAGCTTTTGCTCTTAGTCAAGTGGCACATTTGGTGCATTTAGTTCGAGGCAGACTCATCAGCCAACTCAATCCGTTAAGGCCTCGAGGGCTAACTAGGGAGCCACTTCGGCTTAGTCAGTTCTTCAAGCTTATACTGCGAAGGATAAGCAAGTTGATCAGAGGCCTCTGGGGAATGTGTATGCTGTGACCACATTGGACCAATTACAAGTACCTCTTATTGTGTGAGGTAACTTTTTGCTATTTAATTCCTTAGCCAATGTGTTAATTGATACTAGTGCATTTCATTCCTTCATTTCGTCTTCTTTTGCATCCGCTTTAGGGTTGAAGTTTGATCAGTTGGAGTATTCTTTATTTATTAAGACGCCTATTGGGGGTAGAGTGGCATTGGGTCTTGACATGCATGTTTTTTACGTGATTATGGGTATAGATTGGTTGACTTATTTTTGGGCTTTGATAGATTTCCATCGTTAGAGGGTGTTAGTTTGTATGCCATCAGGAGAGTGTTTCTACTTTCTATATGATTGGAGTGGCAATCTTATTCATTCGTTATATCACTGTAAGGATTGAGGAGAGTTGAGTTTACTTTTTTCCATCTTAGTAGCTAATGAGGGCAGTATGGTCCGGAGTGAATTTCCAAGACTAGTTCGAGAGTATCTGGATGTCTTTCCAAAGGATCTCACAAAGTTACCACTACATAGAGAGGTTAAGTTCTCTATCCATTTAGCGCCAGGCATGACTCCTATTTCCATGGCACCATATAGGTTTGCACTAGCCAAGTTATGTGAGTTGAAGGTACAGCTCCAAGATTTCTTAGATAAGCGCTTTATTTTCCATAGTACCTCGCCTTAGGGAGTACCAGCTCTCTTTGTAAAGAAGAAAGATGGCACATTGCAACTATGCATTGATTATCAAAAGTTAAATTGAGTAATTGTTAATAACAAGTACCCGTTATCGTGAATAGATGATCTATTTGACCAGTTAAAGGGGTCGCATTGGGTATCACCAGTTGAGGGTGAAGGAGGATGATATTTAGAAAATAATATTCCGCACACAGTATAGCTATTACGAGTTCATTAGCCTTTTGGGCTAACCAATGCACTAACATCATTTATGGACTTGATGAGTCAAGTCTTTTGTGAGTTCCTAGATCAGTTCGTGGTCATGTTTGTCGATGACATCTTAGTCTACTCACCTTTCGAGAAGGAACACATAGAACACTTGTAGGTTGTCCTTGAGTTGCTTAGAGCACATAATTTGTATGCTAAGTTCAGGAGGTGTGAGTTTTGGCTCAACAAATTAGGCCATGTGGTGTTTGGGGAAGGAGTGACTGTAGATTCATCTAAGATAGACATAGTAAAAGATTGGGAATAACCTAAGAATGCCTTTGAGATCTGAAGTTTCTTGGGCTCAGTCGAGTATTATCGACATTTTGTGAAAGGTTTCTATAGCATGTCTTCGCCGTTGGCTATGTTGATGAGAAAAGGAGTTAGATTTGTGTGGAGTGAGGCTTGCAAAAAGTCGTTCCAAGAGCTTAAGGTTAGATTCACCACTGCCCCAGTTTTGATTATTTTGGAGAATGGTTTGGGTTATTCGGTTTATTATGATGCATTTTGAGAAGGTTTGGGTTGTGTATTGATGCAATAAGGGAAAGTTGTAGCCTATGGTTTACGGTAATTGAAAACCCGTGAGAGAAATTATCCTATGCATGACTTAGAGCTAGCAGTGATCTTCATCTTAAAGATCTGGAGGCATTATCTATACAGGGAGAGATTTGAGGCGTGTTCTGATCACAAAAGTCTAAAATATCTATTCTTAGAAAAGGACTTGAATTTGAGACAGAGGAGATGGATGGAGTTGTTAGAGGATTACGATTTTGAGTTGAATTATCATCCAGGGAAGGCTAATGTAGAGGCCAATGCTTTGAGTAAAAAATCTGTGAGTAGAGTAACGAGTATTGGTATTTGGAAGTGGGAGATGTAGGGTGCTATCAACGAGTTTGACTTGCACCTTGGCGAGTTGATTGAGGTTGTCACTCTATTTACTGCAGTTGTACAACTTACCTTAGTTAGTCGAGTTATAGAGGCACAACAATGTGATCACGAAGTAGAGACTATCCGAAGGAAGATCTCTAATAAGAAGGTAAAGAAGGGTTTGAATGTTCATTTGAATTTGAGTGTGAGATATCTAGATCGCTTTTTTGTACCAGAGTCTTGTAGATAGGAGGTATTTTGAGAGTTTCATCATTCACACCTTGCGGTACACCTAAGAGGCACAAAAATGTATCATGACTTTGCTACCAATTTTGGTGGAGGGAGATGAAGAGAGATGTTGCCATGTTTGTTTCAAGGTAGCGTACTTGTCAACAAGTGAAGTTCGAGCATCAATGACCACCGGGTTTGTTGTAACCCTTACCTACAGCCAAGTAGAAGTGAGAGCATATCATGATGGATTTTGTTGTGGGTCTTCTGAGGACTCAACAAGGTAATGATGTCATGTAGGTAGTAGTCGACCGGTTAACCAAATCTGCACCCTTTATACCTATGTGCACGAGTGACTCGGTAAACTATCTTGCCGACCTGTATGTTAGAGACATAGTGTGACTTCACAGGGTCCTAATGACTATAGTCTTAGATAAGGATCCGCGTTTTATGGTTCGATTGTGGCAGAGCCTATAGGGTGCCATTGGTACTAAGTTGACTTTTAGCACTGCCTATCATCTTCAGACTAACGAGTAGTTCAAGTGCACCATTCCAATTTTAGAGGACATGCTTTAGGCTTGCGTTCTCGATTTCAAGGGGTCATGGGAGAGGCATTTGCCTTTGGTAGAGTTTGCCTATAATAATAGTTTTCAAACGAGTATTGGTATGGCACCTTTTGCAGACCTGTATGGCCAATCGTGTAGATCTCCTGTGTGTTGGGCCGAGGTGGGTAACACATCTATGTTAGGTCTGAAATTAGTTTGTGAAATGTTGGAGAGGATCGCACTTATCTGTAAGAGGTTGGTTTCGGCTCAAGTTGTTAGAAGAGTTATGCCGACAGAAGCAAGAGACCTTGTCTTTTGAGGTGGGGGATCACGTATTTCTTAAAATCTCGCTGAGACAGGGTTTGATTAGATTTGGAAAGAGTGGGAAGTTATCTCCCAAGTTTATTGGGCCCTTTGAAATTCTAAAGCAGATTGGGAAGATAGCTTATCGTTTGGCCTTGCCATCCCAACTTTCCAAGGTTCATGATGTATTTCATATATGTATGCTCCAGAAGTATGAGCCTGATCCTTCACATATGTTAGATTGGACCGATTTAGAGGTAGATGAGGATGCCTCGTATGAAGAGAGATCGGTTCGAGTGTTAGATACTTAGGATCAAGTCTTGAGGGGCAAGACTATCCCATTGGTTAAGGTGTTATGGCAACACCATGAAGTTGAGAAGGCAACTTAGGAGCGTGAGGTTGAAGTCCGTGTGAAGTACCCGGACTTGTTTATCGATGTTTGAATCTTTTAGTACTAGATTTCACTTGAGTTGTAATATATAAACATTATGAATGTTTTGGAGGATTGTAATCATAGTGTTTTGGAATGGATTGCTATGTCTATCTACTGTTAGTTAACATGAGTTATTGTTGTCGTTAATGATTTACTGTGTTGTTATTGTATTGGTTAAATTTCGAGGATGAAATTTCCTAAGTGAGGAAGATTATAGCGACTCAGGTTAAAACCTGACGCTTTTGTATTCTTTCGACTGGGATTCGGTGATCATGGTTGTTGTTTATACTCCTTGTTGCCTTCGTGTAATGTGGGGTTGGTTGTTTAGAGTTGTCGATTGTGTTTTGAACAGCTTAGGAGTTAGTTTTTTTAAAAGAGTTTATGCCTATTTCTCTTCAAGTTCGCTCGAGCGGTTTTTTGCAGTCTGAACTTCTGGGAAGGGGGTGTTCTTTGCTCAAGCCATGGATTGGTCGCTCAAGTGACATTCTATGCCTGATGCTCGAGTGGTCTTTCGTTAGCTCAAGCAGCCTCTTGCAGATCTGCACTACTGGGAGGGGGTCATTGTGTGCTCTATCCTTGAGTTCGTGTTTGAGTGGTTCTTTGTGTCTAGTGCTCAAGCGCTGTTTTGGTTGCTCTAGTAGTCTGTGCGTATATTACTACAGGAAAAAAAAATCTTTTCTATCACTTTTTTATCTCTCTCTCTCTCTCTCTCTCTCTCTCTCTCTCAAAGTTAACTTTACCAAATTTCTTCACTCTTTCTCACTAGTTCTTGTCTAAAAACCTTCATACACTCAACTTCGTTGGTTTTGCTACCATAGTGCTTTGGAGAAAAGTGTACAGCTCATAAAGATGAACATTTTGATTGGAAAGGTTTCCATTTTTGCTCCATCAAAAGTTAGGTCTTGTTCTTCTCTCCTTCTACTCTTGAGGTAGGCATTTTTCCAACCTCCATGTGTGATTCTTAGCCTCATTATGTGTTCCTTGAAAAGTGTAGTGATTTGGAAATAATGGGTTTAATTTAAGGTTTGGTTTTGTGAGTGTAAAAGAGGGGTTTTAAAATGGATTCATAGAATGTTGTGGAAATGAGATTGTTGTTAAGTTGTGTTGGAACATTGGAAATTTTTTCTTTAAATGTGTTTTTGAAAGGAATAGATGTTTTGTTGAAAATCATTAGTTTTAAACTAAGAATAAAGGGAAAGATGTTGAGTTTTTTAAAAGATAAAATGGATGTATCTGTTAATGATGACAGTGGAGTTGGATATATATTATAACTCCCATATTGAGATTATGAAATTATAATTATTGTTAGGAATTTATCTTTTGTGTAGAGATATCTATTTTAGACTATCGGTGGAGGATAGCTTTGATGTTGTAGAAATTTCATGAGGATTAGGTTAATTGAAACTAATTGCTCATATGTCCTGCATTGAACATTGTTTCATATTCATACATTGAAATGTATCGTTTTGAGAAAAAAGGATCATTATATTGGTGAAACTGGTTAGGAGGTGTGGTTGTGGTATTATCTATGTTGGCCTGTGTATCATTGATGAAAGTCTAGAAACCCACGTAGTTAGGTTTCGATCCGTCTGGTTAGTACTGGTAAAATGTCTTTGGTAGTACTTGTATAGCCTACTAGTAGATTCGTACCTAGAGATTCCCAGTATTGTAGATCCACTGTCATGTTTTCTGATTTAAAAGGCATTGTTTTACGAATTGATTTATAATCATGACATTGCATTGTTTTGAAAGAAAAATTGTAATTTTTTGGTAAATAGCATGCATATGTATTCACCATATGACTTTTTTAAGCATTATAAAGTGTGTTCAAGAATTCTTTACTAGGTTTTAGCTCACTCTATATGGAAACCAACTTTCAGATGCTGATGGTATGAATTCGCTAAGTACTTAACTTGGGAGGATTGTGGAGTTGAAGTCTTTTTATTTTTTTATTTTTTTTTATTGTAAATACCTTTTGTATAAGCCTCAGGCTTTTTACTTATTTTGGGCTTGATCCACTTTTGTTGTAACCAAGTATCGTTTTCAAAATATATACCCAATAAGGCATAAACTTATTTATATTTCCTTTTGTTTCAAGTTATTCATAGATGTCATATGCTATAGATTCAGGATTTGGGATTTTATGAATATATACATGCATATGACATCTTTTGTGCTATTAAAGAAAATCAATGAAATGTTAATATCTCGTAAGTTTCCACTTTTCTATTGTATGTCATAAGGTGGTTAGTTATTATGATTTTGGGGCATTACACATTCTATCTCTCGCATCCACCCCCTCTCTCTCTCTCTCTCTCTCAAATACTTTACGTATTGAACTGGCCTCTTTCTTCTAGATCTTCATCGTCCTCCATCACCGCTTACCTGACCAGTAGGGATATAACAAAGACTACTCCTTCACCGGTAGATATCTGTCATTCATACACAGATCTGAGCCATTTTCTTCAATATACACACCATTACTCTATCTCTCTCTCTCTCTCTCTCTAGAGAGCATCAATGGAGGTCGTGACAATGGCCTCACACTTCTTCCCTACTACCACCGCGACTCGCATGCTATCTTCATCCACCAATAGCTCACCCAAGCCACATCTCCATCTCTCACATCGATGGCATTGGCTCTTCTTCCTCATCTTCTTCCTCTATTGCCACAGATTAACCATCGATGATATTAGATTAGCTACTGACGATCTCCTTCTCCCACATCTTCTCCCTCCGCCTCACAACCTGCTCCCTCGACGTCGAGATCTTAGTCACTAAGGAAGTAAAACGATGGTGATGGCATCTAGGGCCACGACGGCAATTGGTCTACTTGAGGCACCGCTTCAAAACCAACATCATCGCATTGGGATTGTTGTGTATATAGCAGCGACAACGGCAAATCTACGAGAATCTCAGATCTCAGAGTTGGCTTAACGATTTGATTCGACTCAGCTCTTGACTCACCTACTCAGAGAACATCGCGTCCTTGCGATAGTGAAGATAACAAAGGTGGGACCCAAAACCAGCACCACTATTTTCACAAGTTCGGAAGGTTCTTTTATAGAAGCTCCTCTGTTGAACTGTGATAGGTTTTGATTCGAGTGTCAGTGATGAGAGCTTCATCAGGAGAGAGAGTACAGAGATGTTCAAGTGTATTATCAGGGTTTTTGATGACGATGAATTTGAGGATTTAGTGGTTGATTCATACTAGTGAACTCTCTGATTTTACACAAACAAGAGTGAGATTTTTATATCAGAAAACCAGAATCATCGCTTGGTGTTAGATCATTTCTTGTTTTTGAATTCTTCATTTTGGTCTAAGGATTACATTTCTCGAAGCTATTTACTATACTTCTATCGTTCCAGAGAATAGATGTAGGATTTCAAAGTCTGAAACTTAGATTTGGATGATGAATTCATTCTTATTAATGAAAGAGAGAGAGAGAGAGAGAGAGAGAGAGAGAGAGAGAGAGAGAGAGATATCTATAGATTTGATCTTTGAATATACTAAATCTGATCTGTTGAAAAATATCTATTTCAATAGATAAAAAAATTGAATTGCTATTTTAACAGATAAAAATTGAAAAATTATGATAAGAATTTGAATAGATAAAGGAAAAAAAATTAAACATATAATAAAATTTGGATAGATATTTCAACAAATAAGGAGGAAAAATGAACAGATAGTCAAAATTTAAATAGATAGTAAAAAAAGTCAATAGATAAAAAAATAGTCAACAGATAAATTAAGGAAGTTACATTGAAAACAAAATATCCTCCAAAACCAACAAAAGGATTTCTCACCAAACTATTTCACAAATAATGGACCGCTTACCAACAGAAAATATCCACTGCACCTAATGCCGTATACCCTCCTTGGTTTTGATTTTTCACCAATTTTCTCTTTAATTTTTATTAACTATCTGTTGAAATTTTTATTCTATCCATTGAAGTTTTTATTTTATTTTATCTGTTGAAATATGTCTTAAATTTTTCTCATCTATCCAAATTATTTTGGTCTATCTATTGAATTCGCCTAGACTATTTCTCTTATTTGTTGAAATCTTTTTTTATCTATTTAATTTTTTGAACTAATCTTAAACTATTTGTTCAATTTTTTGAACCTATCTTAATTAATTTGTTCAATATTTGAGCTTTTTAGAGTGATCTGTTCAAATTTTTTTCAAGTGAAAGAAAAAAAGAACACACACCCACACACACCCAAAGATGACACATTGCTTGTTTAAATTATTTCTTTGTAGTCCATCAATTTCTTAATTAATTTCAATTTTAACCCTTGAACCAAAAACATGTGTCAACCGGAAACTCGCAAACCCTTAATTGAACCAGGAAACTCAGGAACCATTTCTAAAACCCTAATAATAATTAAATTAATTTTCTAAGTATATTTTCCACACAGAAACCCTAAATTTCTAGTTCTCAATACAATTTGTCGTTTAATTCAAAACAAAGAAACTTTAACCAAATTAAAATTCTAGACATTAAATAAATTAAATACTACATTTAAATAAATGTTCAAATTCATAAATTAAAGCCAAAGCCCTCACATTTTAATCAAATTACAAATTGACCCCAAGTTAGTACTATTATATATACATACTTGTACTTTTCTTAAATAAATAATTTTGTACACAAAATATCTTCATATTGTACACAAATAATCAAAAGAAATCCCCTCAAATCCACTCCCCAAAGCTGGCTATGCTATGCATATATACATGTGTGATGCCCTTTTGGAGACAAATTGCTTGATTTAGGGAAGAAAAATTGACCTAGGGTACAAATATTATTAGATATATATATATATATTGTACATGTGACCAATTCAACTTTGATTAATCAAAACCATAAGTAGATCATGTTTAAAGGTGTAATTAAGGCTCTAATCATCATACATTCCATTCCATCCTAACTAAATCCAAGCCTATTCAATTGAATTGAAACTAAGGACACTTTGGACTTTTCACCATTCCTTTCTTTCTATAAATACACCAATTCTCACTACACTTTTGAGCACAAAACACACTCATACACTTACATATTTGGCTATGAGAGAGAGAGAGAGAGAGAGAGCTTTGGTAGTAGAGGAGAGAAGAACCTTATGACAACTCTTCAACTAGGCAACCAGTAAACCACAACACAACTCTCTCTTTTATTTTCCTTTTTCAAATACATGTTATTAGAGGTTTAAAATAATATTTTAAGATGTGTTGTAATGGTGTTCCTGTGTTAAATTGAAAAGAATTAAGCCTTATTTCACCCTTACTTGTATTTTCTCAAAATTGGTGTAAAACTATCTTTTCTACACCTATCTCTCATAATTTCTAAAGAAACGCCTTCAATCTAAATTTTTGAGTTTAATATATACTATTTAACATGTTTTTATTATAAAACAAGTGAAAGATTATTCTTGACCTCGGTTTTATGTCAAAAACTTCCTTAAAGAGTTATCTTTCAAGGAAAATTGGTTTCATTGAAAAAGAGTGAGCTGTTTGTAAGAAAATCCGATTTTTGTAACGGTCGACAAATCTGGATAGCACTGGAGTGTTTCTTAAATAACTAAAAATCTAGAAAAGCTATTCCATTTACGAGAAATGTTCTGAAAACTAGATAAAATTCTTTACAAACCATAGAAAGGCTAGGCTCAAGAAAAAAATCTGAAATGGTCCTTTTGATTTTAATCTTTAAATGGTACTGAATCTGGAAATTTAATTTTGCATTGGTGTTTTATGCTCTTGTCTTCATGAATATGCTTATTAATATATGATCAAGTCTTGGTATAATATTACATACGTCATGGTTATATACCTTTTATTTTAGTCCTTCATACTTATGCAAATTTATTCCTTTATTTTTTTTATTTTTTTACTTATTTTCTTGTGCTAACTAGCTTAAAACATTAATCTAAACGGAAAACTTATTGGGGTGGCTAATGGGTTTCGATCACATGAGTATTGTTATGAGATAAAGTTATGTTCAAATTGAATTGGTACGTGTTCTCTTTTGAAAGTTAAAGTCTTGTACAAGTGGTTGTTTCGGAACCCTTGAATGGAGCGATTGTATTCGGACCTTAGGTGGTTTGGTGTGAGGAGGGAATGGGCAATGCCTTATTTTTCCATCTCTTTTAAGGCCCTGCTGTTGGTGCCACGCAGTATATAACCATTGGTAATCATTCGAGGTAAGGTTTGTAACAAAGTAGCAAAAGAGGGGGCATACTGAATAATCCGCGTCCGATTCTTGTGGTTGAGAGGATGAAATCTCTTTGGGGGATTTCTAGAGTACTAACATCTAACCTTGTAACCCTTGTTATTTTCTTGAATATCATGTTTCTTTCCCTATTGTTATAATTGTTATTGTGTATTGGAATGGAAAAAAAAAGGGACAGGGTGTGTGTGCGTTTACTGGGTATTTAAAGCTCATAGCGTTTTATGCTTGGTATCAAAGGAACATATGAGACTGACGAAGAGTCAAAGACATTTAAAGACTTGTGTCTGTTTTAGAGAAAGTTAGAAGCCATGTTGCTTTTGAGTTTATTGGTGCTTGTATTTTTGGATTGCAATAGTAACAGAACTCATTTTATAATTTAAGATTTGAAACATTGTAATTATTATTTGCTTTTGTAATCCTATGCATATCTCCATGTTACTAATGAGACCTTGTGTTAATACCTCTTAAGATTTGTAAAAAAGATAGCTTGTATCTAAGGTGGTTGGACTTAGAAGGTAGGTTATATTGACTCCTCTAACCTTCCTTGGATCTTACTTGGCTATTGACCAAAGGACTCTTTAGTGATGTTACCCTAACCCTTAGAGTAGAATTTGGGGCATCACAGTTTTAATGTCAAAAGTTTGAGTTTTCGTCTCCATCTATATTGGGGATTTGGTCGTCTCTTTCTTTAGATTTGAGGTAGAGATTTTTTTAATGTTTTGCATGGTATTTAACCTCGTTATGTGCTTTTTGAATAGAATAGTATTTTGAATGATTTGGACTTGATTTTGAACTGTTTTGGTTCGTTAATGAGGGGTTTTCGGGTTGTTTCCTTAAAAATGTTGTTGGGATTGTTTATAATAATGGATGGAGTGGAATTTTAGGGAAATAGTTTTGAAAAGAGAAGTATTTAAAGAAACATATGTTATGTTGAAATTATGGAAATCCTTGGGAATTTTTGATTGGAACAAAGATGGAAATTGATGGGATTTTGAGACAAGGTTGTGATTCTTGTTCAAATTGGAAAAAAAAGGAGTTTAGACATGTGATTGTTACTCTTATGATGAAATTATAGAATTATGAATTATATCTATTTCCTTGAAATCTTTATATATTGAATAGAAATATTTATTTTGGCTATCGGTGGAGGATAGGATTGATTGATGTAGCAATTTCATGAGAACTAGGTTAACTGGAACCCAATCACCCATGTATTTCATTTGAGCATCGGTTTTATAACTGTGCATTGACAAGTATTATATTGGAGAAAAATGGGCAAATATAGTTAGGGGGTGTGATTGTGGTTATTTATATTGGCCTATGTGTCCTTAGTGAAAGTCTAGAAATCCGCGCGGTTAGGTGTCGATCCTTCCAATTAGTATCTGTAAAATGGTTTTTGGCAGTACTTGTGTAGCCTAATTGCAGACATGTACCTAGAGATTCCTACTGTGTGTATTTACTGCCTTGTTTTATGTTTTGGAAGCAATGGTTTATAAACAATGGTATAAACTTGGCACAACATAGTTTTAAAAAAGAGAAAGTGCATGCTTTATGATAGCATTTCCATATGCATTCATCATATGGATTTGTTAAGCATCATTGTGACACCTCTAAGAACGCCACGTCTTATAAATATATCATTGTCCACATATGAATACCTCATATCAAAATATGAAGTGATAAGATGGAAACCTTAGAAGATATCTACAGAAACTTGGAAATAAAAATATGCCCTAATGAAAACTTAAAAAAATAAATAGTTGAAAGATTGTTAAGAGATAGGGGGAATACCTTAAGCTTAAATTTGTGAATACTAGGATGTGCCTATGCACTAATTGAGGAGCTTAAAGATCTTAGACTAATATACTCATCATTTTAATACCATATGTCATTTTGTTAATCGAGAATCAAGTAGGATTAGTGAACCCTAATCAAGATTAATTAAGCTAAGAATGATTAAGTTAAACCTTGATTAATTAGAGACTAACCTTGAGTAATTAAACTAACAATGTAATTAAGGACTAACCATGATTAGTAAAACGATGCTTCGTTAATTAAGCCAAATGAAGAGAATTAACCAATTAATGAAGTTTGCAACATTTGCCCCACCTTACCGAATAAAAACTGTGGGGGCCGAATTATTATATACTAAGGAAAGCCAAATTTATTTGAAGGAAATCAGGCCAAAGACAATTCGACTCTGTCCAAAGGGCTCTTGAAGCCAAATATACAAATCGGCCGTACAATCAACCATGCAAGGAGCCGAGTAGGAACCGGTACACAACCGGAAGGTCGAATAAGCAATCATATGCTAGATTAAGAGTGGGCCCGACCCCTAGGACCAGAGATTAGTATAAATAGAGGAACATCAACCAAAGAGAGGTATGTGAGAATAGATAAAATAACTTGAGATAGAAGTAAACTTGAGAGTATACTAACTTGTCCGTCGGAGTGCTGATTCCGGCACCCCCGACTGGAGTGTTCATCCCTTTTTTAGGTAGCAATCAGATGATCAAGAACATCTTACTGGATCTTGGTGTATGTGATGACCCATAATTTTTTTTTTTTTTTAAATAGACAGTGCATAATTTAATTAAGTAAATTTTCAGATTTGACTACTGTGTAAATTCTGTGCGAAAACAGTTCGGTTTTGTATTTTTTTAAAATAGTTCTCAGTCTTAGAAAGTTATGAAATTTTCATCTATTGTTCACATACGAGTCTAGCACATTGGGTAAAAAATTCAAAATTTATTGATGAGTATTTATTTTACGAAAATTCGCAGACTGATTGGTGTTCGGTCTAGTGTACAACAGAATTTGAAATTAGAGTTTTTGGTATTTGGACCATGATTTGAGATAAATTTGTTAGGTCTATTTTGGTACATAATTGGACCATGTTTGACCTATGGGTGAGACCCATGATTTAGATTTAATTTAATTTGAGTTTGTATAGTGACTCATGTTTAACTGTTTGGTCCTTTTTAAGTATGTGATTGGTAGTAACCACCATTGGAGTTGTTATTATTTATTATATAGGATTATAATAAATATTTTATAATTGATTTTATGGTGTGTACCATACGGTGAAAAAGTTATATATATTTTATAAAGAATGAAATGTGTATGTATTGTGTAATGAGCAAAATATTATATTTTGTGGTGAGAAAAATTATGTCATTTTATAATTTGTATTATAAATTCTGAGATATTATTACAAAAGTTATATATATATATTTGTTTTAGGAAAAGCCAAGCTTTGGGAAGCAAACCCACGTGGGTTGCTCCCCCTTTTCTCCTTACCATCATTTTCCATTCCTCTTCATTTCATACCATTGCTTTGGTTGGGTTGGCAGAGCCTACTGTGCGTCACCCTCTCTCTCTATCCGTCTCTCTCCCCCTTTCTCTTTTCTCCATTTTTGCTCAAGCTTCAAGCTTGAAATGGGAGTCTTTAGAGTGAGATTTTGCGAAAGTATTGTAAATGAAAGTTGGAGAGCTCGTTGTGATCTTCGCAATGGTGTTCTCGGATTCATGATTGGCGACATTTTCATTTTCAGATTTGCTTTTCTTCATATTAGAGGTAGGACCTTTCTTCATATTCTTACATTAAAGGTATGTTAGGGTTATTTTGAGAAAATATGTCATTATAAGAGGTATTGCATATATATATTTTTTCAAATTTTTGTTTGGTAATTTTTGGAAGAAAAATTAGGTTGAAGTGTTAAGAATATTGTTATTTTGAAATTGATTTGGAAAAATCATCTTGTGTTGGAAATACTTGTTAAAAATCCAAAAATAAAATAAAATTAATAGTTGTATGAGTTGTATCTAACTCATATCATGGTTAGATAATTTATTTTGGGAAAATAATTGTTGAAATATTTATCTCATTTTTTAGTTTTGGAATTTATTTTTGAGAAGAAAAATAAATTGGTGTTGATAAATATGGTGTAAATTGTTAAGTTGATATTATTGAGTTGTTTTGGGATTAAAAACTCTAAAAGTGTTATATTCATGATATTTTATGAAAAGTGATGTGTTGATGATTTAGTCTTTGTTCATTTTTGCGAAAATGAAAGTATGAAATGAGGACTTTTGAACTCTTAATCTTAAAAGTATACCCTTGGGCATATTTCAAAATTTTTGATGTAAATATCATATTGATTAGTTAACTTTAGAAAGGTTGTGAAAATTGTTATTTGAAGAGAATTAGGAAAAGATTGGCTATTTGAGTAGCTTGGCATGAAATATGATTATGCTTGAAAGATGAGCTGGGTTAAGTTATGTTTGGTATTATTTCTTTTGGAAAAATGTGAATATAAGAAAATTACTAATTTAGTGGATTAAATTAGTTTGGCTAAAAGTTTTTATCCTTTATGGTTAAAGGTGTGTTATTGAGATTATACCATAACTTTTAATATAGTAGGATGAAAATGTTAATATTTCATAAGTATGAGATATTGGTGAAATTTATTTTGGTTATCTTGGTTGAAGTGGAGCTAAATTTATTGAAAGTTTTGTGTGAGTCAAGACAATTGAGAAATGGATTTTTGATTTTAATAGTTGAAGTATGCTAATATGTTGCTTTTGAACATCAAATTTATATATGTGAAATTTGAATTGTAAATTGAGGGTTTGGTTAAATTGGGAGTTGATTACCTATAATCTTGCTATTTAATGTACTTTTTGTATATAAAATTACATGCGGATACTTGAAAGTGAGAGAGCTCCAATTTGTGAAAAATCCTAAATGTTAATGTTTTAGGAATTGTTGGATTCTTGAGAAAAGATTTTGTTTGGTTTAAAAATTGAGGTTTTTGATTCGGAAAACACTTATGAAACTTTTGGAACATCGAGTATTAATTACTCCTTTGAAATGTTGAGTTTAATGGAAAGTCATATAAGTCTTGAAAGTTTGTCTTTAAAATGTGGAATATGGATTGTTTCTAAATGTTGGGAATCATGGGAGATTCCAAGTTATGGTTATATGTTGGATTGTATATCCATGTTGTTATCTTTTAAATTAATACATTAGAGATAACTATTTTGACTATTGGTGGAAATTTACCGTATTTACATTAATGAGGGATTTCTTGGAAGGATGAGAAATGTTGGAACTTTGGAAGTTTGAAATATAGTATGTTATAGTTTTGTCTTGAAATGACTAATTGGAAATGTTAATTAACATGTGGAGACTACATGAATGTGGATATTGTTGGATTATCTCTTGGAATTGTATTATGATATTACATTGATAGAGATATGGAATTTGATCACAGTGGAGCCTTGTGTGGTGGAATTGAAATTGGAACTAATCTAATGCATTGTTACATATTGCATTTGCCATCCCATTTCATTGTTATCATGGATTTTGAATTGCAATTGAAAACTATTGTTTTGAGAACGAAATTGTTTTTGGGAAACCAAATCATTTGGTTTTGATTGGGTAAATACGTTGGTAAGTCCGGCTAGGGGGTGTAGTTTGATATTGGTTAAGTTGGCCTGAGTGTCCATGGTGAAAGACCAGAAACCTGAGCAGATAGGTGTCCAGCCTTCCGGTTAATACCGGTAAAAATAACAATTTGGTAGTACTTGTATAGTCTACTTGTAGACACCAGCCTAGGGATTACCTGAGTCGTATTTACCACCTTGGAATTCTATTGAAATTGTTGGATTAATGTATTTTCAAATTGGCATTGTGCACAAGATTTTTAAAAGATGAGAAAAATATTTTGAGCATGACATGGCATATGCATTCATCTCATAAGATTATATAAAATGTATAGAAAGATGACCAAAAAACTCTAGAAATAACTTTTGAGGCATTTCAGAACGGGCTAGGGTTTTGGCACATTCCACAATATGAGAGCTAGGACTTTTATTATCCGGAGCTAGCACTCAAACCAGGGTTCCACCCAACTGGATTAATTGAGATTCCCTTTGATCACACCCTTGAAGTATCAAGAGTAGGAGACACGTTGAGATCACCGTGCTTCACGCTGGGGCAAACAGTTAGCTTTTCCCAAGACAATGACCTAGAAGAGAACCCCGACTGGTCTGGAAACAACCAGTCTTAGATTTGTAATTTGGAATCCTTGGTCATATGTGTGCCAATATATGTGTGCCAATATATGTGTAGTACTTTCTAATGTAACACTAAGAATAGTAGAGGTAAGTGTGATAGCCACACTTTAGCTAACAAGATATAACTTTTTGTATAAAGCCTACTATTAATATATGAAGTTGTGTAATGTGATTTCCTATATCCCTTTGTCTATTGCATGCTTTACTGTCTCAAACACCCTTGGATGATTGAATTTTAACTTCAACATTAGTTAAATTACTCTTAAGAAATTGCCTCCGCATGAAGAACATAACTTATGCCTCACCAAATTATGAACATAATGGTGGATACACGTGCCAACGACTATCCAAAAATGAGCAATAACAACCAAGGCCGTGAACAACAACATAAAAATGTTGTACCTAAGAACCATTACACAGAGGATGGGCTAATGCCTGCAAGAGCTGAAATCCCTAATCATCTTGGAAACCAGATTCTAGAATAATTGGGATAGTTAAGAGGGAATAGACATAATAATAGAACCCATTTTTTCTCCGAGTTTAGAAAGCAGAGGGCACCAAAATCCACCAGAGTACCAGACCCATAGGTAGCAGAGAATTGGCTCTGCTAGATTAAGAAAATGTTAGATACAATGGGAATTACTGAACATGCCCACTGAATTTCTCTAGTTGTATACGAATTGGACAGTGAAGCTGATCACTAGTGCGCATTGATGAAAAGTACTCGCGACATTTTAACCTTGACCTGGGGGCAATTCAAGGCATTATTCCTGAAGAAGTATTTCCTGAACACCATCAAGTAGGAATGGGTTTTGGAGTTCCAGAGACTGGAGCAAGGCAACATGACCGTGGCACAATATGCTGCAAAGTTTGAGATGTTGGCTCGCTACACCACTCGATATGCAGAAAATAATAAAGAGAAGAGAAGAAAATTTGAATAGGATTTGAATCAAATAATTAGAGGAAGAGTCTTACCTCAGTGCCTCTGATCATACGCTGCAGTAGTACACACAACTTTAGACTCTAAGAGGCAAGTAGATGAGACAAGAAGGATTTAGAACAAGCGAAAGGGAGGTCAATCATCTATAGGACCACAACAAAGTCACAAGGAAAACATGGCACCAAAGTCCTACTTCGGGATGTTACCACAATAGCCATGACAAACAACTACAATAGCAAAATTCAGAAGGGAAGTTTCCAACAAAGGCTAGCAGAACAGATCCAATGATATCACTGCTAGCAATTAGGACATAAGAAGAGTGAGTGCCCCCAATTCCCTCTGCCTGGGTATCAAGGAAGATGAGGTAAATGCCCAAGCTATTGGAGGGCAAAATCTGTAGGTAAACAAGACGGGGGCCAATTGGGCAACAATGCCAAAAAAAGTAGAGGTAACCAAAATGCTAGAACCAGTAACAACCAGAAGGAATCAAACATGGTCTTTACATTGCATGAAGAAGGGGACAAGGATCTGTCTGTGATAGAAGGTAAATTGGCACTTTATAATTCTTGGGTGCTTATTTTATTTAATACTGAAGCGTCGCATTCTTTTATATCTTCAGCGTGTGTTGAATACTTGAAACTTGAATATAAACCCTTAGAGATTGCCTTAAGTGTAATGTTGCCAATGGGGGAAATGTTCAAGTAGGAATGATATATCAAAATTGTGAACTAGGAGCCTCAAATTTATGCCTAACCTGTGACCTTTGGGTCATGGAAATGTTTGATTTTGACATTATTGTCACGACCCCATTCCGCCCCTAGTAGAATGGTGCCATGATGGCCAGTAATCTGAGATTACTAAAGGCCAACTTACAAAGATTCACACGCAAACAGAGTATACATATGGGGCTTACATGTGCGGAAGCAATAATTTAATTCTAATTAGTCCATAAGAGCTGTGCATAAATCAAATGAAATGACATACATCATATCGAGGTCTTATAACTTGAATACAAATGAATAAGTACATAATACATCTTGATCAAAAGGCTTCTCAAGTCGACATATGCAAAATACAATGAATCACAAGCCCAGAAGCATAGTCTTCAAGATGCTATTAAAAGTATGAATCCAAAGCATCATGCCAAACGCATCTAGGCGTCACCGCCGTCTTGCTCATCACCTATATATATATATAGAGGGTGAGCTTGGATACTCAGTGAATGATATAATCAATAAAGGGGTTTGCATGAATGATATCCGAGATCTTTATCAAGCCAAAACACATCATATCTTGTACGAAATCAAAGGACAAATCAAGTTCATCTAAAAATCTTTCAAGTCTCAAGGGATGCTTACTAGCATCAATAATACAAGGGATGACATAATCAAAGGTGCTACAAAAGTTTAGAGTCCCCTAGCACATACGGACTTATGCTTCAAATGCTTAGAGTCCCCTAGCACATACGGACTTGTGCTACAAATGCTTATAGTCCCTTAGCACGTACGGACTTGTGCTACAAATGCTTATAGTCCCTTAGCACGTACGGACTTGTCAAGAATGTTATCAAAACCAAAGCTAATACTTGATACACAAAATAGGGATAGTCATTCATGCTTAACAAATACTTTTCCAAAACAAGCAAGGCAAAGCTTTATCAAATGTCATAACATAGCTTTATTAAAAATACCACTCACTTAGTTCTTCAAACGTTGGGGTCAAAGCAAGAGTCCAAGTCCTACAAACACATGGCAAAGTCTATTGAATGCACTCTCAAACAATGCTTTACATGAATGCAAATGATCTCGGCATTCCTTCAAAACTAAGTCGGACCAAAACAAAACACTGTTTCTCATCTCAGGAAAACATAATGGGCACCAACTAGGTCTTCGCCGAGGTCTCACACCTCTTTGCTGAGGTGTGGTCCCGATGGCTACATTCAAGGAATAAAGTCGGGAAAATCTGGGTTTCCCTCTGCTAAAGAACATGAAGAACATGAACATGAAGAACATGAAAAACATGAATGCTCAATCACAACTTGTTATTACGAAATCTGGGATTTCATGAGATGAGTTCGAAAACATGGACCAGGGTACCCATACTTGAAGATCTTATGAAGACAAACACGAAAACATGAATCTTGATGCAAGCTTTCGGATCAAACAAGGCTTTTATTCAAGAACACATGAATATCACTTTCTCTTTCTAAAACCAAACTTTAAATCAATGCATGGCTTACAAATCGTGCTCAATCATGCAATGCAGCTAGATGAACAATAAGAACAACAAGAGTAGATCAAGATTCTAACCTCAAGACACGAATCTAACGGCTCAAGGTGTGAAGATCAAGTTTGGAAATATATTCCCTCTCTAAGAACTCCTCCTTCTTCTTCCTAGAGCCTCTCTCTCTAAAAGACAAGGATATGATACAAAATGATGTGTTTCTCAACAGCTCACCGACTTAACCCTCTGCTGGGACACGTGGCATCGGCTGGTCGGCTCTTCTAAAAAAGGTGACTGAGTGAAAAGACAAGGCTATGACAAAGTGTGTTCAACAAGCAAGATGGCATAGGCACTCTGGCAGGTAATGATCTCGGCTAAGGACAAGGCTTCGGCAAGTAAGGTCTCAATGATCTCGGCTAGGAAGGACAACACTTGACTTAGCTGTGCCACACCTCAGCCTAGATGTGCCACACCTCGGTCTAGGTCATACCAATCCAGGAACAAGATCACTAGGTGCAAGGGTAACATCTCGGCCTAGATAATACACATCTCGGCCTTGGTGATGAACACCTCGGCCTAGATAGTGACATCTCGGCCAATATGCCAAGGTGCGAGTGGAGGTTAACCAAAAGATTCCAAGATAGTCCTAGGTATAAGAGATTCAAAGGTGCGACCCAGGCTTAGGATGACCTCGGCTAAACTCACACCAAGCAAGGAACAAAGCATGTAGTAACACTTAAGCAAAACAAAGACAAGATTTGAAATACAAGCTTAACAAGATAAAATCATATAAATGCATGAGAGCATGACTAAGATGAAGTGAGGGTTGTTACAATTATTTTGGGTATGGATTGGTTATTTGCCGACCAAGGAATTATTTATGTACCTGGTGGGGCACATTTCCAATTTAAGGGGGATAGGCAAGATTCCTTGACCACAACTAAACATAAGACACGATGGCACGATCAACTTGCAGGATAGATGGCAAGTTTGATTCTTAATGAGGAAAATCGGTTCAGTTGGGACTCCCTCTAGTAGTCAGTTAGTACGTAGATGTCTTTCCCAAGGAATTACTAGGATTATCACCAACTCAAGAAGTAGACTTTAGTATTGTGCTACAAACCTGGACTGCTCCAATATCAATGGCCCCTTATCGTATGGCACCTGCAGAACTATGGAAGTTAAAGACGCAGCTACAAGAATTGCTTGAAAAAGGATTTATTAGACCAACTACCCCTCCATGGGGAGCACCCATTCTATTTGCTAAGAAGAAGGATGGGACATTAAGGTTATGCATCGACTATCGTCAACTCAATCGAGTCAAGATCAAGAACCGGTATCCGCTTCCAAGAACTGACGGCCATTTTGATCAACTTAGAAGTTCAAAGTGTTATTTGAAGATGATCTCAGGTCAGTCTACCATCAACTACGAGCCAAGGACGAGGATATATCGAAGACTACATTTCGGACTAGGCAACGTCACTACGTGTTTGTAGTAATGCCCTTCGGACTAACCAACGCACGAGCAGTATTTATGAGCCTAATGAACAAGATCTTCACACCGTATCTTGACCAGTTTATGGTGGTGTTCATTGATGATATTCTAGTACATTCAATGTCTAAAGAGGAGCATGAGCAACATCTGTGAATTATACTTCAAGTCCTTAGGGATATTAGTTGTACGCCAAAGCAAGTTAATATGAGCTTTGGTTAAAAGAAGTAAAATTTTTGGTAAATGTAGTATCTAAGAAAGGGGTTGCGGTAGATTCAATCAAGGTAAAAGCAGTCTTGGATTGGAAGCAACCAAAGACTGTGTCACAAATCTATAGTTTCTTAGGAATGACTGGGTACTACCAAAGGTTCATTCAAGATTTCTCTAAACCAGCCAAACCAATGACACATTTGACGCAAAAAGCAATAAAGTAAGAATGGGATGAAGCTTGCGAAAAGTCTTTCCACAAGTTGAAGACAAGATTAACCAGCACACCAATACTAATCATTCCGCAACAAGATGTGGGGTACACCGTGCATTGTGAAGCATCCAAGGAAGGGTTAGGTTGCGTACTTATGTAGAACAGAAATGTAGTGGCATATGGTTCCTGGCAATTGTAGCCATATGAACAAAATTATCTAACGCATGACTTGGAATTGGCAGTCATAGTCGTTACTGTAAAACAATGATGACATTACTTGTATGGAGAATTGTTCAAGATTTTCACAGATCACAAGAGTTTGAAGCATCTGTTTACGCAGAAGGATATAAACTTGAGGTAAAGACGGTGGATGGAGCATCTCGAAGACTATTAGTTCACTCTCTTGTATCATCCCGGTAAGGCCAACGTAGTAGCAAGCACGCTAGTTGCAAGAGTAGAGGAATGATAACTAGACTCGAAATGAAGGAGTGGGGTATGATTAAAACTCTCACTGAAATTAAAATGTACGTTAGTGCACAAAATGTGACGCCAAAGTTGATAAGTGAAGTCATGGAACCTCAAGATCACGATCAAAAAGTAGCCTTCATCAGGACATGCCTAGAATCGGGGGAACCAGTGCCCAACTGGTCAATTCACTCGGATGGCAAATTAAGGTACCAAGGTAGGCTATTTGCACCGAATAGTGAGTCACTTAGAGAAAGAGTACTTAAGGAATTTCATCACTCTGCATTTGCAGTACATCCTCCAAGAGGGACTAAAATGTACCAAGATTTGAAGAGACAATATTGGTGGAGTAGTATAAAGAAAGATGTGGCAAAATTTGTGGTGAGATGCCTTAGATGACAACTGGTGAAAACAGAATATCAGAAACTAGGAGGAATGTTATAACCTCTACCAATAGCTCAATGGAAGTGGGAACATATGGCGATAGATTTTGTGACTAGGTTACCGAAAACCCCAGAGGGCCATGATGTTATCTGGGTTCTAGTGGACTATCTGACGAAAACTGCATGTTTTCTATCCTACAAGATAATTGACACTTTGGAGTGTTTGTGCAACCTCTATATTTGAGAGATCGTTCGATTACATGGAATCTCAGTAACCATCATGTCAGACCGCAACCTACGTTTAACCTCCCAGTTCTGGAGAAGTCTATAAGAAACCCTGGGCACCAAGTTGTGTTTTAGCATTGCCTTTCATCTACAAATAGATGGGCAATATGAGCGTACCATCTAAACACTTGAAGACATGTTAATAGCTTGTATAATGGATTTTCAAGGAAGTTGGGAGCGACACGTTCCATTGACTGAATTCTTATACAACAACAATTTTCAAGCCAGTATCTATATGGCATCTTGTAGACACCCCATTTTTGACCGTCCTCAAGACTTGGACGTCACCGTTTGAACACTCGGTGATCATCCATGTTCGTGTTCGTCTTGAGTTCTCGGAGGTTTCGGTCGCGCGCCTTGCCTCAAGACCTCTCGACTTGTTTGTTTTGTACTTGGTTGTGCACCAAACACTTGTGTTTTTGCTTCTGAGGGTAGGGAATGGCTTGTTGGCCATCCTTACACCTCACCGGCCTCGGCTTTAGGCCACCGGCCCTGTTTGCTTGCTATCGGCCAAAGGTGTTGGTCGGTCGGCAATGTATTTGGTCAACCGGCCCCTTTTGTTGTTCAATCGGCCATTTATGCTGGTTGACCCCTTTCCATCTGCTTTTGACAGATATTTTATGCCAGCTGTAATAGCTGGCATCCACAATACACCCCCTCCATACACGTGTATGGAGGGATTTCATCCTTGTCTAGCTTTCTTTGGAAGCTTTGCAAATTGATTTTCCTATAAAAGGAGGGCCTCCCCTCTCTTTGTAGAGGTTGAACAACTTTGATATAGGGCATATATATCTATATCTCTCTATATCTCCCTCTCTCTCTATATTTGTGTGTAATTGTGTTCTAAAGGGGTTTTTGTTCTTAGTTTTGCACTAAGACACCTAGTGTTACACTATACTTTGATTGCTGAGATTTTAAGGGGTTGATATCACAGTTTTGAGTTGGTTTTTGATCAAAAGGAGGTGCTGGACTTGTTGTTCTTGAAGTGTTCTTCAAGGGTAAGAACTTATCCTTTTATTCCCCATTTTTGCTTAAGGTTTTATACCTATTTGCATATTGTTTCGAGCTTAGTGTATAACTGATAAAAGTTTTGTATTTTCATGCTTAAGATGTCTCATTAAGGTCACTTTTGTGTTGGGGGTCGTCCACCCCCTCTTAGGCCTTGTTTGGCCCCTTTTTGTGCCTTTCTCTTTGGGTTTTGTAACCCTTTTGTTTTGGCCTTATCACCACTGAAATCCAGAGGATTTTCAGTGGTGGAGAAGTGGTTTTGAGGTTTTGTGTAGGGGAGGGACACCCCTCTCTCCTTTTGACTCATTTGTTTGCATTTAGGGCTCATAAGGGTAGCATGTTTGCATAGCTTTATTTGGCTCCATCTCAGAGGGTATTTGGTGTTAGTTTATCATGCTAGACCTCTGTTTCATGTTGGTTCGATGGCCTATTGCATGCATCATATACTTGCTTTGTAATCCTCTCTATTGTCATAACATGTACCATGCATTTAGACCATCATCCTTGCATGTTTTAGCTTGGCTTCATGAAGCTTTTATCCATGTTGTAACATGTTTAAGCTCTGTTTGGTATTGATTTGGTGGTGTTTTCCATTTTTGGTATAGCCACCATGCATTTTGGCTTGCTAGTCTTGGGTGTGTGAGTCATGAGTATGCTTTATTTGGGATATTTCAGTGATTTGGAATCACTTATCATGCCATTTCAGTCCATGTTCCATGTTTGTACACTTACATTTTCCATCCTCTTGATGCTTTGAAGAGTTGTTGTTTTGTGCTCCATGTTTGGACCATTACATATGCCTCTATGATTAGGTCTTTGACATGCCTTCTCATTAGGTTTTAGGGCTTATTTTAGCGTATTATAACTCTGATTTTATTGGCCTGAGTCATGCCGCGTTCGGTTGTAAGAGGTGTAGTGCATTTGCGCTTTTGGGTCTTGTATGCGCCTTGTTTTGTGCTCGCCTTTATAATATGTTTTAGCCTCATTCCATATGTATTTTGGCTTCATTTTGGTCTGCCTCGGGATTGTTTTGGGTCACCTTGCCCCTTTGGGGCTTGGTTGACATAGTCATGGTTCAAGTCCCTTGGCTAGCTTTGAACTTTAACTCCATTAGCATGCCATGTTTGCATTGTGTAGTCAATTTGGCATCATTCTTCATGTGATTTCAGAGCTTATTGTAATGCCATGCTCTCATATTTATCACATCACGCTCATGTTTGAAGGTTGTGCATTGTGCCCTAAGTGATGGACCAATATGTGTGCATATTTGTCTTGCATTTCGGTGCGTTAGTTTTGACATTTTGGCCACTGTTTTGGGGCATGGCTGAGGTCTCCCATTCTGGTTTAAGCCCATCCTTGTATATAGTTTCATGTTTGACATGTTGCATCTTGTTACATGCTTGCTAGTTTACACTTTGTTACATGCTTGTGCAAGTTGCATTGAGTAGGCACACTCATGTTGCGTTACATTATTTGCACACTTGCATTATATCATGATTGCATGTTTAGCATATTGCATGATGCTTAGCTAGTTACATTACATAACCTTGTTGTATACTTGGCATGTTCATGTTACATTGGCATTAACTTGCATGCTTAGGCAGCATTAGATTTCATTGAGTTAACATGCTCATGTTGCATTGCATTGGTTGCATGCTTTGCATTGTATATGGCATGCATACATTACATTATGTTTGGCTTGGGGTGTCAAACCAAACATAAGGAATGAGGGACGTTCGTACTCAAAGTGACGAAACGTGCCTCGATCCTTGGTCGCCGACACTCTTGATCTCAACATGATAGAGTGTGTAGCATTCATTTGTTTTGTTGCATTCATTTTACATTGATTTACGAACTTGGCACCTTTGGCCATCATGCATTGAAATGCGTGATTGGTGGCCCGAGGGTCGAGAGCCATGCTCCCTTGAGTTCATTGCATGATGGGGAGAGTGGCAATGCACACATTGTCTTATAAATGCCTTGCCATGCACTGTCTGTCCTCTGCTGCAGCAAAAACAGGATTCTGCAGGAAGAGATGGTCGGTCGGCCATCTTCAGTGCCGGCCGGCCACACAGTCATGGCCGAGTGCCAAATTTGTGGTCGATGACCAGTTTACCATGGTCGGTGACCTCATCTCTTGGTCGGTGACCTCCCACAGTGTTTAGGGAGTAGTTCAGAAGCAGCCTTGGGACTTGTGCAGTCTTTAGAGATGCAGAGCAGTGTAAACAGAGGCAGCATGAGTATGGTGATGGATTTTCGAGCGGAGCCGAGCATGCACGCATTCATCCCTCTTCCCAAGGCCCCTTCACTGCTTTCTTAGCTTAATTAATTCGTTTGATTAGTTAAGTATGATGTAATATTTAATTAGCTTGTTAGTTAATTAATTTGTATTATTCTTTCGGTCCCTCCCTCGAGAGGGTGTAATTGTGTAATAAGCGTGCGTATGTGTGATGCATGTCTTCCAGCCCCACGTCTTTCTCCCTTTTATTTAACCGCTTATGATGGTTAGTTTTAGGGCATATTTGATTTAGCATACCTTATGCTATGCATGTTTGCATTCATTCATTTGTATTGCATGCACCGAGCTCGGCGCATCATACTAATTGCATAGTACTTCAATTCCAACTTGAATACGTGTATCGAGTTATTGCATTTCATATGCCATTCTTAGGTTAGCCGAGCCTATTCTAGTTGCATTTTGCATGTGTTGCATTAGCCCTTTTAACGTGAACTAGGATCATGCATGATTACTAACACGTTCTTGTTTTGGCTCGGAGTACACTGTGAGTGTTTATGCTTTAGCATCTTGCATGTGTGTAAGTGTTAACATGAAAGCATGCTTGCCATGAGGCTAATTGCTTATGTGATATAGCTGCCTGAATGCCTGTGGGTGAAGGTTGGATTGCTTGAATTGGAATATGTAGACACCCCATTTTTGACCGTCCTCAAGACTTGGACGTCACCGTTGGAACACTCGATGATCATCCATGTTTGTGTTCGTCTTGAGTTCCCGGACGTCTCGGCCACGCGCCTTGCCTCAGGATCTCTCGACTCGACTGTTTTGTGTTTGGTTTTGAACCAAACATTTGTGTTTTGCCTTTTTAAGGGCAGGGAATGGCTTGTTGGCCATCCCCACACATCACCGGCCATGGGTTGAGGCCACCGGCCACTGGTTTGTTGCCACCGGCCAAATGTTTGGCCGGCTGGCACTCTTTGTGGCCGGCCAACCATATATTTTGGTCAAATTGCATTTTTGGCCGGCCGACCACTGTGCATCTGCTTTTGCAGATATTTTTATGCCAGCTGTGCTAGCTGGCATACACCTTTGCTCCCTTCCATACACGTGTATGGAAGGATTTCCCTCTTGACTAGCTTACTTGAGAAGCTTTTCAAGAGGGAGCTCTATAAGAGGGAGCCTCTTCTCCCTCCATTGGGGTTAGACAAAAAAGACAGAGGGAGCTCTGAATTAGGGTTTACATAGTTGTTGCTATTCTATCTCTATTTCTCCCTCTCTTTTGCTCTAAGTGTGTTTGTGTCTCATTATTGCACACAAACACCTAGTGTTACACCTTCTCTTGGCTACTGAGGTGCTGAGGAGATGTTCTTGGTGTTCTTGAGTGGATTCAAGCTTGAAGAACCAGCTGGAGTGCTGTTCTTGAAGAGGGTCATCAAGGGTAAGAACTTCACCCTTTATTCCCCATTTTTGCATAGCTTTTTGACCTATCTTGCAACTATTTTTAGACTTTGTATATAACTAATAAAAGACTTGTTTTTGAGTGTTTTAAATAGTTGTTTAAGAGTGTTTTGTTATTTGGGGTTGTTTGACCCCTCATAGGCCTTGTTTGGCCCGATTTTTGTGCTATTTTGGTGAGCTCCGGGACCACCTTGTTTGGGCCTCCTCACCACTGAAATCTTGAGGAATTTCAGCGGTGTGGATGGTGCCCTAAGGTCCTAAGAAGGAGAGGGCCACCCCCCTCTCCTTGTTGTCCTTGAAAAGGGCCATTTTTGCCTCATGTATGAGCATCTTGTCTAAGTGTATGATGGCCATGCCTTAGCTGTTTTTTGTACTTATTATGTCATAATATAGCTCTGTTTTTACTTGGTTTAGAGACACCATGCATGCTTAGCATGCTTGCCTTGTAATGCCATGAAATTGCCTTAACATGTATCTAGCATTTATACCACTATGCTTGCTTGTTTTGGCTTAGCTTTGTGAAGCTTTTGTGCATGTTTTGATGTGCTTAAGGTCTGTTTTTGGTCATTTGGGTCATCCATGATTTGCTTTGTATAGCTACCATGTAATCCCCCTTATGAGCCTCGAGTGTTGACCCCTCTAGCATGATTTACTTGCACTATTTCAGTGGTTTAGAACCATTGGCCATGTCATTTCAGTCCTTATGGTATGCTTGTATGCTTGCATTTGATGCCCCTTTCATGCTTTACGAGGTTGGTGTTTCATGCTCTGTGTTTGTGCCATTGTGTATGCCTTTAGGATTAGATCATTTAGATGCCATCTAAGTGGTTTTTGGGGCTTACTTTTGCAAGATTTGGGACTATTTTGGTCCACTTTGGTCATTTGCTTCATGTGTCACATGATCATAGTTTAAGTCCCTGGGCTCGGTTGCATGCCTTGTTTGCATTGGTAGGTTGATTTGGCATCATTTTCTACATGATTTTCAGAGCTTACAATGCATGCCTTTAGTCCCATGTTGGGTCTCTTTTAAGTGTGCTTAAAAGTTGCTTCTATATGCCTAAGTGTTGGACTATGTGTACATGCATGTTTGTATGTCATTTTGCCTTCATTTCCATAGCACTTGGCCACTATTTTAGGCTTGTTTGAGGGCTGCCTAAGTTAGTCTAAGTCCATTCTCGCATGTTGTGGCATGCTCACCTTGTGTGCTGTTGCATACTTGGCCTATCGCATGCGTTGCATGCTTAAATCTTAGTGCATTTGGCATGCATTCTTCTCCTTGCTTTGGTTGCTTAATATGCCACATGTCTTGCACACTTGCATGTTGGCATTGCATCCCACATGCTTGCATGTTTGCATGTTTGCCCCATGATCATACTTGCATGCTTGTCCTCATAGCATGTTAGCTAACATGCCTAGGTTGCATATCATTGCATACATCTTTCACCTCTTGATCAAGCCATGATAGAGGTTGAAGGCTCCACTGTATGTTTATGTGCATTACATTTCATTTAAAATCAAAATGCACAACTTGGTCTCTCGAGCCATCACGCATTGAGATGCGCGATTGGTGGTCCGAGAATCAAGGAACATACCTCTTTGAGTCATGAACATGATAAGAGGTGTGTTTGGTGCAAACATTGCTTGAAATGCGTTGCCATGCCATGTTTTGCCCTCTGTTGCTGTCAAAACAGGTTTCTGCAGGAAGCTTTGGCCGGTCGACTACACAGAGTGCCGATCGACCAAAAGTCTGGGGCCGATAGCCCAACCAATGGTCGATGACCATCCTTCCACGGCCGGTGACCATTTGTCTTGGCCGGTGGTGTTCCACAGTGTCCACACAGTGCACCTTGAGAGTTTTTGTAATTTTCAGAGAAGCAGAGCAGGGCAAACAGAGGCAGCTTGTGCATGGTAGCGGATTTCCGAGCGGACCCGAGCATGCATTGCATTGGGCCCTCTTCCCGAGGTTGTTTACTATTTTATTAGATTAGTTAATCTGTTTAACTAGTTTAATTGGTCTGTAATATTTAATTAGCTTGTAGGCTAGTTAAATCTGTATTATTCTTTCGGTCCCTCCGAGCGAGGGCTAATTTGTAATAAGTGTGGGTGCGTGTGTGCATGTCTTCCAACCCCCACTTCTTTCTCCCTTTTACTTACCTGCTTTTGGTGGTTTGTATTAGGACATGTTTAATTTAGCATCCTTATGCTATGCATGCGTGCATCATTCATCAGTATTGCATGCACCGGGCTCGGCGCATCATGCTAACAGCATAGTATTCCAAATCTAACTTGAATACGTGCTAGTTGTTGCATCCCACATGCCATCCTAGGATTAGCCGAGCCTATTGTAGTGACATTCTGTATGCGTTGCATTAGCCACTTAACATGGACTTAGATCATGCATGATTGCTAACATGTTTATTGTTTTGGCTTGGAGTACACTGTAAGTGTTTTATGTTTTAGCATCTCGCATGACTGTGAATGTTAACATGACAGCATGATTACCATGTGGCTAGATGCTTATTTGATTAACTGCCTGAATGCCTGTGGGTGAAGGTTGGATTGTTTGAGTTGGGACAACTCATTGAAATCCGTGTTTCAGCCTACTTATAAGTAGTAAATTTCGAATTGTCTTTCAAAAGAACGAATATGCAATGCTTTGTTCCAAATTAGGCGATCTAGTCTATACTTTTGTGTTGTGCGCATCACATAGTAATTCTAGCTAATTAATCGGAATAAGAACGCATATGTTTTCAAAAACAAGATATCGTGGTTAGTAGAGGCCGATCTTCGGATCAGGCGAGAGGGGGTGCTCATAGCTGACCTTTTCCAATCGTACCCAAGTTCCCGAGCCGAGGCAACTTTGGTGATGACGGACAGGTGGCCTTTGGCAAACGAGTCAGGGTTTCCTAAATTCCCCCATAAAAAAATATTTAGGTGGCGACTCTGTATCTGGCAAAGCAGTCCATGTTTGGCACTTCTTTACAAAAAATCTGTTTTCAAAAACGATTTGCCGGATTTGGACTCTTTGGTTCAGATTAAGAACCGTGACAATTTGAGTCCGAACTATGGGGTGAGGCCCTCACGCGGGGCGCGTCCATAAAATAATTCATCGAAATCCGTATTTTAGCTTACTTGCGAGTAGCAAAATTCAAAACCATTTTCCAAACAAACGGATATGCGATGCTTTGTTCCAAATTAGGCGATCTAGTCTATACTTGTATGATGTGTGCATCACATAGTAATTCTAGGCTAATAACCGGAATAAAAGCACATAATGTTTTCAAAACTGGATATCATGGTTAGTAGAGGCCGATCTTTGATCGGGCGAGCGGGGCTGCTCATAGATGACCTTCCCCAATCGTACCCAAGTTCTCGAGCCGAGGTAACTTTGGTGATGACGGACACATGGCCTTAGGCAACGAGTCAGGGTTTCCTAAATTTCCCCAAAAATAAAATATTTAGGTGGCGACTCTGTATCTGGCAAAGCAGTCCATGTTTGGCACTTCTTTCTAAAAATCAGTTTTTTTCAAAACGATTTGTCGGATTTGGACTCTTTGGTGATTGATCGGTCTCGCAATGCACTTTGCGGGATTAGATTTAGAACCGTGACATTTGAGTCTTGAACTGTAGTGAGCCTAATGAACAAAACGGGATTTTTTTCCCAGGACGTTCGGGGACGTCTACAGTTTCTGGCGACTCTGCTGGGGATTTAGAGAACTTGACTTGAACTCATGATGTCTTGTTTTGACTACACTTATGTGTTTCTTTGCATTGCATGTGCATTGGTGCGCCTAGGACACCATGTTTGCCATCTGCTATTCTTGAACGGTTTGCCGGAGGCTGCGTGCCATAAGGCTGACCGGTTACGGGCTTTGCCACGATAGGAACACAAACCCCGGTTTTTACCGGGGCACCCTTTTCGACCAATCGACCTAGTGCATATTCGGAATCCATAGTGACTATTCCAAACTAGGACAGGTTGTTTACCCGATTATAGGTTGCTTGAAACCGCTGCGTGCGTAGTGAAACCCTAGCTCCTAACAAAATAGGACAGGGAAACCTTACCCCAACATAGGAGTGTGTTGACTCTCACTTGTTTGTTATGTGCTTTAGAGTTGGCCTCTACAGGAATGCATGTATCAGTTTACAAGTTTGGGTATCAGGCCTGTGGCACCAGTTCAGTATTTTGGGAATCAGTTATCTTCGGGTATCAGATTTAGTTTTGGGGGCAGTGATTTGGGAACAATGATCAGTGTCTGAGAATAGTGTATTTAGCTTATAAACTGCGTGTTGTTGTACCCAACTGTGTGTTGTGTTTATTTAAGCCGTTATGCTGTTAGCTTTTCTGGTTGTTTATTTCCTTATTATTGCTTTATTTATCTTTTTACTAGGTAGTTTAGCACAATTGCTTCAGACCAAGCAGATATCCCCCAAGCACTCCGGACTAGAGGTCGTCGACTCCATCGATCTGAGGATCTGGTAGATAGACAACCAGTGTTTCATTCTCTACCCCCAGTTACCAGATGGAGGGTAGTTAGACAGAGGATATCAGTTCAGCAATCAGTTCAGAGGGGTTTGTCTACCCTGCCTGAGTATAGTAGGGATCAGAGTCCTGTTTCTCCCGCAGAGAGGGAACATATACCGGCAGCACAACTAGATCAGGGCAATATGGCAGGAATCGAAGAAATGATGCGCCAGCTCCAGGAGAGCATGAGAACCATGCAGGAGGACGCTGTTCATCAAGCAGAATTTTCCAAACAGCAGGCCGTCGTCATGGCCCAACAGGCAGAACTAATTACCCGGCTGCAGCAGCAAGCCGGGGCATCAGCTTCACACCAAGCTCCTCCTCCACCAAGGGTTCCACCACCCGAGGAGGCGGCGATTGTCCAGAATGTGCAAGAGGATACAGACATCCCAACGGGGCCGGCTCCATCCCCGATTCTACCTCAACTATCCAAGGCACCTACGCCTATCAATCAACCAGACTCTCCCTTCGAGTTCGAGGTGGACCCTACAGCGTTGAAGTTGAGCAAGCTTGAAAAGTTGTTCAAGAAATCCCAGGGGGTAAAGTCCATCCCAGACATTGAGGACGGGTATACTGACGTGGCTGTGACGCTGCCTGACTGGTTCAAGATGCCACAAATCGATCGCTTTGACGGGTCCGGGGATCCCATGGTGCATTTACTTTTGTTTTCGGACATATTAAGGCCGATGTGCCTCACCAGACTACAGAAGCTTTCATTGTTTGGCGGGACCCTGTCGGGTGTGGCGGCCATCTGGTACGCAAAATTGGAAGACGATGTCAGGCGAAACTGGGATGGGATGGCCGAGGCTTTCATTGCAAAGTACTCCTATAACACGTAAATCGAGATTACCACCCGTGATCTCGAGACAACAAGGGAGGAGGCTAAGGAGAGTTTCTCTGAATTCGTAACCCGCTGGAAGGCCAAGGCCTCAATGATGACCACTAGGCCCACTGACAAGGATCAGATTCGGATGATTGTGCACAATCTCCAACCCAAACTGATGCAGAAAATGATCGTGCTCCCTTTCCCTACCTTTTTAGATTTACATGAGATGGGGGTACAAATTGAGGATGCGATGAAACAGGGTCTGATTGACCAAGACAGAGAGCAACCCAGGAGAACCTTCAACCGCAACACCAATACAGGCACAAGCAATGCCGCAACTACCAGAGCTTCAGAAGTAAGCATGGTCACCACCAATCCCCCGAGAACCCTTGCAGCTGCGCCATTCACTGGTGCGTCCGGTAGTAGTTCGCAAACACCTAGATACACACCCAAAAACCAATGACCTTTCACTCCACTATACATGTCCTTGTCCAAGGCTTTAGGAGTTTTGATTAGGAAAAGGCATTTGAAGCCCCTAGAGCCGTGGCCATTACCAGAAAAACTCCCCCCCTCCCATAATCCAGCCAAGTACTGCACTTTCCACCAACAGCACGGTCATGACACCGATCAATGCTTCCGATTACGTCATGAGATTCAAGATCTCATTGATAATAGGGTGATTGTGCCTCTAGAGAAAACCCAATGTCACAACCAACCCTCTCCCACCACACAACCAAGCTCCATCTCCCAAACGCATCAACCTTATCCAGACCGGGGTCATGTCATACGACCCCAGCATATATATCACCCCATCTCAACTACCCAAGCCGGAGGTGTTCTTTCCCGACAGCACTGACTTGTGTATGTTGGACATCTCCCGAACCCAACCTCAACCAATGGTGGTGACCATCGAAGATGGAACGGGGATGATTTCGGAGGAAAGTGGTACAGTGGATGCAGGGACTGAGGAATTGGGAAGCTCTGCTGAGGAGGTGTACAATCCGAGTAACTACATTGCGTCAGCGGGTCAGATTAGGCCAAATGTGGAATTGCCGGTAGGGGCAGAAATTTGTGTACTACAGGGGGATGGAATTGATCAGAGGATAGATGATTTAGCAGTTCTGGAAGGGGACATCGCTGACCTCCAGATTTTCAACGAACAAGATCCGGGGGACATGACAGTCAACTAGTTCGATTTTGAGGAGTCAGCAGAGGTCACAGGGTGGCTTGACGACCAACCATATATTGTTAAAGAATCTCAGTTGGAAAAGGGCCCGTTAGGGGCAAGGACATCAATTGTGGCCAGAAGGGCCGGGAGTCGGAATGCATCGCCGAAGAGCACCGGTGCCAAGAATTTCGCTCAAGATTTGGGCATTTTGAATACAGGACATGTTGAACAGCAGGCTGCATTGACCCAGTTGGAAAAGGAAGGGATCGAAGATCTTGAGAGAGCTAGAAAGGCTAAGGCCCCTGTGGGGACTGAAAGTGCTGTATGCACAAGAACAGAGGGTGCTGCGAGCACATGGATGAAAGGTACCGTGAGTACAAGGACAATGGTAACGAAGCCAGACAGGTGTCTATCGGTTGTCGATGGAATGTGGTGGGAAGACGATGATCTATGTCTTGCCCACACGGATGAGGACTGGGGAAGCAACCAACCGGACGATACCTGGTACATAGGCGAAGTTGACCATATGACTAGGAGTGGGCGGTATTTCAAGCCCCCACACCTAGATCAGCCAGAGGCGTCCGGGAAGGACAAGGAGGTGGAGAAACAGAAAGAGAAGCAACTCGAAGAAGAGGCTGTACTGAAGCAGTTGAAAAAGATACAAGCAGACATCTCCATCTGGGGACTGCTTATGGCTTCACGTGTTCACAGACAGGATGTTCTATCGGCCATGGACAAGGCCAAGCTCTCAATAGACACCACGCCTGAACAGCTAGTGGGATTGGTCTTTCCAGGAGGAGGTTCCCCGACGTTGACCTTTTCTGACAAAGAACTACCGCCTAAGGGCGCGAATCATAACAAACCGCTCTACATCTCTGTGGAATGTAGAAGCAAATGGATACTGGTAGTTCTTGTCAACACGGGATCCGCTATTAATGTATGCCCGTCAAGGACGGCATATGCAATCGGGTTGAAGCCCGCAGACTTCGTGCCTACAGCCCAGGTGATAAGGGCATATGATAACACAAGTAGGGAGGTGATGGGGACTCTCAAAATTCAGACCTAGGTTGGTTCGAGACAACACGAGATTGACTTTCATGTCCTGGACGTTCCTGTAACCTTTAACCTGCTTTTGGGGCGACCGTGGTTGCACCAAGTGAAGGCAGTCTCTTCCACCTTACACCAGATGTTGAAATACTCCCACCAGAAGGGGGTGGCCATTGTTTTCGGGAATTCATCAATCCATCCACTGCCAGAAGTGTCTACACCAGTCTTGGAAATCGAGCACGGCACGGAGGATGTGTTCTTATCGGGGTTTACTCTGGCTGAGGCTCGAGTCGTGCAAAATATCTTGGCTGTTGATGAGGGGGTGTATGTCAACACACAATCAATATACCTCATAAACAAGCTTCAATACATCCCCGGGATGGGATTGGGAAAGAGTGGCCAGAAAGGCATCGCAGTATCGGCCGAAGTGCCACATAACCCGTATACCTTTGGCTTCGGTTATCTGCCCACCAAATAGGACTGGGTTAAGGAAGGTAAGGAGATGGCTGGGAGAGCCAGAGCAAAGCGGGCGGGGAAGCCTTTTGAGTTAATGCACCGACCCATCCAGGGTACCCTAAACGGACACTTCGTTCGAGAGGGCGAGGACTTTCCATTTTGTGGCTTCCCAGAGCCATGGCTGAATGCAGAGAGGAAGCGCGTGCTGGGTTTTGAGATCTTCTTTGACCTACAGTTATCTGGGTATGATGTTGTCGAAGAGCAGACAGACCCAACAGCTGAGGTTGAGCAGTGCAAGAAAGTGGATTCTAAGAACGTCGAAATCGAAATGGGGGTAGCACTGGCTTGTCTACCTTCAGATCCTCCGATCGTCCAGAATTGCTTGGAGGATAACTTCTCGGTGTCCATGATCAGGAATGAAACGGCTACGGGCCTACCGTCAAACATTTTGGATGCACCCATCTCACCCTCTCTTATCTGGCAGTACGAGAAGGGATTTTTGTCAAGCAGCACTGGGTCAGGTAGTGAGTCGGAATCTGATTCCATTGAGTCTAATGAGTCGAAATCAGGTTCCAGCTCGACTGAGTCTGAGTCCGGTAATCCTGGGGGTGATAACCCGGATACCACAGTCCTGTCTAGGCCGTCTTTTTCTTTCTCTTTTGAGTTTGTTATAACAGAAGAATCAAACGATTTGGAAATGCTTAATGAGAATGGAATGGATGTGGTTTCTGAGTACTTTTCTGTGCCCTTGATTTATTGTATTAATCAGGACTTTCAAAATTTTGATGAAAACGACGGGGAAGAAATTCCTTCGGTTTTGCAACGCTTAATTGATCAAGAGCAGGAAAGATTTGTTAAACCTTTAGTTGATGAAATCACTACTGTTAATGTTGGTACTGAGGAGGACCCGTGGCTGGTCCAGATCGGGTCCACGTTGTCTTCAGAGGAACGCGAGCGCTTAGTTGCTTTATTAAAAGATTTTAAAGATGTTTTCGCGTGGTCCTACGAAGACATGCCTGGTATCGATCCTGAGATTGTACAGCACCGGATCCCTCTTGACCCCGAGGCACGACCCGTTAAACAGAAACTCAGAAGGATCCGCCCGGACTGGGCCCGCAAGATTAAAGAAGAGGTCACCAAGCAAATTGACGCAGGGTTCCTGCTGGTATTCGAATACCCAACTTGGTTGGCCAACTTTGTTCCGATGCCAAAGAAGGATGGCAAGATCCGGGTATGCGTGGATTTCAGGGATTTGAATAGAGCCAGTCCAAAAGACGACTTTCCCTTACCGCATATTGATGAGTTAGTGGCCTTCACAGCGGGGCATGCTTTGCTTTCGTTCATGGATGGATTCTCGGGCTATAATCAGATTGTGATAGCACCCGAAGATCGGGAAAAGACTGATTTCACCACCCTGTGGGGGACTTACTGTTACAGGGTGATGCCATTTGGGTTGAAGAACGCTGGAGCTACATATCAACGAGCCGCGACCACGATATTACATGACGCGATCCACAAAGAGGTTGAGGTGTACGTGGATGACATGATTGTCAAGTCCAAAGAAAGAGAGGGCCACTACACCGCCTTGCAAAAGTTCTTCCAAAGGATCAGAGAATTTCGGTTGTGGGTGAATCCTCAGAAGTGTACGTTCGGTGTTACAGCAGGGAAAATGTTGGGGTTTCTGATTACACAGAGAGGTATCGAAGTCGACCCTTCCAAAATCAAGGCCATCTTAGAAATGCCACCACCAAGGACTGAAAAGGAGGTGCGAGGCTTTCTAGGTAAAGTGCAATTCATAAGACGGTTTATCTCAAAATTAACCTTGACTTCTGAACCACTTTTTGGTCTCCTGAAGAAAGGAAAGAAGTTCCAATGGGACGGCTGATGCGAAGCTACTTTTGAACAGATCAAGGAATGCTTACAGAACCCTCCCGTGTTGTCACCACTTGAGCCGGGAAAACCGATGATTTTGTACCTTTCAGTTACTGAAACTACGATGGGCTGCATGCTTGCGTAGGAATCAGAGGATAAAGTGGAGAAAGCTATCTATTATCTGAGCAAGAAGATACTGGAGTATGAAACCCGCTACATACCATTGGAAAAGGCTTGCTTAGCCTTGGTATGGGCTGCCAGGAAGCTGCGGCACTACCTGTTAGCTCACTCTGTAATGTTGGTTTCAAGATTAGATCCCATCAAATATCTCTTCGAGAAACCGGCACTTACGGGTAGGTTAGCTCGTTGGTTGCTGTTGCTTTCCGAATTCGATCTGAAATATGTGACGCGCAAGTTAGTCAAGGGAAGAGCGGTAACAGAGTTCTTAGCCGATCATCCAGTGGAAGGAGGTGAAGCAGTTGAGTACTTATTCCCAGATGAGGCCATTTTGCATATCGACGACGAGTTTTGGACGATGTACTTTGACAGAGCATCAAACCAGTACGGGTATGGGGTAAGGGTGTTGCTGATAGCACCCGACAAGTCCCGTATCCCTCTAGCATTTAAACTCCGGTTCAAAGTCTCGAACAACGAAGCAGAGTATGAAGCATGCATTGCTGGTTTAGAAGCCGCCCTAGAACTGGGGCCAAAACGGTTGGACGTCATCGGGGACTCGAACCTTGTTGTCTCCCAAGCGAAGGGAGATTGGAAAGTCAAAGAAGAAAAGATGATACTCTACCATTAGACCCTGGACTTGCTGATTCCTCGGTTTGAGAAGCTGAACTTCGCTCATCCGCTAAGAGAGAACAACAGGTTCGCAGATGCACTAGCAACTCTATCTTCCATGATAGACATTCCTTTCGGAGTCCAGATGCGTCCGATCATCATTGACCAGAAATTCGCGCCAGCCTACGAGTCGATTGCTGCCATAGAAGAGGTTCAAGTTGAGAACCCCTGGTATTACGATGTTTGGAACTTCTTGGAAAAAGAAACGTATTCACCAGGGGCAAATGCCAAGGATAAAAGGGCAATCAGAAGAATGGCTGTTCAGTTCATCATCTGTAGGGATAAATTGTACAAGAGAGGTCATCTGGGAATGCATAAGTTGTGCATTGATGCCGAAGAATCGAAGCGCTTAATGGAGGCCATCCATGGAGGAGAGTGCGGAGCGCACATGAACGGGGTGATGCTAGCCCGAAAGATCCTCAGACAGGGTTACTACTGGTCCACCATGGAGGAGGATAGTATCGGCTTTGTTCGGCGATGCCACAAATGTCAGATATATGCAAACCGCATGAACATCCCGCCGTTGAAGCTATACAATATGACTTCGCCATGGCCATTTTCAGTTTGGGGAATCGATGTGATCGGGGCTGCCACTCCGAAGGGGTCTAATGGGCATGAGTTCATTCTGGTCGTGATAGACTATTTCACAAAGTGGGTTGAGGCCCAATCTTATATGGTGTTGAAAGCTTCACATGTTGCGAAGTTCATCAGAAACAACATCGTCTGTCGCTACGGGGTCCCGAACGAGATCATTTCAGATAACGGTTCCCACTTCAAGAAGGAAGTGATTGACTTGTTGGAAAAATACAACGTGGCTTTTCATAAGTCATCCACATATTGGCCGCAGACCAATGGAGCAGTTGAGGCCGCCAACAAGAACATCAAACATATTTTGCAGAAGATGGTAGAAACCTATCGGGACTAGCTAGATAAGTTGCTATTTGCTCTGTGGGGCTATCGGACTTCAATCAGAACTTCTACTGGGGCGACTCCGTATTCACTGGTTTATGGGATGGAGGCCGTTCCACATATTGAAATTGAAGTTCCGTCATTGAGAGTGCTGGCTGAGTGTCAGATAACCGAAGTAGATTGGCAGCAGATCAGATTTGAAGAACTCATGCTCTTTGATGAAAGAAGACTGAAAGCACTGTACCATGTTCAAGGTTATCAACGCAGAATTGCCAGGGCTTTCAACAAGAAAGTTAAGTCCAGGAATTTGAAAGAAGGAGATTTGGTGCTCAAAGACAACCGAGCTCCTATCCACGACCCTGGGGGCAAGTTCGGACCCAATTGGACCGGCCCATGCATCATCAAGTCTATTTGGTCAGGAGGAGCTGTCGTTCTGATGGACCTAGATGGCCTAGAGTTCTCACAGCCGATCAATATGGACAAGTTGAAGAAATATTACCCCTGAGAGGCTCGCTAGGCCAAAAACCCGAAAGGGCAACCTAGGCAAAAGTTAGAGCATGAAAAATTTGAAATTACAAAAACTAAGCTCGCAAGGTTGAAAACCCACAAAGGATAGCCTTGGCAAAAGTTAGAGCGTAAAAGGTGAGGGTTAATGCACGAGTGAACATGAGCCGAACTACCTAAGGCTTGATTCCCATCTTTAGGATATGTAGGCAACTTCATCCTGAAGTCCAGCCATAAACTTTTCCCCAATCAACTTTGTCCATTTGATCATCTCGGTCATCTTTGTCTATTCAACATTCAAGAGCTTCGGTTGTGATCTCCGGTGCAGTGCTACTCAGACTAAGGGCAACTTTCCAGTTGCTGGAATCTAGGGTTGTGCGTCTCGGTGACAGATCTCAGGTGTGTCCAGTTCTGATCCATGTCGAAAATGGTTTTGAAAAGTTTTAATAAAAGTTGATTTTGTTCAAATTAATCTTTTTACAACTTAGACCATTTTTGGACCAAAGCGGAAAATTTTCAGTACCCACAACCTTCAATTTTATTGATTTCAATACAGAGTCCTCCTACTCTTGCATACAAATTGAAGTTGCTTTTGGTTACATTCATAAAGAAAACTTGAAAGTACTAATAAAGCAATAAATCTGGGGCATAGCTAAGTCAGGTGTTCCTGCGCCCCCTCCCAGAGCTGGTCAAAGCTTCTGACGCCAAAGTGGGCCCAATCTGTGCCTCTTCATTGAGCCAATCTATGCACTCATCAGACAAAGTGCAACTGAAAGTGGGAGCGGGGGCCAGGAGTTCTCTCGTCCTCCATGCTGTGGCATACCGAGCAAGCTGCGTGCCTCGAACTGGGAATGCAGCAGCGTATTCTATCCCCTCTGCCGGGCAAATCTGATCATGGCCAAACTGGCGCTGGAACCGGAAAGGAAAGTAGAGCACGCAGTGTGTCAGGCCAATCAATTAAATCCCAGGCTGCCGGGACATGCTATAGCTCATTGCCTGTAGATTGAGCCAATGACAACGCCAAGCAGTGCGGTCTGCGGACAAACTACACATCCAGTCAAACCACCATCCCTCATTAAAGGCATCGACTAGACGACATCGGAAGAAGTAGCCGCGAGCTGAGTATGTTGGGCAAGAGTCCACAACCTACAATTTGTCCATCAACCACATCTGGGGAGGGATGAAAAATGAGAGATTAAAGAATAAAGAGGTGTATGTTGAGAGAAAAGTGCGAAAGGGTTTTGAGAGAAAAAAACGAGCCTGAGGGTCGAGTGATGTGAGCAATATATATGTAGGATAGGGTGGGAAACATTACCTGCAGCAGTAGTGGACTCCCCGCAAATCTGGTCGTCTCTCGGCGATGAAAAGCATCCAAGCCCATCAATGTCTCGGCCAACGGCATGGCAATGCAGCTTTTGCTCCCCCTTAAGCCTTGGGCAACCTCAATCAACCGGACGCTAGATCCTCCGGAGCCTGAGGCAAGCAGGAAATAAGAGAGCATGCACAAACAAAGGGCATGTCGCCGAAAGCCTTGCCAACGATGGTCACCACGGTCACTGGCATCGGAAAACCGACAAACCAAACCCGGAATATCCAGCATTCCGTCGCAGATCAAGGACCGAGTGTCGTGCATAGTGAGCCCACACATTCGTCCTAAGGCTTGGGCGTGGCCGAAGCAGAGCTGGGGCAAGATTTCTTCGTTACGCTCAGATTCCATCAAAGCTTGAAAGTCTTCGAAGGTAGGACATATCTCTTGCCCGCCAAATCTAAAGACATGCGTTACCGGATTCCAAAACCTTGCCGCGGCATGGAGAAACGAAAAATGCAGCAAGGTGCGACTCAGCGTGAATAGTGCATTTATGCCAAAACCTCAAAAATTCAGCTTTTCCGAGCCATCCAAGTCGGCAATCCAATTTGCAAGATTTTGGGCAAGAAACTCTTCCATTTGGTGCAAACCAGTGTTGAAATGAGGAAAACCATGAAGTTGGGGATTTTGTAGAAGATAAGATGTGAGTGGAAGACAGATGGCAGCATTCTGGTGGTCCTTGCCATTTTTGGCCGGTCGACCAAAAATAATGCCGGCCGACCACCATTTTGGCCGATCGGCTTGTGATTATGGCCGATGGCCATTTATTGTGGCCAATAGCCTCCTTCTTTGGCCGATGGTCTTCCCTTTTATCCTCAGGACTGCCTGTTTACTGAGTATGCTGAAAAATTATGACTGGTTCCATTACCGGTGCCTCGGGTGATGATTTTGCGAAGTCACACCTATTTGCTTATCGAGTTGCTGTACATTTGCTTATCGAGTTGTATTTCGTCCTCTTTAAGTCTTTGTTTTGCTTATCGAGTTGTATTTATACTTGATTAACTTGTTAAGGTCTTCGTTTTTGCTTATCGAGTTGTTTTGTCGTTAGTCGGTTCACTACCGGATTATTACGGTGCAAGTGCTTAGTTTTCAAAACAAAGTTCAATCTCATTTACATTGTTATGTAATTTGATGCAATGCAATGCGATGTATAAATGGAAAACTTTTTCAACAAAAAGCTTGTTTCATTCCATCATCTTTTCAAGTACATAGTTTTGAGGAAAATAAAACCTGCCTAAGGTAGTGCAATGTACTTAAACTACCAGTAAAAAGAAAAGTAAAGCAAAAAGGGAGGAAAAGCAACAAAATGTCTGAACTGAGCGAGGAAAAGAAAAAGTAGCAGAATGTCTAGATCAATATCGGTGGCCTCCCCTTGTGGTCGATGCACCTCTATACCCTTGTTTGGGTCAGTTATGTGGTTTGGTGCCTCCATTACCCAAGACAGTACAAGAAGGTGCGCTTTTGAACCTTAACCGGCCTTCGTGTTGACCTCAAGCTGTGTCTTCTGTGTGCGATGCTCGGTGCGTGCAAAGTGCATCCTTTCTCGTATCCTTTTGTATCTTACGAGTTCCGCAGATCATTTTAAACTTGTTATATTACAATGCTTTGTTATATTGCATTGCTTTGTTATAACTGGAATAAGCACACTCGCTACACATCTTTCTTTAAACAATGCCTCGTCTTGTTTTGGTTGCATCTCAATATCGTGAATAGCATGCCTTTACCATACTTATGCTAAACATTATTTATTCTTTGCTTTAGACATCGTATGTGTTGTCGCGTGTACTTTACTTATATGTGTTCAAGTTCCTTTTATTTTTACACATTGTATGCGTTGTCGCGTGTACTTTACTTATAAGTGTTCAAGTTCCTACACACATTGTATGCGTTGTCGCGTGTACTTTACTTACATTTGTTCAAGTTCCTATACACATTGTACATGTTGTTGCATGTGCTTTACTTATATGTGTTCAAGTTCCTATACACATTATATGCGTTGTCACGTGTGCTTTACATATATGTGTTCAAGTTCCTATACACATTGTGTGCGTTGTCGCGTGTGCTTTACTTATATGTGTTCAAGTTCCTATACACATTGTACATGTTGTCGCGTGTACTTTACTTATATGTGTTCAAGTTCCTATACACATTGTACATGTTGTCGCATGTGCTTTACTTATATGTGTTCAAGTTCCTATACACATTGTATATGTTGTCGCATGTGCTTTACTTATATGTGTTCAAGTTCCTATACACATTGTACACGTTGTCGCGTGTACTTTACTTACATGTGTTCATAATTATCTTCACCTTCACACATTGTATGCGTTGTCGCGTATGCTTTACTTACATGTGTTTATTCACTACTCGGTTTGCATTGTTATGCACCACTCGGCTTGCGTTGTCGCGCGTGCCCTCCTTGCATTGTTTTGCATCCAATCCGCATTGTTATGCGTCGTCCTTGGGTTGTATTGTCTTGCATCCTCCCACTGGCGTTGTCTCGCACGTCACTTGCATTGTTATGCACACTTCACCTGCGTTGTCACACACCTCTCACTTGCATTGCTATGCATGTTTCTAACGAGGTTGTACTTGTTAAGTCTTCTTTCTTTTTCAGGCACGATATTGTATGTACGGTTCATTTGAAGCTGGCACGACCAGACGAACCGCACATGTATTGTGTTCTCCGTGTGAGACGTAGCGAGAATTAAATAATTCTCTTACATCCTTTTTGCATGAAATGTAGTTTGATTTATGTTCCACCTGCTTAAACTGTTGCATTTATTGTATGTATTTGCTTCATTACAGCTCTCTTTGCATGATCATAAGTTATGTTAGACATCGTGCATGTTCCTTGCATCTTGCCCCTGCCTACGGGTACATACTTTTGCTATCTTGTATGCTTATCTAAGTCTTTGGCCTTGTCAAAAATGGGTCGTCTCTGGGCTTTGACATTCACTCCCGTCATTGTTATGACTTTCGAGTTCTGTCAAAGAGGGGCAACTGTAGACACCCCATTTTTGATCATCCTCAAGACTTGGACGTCACCGTTTGAACACTCAGTGATCATCCATGTTCGTGTTCGTCTTGAGTTCTCGGAGGTTTCGGTCGCGCGCCTTGCCTCAAGACCTCTCGACTTGTTTGTTTTGTACTTGGTTGTGCACCAAACACTTGTGTTTTTGCTTCTGAGGGCAGGGAATGGCTTGTTGGCCATCCCCACACCTCACCGGCTTTGGCTTTAGGCCACCGGCCCTGTTTTCTTGCTACCGGCCAAAGGTGTTGGTCGGTCGGCAATGTATTTGGTCGACCGGCCCCTTTTGTTGGTCAATCGGCCATTTATGCTGGTCGACCCCTTTCCATCTGCTTTTGACAGATATTTTATGCCAGCTGTAATAGCTGGCATCCACAATACACCCCCTCCATACACGTGTATGGAGGGATTTCATCCTTGTCTAGCTTTCTTTGGAAGCTTTGCAAGTTGATTTTCCTATAAAAGGAGGATCTCCCCTCCCTTTGCAGAGGTTCAACAACTCTGATATAGGGCATATATATCTATATCTCTCTATATCTCCCTCTCTCTCTATATTTGTGTGTAATAGTGTTCTAAAGGGTTTTTGTTCTTAGTTTTGCATTAAGACACCTAGTGTTACACTATACTTTGATTGCTGAGGTTTTAAGGGGTTGATATCAGAGTTTTGAGTTGGTTTTTGATCAAAAGGAGGTGCTGGACTTGTTGTTCTTCAAGTGTTCTTCAAGGGTAAGAGCTTACCCTTTTATTCCCCATTTTTGCTTAAGGTTTTAGACCTATTTGCATATTGTTTCGAGCTTAGTGTATAACTGATAAAAGTTCTGTATTTTCATGCTTAAGATGTCTCGTTAAGGTTACTTTTGTGTTGGGGGTCGTCCACCCCCTCTTAGGCCTTGTTTGGCCCCTTTTTGTGCCTTTCTCTTTGGGTTTTGTAACGCTTTTGTTTTGGCCTTCTCACCACTGAAATCCAGAGGATTTTCAGTGGTGGAGAAGTGATTTTGAGGTCTTGTATAGGGGAGGGACACCCCTCTCCCGTTTTGACTCATTTGTTTGCATTTAGGGCTCATAAGGGTAGCATGTTTGCATAGCTTTATTTGGCTCCATCTCAGAGGGTATTTGGTGTTAGTTTATCATGCTAGACCACTGTTTCATGTTGGTTCGATGGCCTACTGCATGCATCATACACTTGCTTTGTAATCCTCTCTATTGTCATAACATGTACCATGCATTATAACCATCATCCTTGCATGTTTTAGCTTGATTTCATGAAGCTTTTATCCATGTTGTAACATGTTTAAGCTCTGTTTGGTATTGATTTGGTGGTGTTTGCCATTTTTGGTATAGCCACCATGCATTTTGGCTTGCTAGTCTTGGGTGTGTGAGTCATGAGTATGCTTTATTTGGGATATTTCAGTGATTTGGAATCACTTATCATGCCATTTCAGTCCATGTTCCATGCTTGTACACTTACATTTGCCATCCTCTTGATGCTTTGAAGAGTTGTTGTTTTGTGCTCCATGTTTGGACCATTGCATATGCCTCTATGATTAGGTCTTTGACATGCCTTCTCATTAGGTTTTGGGGCTTATTTTGGCGTATTATAACTCTGATTTTATTGGCCTAAGTCATGCCGCGTTCGGTTGAAAGAGGTGTAGTGCATTTGCCCTTTTGGGTCTTGTATGCGCCTTGTTTTGTGCTCGCCTTTATAATATGTTTTAGCCTCATTCCATATGTATTTTGGCTTCATTTTGGTCTGCCTCGGGATTGTTTTGGATCACCTTGCCCCTTTGGGGCTTGGTTGACATAGTCATGGTTCAAGTCCCTTGGCTAGCTTTGAACTTTAACTCCATTAGCATGCCATGTTTGCATTGTGTAGTCAATTTGGCATCATTCTTCATGTGATTTTAGAGCTTATTGTAATGCCATGTTCTCATATTTATGACATCTTGCTCATGTTTGAAGGTTGTGCATTGTGGCCTAAGTGATTGACCAATATGTGTGCATGTTTGTCTTGCATTTTAGTGCCTTAGTTTTGGCATTTTGGCCACTGTTTTGGGGCATGGCTGAGGTCTCCCATTCCGGTTTAAGCCCATCCTTGTATATAGTTGCATGTTTGACATGTTGCATCTTGTTACATGCTTGCTAGTTTACACTTTGTTACATGCTTGTTCAAGTTGCATTGAGTAGGCACACTCATGTTGCGTTACATTATTTGCACACTTGCATTATATCATGATTGCATGTTTAGCTTATTGCATGATGCTTAGCTAGTTGCATTACATAACCTTGTTGTATACTTGGCATGTTCATGTTACATTGGCATTAACTTGCATGCTTAGGTAGCATTAGATTTCATTGAGTTAACATGCTCATGTTGCATTGCATTGGTTGCATGCTTTGCATTGTATATGGCATGCATACATTACATTATGTTTGGCTTGGGGTGTCAAACCAAACATAAGGAATGAGGGACGTTCGTACTCAAAGTGACGAAACGTGCCTCGATCCTCGGTCGCCGACACTCTTGATCTCAACATGATAGAGTGTGTAGCATTCATTTATTTTGTTGCATTCATTTTACATTGATTTGCGAACTTGGCACCTTTGGCCATCATGCATTGAAATGCGTGATTGGTGGCCCGAGGGTCAAGAGCCATGCTTCCTTGAGTTCATTGCATGATAGGGAGAGTGGCAATGCACACATTGTCTTGTAAATGCCTTGCCATGCACTGCCTGTCCTCTGCTATAGCAAAAACAGGATTCTGCAGGAAGAGATGGTCAGTCGGCCATCTTCAGTGCCGGTCGGCCACACATTCATGGCCGAGAGCGAAATTTGTGGCCGATGACCAGTTTACCATGGCCGGTGACCTCATCTCTCGGTCGGTGACCTCCCACAGTGTTCAGGGAGCAGTTCAGAAGCAGCCTTGGGACTTGTGCAGTCTTCAGAGATGCAGAGCAGTGTAAACAGAGGCATCATGAGTATGGTGATGGATTTCCGAGCGGAGCCGAGCATGCACGCATTCATCCCTCTTCCCAAGGCCCCTTCACTGTTTTTTTAGCTTAATTAATTTGTTTGATTAGTTAAGTATGATGTAATATTTAATTAGCTTGTTAGTTAATTAATTTGTATCATTCTTTCGGTCCCTCCCTCGAGAGGGCGTGATTGTGTAATAAGCATGCGTATGTGTGATGCATGTCTTCCAACCCCATGTCTTTCTCCCTTTTATTTAACCGCTTATGATGGTTAGTTTTAGGGCATATTTGATTTAGCATACCTTATGCTATGCATGTTTGCATTTATTCATTTGTATTGCATGCACCAAGCTCGGCGCATCGTACTAATTGCATAGTACTTCAATTCCAACTTGAATACGTGTATCGAGTTGTTGCATTTCATATGCCATTCTTAGGTTAGCCGAGCCTATGCTAGTTGCATTTTGCATGTGTTGCATTAGCCATTTTAACATGAACTAGGATCATGCATGATTACTAACACGTTCTTGTTTTGGCTCGAAGTACACTGTGAGTGTTTATGCTTTAGCATCTTGCATGTGTGTAAGTGTTAACATGAAAGCATGCTTGCCATGAGGTTAATTGCTTATGTGATATAACTGCCTGAATGCTGTGGGTGAAGGTTGGATTGCTTGAATTGGAATAATTCATCGAAATCCGTATTTTAGCCTACAATCGAAATCCGTATTCATGTGTGTAAGGGTTTCCTAAATTCCCCATAAAAAAATATTTAGGTGGCGACTCTGTATCTGGCAAAGCAGTCCATGTTTGGCACTTCTTTACAAAAAATCTGTTTTCAAAAACGATTTGCCAGATTTGGACTCTTTGGTTCAGATTAAGAACCGTGACAATTTGAGTCCGAACTGTGGGGTGAGGCCCTCACGCGGGGCGCGTCCATAAAATAATTCATCGAAATCCGTATTTTAGCTTACTTGTGAGTAGCAAAATTCAAAACCATTTTCCAAACAAACGGATATGCGATGCTTTGTTCCAAATTAGGCGATCTAGTCTATACTTGTATGCTGTGTGCATCACATAGTAATTCTAGGCTAATAACCGGAATAAGAGCACATAATGTTTTCAAAACTGGATATCATGGTTAGTAGAGGCCGATCTTTGATCGGGCGAGCGGGGCTGCTCATAGATGACCTTTCCCAATCGTACCCAAGTTCTTGAGCCGAGGTAACTTTGGTGATGACGGACACATGGCCTTAGGCAACGAGTCAGGGTTCCCTAAATTTTCCCAAAAATAAAATATTTAGGTGGCGACTTTGTATCTGGCAAAGCAGTCCATGTTTGGCACATCTTTCTAAAAATCAGTTTTTTTCAAAACGATTTGCCGGATTTGGACTCTTTGGTGATTGATCGGTCTCGCATTGCACTTTGCGGGATTAGATTCAGAACCGTGACATTTGAGTCTTGAATTGTAGTGAGCCCAATGAACAAAACGAGATTTTTTTCCGGGGACGTTCGGGGACGTCTACACATCTTTCAAAGCGTTGTATGGGTGACTTTTTCGATCACCGATCTGTTGGATTGAAGTAGGTGAAGCAAGTCTAGTGGGACCAAAACTCATTGTCGAATAAGTTTGACTTTCTATTTAGTCTCTAGAACAAGTTTTGTATGGGTGACTTTCTATGAAGACCCCCAATTCCTTAATTAATTTCAATTTTAACTCTTTAGTTGACAACACGCGCCAACCGAAAACTTGCAAATCCTAATCGAATTTGCGAACTTAAGGATCATTTCCAAAGCCCTAATAATAATTAAATTAATTCCATAATTATATTTACCGCTCAAAATCCTAGGTTTCCACTTCTCATTACGATTCGTTTTTCAATTCGAAATAAAGAAACCTTAACATAATTGAATTTTCATATCCTAATTTAATTATATCTACACTTAAATAAATGTTCCAATTCATAAATTAAGTCCTTAGCCTTCACAGTTTACTTGAATTACAAATTGACACCAAGTTAGTACCAGAGTATATATATACATACGTGTCCCAATCTTCTTAAATAAATAAGTTTGTACATGAAATTTTTTATAAAATTTGCAAATTGTACATAAAATAAATCAAGAATTCCCTCAAAATGGCCAACCACGTCTCTCTAGGCTACACATAGGATGTATAAATGGAAAATAATCCCTAAAATCATGGAAAATAAATTATGACTTTCATACCAATTAAATATATTAATATATGTATATATATATGCATGTACTTGTAACTAGAAGGTATTAAATTATACCTAAGCCTAACTAGATCATAATTAAGTATATAATTAAGGTCCTAATCATCCATTATTTCATTACATTCAAACTAAATCAAGGCACTATTCAATTGAATTGGAACAAAGGGAAAAATAGTCCTTTTACCACTTATTTTCTATAAATATATGACTCATCCCCACTTGTTGAACACACATATACACTCACACACTACTCCCATGGCTGAGAGAAAGGAAGAGAGAGAGAGAGAGAGAGAGAGAGAGAGAGAGAGAGAGAACTTGGTGTTGGAGGAGAGGAAATAAGAGGAAAATTTGTGCAAATATCTTATCTAGGCAACAAGTAAGCCACATTACCACCCTACCTTTCATTTTACTCTTTCGAATACACATTCTTAGATGTTCTAAACATTATCTTCAGATGTGTTTTAATGGGGTTCTTGTGTTAGAATGAAAAGATTTAAGCCTTGTTCCACCCTTGTATTTTCTCTGAATAGGTGCAAACTATATTTTTCTACACATATCTCATATAATTTCCAAAGGTACACCTTCAATCCAAAATTCTGGGTTTAATACATATTATTTAGCATGCATTCATCATAATTGAAGTAAAAAATTATTCATGGTTACCCTCTTTTCTTACTTTTTCTCTTATTTCAAGCTTTGTGCTCAAAGAACTTGTATTTATAGCCCACTTGCAAAAATTCTAGAAAAGTGTAGAAAGGTCTCCTTGACTTGATTTTTATGTCAAAACCTTCCTTCAAGTGTTATCTTTCATGGAAAAAAAAAATTTATTGAAAAGAATGAACTATTTGAGAGAAAACCTGATTTTCGTAATAGTCGATGAATCTGGACAGCGCTGGAGTATTTCTTAAATAACTAAAAATCTAGGAAAGCCATGCCACTTCTAAAAAATGTTCTGGAAACTAGATAAAATTCTATACAAACCATGGGAAGGCCTAGTTTAGGCAAAATCTAAAAGTGTCTCTTTAATTGCAATCTTTAAAGTGCGCAAACTTGAAAATTTACTTTTGTTGATGAATTTGTATTCTTAACTTCATGGATGTGCTTATTATCACTTCTTCATGTCTTGGTATGATATTTCCATGTGTTATGGTTATATTCCTTACCATAGTCCTTTGATGATGCTCATGCTTATGTATAAATTATTGTTGTAATAAGTTTGTTCTAACTTTAACTTAAAACAACTAACTCAACAAGAAACTTAATTGGGGTAGTAATAGGGTTTCGATCATTTGAATAATGTTATGAGATAATGTTGTACTTTACCTAAATTGGTTGGCAAGACTTGTTCCCTGTTCAAAGTAAAGTCTCGCACAAGTGGTATTTCGGAACCCTTGAACGGATCGGTTATGTTCAAACCCTAGGTGCTTGGGGTAAGGAGGGAATGGGCAAGACCCTTATTTTTACCATCTCTTTTGAGGTCCTCAGTTGGTGCTATGCAGTACGTAACCGTTGTAGGCAGTCAGGGTAAGGTTTGCAAAGCAACAAAAGAGGGTGCATACCGAATAATCCAAGTTTGATTCATGTGGTTGGGAGGATGAAATCTCTTTGGGGTTTTTCTAGATTCTAGCACTTAACCTTGTAACTCTCTAATTTTTTACTTTCTTACTTATTGTTCATCATGTTTAAATATTCAATTGTATATTTGTAAGTGTATTGGATTGGGAAAAAGGAGAGGGGTGTGTGCATTTACTAGGCATTCCAAGTTCGTGGCATTTCATGCTAGGTGTTGAAAAAAATATAGGGTTGATGAGGAACTGTAGATATTTGATGATTTCTGGCTATCTTAGATAAAGTTAGAAGCCATTTTGTTACAAGTCCATTCGTACTTTTATTTTCTTTTGGGATTGTAATAGTGATGGAACTTATTTGTAATTAAAATTTGTAACTTTGTAATCATTATTTGCTTATATATATATATATTGTTAGGTCCTTTCGTGTTGTTAATTCCACGAACAAACATATTTTGAGTTGTAATTCTGTGCCAGTGTTTTTGCTGGACCGCTCAAGTGAAGCTTTTACTGCTTGAGTGAAAAAGTTTGTCTCTCAGTAGTTCAGGAAACCTGCAAAAATACTTGGAGGTTCGATTCTGCGCTCGAGCAAACTTTTCATTGCTCAAGTGAACTTTTCATCGCTCTAGCGAAGGCACTTATGGCTTTTTTGTATACAAGGCACACCGCTCAAGCGACGATTCTTGCACTCTAGCAGTCACTACGACCCTGTTCACTATAAAGCTATACGAAAGACAGATCTTAGGGTTACAGCTTGCAGATCTGCATAGTAAGTGTTTGTGCTTCCTTCCAGAGATTATTTACTTGTTTCCCTCGATGTCTTTGTGAGATTATCTCATGAGTTAAATTGATTACATCAAGAGGGTTGCTTGATCATTCTATTCAAAGAGGCTTTGATAGGCAGATTCTGAAGTTTTGAGCGTGAAGGCTTTGAAGGATTTTGAAGTTGCATGTTGTCGTGGAGTCGATGTGGCTATTGTGGATTCAACATCAGACTAATCAATTCTGAGACGAAGGCATTGGTGAAAGAGACAAATTGGTCGAAGACAATTTACAATGTGTTGGGTAAATTTTTTGGTAATCTTATGTATTTTCATTCTTCATAGTGGATTGATTAGTGGCATTTCGCCTGTGGTTTTTTTTTTTTTTTTTTTTTATCACAATTGGAGATGCTCTAACTATGGTTTTATCCATGTAAAAATTGTTTGTGTCGATTTATTAATTGTGAACAACAATCTAAATCACTTTCATATGTACTAGATGATTTAGATTGTTAGTTTTGATTGTTTGGCAATTATTGCAACTCAATCTATTTTGAATCACGAATCACATAGATTTCAATTGGTATTGGAGCAGGTCACTCGTTCATGTTTTTTATAAAAAATATAGAAGTGTGATTTTGTGTGATATGTGTTACTGGATTCAATTCATGAAGGTAATTCAACCCATAGACCTCATTTACTTGATGGAACAAACTATTCTTATTAGAAAACTCGTATGAGGGGATTTTTAAAATCTATTTATGCGAAAGTTTGGCACTCGATTATCTATGGGTGGAGTGAATCTGTGGTTACCATCGATGGTGTGGATATTCCCAGGCCAATTAATACATGGGATACAATTGATTATCAAAATTCGAGTTGGCATAGTAAAACGCTCAATGCTCTCTTTTACTCCGTCACACCAGAAGAGTTTCTACATATTTGTACGTGTGAGGTAGTAAAAGAGGCTTAGGACATTCTTGAAACAATTCACGAGGGTACTACTTCTGTTAAAAGGTCGAAACTTCAATGCCTTACCTCCTTTTTTTAAACTTTTTTTATGCGTGAGGTTGAGACGTTTGATGATTTTTATGCTAAACTCAATGACATCGTGAATTCTTGTTTCACACTAGTGAAAAAAATCTCTGAATCTAGAGTTGCTGGAAAAATTCTTAGGTCTTTAGCTAACAAGTTCCAATAAAAAAATGATAGCTATAGAGGAGGCTCAGGATGTTGAGAACCTGAAGCTTGATTAGTGGGTTAGAAACTTGCAGACATATGAGGCTCATTTGATTTCAAAGAAAAAACAAAAGGATAATGTGGCCTTTATTAGTAATCATGAGACTGTTAATAACCCTGAGGTAGAAATTGATCTAGAGTCCAAAATGACGGCTATGTTTACTAAACAATTCAAAAAAAAAAAAAAAAATTTAAAGAAAAAGAAGCCTAATTTCAAGGACACTAGCTCTAAAGATAAGGGTGATGATAAAACCAAATTTTCTCAACCCAAAGCTGCTCCGAAAACTGAAAAGAAGACTATAAGAGGACAGGGAGTCAAGTGCCCAGTTGAGTTTGCTTGTGGGCCTAATCTGCATCGTGCTCCGACCTTTGATGGGAGTAATTATCTATACTGGAAGTGTAGAATGAGAGTCTATCTTAGAGCTTGGGATCCTAAAGGTTGGCGCACAATTGAGGAGAATGTTGAAGCACTGTTTGTGATTGATGGGGTTACCAATCAAAAGGTTTCCAAGCCGATTAAGGAGTGGAGTGCTATTGAAAGGGCTAACATGGAGAGCAATGAAAAAGTTTTAAATACCACCTGAGAAGCACTTTCTGAAGGAGAGCAACAATGTATCTCTCATTGGAAGAATACCAAAGATGTATGGGATATCCTTATGCAATTCCATGAAAGAGCGGAGTCATCTTCATAACCATCCAGCAATATCCACATCAATGCCTTAGTTGCTCGACTGGATGCTCTTGAGCAGGTAGAGAAACAAAAAAAAAAAAAAAGATGATGAAACCTCAAAGGATAATGATGAGATAGATAGTGAAGAGCTTCAACAAGCTTATGAAATAGAGAATCTCTAAATTTATCCAAGTTGAATGACAAACTCACTATCAACCTGAAAGCCTGTAAAAGTGAGAATGTCAAGCGAAAAGAGGAGATCTCTGTAGCTAGAAAGGATGTCATCAATGTAGCACCTGTATCCTTCGAAGCTTTGGTGTTGTTGTATGTTGGTTTTGGAGGAGTATAATCCGATTTAAACTCGTTGGGTTTGTTTGTTCGCACTTGTTCTTGCCAAAAGGTTGCTTGGGAACTTAGAAATTCTATTCTAGGTTCGACACTAGCGTTCCTAAGGGTCGACCCTTACCTGTTGGTGAAATTTCTGGAGGTGTTACTAGAAAATAGGGTTGACACCAGCCTTGGTGGTGTCGACACCTGCCTCTTGTTGCTGTCCACAAGGGTCAACACCAGCATGGGAAGGGTCGACCCTTGTATATTGCAGAATCTGTGTGTTAGTTGCTGGAAATTAGTGTTGACCCTTCCTGTCTAAGGTTCGGCCCCCTTGCTTGTTGCCAGATTGTCTTTTCTACTTAAAGGGTCGAGCCCCCTGCCCAAAGGGTCGACCCCTGCATGTTTTTCTCAGAATTTTAAGGTTCGAATGGGCCCTACCTTTGGGGGTTTTTGGGCCTATTATTTTATTTGACCTGAGAGCTATTTGCTACTACTATAAAGAGGCCCAAACCACTTTTTTGTCATTATTTTCCTCCAATTTTTCCTTTCAAACCATGAGTTCTCCTCTCTCTCTCTCTCTCTCTAAAACTCAAACTTTTTCACTTAAATCTCTAGATCTACTTACCTAGAGTGATCTTTTCACCTTGCTCCTTTGAGATGAAGTGTAGAGCTTGTCATGGGCTTCGTTTTGATCGGGGTAAATCGTTGTTTCGTCGCTGTCGACTTTTAAGCTTTTCTCTCTTCTCTCTCATCTAAGCTTGAGGTAGGGATCTTTTCTACACTTCCATATGATATTTAGCTTACTTATTTGTATCTTGTGTAACAATGATGTGATTTTGAGGTGTTTAAGGCAAAATCTAGGGTTTGGGCATAAATTGGAAATAGGGGTTTTTGGGTGAAGGTGAAATAAATGCTTAAGGGGTTTGAAAATGATGTTGTGTTGTGTATGATTTGATGATTTTGGCACTTGGCTAGTATTTTGGGGAAAAAGGGGAATTTTCCCTACTTGAATCAAATTATTATTTTGTATAAATAATGAAAATTCACCTTAAAAATGTGAAATTGAAAGGGCATTGATATGGATGGTGGGATTGGTTATGTGTTATTCCATTCTTTGGTAGTTTCGAATAACTATCTGTTATGAGATTTGATATTTATTTAGAAATAACTGTATTGGGCTATCAGTGCTGCTATGATTGTTGTAGAAATTGCATGCGGATTAGGTAAATTGAAACTAATCACTTGTACTTGTCGTTGAATATGACTATATTTATATACATTGTATATGTATGGTTATTTGGAAATGGAAAGAGGATATACTCCATTGGTTGAGTTTGTGATTAAATACATTGCATATGTATGTATGATTGTTTGGGAGGAGAAAGGGGATGGACTCCATTATAATTCAGTTGGTCAGAGTGTCTTGGGTGAAAGTCTCAAAATTTTACATAGGTGCCAAGCCCGCAGACGAAATATCCGTAAAATGACAATTGTAGTGCTTGTATAGCCTACGTTTATATAGGTCCCGTTTGACGGCTTCCTGCAGACGAAATATCAGTAAAATGGCAATTGTAGTGCTTGTATAGCCTATATTAACATGGGTCTCGTTTGACGATTGCCTACGGATGAAATATCCGTGAACGAAAAGTTTGAAGTGTTTACGTGTTGATAATGTGGCTCTAGAACTAATAAGTTGTAATCTCATTTGGGTTATTGGGAAATGATGAAATTGGTTTATGTAGTTAAATGAAATGAAGGGAAATGGCTTAATGATTGAGTTTGGCAATTTAATACTATACATAATGTGGATGCCTTTATCTTTGACGTTGTATATGCATAGTGTACTTATACCTTTGCTAAATTTCATATACTATGTTAGATGGTTTCTACTAGGCTGTGGCTCACCCTACTTGGGAATAACATTTTCAGGTAACGATGGCATGCCTCCAACAAGGCAATAGCGTTGGAGAAACTTTTGGAAGCAAGGGCTTCTCATTTTGATTGTATAATTTTGTAAAGCCAAGGGCTTAACATGTAATGAGCGAAGCTCACTTTTGATTGTAACCAAGATATGTCTTGGAAAGATGTAAGTCCGTAGTGCATTTAATTTGTTAGTATTAATTTGCATTACATGCTGTAGATTCAGAATAAATGTTTATGAATGTATATGCATGTAATCCCTTTTGTAATACGAATTTTGTTATGAGAAAGTGTACCAATTATGTTATATCCATTTCTCTTATGAGTTGGGGTAGTTGTATTATTTTGAAAGCGTTACAACTTGGTATTAGAGCGTATCGGGTTTGAATACTTTGGGTACGTGGGAAGTGGATAGTACCGCAATGGGTTTGTCTCGCTTACTAGAGACTCAAGTGTGAACGATATGTGCTTATATGACAACATGCTTATGTGATTATTTGGATATGGGATTAAATTTCTTGGATGTTGATTGGGTCTACGGGTTTCTAGGAGTCCTGTTAGAAAGGCACTTGATCAGTGCTATTTCTAATTGGAACTCTAGCAACGCCGCGGGACGGTCATTATCCGGAGATGAAATTCGTATGTGTTTACGTGATTACATGCTTATGTACAGTGAATTACTGTTGTCCAATGTATTAGGACACGAGTGAATTAGTTTCGGCACATTTGTGAATGTGGTAATTTCTTGTGTTATCTTTATTAGGATGTTAGGATGTGGTCGTGGAGGTAGGCGTAGTAAGCCTAGGAGGCACGAGGTGCCTATACCGGATGAGATTCTGGCACAGGAGGAAGGGGTTGGTCAGGCCAATGTGGCCGAACCAGCAGGTCAGCAGGCCATGGGCGCCTTAGCTTGTGAAATGGCCAGAGCATTGAGGGAATCAATGGACATTCTTAGAGCAGAGAATCAAGTCCAAGCCCAAGTAGCTGTGGTAGGGCCTTCTTTTCTGAAGAGGGAGTTCTTCTGGTGAAATCTGGATGAGTTTTTGGGCGACCTAAAGGAACCACTGAAGGTAGATGACTGGCTGGAACAGATGGTGAAAATGTTTGAGATGCTTGGCATCGAAGACGGGGGATTGATAGTGACCTTGGCGTCCTTCCAGTTGAAGGGAGACGCGGGTCAATGGTGGAAGTATGCGAGGGGACGCATTGGAGGGACTTAGGAGGCTTTTGTTGACGCATTCCCAAATAAGTACTTACCTCCTACTGTTAAGGAGAAGTTGAGGTATCAGTTTTCTCGCCTCAAGCAGTTGAACACACCTGTAGCCGAGTTCGAGGCCACCTTCACTAGCCTCTCTTGATTTGCACTTGAGTTGTTGGCGACTAAGGAGCGCCGTTGTTTAGAGTTCGAGAAGAGGCTGAGGACCAGACTCATGTTTCGAGTGGCCGGATCCATGATTCGAGATTATAGACGCCTTGTGGAGGCAGCAACCCATCTTGAGACTATCATGCAGGCTGAAGAGGAGAGGATGTGGGCCTCCAAGAGGAGTCATGATAGTCAGGGGGATGGTAAGAGACAGATTGGTTCCAATCCTCAACAGTCCCAGGGAGTTCAGTCGAGGTCTACCTTTCCAGTGCCTAGCTCGGGTTCTGGGAGAGGTGGCCAACGAGATGTGACTTGTTTCAAGTGTGATCAGTTGGGCCACAAGTCTCCAGCTTGCCCGCAGAGAGGAGGAGGGGCAGAGAGCAGCTTTGTCTTTGGCTCGTTCTCAAGGCCAGAGTCAGGGTAGAGGACAACCGCCCACTTGCTATCAGTGTGGCTAGGTAGGGCAATTGAAGAGGTCTTGCCCACTATTGGGTGGCATATCTGGTGCGTCTGGTTCGAGGCAGACACAGAGTCATCAGCCAGCATAGTCAGCACAGGCCTTGAGGGCTAATCAAGGAGCTTCTTCAGCTCAGTCAGTACAGCAGGCCTATGCTCTGAGGGGTGAGCAGGTAGATCAAAGGCCAACAGGGCGTGTGTATGTTGTTACCGCACCAGTTCTTGTACCTACTCCTTCAGTAGTGAGAGGTACTTTTCTGTTTTGGAATTCAGTTGCTAATATGTTGATTGATACAGGTACATCCCATTCTTTTATCTCGTCTGCATTTGCATCGATTTTGGGGTTGGAGTTAGCATAGTTAGCATCTCCTATTTGTGTAGAGTCACCTTTTGGTGGTGAGGTTATTCTGAGACAGTGGTGTCGGGGCTGTGATATAGAGGTTGCTAGTCGTCGACTTTAATTTGCATTTGTTTTGCTTGATATGACTAGTTTTAATGTTATTTGGGGTATGGACTGGTTATCGTCATACCGGGCTATTATAGATTGCTACCGTCAGAGGGTTACTGTATGTACCTTGAGCGGGGATTGCTTTTATTTCTTGGGGGATCGGGTGGATAGAGTCTTATCACCGGTGTATGATCCACGTGGACGGAGTGAACTTAGTTGTCTTCTTACTAGCTTTCAGAATAGTGAGTGTGATGAAATTTGAGTTGAGCTGCCTAGGGTGGTGTGTGAATACCTCGATGTCTTTCCCGAGGATCTTACTAGTTTAGCACCTCACCGAGAGATCAAGTTCTCTATTGATTTAGTACCTGGCACGACACCGATTTCTATGGCACCGTATCGGTTTGCACCCGCTGAGTTAAGTGAGTTGAAGGTCCAACTCCAAGAATTGTTAGGTAAAGGTTTTATCCATCCTAGTACTGCGCCTTAGGGAGCGCCGACCCTCTTTGCTAAAAAGAAAGATGGAGCCTTGCGGCTTTGTATCAATTATCGAAAATTGAACGGGGTTACTATTAAGAATAAGTACCCAATGACTCATATAGATGACTTGTTTGATTAGTTGAAGGGGTCTTATTGTTTTTCTAAGACAGACCTGAGGTCGGGTTACCATTAATTGAGGGTAAGGGAGGAAGATATCCCGAAAACGGCATTCCATACGCGGTATGACCATTATGAGTTTCTAGTGATGCCTTTTGAGCTGACCAATGCACCGGCTGTGTTTATGGAATTGATGAACCAGATTTTTCATGAGTTCCTAGATTATTTCATGGTCATCTTTGTGGATGACAATTTGATTTATTCACCTTCAGAGGAGGAACACGAGGAACACTTGCAGGTAGTGCTTGAATTGCTTAGAGCCCATAAGTTGTATGCTAAACTCGGGAAGTGTGAATTCTGGCTGAGAGAAGTTAAGTTCTTAGGCCATGTGGTATCCGGGGGAAGGGTGACGGTAGATTCATCCAAGATTGAGGCAGTGCAAGATTGGGCACAACCTAAGAAAGCCTTTGAGATTTGTGTTTTTCTGGGGTTGGCCGGATATTACCGGAGGTTTGTGAAAGATTTCTCTAAACTAGCTTCACCTTTAACTAGGCTGACGAGGAAGGGGGTCAAATTTGTGTGGGACGAGACTTGTGAGATGTCGTTCCAGAAACTTAAAGTTAGATTCACCACTGCTCCAGTTTTGATTATTCTGGAGAGGGGTTTGGTTACTCGGTTTATTGTGATGCCTCATGAGAAGGTTTGGGTTGTGTTTTGATGCAAGAAGGGAAAGTAGTAGCTTATGGCTCGCGGCAGTTGAAAACAAACGAGACGAACTACCTTACTCACGACTTAGAGTTAGCAGCAGTGATCTTTGCTTTAAAGATCTGGAGGCACTATTTGTATGGTGAGAAGTTCGAAGTATTTTTTGATCACAAGAGTCTGAAATATCTGTTTACACAGAAAGACTTGAACTTGAGGCAGAGGAGGTGGATGGAGTTCATAGAGGACTATGACTTTGAGTTGCATTATCATCCCGGAAAGGCCAATGTAGTAGCCGATGCTTTGAGTAGGAAGCCTATCAGTAGTGTGGCCTGTGTCGCCATTCGAGAGTGGGAAATGTTGGGTACCCTTGGGGAGTTTGACTTGCATCTTGGTGAGTCTGTTGAATCTGCGACCTTGTTTTTTGTGGTTGCACAACCTACACTCGTGAACCGAGTATTAGAAGCACAAAGGGGTGACCTTGAGGTAGAAACCCATAGGGAGAAGATTTCAAGTGGGAAAGTAGAGAAGCGCTTGAATGTGTATCCTGACCAGAGTGTGAGATACCGGGACCGTTTGTTTGTGCCGGAGTCTTGTCGAGAGGAAGTACTCCGAGAGTTTCGCCATTCATGCCTTGCGGTGCACCCGAGAGGCACAAAGATGTATCAGGATTTAAGTCGCAGTTTTGGTGAAGGGGTATGAAAAGGGATGTAGCTGTATTTGTATGAAAGTGCCTCACTTGTCAGCAAGTGAAGGCCGAGCATCAGAGGCCAGCGGGTTTGTTGCAACCCTTGCCTATAGCCGAATGGAAGTGGGAACATGTCACGATGGATTTCATTGTGGGTCTTCCGAGGACTCAACAGGGTAGTGATGTCATTTGGGTGGTAATTGACCAGTTAACCAAGTCCACGCACTTTATCCCTATGCGCATGAGTGATTCAGTAGACTATCTTGCCAACTTGTATATCAGGGACATAGTGAGGTTACACGGGTCCCTGTGATGATCATATCGGATAGAGATTCGCGTTTCACACCCCAATTGTGGCAGAGTTTGCAGAGTGCCTTAGGCACTAGATTGACCTTTAGTACCGCATATCATCCTAAGACTGACGGGCAGTCCGAGTGTACTATTCAGATCCTTCAGGATATGCTTCGAGGCTGTGTTATTGACTTTAAGGGGTCGTGGGAGAGGCACTTACCCTTGGTGGAGTTTGCTTATAACAACAGTTTCCAATCAAGTATTGGCATGGCACCATTTGAGGCCTTGTATGGTCGACCTTGTAGATCTCCGGTATGTTGGGCCGAGGTGGGTGACGCACCTTTGTTAGGCCCAGAATTAGTTCGGGAAACGACTGAGAAAGTGGCCCTTATTCGTAAGAGATTAATTACGGCTTAGAGTTGCCAGAAAAGCTATGCCGACCGTAGGAGAAGACCCTTGTCTTTTGAGGTGGGCGATCATGTCTTCTTGAAAATTTCACCTAGACAGGGTTTGATGAGATTTGGGAAGAGTCTAAAGTTATCCCCTCAGTTTATTGGCCCTTTTGAGATCCTTGAGTGAATTGGGGAAGTCGCTTACCGTTTGACGTTACTACCATAATTTTTTTGGGGTTCATGACGTGTTTCACATTAGTATGCTTTCGAAGTACGAGCCGGATCCATTGCATGTGTTGGATTGGACCGACTTAGAGGTAGATAAGGATGCCTCGTATGAGGAGAGACCGGTGAGGGTCTTGGATAGACAGGACCAAGTCTTGTGAGGCAAGACAATTCCCTTAGTAAAGGTATTGTGGAAACATCACGGGGTCGAGGAGGCGACTTGGGAGCGTGAATTGGAAGTCCGAGAGAAATATCTGGACTTGTTTGTTGATATCTAAACATGTATTGGAATTTTAATTACGATGAAGAAAGGTGTAAACATTGTATATGTTTTGAATTATAAGAACATTGTATATGTTATGAGCATCTTGGAAACATGAGTTTATTATAAACATTGCATGTGTTTGAGAATGTAGAATATCACATGTATTATAACATTTTTGGGAGCATTGTATATACGGTGTTGATTTCTTGAAAACTCGGATTTTGGTTAAGCATTGTAAATGTTTTGGGAAATTGCAAAGTTCATTTTTAATGTGGGACTTGTGTATCGAATTGATTAGAATGGATGATCGGAAAGCGGGTCATGGTGATGAAATTGATTGATTATCATTGTTGGGATTGGTTTAATCATGGCTTTAAAACTTACATAAAATTTCGGGGACGAAATTTCCTAAGGTGGAGAGGTTGCAGCACCTGTATCCTTTGAAGGTTTTGGGAAATGTATTTGAATCATTTATTTTATTTTAGAAATCTTTGGTGTTGTTGTATGTTCGTTTTAGAGGAGTATAATCCGATTTAAACTCGTTGGGTTTGTTTGTTCGCACTTATTCTTGTCAAAAAGTTGTTTGAGAACTTAGAAATTCTATTCTAAGGTCGACACCAGCCTTCCTAAGGGTCGACCCTTACCTGTTGGTGAAATTTCTAGAGGTGTTGCTGGAAAATAGGGTCGACACCAGCCTTGCTGGTGTCGACACCTGCCTCTTGTTGCTGTGCACAAGGGTTGACACCAGTCTGGGAAGGGTCGACCCTTGTATGTTGTAGAATATGTGTGTTAGTTGCTGGAAATTAGTGTCAACCCTTCCTGTCTAAGGGTCGATCCCTTTGCTTATTGCCAGATTGTCTTTTCTACCTAAAGGGTTGACCCCCCCTGCCCAAAGGGTCGACCCTTGCGTGTTTTTTTTTTCTAGAATTTTAAGGTTCGAATGGGTCTTACCTTTGGGGGTTTTTGGGCCTATTATTTTATTTGACCATAGGGCTATTTGCTACTACTATAAGTAGGCCCAAACCACTTTTCTCTCATTATTTTCCTCCATTTTTTCCTTTCAAACCGTGAGTTCTCCTCTCTCTCTCTCTCTCTAAAACTCAAACTTTTTCACTTAAATCTCTAGATCTACTCACCTAGAGTGATCTTTTCACCTTACTCCTTTAAGATTAAGTGTAGAGCTTGTCAAAGGCTTCGTTTTGATCGGGCAAATCGTTGTTTCGTCGCCGTCGACTTTTGAGCTTTTCTCTTTTCTCTCTCATCTAAGCTTAAGGTAGGGATCTTTTCTACACTTCCATATGATATTTAGCTTCGTTATTTGTATCTTGTGTAACAATGCTGTGATTTGGGGGTGTTTAAGGCAAACCTAGGGTTTAGGCGTAAATTGGAAATAGGGGTTTTTGCGTAAAGGTGAAATAAATGTTTGAGGGGTTTGAAAATGATATTATATTGTGTATGATTTGATGATTTTGGCACTTGGCTAGTATTTGGGGAAAAAGGGAAATTTGCCCTAATTGAATCAAATTATTATTTTGTATAAATAATGAAAATTCACCTTAAAAATGTGAAATTGAAAGGGCATTGATATGGATGGTGGGATTGGTTATGTGTTATTCCATTCTTTGGTAGTTTCGAATAAACTATCTATTATGAGATTTGATATCTGCTTGGAAATAACTGTATTCGGCTATCGGTAGAGGATAGCTATGATTGTTGTAGAAATTGCATGCGGATCAGGTAAATTGAAATAAATCACTTGTGCTTGTCATTGAATATGACTATATTTATATACGTTGTATATGTATGGTTATTTGGAAGTGGAAAGAGGATATATTCCATTGGTTGAGTTTGTGATTAAATACATTGCATATGTATGTATGATTGTTTGGGAGGAGAAAGGGGACGGACTCCATTATAATTAAGTTGGCCAGAGTATCCTGGGTGAAAGTCCCAAAATTATACATGGGTGCCTAGCCCGCGGATGAAATATCCATAAAATGGCAACTGTAGTGCTTGTATAGCCTATATTTACATGGGTCCCGTTTGACGGTTGCCTACGGACGAAATATTCGTGAACAAAAAGTTTGAACTGTTTACGTGTTGATAATGTGGTTCTAGAACTAATGAGTTGTAATCTCATTTGGGTTATTGGGAAATGATGAAATTGGCTTATGTAGTTAAATGAAATGAAGGGAAATGGCTTAATGATTGAGTTTGGAAATTTAATACTATACACAATGTGGATGCCTTTATCTTTGACGTTGTATATGCATAGTGTACTTATACCTTTGCTAAATTTCATATACTGTGTTAGATAGTTTCTACTGGGCTGTGGCTCACCCTACTTGGGAATAACATTTTCAGGTAATGATGGCATGCCTCCACCAAGGCAATAGTGTTGGAGAAACTTTTGGAAGCAAGGGCTTCTCATTTTGATTGTATAATTTGGTAAAGCCAAGGGCTTAAGATGTAATGAGCGAAACTCACTTTTGATTGTAACCAAGATATGTCTTGGAAAGATATATGCCCGTAGGGCATTTAATTTGTTAATATTAATTTGCATTACATGCTGTAGATTCAGAATGAATGTTTATGAATGTATATGCATGTAATCCCTTTTGTAATACGAATTTTGTTATGAGAAAATGTACCAATTACGTTATATTCATTTCTTTTATGAGTTGGGGTAGTTGTATTATTTTGAGAGTTTTACAACTTGGTATCAGAGCGTACCGGGTTTGAATACTTTGGGTGCGTGGGAAGTGGATAGTACCACAATGGGTTTGTCTTGCTTACTAGAGACTCAAGTGTGAACGATATGTGCTTATATGACAACATGCTTATGTGATTATTTGGGTATGGGATTAAATTTCTTAGATGTTGATTGGGTCTAGGGGTTTCTAGGAGTCCTGTTAGAAAGGCACTTGATCGCTGCTATTTCTAATTGGAACTCTAGCAACGCCACGGGACAGTCATTATCCGGAGATGAAATTCGTATGTGTTTACATGATTACATGCTTATGTGGAGTGAATTACTGTTGTCCAATGTATTGGGATGCGAGTGAATTAGTTTTGGCACATTTGTGAATATGCTAATTTCTTGTGTTACCTTTATTAGGATGTCAGGACGTGGTCGTGAAGGTAGGCGTGGTAGGCCTAGGAGGCGCCTATACCGGATGAGATTCCGGCGTACGAGGAAGGGGTTGGTCAGGCCAATGTAGCCGAACTAGCAGGTCAGCAGGCCATAGGCGCCTTAGCCCGTGAAATGGCCGAAGCATTGAGGGAATCAATGGACATTCTCAGAGCTGAAAATCAAGTCCAGGCCCAAGTAGCTGAGGCAGACCCTTCTGTTTTGAAGAGGGAGTTCTTCCGGTCAAATCTAGATGACTTTTTGGGTGACCCAAAGGAACCACTGAAGGCGGATGAAGCTGGAACAGATGGTGAAGATGTTTGAGACACTTGGCATCGAAGACAGGGGATTGACAGTAACCTTGGCGTCCTTCCAGTTGAAGGGAGACGTGGGTCAATGGTGCAAGTATGCGAGGGGACGCATTGGAGGGACTTAGGAGGCTTTCGTTGATGCCTTCCAGGATAAGTACTTATCTCCCACTGTTAGGGAGAAGTTGAGGGATCAGTTTTCTCGCCTCAAGCAGTTGAACACACCTGTAACCGAGTTTGAGGCCACCTTCATTGGCCTCTCTAGATTTGCACCAGAGTTGGTGGCGATTAAGGAGCGCCGTTGTTTGGAGTTCGAGAAGAGGCTGAGGACCGAACTCATGTTTCGAGTGGCCGGATCCATGATTAGAGATTATGGACGACTTGTAGTGGCAGCGGCCCATCTTGAGACTATCATGTTGGCTGAAGAGGAGAGGATGAGGGGCTCTAGGAGGAGTCAAGATAGTCAAGGGGACGATAAGAGACAGAGGGGTTCTAATCCTCAACAGACCCAGGGAGTTCAGTTGAGGTCTACCTTTCTAGTGCCTAGCTCGGGTTTTGGGAGAGGTGGTCAGGGAGATGTGACCTATTTCAAATGTGATCAATTGGGCCACAAGTCTCCAGCTTGCTCGTAGAGAGGAGGAGGGCAAGAGCAGCTTCGTCTTTGGCTCGTTCTCATGGCCAAAGTCAGGGTAGAGGACAGGCGCCCACTTGTTATTAGTGTGGCCAGGCAGGGCACTTGAAGAGGTCCTACCCACTGTTAGGTGGCACATCTGGTGCGTCTGGTTCGAGGCAGACACAGAGTCACTAGCCAGCACGGGCCTCGAGGGCTAATCAGGGAGCTTCTTTAGCTCAGTCAGTACAGCAGGCCTATGCTCCGAGGGGTGAGTAGGTAGATTAAAGGCCAATAGGGCGTTTGTATGCTGTTACCGCACCAGATCTTGTACCTACTCCTTCAGTAGTGAGAGGTACTTTCCTATTTTGCAATTCAGTTGCTAATGTGTTGATTGATATGGGTGCATCCCATTCTTTTATCTAGGTAGAATACCATGATTCATAATTGTGTTCGTAACGCTAAGACATCTACCAAGAATGCCAATCTCCCTTTTGCAAAGACCAAAAGGATATAGGTGAGAAAGAGTGACTTGACTTGTTTTGTTGTTCACACTGCATTGAAAGCACGTGATTCGCATATGTGGTATCTCGATAGTCGGTGTTGTGTCATCCCAAAAATCGGGAACATAAGTGAATATATTAACAATACATACAGGGTTTATCTAATATTACAAAATAGGAAACGTCACTAATGAGTCTTTTGGTTAATAACCAAGTAAGATCCCAGGAAGGTTAGAGGAGTCAATATAGCTTCCCTTCAATCACCTTAGATAGCAAAGCTACTCTTTTGATAGATCTTAACAAGATATTAACACAAGGTTTACATGAGTCGACGAGAAAATAATGAATAGTTAAGAAAAGATATGTATAGATATATAATAATTACAAAATCATGTCTTAAATACAACATGGGATCTATCACTTACAATCTCAAAACATGTTTACAACTAGTTTCTAATCCTCCTAGGGTAGTTGTACATCCTCAAATGCTTCAGCGTTGCCTTCGACCAGTCTAATAGTGTTCAATATCTAACATGAAATGCCATGAGCTTTGAATGCCTAGTAAAAGCACCCGCACCTCGTCCCTTTTTCTCAATCCAATACACCATTACATTTATAACAAGCAAGTAATGAAGCATGATGTTCAAGTTAATAACAAGGATTACAAGGTTAGATGTTAGTATTCTAGAGATCCCCAAAAGAGATTTCATCCTCCCAATCGCAAGAATTGGACACCAGACTATTCAGAACGCCCCCTTTTGCTGCTTTGTTACAAAACTTACCTCGGATGCCTACCAATGGTTATATACCACGTAGCGCCAGCCGCAAGGCCTCAAAAGGGATGGCGAAAAGAAAAAGGTTTTATCACCCTAAATCCAACTTTATCCTTCCAAAAAAAGTTTTATCCTCCTAAATGTCCCATCTGGACCCAACCTTATCTCACCAATCAAACCATCGCAAAGAGTCAGAATATGTCCGTTCCATTCTAGGGTTTATGCGATAACTTCTTGCGCAAGATTTAACCTTCAATTGCACAAGACAAATTATCATCTCTTCATTATCCAAGTGATCGAAAACCCAATACCACCCCAATTAAGGTTTCCGTTGAGTTAGATGCCTTAAAATAAAGTTAGAACAACTTAACAAGATAGTAATATCCACATAAACACGAACATCATCAATTGAAGAAGATAAGGAACATAACCATAACACATGCAACATCATATCAATACATGATCATGTACAAATAAGCATATTCATGAACCCAAAAGCATAAAATACTCATGCAAAACTGAATTTCCAGATTCAGTACCATTTAAAGATAAAAATCAAAAGGGCTATTTCAGATTTTTTCCAAACTCGATCTTCCTATGGTTCATAGAGATTTAATCTAGTTTTCAGAACATGTTTAAGAAATGGAATATCTTTTATAGATTTTTAGTTATTTAAGAAACATTCCAGCGTTGTCCAGATTCGTTGACTGTTACGAAAATTGGATTTTCTTACAAACCACTCACTCTTTTTCAGTGAAACCAATTTTTCCTTGAAAGATAACTCCTTAAGAATATATTGACACAAACTTGAGGTCCAGAAGATTTTTCTACATTTTGCTAGATTTTGTGAAAGTTGGCTATAAAATAGATTTTTGATGCACAATACTCAAAATATGAAGATTTGTGATAAAAGAGGCCAACTAAGGGAAAATTTTCACTTCTTTTGTGATGAAAACATATGAAATAATGTATCAATAACTCAAATTTTTAGAGTGATGGTATGCCTCTAAGAAAAATGTGAGATATGGGAAGAAAAAGGTAGTTTTGCATCTATTAAGAGGAAATATGAATAGAAGAAAGATTGAAGCCCAATTCATCTACTTTGAACACATGAACACCATTACAACACATTTGAAAATATGATTTTACATCTCTAAGAATATGTATTTGAAAAAGGAAAATCAAAGAGAGAGTTGTGTTGTGGCTTACTTGATTGCCTAGTGAAGTGTTTGCACAATTTCTTTTCTTTTTCCTTTCCTCTACCACCAAAGTTCTCTTCCTCGCTTTTTCTCTCCCTCAATTGGAATTTGTAGTGTGTGAGCGTGTTTGATGTGCAAAAATTCTAGGGGAGAGTTTCTATTTATAGCAAAAAAATAAATTATGGTGGAAGGTCTAAAACGCCCTTGGTTGGAATTGATGGAAAGAATTTGTAATTGGTTGGAATGAAATGAAATGGAGGTTGATTGAGAAGGTTAATTATAACATGGAACATGATTTAGTCCAAGTTTGGTCAAGATAGAACTAGATTGAAAATTAGTACAAACACATCTCCATGATTTAGTGATTTAGTCAAAATTTTCTCATGAAATCAAGCATTCATGTTCCGAAAAGTACATAACAAGGAATCCCTCTAGGGTGGTTGGCCACATGATGATGATTTGAGGGGATTATTTTATTTTTTTGGTGTATAATTTGAAGATATTTTGTGTACAAATTTATTTAAGAAAGGTACAAGTATTTATATTGGTACTAGTTTGGGGCCAACATGTGATTCAAGAAGAATATGAGGGCCAAAATCTCAATTAAGTGTAGTATTTAATTTATTTAAGGTTTGTAAATTTAATTCTGTTAAAGTTTCTTTATTTTGAATTAAATGGCAAATTGTACTGAGAATCGGAAACCTAGGGTTTCTTATATGGAAAATATACTTAGAAAATTAATTTAATTATTATTTGGGTTTTATAAATGGTTCTTGAGTTGCAGGTTCAATCAGGGTTTTCTAGTTTTTGGTTGGCGCGCATGTTTGATTCTATAACTAGAATTGAAGACAAATGAGGATTGGAGGGTCTTTATTGAAATAATTGAAAAGTCGAGGACTTAATAGGTTTTACAAAGGTTAGGGGCCTCACAGGTGCTCTCATCATATGTCAGGTAACAAATCCTACTTCACATCCCTTGAGAAATATGAAGGAGGAATTGTTACCTTTGGAGATGGTGGCACCTCTAGATTCATTGGTAAGGGCTTTATAAGTGTCCTCGATTTTCCTAATTTGGGAAATGTATTGCTTGTTGACAGCCTTAAAGCTAATCTTTTGATCATTAATCAAATGTGTGACTCATATCATGAGGTATTATTTTCAAAAAATCAATGTGAAATTTTGGACAAAAAGGGAAATATTGTCATGCATGTGGTTCGCACATCTGATAATTACTATGAGAATGTTACTATTAATGATCTCACTTATGGCATCAACGATTAGGTCACATCAATTTCAAAGACCTAACTAAGATAGCCAACAAAGAGAATATGAGAGCATAGCCCAAAATGGGTAAGTCTGTGAACCAAATGTGTGGGCCATGTCAATTGGGGAAGCAAACTTGAGCCCCTTACAAGAAGGTGAATAACTTAACAACCAAGTGTCCTCTTGAGCTTGTTCATATAGATCTTATGGGACCTACTCATACTGACCGCATTGGAAGTAAAAGATATATTTTTTTAACTATTGATGATTATACCCGATTCGTATGGGTTAATTTTTGACAAGAAAAATCTGATACGTTTGATACTTTCAAATCTCTAGTCCTTAAAATCCAAAATGAACAAGTGTTCTATCGGGCATATCTTAAGAATCCGAACTGTTCATAGTTGTGAATTTAAGAATAGCTCATTTTTCGATTTTTGTGATATGCATGGCATTATACATGAATTTTCTGCACCTATTACCCCACAACAAAATGGAGTTGTTGAGAGGAAAAACAATGCTGTTTAAGAGATGGCTAGGGTCATACTCCTTAGTAAGAAAGTTCCTCCCAAGTTTTGGGCTAAAGCCTTAAATAGCATTGTTTATGTAGTGAATCGTATGTATCTAAGGCCTGGCACATTAAAACTCCATATGAATTGTGGAAAGGGTTCAAACCTAATGTAAACTTTTGGGAGTAAGTGCTATATTTTCAAAGATAGAGAGCCTTTGGAAAAATTTCACTCCCGTAGTGATGAAGGTATTTTTCCAGGGTATTCAACGAGAAGTAAAGTCTTTTGTGTCTATAATCTTTGTACTTTATCTATAATGGAATTTGTCAATGTGGCTGTAGATGACACAGGGTCTCCAATAGCATCTCTATGTGAGGAAAAAGATGGTGATCCTTAAAATCTAGATATGGCACCACAAAGTCAAGGAAAAGCTTGAGGCAAAACTCAAGAAGGCGAACAAACACCAACTCCCATGGCAAGCCCTAGTCCAAATAGTGCACAAAGAGACACCACTACTGCCACTCAGGTCACTACTAGTCCTATCTTGGAGCCATCGACAAGGGTGAAGCTGAATCATCCAACACAAGTGATAGGGAGTGTCTTAGACCGATTGAAAACCTGAAAGCAAATTTGGGAAGAGGTATCTCATATGTGTTATGTTTATTTAATTGAACCTAAGAATGTAAAAAAGGCCTTACTAGATGATAGTTGGGTCAATCCAATGCATGAAGAATTAGGTTAATTTGAACATAACAAAGTTTGGACTGTTATCCCTAGACCTAGAGAGATGAATGTGATAGGTACCAAGTGGGTCTTTAAAAATAAATCTGATTAGAATGGTACAGTTGTAAGGAACAAAGCTAGATTGGTTGCTCAAGGTTAAACACAAGTAGAGGGCATTGACTATAATGAGACTTTTGCCCCTGTTGCACGACTCGAATCTATTCTTATATTACTTATTATAGCATTCTTTCTTGGTTTTAACTTGTTCCAAATGGATTTGAAAAGTGCATTTTTCAATGGGTACTTGAATGACGAAGCCTATATTAAGCAACCAAAGCGTTTTGAGGACCCTAAGTTTCCAAACAGGTTGGTGTGGTGACTGGCTAGTAGTCCCTGACTAGCAAAGGCCTACCAAAAAAAAAGCAAGTTTGACTCTTCACATAATTAGGGAAAAATTAACTAATTGAGTGCAAAAGCCTTTAAATTTCTTATATTGAGTCCATTTAGAACATCCATTCGAAACAGTGTATATCGACATGAAATGAAAGCATACATTCTTCTTGAATTATTAACTATACTATTACATGACCAAATAATAAAGTACCTTAATTGTAACATAACTTTACAAATCCGGTGCAAGCATATAAACCAGCTTCTAACTAAACTTTTCCTTGGTGCTTGAACTCTTCATCACCTACACATATATATAAGGGAGAGGGGCAAGCCAAAGCTTAGTGAATAGTAATATAGTATAGTGGTTAATGCATGAACATTGAGGAATTTCATTAAAATCAAACATAAGCTCATTTTGAATATAGCATAATTTTCATATGTTATCAAAACATAACTTGCATACATTTATATAGTGATGGACATTCCCGAAAACATGGCAAGTGATCCACAGCAGGTGGCAAGGAGCTCAGTTAGGACAAGAGTTGTTGTCATGATTCCCAATAACTGGCATAGTTCAAGATGTCATCGCATTACTTGATACAAAAGTGTATGGTGTTCATTCATAACAAAACAATAATATTGTGATGACCGGGTGCACTATTCATTTTGTTTTCCCTTGTTTAACTTTGGGGTAGTCATGTTCGGGTGTCAGTTTGACTTGGAATCTTGTTAATCGTTTGGGTTTGTTATGTTCAAAAGTTTTTCTCAAAACTTTGTTCTTGTTTATACGGTGTTGAATTTCACTTGTTTCAGAGGGTAAGGGTTTGGTCTGGAGTTCCAAGGTTTAAGCAAGGGCCGCACGTGTGGGACCTTGGGCCGCACATGCAGGAGAGGGGCCGCACGTGTGGGAATCTGAGAAATTTTGACTTGCACACTGCATTATATATAGGTGCGGGAGGAGGTACGGATTGGGAGGACCTCACGTGCAGGGATGAGGGCCGCACGTGCAGGAAGCACGCTCTGCACGTGCGGGGGTAAGTGCCGCACATGCGGGACGGGCTCAGTCCAAAAAATCCAACTTTTCTTTCTTCTTGGGCTGTGTGTATATCGCTTTGTATATCCCTCTCTCTCTAAAAACCCTTTTCTCCTCCTCTCTACATTTGCTACACCAAACAAGATCAAAACTTTAATTTCCCTTGATCCATTAGAGTTTTGCCCTTTGTCCCTTCATCAAAGTTGAAGAGCTCCTCGAGATCTACATTGTGTGTGGTGAAGATCGGGATTCGTCATCTCCTTCTCTCCAAGAACTTGAGGTAGTGATTTTTCTTAGAGTTATATATATGTGGGAGCCAAATAATAGAGGACTTAGATAGGCCAAGTACATATTTGCAAAATCAGGATATATGTTATATTCGCCCCTCTCTTACGTTCTAGGTGCCAAGTAGCCTAATCGGCCATAAAGCCAGTTGAGTGGAGGGCTGAATAGAAGTAGGAGTACAACAAATGGAAGGCCGAATGAACAATCACATGACGGATTAAGAACGGGCCAGACCTTGAGGACCAGAGGCGTATATAAGTAGAAGAACAACAACCAAAAAGAGGTATGTGAGAAAAAACTTAAAAACTTGACTTACAAGCAACCAAGAGAGTATACACTGACTTCTCCGTCAGAGTGCTAATACCGGCACCCCCGACCGGAGTGTTCATTCCTTTTCAGGTGGCTAGCTGAGGATCACGAGCGTCCTGCAGGATCCAAAGAGTATTTCCGAACCACTTCTCCACAATTGGCGCCATCTATGAGAATACTCAATTACATCCATGGAGGGCGTAACGGAAGATCCTCCGATAGTCGTTGACGAAACCACATCGAGAGATGACCTCACTCCAACAAACATGCTGGGACCGGAGAATATCGCCGCAAGATGTGCCTTGAACTTCGACTCAGTTGCCCATACCTCACCCTCAACTTCAGCACATGAGACAATGCAAGCGATCATGGAACATGCGAAGCAAAACGAACAGAGGTTGGAAAACATGATCGTTGAGAATGAGCGCCTCCGTCAGGATTTGGCCTTGGAAGTGGCAAAATCCAAACAAGCTACACGCCAAGATCCAGGACGACCTCTAAGAGAAGATGGTCGACGACCTCGAGTTCGAAGACAAGATAGTGACAGTGATTCTGACTCATTATCCCCAGAACCTAAAAAGAAGGAACGAGTCGAAACCACCAGTTCCTCCGAAGAGAGTCTGCGTACATGCCATAAGCGAAGACAAAATGGTTCAGACGAAGAGGACCAGCATAATCCCTTTGTGCGACGGATCGCAAAGGCAGCACTACCCAAAAAGTTTAAAGCCCCATCGTTCACCCTATACGACGGGAAATCAGACCACACTGATCACATCTGCCATTATAACCAAGCTATGATGTTGCATGCGGACGACGAGGCCCTCATGTGCCAAATATTTCCGAGCAGTTTGGAACCATTGGCCGTCAGATCATATTATAAATTGGAACCAGCATCGATTAAGAGCTTTCATCAACTCTAAAAATCCTTCAGGGCACGGTTCATCACCAATGAGGTACAGCCGAAGTAGGCCGATTCTCTCTGGGCAATGCAAATCCAACCAGGGGAAACCTTACGAGCGTATTCGGCGTGCTATTGGGAATGTTTTAATCTCGTAGATGATGCCTGCAATGATTCCATGGCCATCACCACCTTTAAAATGGGGTTGCATCCTGATAGTGCCCTCCACAGTTCCTTGACCAAAAGACCCCGCAAAACAGTCTGGTCGTTAATAAAGAAAGTCAAGGAATATTGCAAAGTTGAAGATGACACACTGTGGGTCAAAGCCGGGCACAAGGCCAACAAGATGGCCCTATCTGAAATCATTCAGCCGATAAATTCTGTGCCGTCATAGAGCCCTGAACCACGAAGTCGGGCTAAACGAAACAAGAGGCGAGATTCGCGCCGATCAAACGACTAATGCTCCCACCGAGCTAATGAACAACTTCAAGTGGATAGCAGGCGCACAAGGCGCATGGACAAGAAATATATAGAGTTGTCGGAGCCGATCAGTATAGTTATGACTAAAGTTCAACATCTGTCGTTCTTCAAATGGCCGCCCAAGATGGTGGGACCTCCCGACACGAGGAGATGGGATAGGCAGTGCGAATATCACAAACATCACGGCCATGATACCGACAGTTGCTATGCTTTGAAAGATCACCTTGAGGAGTTGGTACGAGACAATTGGCTCTAGCAACACGTCTGAAAGAACAACTCAACCAAAATAGTTGCTCTGTAGTAGGATTCACCTCCGCTTGGCGTAATTCATATGATATACAGCTTGCCGACGGCCTCCGCCGTACATACAATTCAGTTGCATCCTAGCCTCCAAAAGCAATTCACACCTGTAAAACGGCCGCATGAAGCTGTAAGCATTGCTTTCGATGATTCAAATTTGGCCGGCGTAACACTTCCCCACATTGATCCCTTGGTCATCGAGCTACGCGTAAACCGATTCATCGTCAAGTGTGTACTCATTGATCAGGGGAGCACTTTGGAAGTTATGTATTACAAGACGTTCGTCAAACTCGGCTTCACTGAGTCAGACCTATCTCCAGCTCCTTATCCATTATTCGACTTCAACGCTAATCCAGAATATCTGTTGGGCAAAATCACACTACCAGCTCGGGCCGGCTCCCGGTCAGTGGATGTAGAGTTTTTGGTTGTCAAGCTTCCTTCGCCGTATAATCTTATCATGGGAAGAACTTGGCTGCATACCATGCAGGCCGTGCCTAGCACATATCACCAACTACTTTGTTTTTCTACTAAACGCGGCATCGAGCAAATTCGAGGCTCCCAGAAATCGGCACAGACATGTTATCTTCTTGCCGCAAAGACACCAAGAGAGCTGGAAGTGAATTCTATCGAGGTGCCAGATCGAGAAAGCCTCGACAATGTTGGGTGGCTCCCAAGTGAAAAGGCAACGGAAGCCTTGGATCGAGTTGAAATTAACGGGAATTCTGATAGGTTATTCATGGTCGGCGCCTCCCTGAATCAAGCCAACAAACAGGAGCTAATTTCCTTCTTGCTTGGCAACCTTGATGTATTTGCATGGACACCGTATGAGATGCCGGGTGTGGACCCATCTATTTCGCAGCACCGTTTGAATGTTGACCCCAAATGCAAGCCGATTATTCAGAAAAGCCGGCGATCAGCAGCAGAACATACCACCGCCGTTGTTGAAGAAATTGACCAGTTACTTGATGCCGGGACAATCTGTGAAGTGACCTATCCTACATGGATGTCGAATACTGTGGTTGTAAAGAGGAAAAATGGCACTTGGCGTGTTTTTGTGGATTTCATGGATTTAAACAAAGCCTGTCCCAAGGACTGCTTTCCCTTCCCCAGAATAGACCAGCTCGTAGATGCCATGGCACATCATCAACCAATGAGCTTCCTAGATGCCTACAGAGGCTACCATCAAATTGCCATGCACCCGGAGGACCAAGATAAAACTGCATTCCTCACCCCAAGAGGAACCTATTGCTACAAGGTTATGCCTTTCGGGCTGAAGAATGCGGGGGCAACTTACCAAAGTTTAGTCACTGCCATGTTTAAGGAGCAGCTCGGCCGTACTATGGAAGTCTACATTGACGATATGGTGGTCAAGTCCAAAGAAGAGAAAACTCATCTAGCCGAATTGGAGAATTTACGTGGGGGACATTTGGCAGTTGTATTGTGATAGATCATCCAACCAACGGGGCAGTGGGGCTAGAGTAGTGATCATGGCTCCCGACGGAGCAATAATTGAGCATGCTATCAAACTCAGCTTCAAAGCATTGAACAATGAGGCCGAATATGAAGCCCTGCTAACCAGCTTACGGAATGCACATCTCTTGGGTGCTCGGCATTTGCTTATTTTTTGCAATTCAAAACTGGTGATCAATCAGCTAAAGGGGGAGTACGTGGCCAAAAATGACTGTATGACAGCTTACATGAAAACAGCAAATTCCTTGCTGACAAAATTTGACCATCATGAATTGAACCAAATAACCCGTGATCAGAACACACATGCAGACATCCTGGCTTGCCCAGCCTCCGCCATTAACTCAGAGATTAAACGGACAATTGAAGTGGGTTTCATCCCTAAGCTGAGCATTGGCCCTTTAGAGGAAGTCCAGATCAATGTCATAGAGTCAGGTTTAAGTTGGATGGACTCCATTGCTACATTTCTATCTTCCGAACAACTCCCGTCTGATAAGAAAGAAGCGCACAAGCTGCGAAACAAAGCCTTGCGATACTACTTGGATCTGCAACAAAAACTTTACAAAATATCCCTTTCTGGTCCATACCTAGAATGTGTTCATCCAGATAAAGTCGAGGAACTCCTGACTGAAATACATGAAGGTAGCTGTGACGCCCATTCTGGCAGGCACTCTTTGATTCATCGAGCTGTGACACAGGGGTATTATTGGCTGACAATGAGAGCTGATGCCGAGTGTTACGTGAAGAAATGTGAACAGTACCAGAAGTTTTCTCCTTTAACCCATCTGCCTGTTGAAGAGTTAAGCTCTATAACCAAGCCTTGGCCGTTCGCCCAATGGGAACTTGACATCGTCGGACCATTGCCACGCGCCCTGGGCAACAAGCGATTTTTGATTGTCGCGACAGATTATTTCACAAAATGGGTAGAAGCGGAGGCACAAACGCACATTCGAGATACTGATGTGAAGCGTTTTGTATGGAGAAATATCATAACACAATTCGGTATTCCAAGAGCACTTATTTTAGACAACGGCACCCAGTTTGATTGCGGTGTCTACTGACAACTGTGTAGCAAGTATGGTATTCGGCCCTATTTCTCCACCCCGGCTTATCCATAGAGTATTGGCCAAGCTGAAGCCTCCAACAAAGCCATTTTGGACGGCATCAAGAAGAGGCTGGAGAAAGCTAAAGGCAGATGGTCGAAGAATTGCCGAGTGTGTTATGGGCTCATCGCACTACTCTGAGGTGGTCCACTGGGGAAACGCTGTTCGCTTTGGGCTTCGGAACGCAGGCAATAATCCCCTTGGAGATCGGCCTCCCAACCTTGAAATCAAAGTTTTTTGATAATAGCCGAAACGACATGATGCTGGCCTTGGATTTGACTCTGATTGAAGAACGAAGAGACCGTGCCCTTGCATCCATGGCACGGTACCAGTAGCAGATTGCTAAGTCATATAATCAACGTGTTCAGCTACGCCGCTATGTACCAGGCGAATTGGTCCTGAAGAAAGTGCTTCCAGCTGCCAGGAATCTGGCTGATGGAAAATTGGGTTCTAATGGGACGTCCTCTATAAGATCGACTCAATCGCGGGAACATGGGCATATCGGCTCAAAGACATGTCTGGGAGGAGTCTGCCACGCCCTTGGAATTCCACGCATTTGCGTAAATTCTATCATTAAACCCGACCTGTGGGGCATGATACTTGTTTTGAATGATTCACCATGTACAGATTTCACTTTTGCAATGCAAAGTCTCCTATTTTCTCATTGTGAAATTCAGTTCAAAAGTCTTCCGGTTAAGCCTCCGGACTCGGAGCGCCCTTCGTGGATATCACGATTGGCTAAGATAAAAAAGCCGCCGAATTCAGAGCCCCATCCGTGCAGGTCATGTTTGGGCCGAATAAGACTCCAGATTCGGAGCGCCCTTCGTGGATATCACGATTAGCCAAGATTAAAAAAAGCCTTTGAATTCGGAACCCCATCCATGCAGGTCACGTTTAGGCCGAATAAGACTCCGGATTCAGAGTGCCCTTCGTAGATATCACGATTGGCCAAGATAAAAAAAAAAAAAGCCTCCAAATTCGGAGCCCCATCCGTGGAGGTCATGTTTGGGCCGAATAAGACTCTGGATTCGGAGCGCCCTTCGTGGATATCACGATTGGCCAAGATAAAAAAGCCTCTGAATTCGAAGCCACATCCGTGCAGGTCACATTTGGGCTGAATAAGACTCCGGATTCGAAGCGCCCTTCGTGGATATCACGATTGGCCAAGATAAAAAAAAGCCTCCGAATTCGGAGCCCCATCCGTGCAGGTCACGTTTAGGCTGAATAAGACTCTGGATTCAGAGCGCCCTTCGCGGATATCAAGATTAGCCAAGATAAAAAAAAGCCTCCGAATTCGGAGCCCCATCCGTGTAGGTCACGTTTTGGCCGAATAAGACTATAGATTCGGAGTGCCCTTCGTGGATATCACGATTGGCCAAGATAGAAAAAAAAGCCTCAGAATTTGGAGCCCCATCCGTGGAGGTCACGTTTGGGCCGAATAAGACTTTGGATTCGGAGCGCCCTTCGTGGATATCACGATTGGCCAAGATAAAAATAAAAAAATAAAAAAAAAAAAAAAAAAAAAAAGCCTCCAAATTCGGAGCCCCATCCATGGAGGTCAAGTTTGGGCCGAATAAGACTCCGGATTCGCAGCGCCCTTTGTGGATATCACGATTGGCCAAGATAAAAAAAGCCTCTGAATTCGGAGCCACATCCGTGCAGGTCACGTTTGGACCGAATAAGACTCCAGATTCGGAGCGCCCTCCGTGGATATCACGATTGGCCAAGATAAAAAAAGCCTCTGAATTCGGAGCCCCATCCGTGCAGGTCACATTTGGGCCGACTAAGACTCTGGATTCGGAGCGCCCTTCATGGATATCAAGATTGGCCAAGATAAAAAAGCCTCTGAATTCGGAGCGCCATCCGTGCAGGTCACGTTTGGGCCAAATAAGACTCCGGATTCGGAGCGCGCCCTTCGTGGATATCATGATTGGCCAAGATAAAAAAGCCTCCGAATTCGGAGCCCCATCCGTGCAGGTTATGTTTGGGCCGAATAAGACTTTAGATTCGGAGCGCCCTTCGTGGATATCACGATTGGCCAGGATAAAAAAGCCTCCGAGTTCGGAGCCTCATCCGTGCAGGTCACGTTTGGGCCGAATAAGACTCCGGATTTGGAGCACCCTTCGTGGATATCACGATTGGCCAAGATAAAAAAGCCTCCGGATTCGGAGCCCCATCCATGCAGGTCACGTTTGGGCCAAATAAGACTCTGGATTCGGGGCACCCTTCGAGGATATCACGATTGGCCAAGGTAAAAAGCCTCCAAGTTCGGAGTCCCAATAGTGCAACTTTTGAGCCGAATGAGTCTCTGGATTCGAAGCGCTCTTTGGAGGACTCACAACTGGCCCAGATAAAAGTTGTGGATTCGGCACGCTTCTCGTGAATATTACGATTAAAAAACACGCGTAGTTGGCGAAAGTTGAAACATGCAAGCATTTAAAATGAAATGTTTCATTACATTAACCCACTGGCTCAGAATGTATAAACATAAATTGAAACATGCAAACATTTAAAATAGGGTGTTTTATTAAGTTAACCAATAAATACTTAATTTGCTCCCAATCTGTGTTGGAGCGTGTACAATATCTAGTTTAAATTGGCATTTCCCTCATCATCACTCTTCTCAACTTCGAAGGTCGCAAAGGGAAAATGATGACCCTGATATAGCGGCGACGCCGAATCAACGACTGCTACCCGGAGAGCGTCCGAGGCCTGAAGTGCCTTGATCCACCCGTGCTTGAATCCACGATTTTCACATCGGCAAACCTCCTCAGCGAGTTTTTCCTTGGTCTTGTCTATCCTGACCTTTCGGCCGTCGTGGAAGCCTTTTTCATAAGCCCTAGCCTTGGCAGTCTCAACTGCAAACATGCTAGCCGTATCTTGATCGGCAAGCATATGACTTATTAGCTGTTGGGTCACCATTTCTTCCACGATCGAGTTAGATTTGCTGGCTGATTGTGCCTCGGCAGTCTTGACCTCTCTTAGCTCGCGCTCAGCCTTCTCCTCACGAGCTTCTAAGCTTCAAATGTGTTCGTCTCTCTGCCCTATATCCCACCATGCGGCACGTAGACGCATGTCAATTTCATAGGCAGTGTACAGCCCCTTCACTGCCCCATGGATGCCTTCCCAAAACACTTCGAAATCCTGTCGACCGACCATCGGCTATTGGACTTCTGGTGGAAAAATCTGTCGAGTGAACTCGACTACCACATTTGCGTCGTGAACGATTGAATCCGTTTTTGTCATCGGTTTATTCCCCATCAAGACCGCAAAACTCAACGGATGCAGTGTCACACTGTCGACACCCCATTTTTGACCGTCCTCAAGACTTGGACGTCATCGTTTGAACACTCGATGATCATCCATGCTCGTGTTCATTTTGAGTTCTAGGAGGTCTCGGTCGCGTGCCTTGCCTCAAGATCTCTCAACTTGACTGTTTTGTGCTTGGTTGTGGACCAAACACTTGTGTTTTTGCTTTTAAGGGAAGATGGTGGCTTGTTGGACATTTCCATAACCCATCGGCCTAGGCTTGAAGCCATCGACCCTTTTTTCTTGCCATCGACTAAGAGTGTTGGCCGATCGGCACATTTTTTGGTCAGTCAGCCACCTTTGTTGGTCAATCGGCCATATTTTCTAGCCGACCCTTTTCTATCAGCTTTTGGCAGATATTTTGTGCCAGCTGGCACAGCTGGCACGCACAATTCCCCCCTTCATACATGTGTATAGAGGGATTTGAACCAACACTTAGCTTCTCTTGGAAGCTTTGAATTGGACTTCCTATAAAAGGAGAGCCTCCTCTCCCTTTCTAGGGGTTCAGTCAACTGATATAGAAGATATATATCACTCTCTCTCTATATCTCTTCTCTCTCTATAGTTGTGTGTGTAATAGTGTTCTAAAGGATGTTTTTTGTTCATATTTTTGCACTAAAGCACCTAGTGCTGCACTATCCCTTGGTTGCTGAGGTGCTAAGGAGTTAATTTCAGAGTTTTTTTGAGTTGGTTTTGATCAGAAGTAGGTGCTGGAGTTGGTGTTCTTGAAGTGTTCTTCAAGGGTGAGAAACTACTCTTTTATTCCCCATTTTTGCTTAGGCTTTTAGCAATACTTGCATACTGTTTTAAGCTTGGTGTCCAACTAAAAAAAGTTCTATTTTTGTATGCTAAATATGTTTGTCTATGGTTACTTTTGGGTTGGGGGTTGTCTACCCCCTCTTAGGCCTTGTTTGGCCTTATTTTGTGACCTTCTTTTTGAGCTTCGACCCCTTTTTGTTTTGATCTTCTCACCATTGAAATCTAGAGGATTTTCAGTGGTGGAGAAGCGGTTTTGAAGTCATGAATAGGGGAGGGACACCCCCCTTCCTTCATGTCTCATTTGCTTGCATTGTTGGTTCACCATAGTAGCATGTTTTGGCCCCATTTCAGCAAGTATTTGGTGTTATCTTGGCATGATATACCTCTGTTTTAAGCTGGTTTGTTGGTCTCTTGCATGTACCATGTACTTGCCTTGTAATGCCTTCTATTGCCTTAACATGTATTTTGCATTTGGACCATCATGCTTGCATATTTCAGCTCAACTCCAAGGAACTTTTAGTCATGTTTCACCATGTTTAAGCTCTGTTTGGTGTTGATTTTATCATATATGCATTGCTTTGTATAGCCTTAGTTCATCCTAGCTTGTCAAGCTTTGTGCACCAAGTTGCTAGCATGCATTGTTTTGACTATTCTCATGATTTGGCATCATTTAAAATCACATTTCAGTCCATGTAGTGTAGCCACACACTTATATTTGCCATCTTGTCAATGCTTTGAAGAGTTGTTGTTTTGTGCCTTAAGATTGGGCCGTTGTGTATGTCTTCATAATTAAGTCTTTGGGATGCCATCTCATGGGGTTTTGGGGTTTGTTTTAACATATCATAGCTCTGATTTTCCTTGGTTGAGCCATGCCGTGTTTGGTTGTAATGGGTGTAGTGCAATTCTCCCTTTTTGGCCTTGCATGCGTCTTGTTTTGTGCTCACCATTCTAGCATGTTTTGGCCACATTCCATGCATGTTCTAGCCTTGTTTTGGCCTGCCCTAGGACTGTCTTAGGTCACTTTGACCCTTTGGGGCTTGGTTGACATGGCCATGGTGAGAGCCCCTTGACTAGCTTTGGGCATTGAGCCCATTAGCATGCTATGCTTCACTTGTGTATATGATTTGGCATCATTCTTCACATGATTTCAGAGCTCATTGCATTGTCATGTTGTCATGTTTATCCCATTTTGCTTATGGTTGAGGATTATGCATCGTTGCCTAGCTTACGGATCCATATATGTGCATGCATGACTCCCTTTTTGGTAACTTGATTTGGGTGCCTTGGCTACTGTTTTTGGTACGGCTGAGGTCTATCCATCTTTAGTGTAAGTCCTTGGATCATGCATTTGTGTATTGTTGTATGCCTATCGCATTGTATGTTGTTGCATCCTTATGATTGGTGTCATTGTTGCATGTCTATCACTTTGTGTGTTTCCATATCTAGGTTGCATTGCAGTATTGCATACTTGTTGCATTGCCATGCTGTTTGCATGTTAGGTTGCACCACATTGCACTTGGCATGCTCATGTTACATTGCCTTACATTCCCATGTTGCATTATACTTGGTTGCATGCATTGCATTGTGTTTGGTTTCGGGTGTCAAACCAAACATGAGGGTCGAGGGACGTTTCGTACTTGAAGTGACGAAACGCGCCTCAACCCTCGGTTGCCGACGCTCTTGATCAAGCATGATAGAGTCCTAGGCATTCATATGTTATGTTGCATTCATTCCACATTGATTTGCACACTTGGCACCTTTGGCCATCATGCATTGAAATGCATGATTGGTGGTCTAAGGGTCGAGAGCCATACTCCCTTGAGTTTATAGCATGATAGGGAGGGTGGTTGTGCACACATTATCTTATAAATGCCTTGCCATGCACTGTCTGTCCTCTGCTGCAGCAAAAACAGAATTCTACAGGAAGTTATGGCCGGTCGGCCATCTTCAGTGCCGGCCGGCTACCAAACTATAGCCGAGAGCCTTATAAATGGTCAATAACCGTTTTCATATGGCCGGTGGTCCTATCTATTGGCCGGTGACATCACACAGTGCTTAGGAAGTGGTTTAGAAGAATCCTTGGGACTTGTGCAGTTCTCAGAGGAGCAAAACAATGCAAACAGAGACAACATGTGGCATGGCAACGGGTTTTCGAGCGAGGCGATAGAGCATGCATCATTCAATCATTCCGAAGAGGAGCTGTAGCAGCTTCCTTTTGTAATTAATTTGTTAATTAATTAAGGGTTTGTAATAATTAATTAGCTAGGATAGTTGATTAATCATTTGGTTTGTGTTATTTATTCGGACCCTCCGTAGAGAGGGCGAATTTTGTAATAAGTGTGCGTGCGTGTGTGAATGTCTTCCAACCCCACGTCTTTCTCCCTTTTATTTACCTGCTTTTAATGGTAGTTTTAGGCCATGTTTCAATTAGCATACTTATGTCAGCATGTTTGCATGCATTCATTCGTATTGCACGCACCGGGCTCGGCGCATCACACTAATTGCATAGTATTTCAATTCCAACTTGAATACATGTATCGAGTTGTCGCATTTCACATGCCATTCTTAGATTAGCCGAGCCTATTCTAGTTGCATGTGTTGCATTAGCCATCTTAACACAAACTAGGATCATGCATGATTTCTAACTAGTTTCTTATCTTGGCTCGGAGTACACTATGAGTGTTTATGCTTTAGCATCTTGTATGTGTGTAAGTGTTAACATGACAGCATACTTGCCATGAGACTACTTGCTTATGTGATATAACTGCCTGAATGCCTGTGGGTGAAGGTTGGGTTCCTTGAATTGGGATAATTCATTGAAATCCGTGATTTAGCCTACTTGCGAGTAGCAAACTTCAAACTACCTTCCAAACAAACGGATATGCAATGCTTTGTCCCAAATTAGACGATCTAGTCTATACTTGTGTGTTGTGCGCATCACCTAGTAATTCTAGCTAATTAACTGGAATAAGAACACATGTGTTTTCAAAAACGAGATATCATGTTTAGTAGTGGCCGATCTTTGATTGGGTGACCGGGGTGCTCATAGCTGACCTTCCCCAATCGTACCCAAGTTCCCGAGCCAAGGCAACTTTGGTGATGACGGACACGCAGCCTTAGGCAACGAGTCAGGGTTTCCTAAATTTCCCCAAAAAAATAAAATATTTAGGTGACGACTCTGTATTTGGCAAAGCAGTCCATGTTTGGCACTTCTTTCTTAAAAATCAGTTTTCCAAAACGATTTGCCGGATTTGGACTCTTTGGTGATTTATCAATCTTGCATTGCACTTTGCGAGATCAGATTAAGAACCGTGACATTTTGAGTCCGAACTGTAGTAAGCCCAAATGAACAAAATGGGATTTTTCCCGAGACGTTCGAGGGCATCTACAGTTTTTGGCGATTCTGCTGGGGAGTTAGAGAACTTGACTCGAACTCATGATATCCGGTTTTGATTACACTTATGTGTCTCTTTGCATTGCAGGTGCATTGGTGCGCCTAGGATACCGTGTTCGCTGTATGCTATTCCTGAACAATTTGCCGGTGGCTTGCTTTGAGAAGCGTGCCATAAGGCTAACCGGTTGCGGGCTTTTCCACGACAGGAACACAAACCCCGGTTTTTACCGGGGCACCCTTTGTGACCATTCGACCTAGAGCATATTCGGAATCCATAGTGACTATTCCAAACTAGGACAGGTTGCTTACCCGATTGTAGGTTGTTTGAAACCGCTGCGTACATAGTGAAACCCTAGCTCCTGACAATAGGACAGGGAAACCCTACCCCAACATAGGGGTGTTTTGGCCCTTACTTGCTTGTTATGTGCTTTTTCAGTTGACCTCTACAGGTTTGCACATATCGGTCTGCAAGTTTGGGTATCAGGCCTGCGGGCATCAGTATCAGTACTTTGAGAATCAGTTATATCTGCGGGTATCAGATTCAGATTTGGAGCAGTGATTTGGGAACAGTGATCAGTGCTTGAGAACAGTCAGTTTATCTTTGCCAACTGTGTGTTGTCTTTATTTAAGCTGTTATGCTGCCCATTTTTCTGTTCATTATTTCCTTATTATGCTTTATTTATCTTTTTGCAAGGTAGTTTAGAATCATTGATTCCGACTAGGCAGATATCCCCCGAGCACTCTGGGTCCGAGGTCGTAGGCTTAATCGATCTAGGGATCTGATAGACGGACAAGCAGTGTTCCTCTCTTTACCCCCGGTTACCAGATGAAGGTTAAGAGGACGCAATGTATTGGTGCAACGGTCGCCAGATCAGTGGTTTACCCCATCAGTGGACAGTTGGGCTGAGGTCATAGTTTCTACTGCAGGGATAGATATACCAGTTATTCAGCAAGATCAGCATAACATGGCAGGAATGGAGGAAATAATGCGTCAGCTCTAGGAAAGTATGAAAGCTATGCAGCAGGACGCTACCCATCAAGTAGAATTTGCCAAACAACAGGCGGAGTTAATCGCCAGGTTACAACAGCAAGCTGGAGCATCTGCTTCACACCAAGTTCCTCCCCTACCAAGAGTTCCCGTAGTCGGGGAGATGGCACCCGTCCAGGATGATACGGACGTTCCAATCGGGTCGACTCCTCCCTCAATTCTACCCCAGCTATCCAAAACACCTATCAACCTTCCGGATTCCCCCTTTGAGTTTGAGGTGGACCCCACGGCATTAAAAGTGAGCAAGCTTGAAAAGCTGTTCAAGAAATCTCAGAGGGTAAAGCCCGTTTCGGATATTGAGGATGGGTACACCGACTCTGCCGTGACGCTGCCAGATCAGTTTAAAATGCCACACATCGACCGTTTTGACGGGTCTGGGGATCCTATGGTGCATTTACGGTTGTTTTCGGATATACTGAGGCCGATGGGCCTCTCCAAGTTGCAGAAACTGTCTTTGTTTGGCCGGACCTTGTCAGGTGTAGCGGCCATCTGGTATGCAAAATTGGAAGATTCCATCAAAAGGAACTGGGAGGAGATGGCCGAGGCCTTCATTGCTCAATACTCCTACAATACACAAATCGAGGTCACAGCTCGTGATCTTGAGACCACCAGGCAAGAACCGAAGGAGAGCTTTTCCGATTTTATGACCCAGTGGAGGGCTAAGGCCTCGATGATGACCATCAGGCTTGTTGACAAAGATCAGATTCGGATGGTTGTGCACAACCTCCCGCCCTAGCTTATGTAGAAGATGATCATCCTCCCCCTCCCCACCTTTGCAGATTTACATGAGATAGGGGTGCAGATCGAAGACGCTATGAAGCAGGGCCTCATTGATAATGAGAGAGAACAACCCAAGAGAACATTCAACTGCAGTACGAATGCAGGGACGAGCAGTGCTGCAGCTGCTAGATCTTCAGATGTGAGTATGGCTACCACCACCAATACCCCAAGAGCCCTTGTAGCTACGCCATTCACCGGTGCATCCGGTAGTAGCTTGCAAGCAGCCAGATATGCACCCAAAGGCCAAAGAGCCTTCACTCCACTATATATGCCATTGTCCAAAGCTTTGGGGGTTTTAAGCAGAAAAGGGCACTTGAAGCCCCTAGAGTTGTGGCCATTGCCAGAAAAACTTCCCCCCTCCCATAACCCGGCGAAGTACTGTGCGTTTCACCAACAACATGGTCATGACACCGACCAGTGCTATAGATTGCGTCACAAGATTCGGGATCTCATCGACAACAGGGTGATCGTGCCTCCGGAGAAACCGAATGTCACAACCAACCCTCTCCCACCACATAACCAAGCTCCACCTCCCAAACACATCAATATGATCCAAACTAGGGTTGAGTCATATGACCCTAGTATATATATCACCCCTTCTCACAAACCCAAGCCGGAGGTGTTCATTCCTGACAGCACTGACTTATGCGTGTTGGACATCTCCCAAGCCCAACCTGAAACGGTGGTGGTAGCTGTCGAAGATAGAAGTGGGTCGACTGCGGAGGCAGAGGAGAATGCAAATACAGAGCCTGAGAGGTCTGCCATCTTCGTGTACAACCCGAGCGGTTACATTACATCAGCAGGCCAGGCTAGGCCTAATGTGGAATTGCCAGTGGGGGCAGGGATTTGTGTAGTCTGGGAGGATGGATTCAATCAGGGGCTAGATGACTTAGCAGATCTGGAGGAGGACATCGCGAACCTTCAATTCTTCAACGAACAAGACTCGGGAGACGTAACAGTCAATTAGTTTGATTTGGATAGGGCAGCGGAGTCTACTGGGTGGCTTAACGACCAGTTGGATGCTGTTGAACAACCTCAGCTAGAACAGGGTCCGTCGGGGACAGGGACATCAATTGTGGCCAAAAAGGCCGAGAATCTGGATGCATCGCTGGAGAGTGCCAGTGTTAAGAATTTCGCTCGGGATTTGGGCAATTTGAATATAGGAGATATTGAACAGTAAGCTGTGCTGAAACAGTTTGAGCGGGAAAGGATCGGAGATTCTAAGAGTGTCAGAAAGGCCAAGGCCCCTGCGGGGGCAGAACGTGCTGCGTGCACACGAGCAGAGCATGCTGCGGGCATGGGAATAGAAGGTGCTATGGGTACAAGAATAGTTGGAACGGAGCCGGACAGGTGTCTGTCGGCTGCTGATGGCATGTGGTGGGAGGATGGCGATCTATGTCTTGCCCACACAGATGAGAACTGGGGGAGTAACCAGCCAGATGATACCTGGTACATTGGCAAAGTTGATCACATGACTAGGAGCGGGCGGTATTTCAAATCTCCACAGCTAGATCAACCAGAGGCATCTGGGAAGGACAGGGAGGCAGACAAGTAGAAAGAAAAGATACTCGAAGAAGAGGCTGTGCTAAAACAATTGAAGAAAATACAAGCAGACATCTCCATCTGGGGACTGCTAATGGCTTCAGGAGTACATAGACAAGCTATCCTATCTGTAATGGACAAAGCCAAACTCTCAATAGATACCACGCCTGAGTAGCTGGTAGGACTGGTTTTTCCGGGAGGAGCTTCCCCGACGTTGACTTTTTCTGACAAGGAACTGCCGCCTGAGGGCGCAAACCATAACAAACTACTCTACATCTCTGTGGCGTGTAGAGACAAGTGGGTACCGGTAGTTCTTTTCGACACAGGCTCCGCCATTAACGTGTGCCCGTCGAGGACGGCATATGCAATCGGGTTGAAGCCCGCGGACTTTATGCCAACTACCCAGGTGATAAGGGCTTATGACAATACAAGCAGAGAGGTGATGGGGACCGTGCAAATTCAAACTTAGGTTGGTCCAGGACAGCAGGAGATTGACTTTCATGTCTTGGACATTCCCGCAACCTTCAACTTACTCTTAGGGCTGCCGTGGCTGCACCAGGTAAAGGCGGTCTCTTCCACCCTGCATCAGATGTTGAAATACCCCCATGGGAAGGGGGTGGCTATTGTTTTTGGGAATTCATCAATCCATCCGCCGCCAGAAGTGTCTACGCGGGTTTTGGAAATTGAACATGGCACGGAGGATGTGTTCTTATCCGGATTTACCCTAGTCGAGGCTCGGGTCGTTCAGAACATCTTAGCTGTTGATGAAGGGCTATATGTCAGCGCGCAGTCAGTGTACCTCATGAACAAGCTCCAGCACATCCCTGGGATGGGATTAGGAAAGAGTGGCCGGAAAAGCATCGCGGTATCGGCCGAAGTGCCGCACAACCCGCATACCTTTGGCTTAGGCTATTTGGCCACCAAAGAGGACCGGGTGAGGAAAAGCAAAGAAATGGCTGGGAGAGCCAGGGCCAAGCAGACCGGGAGGCATTTTGATTTAATACATCGGCCTATTCAGGGCACCCTAAACGGACGCTTCATCCGGGACGTGGAAGACTTTCCATTCTGCGGCTTCCCAGAGCCATGGCTGAATGCCGAGAAGAGGCAGCTGCCGGGTTTTGAGATATTCTTTGATTTGCAATTGTCTAAGGATGATGTTGCCGAGGAGCAGACAGACCCATCAGCTCAGGTTGAGCAGTGTAATGAAGTGGATTCCGAGAGCACCGAGATTGAAACGGGGGTAGCACTGGCTTGTCTACTATCAGATCCTCTGATCGTGCATGAGTGCTTGGGAGATGATCTCTCAGTGTCCTTGATTGGGAATGAAGCAGCGGTGAGCCCATCTACGAACATTTTGGATGCATCCATTGCACCTTCCCTCGTCTGGCAGTACGAGGAAGGTTTCTTATCAAGCAACACCGGGTCAGGTAGTGAGCCGGAATCTGATTCCATCGAGTCTTGTGAGTCGGAATCAGGTTCCAGCTCGTCTGAGTCTGAGTCTAAGTCTGGTATTCCTGGGGGTGACAACCCGGATGCCACAGTCCTGTTTAGGTCATCTTTTTCTTTTTCCTTTAAGTCTGTTGTAACAGAGGAATTAGGCAACTTGGAAGTGATTAATGAGAACGAAATGGCTGTGGCTTTTGAGTATTTTCCTGTGCCTTTGATTTATTGCATTAATTTAGACTTTCAAAACTTCGATGAAAACGACGAGGAAGAAATTCCTCCGGTTTTGAAATATTTGCTAGAACAAGAGAAGGAGAGGTTTGTAAAACCGCTGGTTGATGAAATCATCCAAATTAATGTTGGTACTGAGAAGGACCCGCGGCTGGTCCAGATCGGGTCCACATTGTCTTTGGAGGAGCGCGAGCGCTTAGTCGCTTTATTAAAAGATTTCAAAGATGTTTTCGCGTGGTCCTACGAAGACATGCCTGGAATCGATCCTGAGATTGTACAGCACCGGATCCCTCTTGACCCAGAGGCCGGACCTGTTAAGCAGAAGCTCAGAAGGATCCGCCCCGACTGGGCCATCAAGATCAAAGAAGAGGTCACCAAGCAAATTGACGCAGGGTTCCTACTGGTATCTGAGTACCCAACTTGGTTGGCCAACATAGTTCCAGTACCGAAGAAGGATGGCAAGGTTCAAGTATGCGTGGATTTCAGAGATTTGAACAAAGCCAGTCCGAAGGACGACTTTCCTCTGCTGCATATCGATGAGTTAGTGGACCTCACCGCGGGGCATGCATTGCTCTCATTCATGGATGGCTTTTCAGGCTACAACCAGATTGTAATGGCAACCGAAGACCGGGAGAAGACTGCTTTTACCACCCCGTGGGGGACCTATTGTTATAGGGTAATGCCGTTTGGGCTGAAGAATGCTGGAGCTACATATCAACGGGCTGCGACCACGATATTGCATGACATGATCCACAATGAGGTTAAGGTGTACGTGGACGACATGATTGTCAAGTCCAAAGAAAGAGAGGGCCACTACACCGCCTTGCAAAAGTTCTTCCAAAGGATTAGAGAATTTCGGTTACGACTGAATCCTCAGAAATGTACATTTGGTGTTACAGTAGGGAAGATGCTGGGGTTCTTGATTACACAGAGAGGTATCGAAGTCGACCCTTCCAAAATCAAGGCCATCTTAGAAATGCCACCACCGAGGACTGAAAAGAAGGTGCGAAGCTTTCTGGGTAAAGTGCAATTCATAAGACGGTTTATTGCTAAATTAACCTTGACTTGTGAGCCACTCTTTGGTCTCCTGAAGAAAGGAACGAAGTTCCAATGGGACGGCCGATGCCAAGCTACTTTTGAACAGATCAAGCAATACTTACAGAACCCACCCTTGTTGTTACCGCCTGAGCCGGGGAAACCGTTGATTTTGTACCTTTCAGTAACTGAAACTACAATGGGCTGCTGTAGACGTCCCTGAACGTCCTAGGAAAATCCTATTTTGTTCATTGGGCTTACTACAGTTCAGACTCAATGTCACGGTTCTGAATCTAATCTCGCAAAGTGCAATGCAAGATTGACAAATCACCAAAGAGTCCAAATCTGGCAAATCGTTTTGAAAAACTGATTTTAGAAAGAAGTACCAAACATGGACTGCTTTGCCAGATACAGAGTCGCCACCTAAATATTTTATTTTGGGGGAATTTAGGAAACCCTGACTCGTGTCTAAGGCCATATGTCCGTCATCACCAAAGTTGCCTCGGCTCGAGAACTTGGGTACGATTGGGGAAGGTCATTTCATGAGCTCCCACGCTCGCCCGATCAAAGATCGGCCACTACTAAACATGACATCTTGTTTTTGAAAACACATGTGCTCTTATTCCGGTTATTAACCTAGAATTACTACGTGATGCGCACAGCATACAAGTATAGACTAGATTGCCTAAGTTGGAACAAAGCTTCGTATATCCGTTTGTTTTGAAAATGGATTGAAGTTTGCTACTCGCAAGTAGGCTAAAACACGGGTTTCGACGAATTATTCCAATTCAAGCAACCCAATCTTCACCCGTAGGCATTCAGGCAGTTATATCACATAAGCACATAGTCTCATGGTAAGCATGCTATCATGGCAGTCACTCACACGCATGCAAGGATGCTAAAGCATAAACACTCACCGAGTACTCCGAGCCAAAGAAAGAAGCTAATTAGAAAACACGCATGAATCCTAACTATGCTGAGATGCCTAATGCAACACATGCAAGAATGCAACTAAGATAGGCTCGGCTATTCTAAGATAGCATGTGAGATGCTACAGGTAACATGTATTCAACTTGGAATTGAAATATGATGCAGTGAGTATGATGCGCCGAGCCCGGTGCGTGCAAAACAGATGAATGGATGCAAACATACGAGCATAAGGATGCTATTGAAACGTGCCCTAAAACTAACCATCATAAGCTGGTAAATAAAAGAGAGAAAGACGTGGGGTTGGAAGACATACATCACACACACGCACACTTATTACAACATTGCCCTCTCTCGGAGGGTCCGAATAAATAATACAGAATCGAATTAACTAATTATTACATAACACTAGCTAATTAACAAATTAAACTAAGGAAGTAAATAAATTAGCATGCAAGCTACATGAAATGGACTGCCTCAGCTTTGTTCCGAATGATAAAGGATGCATGCATGCTCGAGTCGCCTTGTCGGGAAATCCATCGCGATGTCTCAACTCGCCTTTGTTTGCAATTGAACTCAGAAACTTGCACAAAGCTTCAAGGAGATGAAACTCCACCTCGGGAATCTAGGGGAAGGCTACCGACCAGCTATAGGCATTGGAGACCACCTACCGACCACCCTTGGTGGTGAAAACCAGAAAAGGTGGTCGGCTTGCCAGAAAACCTGGTCGGCCGGCCAGTTTCTTCTCCTGGTTTCTACATTTTCTGCAACAAAGGCAAGAGAAAGAGAAGGCAAAGTATTTTCAACATATGTGTGCCCGACCACTCTCCCCGTCATTGCATAAGCTCTAGGGAGTGTAGTCCTCGATCCTCGTGCCATCAATCACGCATCCCGATGCATGATGGCCGAGGAGTCGAATTGCACGACTCAATGTGAAATGAATGCACATGTAAACACCTAAAGCCAACAACTCTGTCATGGATAGTCAAGAGTGTCGGTGACCAAGAATCGAGGCACGTTTTGTCACTTTGAGTACAAAACGTCCCCCGTTTCCCGTGTTTGGACTAAACCCTATTCCAAACACAATGCAACAAACAATGTATGGACAAATGCAACTCTAGCATGCGATCTAAAGGCAATGCAACTAAGTGATGCGAAGATGCACGGAATGACATGCAAGCATGCAAATGGCATACACAATCCTATGAACTAATCAATGGCATACTCAATGCACATGGATTATATGGCATGCATACACAATGCACTAACATACGCAGTGTTATGAACGAGGCATACGCAATGCAATGATCAAACATGCAATAACATGGACTATAGGGCATACACAAAGCAAGATGGACTTAAACCAAGATGGATGGGCCTTGGCCACACCCAAATCAGTGGCCAATATGATGAAAATGAGGCAACAAGGTACATGCAAACATGCACAAATGAAAGGGACCAAACCTAAGGAATAAAGTGCAACTCTACCAAAGCATGACAAGGATGAAATATGGCATACAATGACACATGTTCCAGCTCTGAAATGACATACAAGATGGTCCCAAATCATGCAAACGAATCACCCGATACACGTTGGATGGCACAATTACCGAAACAAGTGAAGTGCATTACACTAGAGGTATGCAAAGCGATGCCCAAATGACCAAACCAACCCCAAACAGTCCCTATGTAGACCCAAAACAGTGGCAAAATGGACTAAAATGATGGCTTGCAATGCACAAAAATGAAGCTCATGCAATAGCCCAAAAATGAGGCATACAAGCACAACTCTCAAACACATTTAAAGAGTGGAAAACATGGGAACATGGCACAAGTATAAGCTCTAAAATAACATGTTCAATGATGCCAAAACATGAAAACAACTCAAGTTAAGCATGCAAGAGGCTTCAAAACTCGAAGCTAGGCAAGGGTATTACACTACAAGCATGCATGGAAAGCATCATTCGACCATGGGACCTTAAAACAGAGCTAAGGCAGCCCAAATCATGAATGACATCAGTTTAGAACATGGCCAAAATATGCTAGAATCAAGGGCCAAAACAACATGGAATGTGAGCCAGTGAACATGGATTACACTACAAGCATATGAAGCATCCAAGTGGCCACTAAACCAGCAAAAGTTAGAGGCATGACATGCCAAATAAAGCCCAAAAACCCACTGAAACATGATCAATGCAAGAATGACATGCTCCTTTGATAGGCTATAAGAGGGGTTATTCTACACATGCAAGAGACACGCCCAAGGTGACAAAACCAACTTTGGAAAGAGCCTAGGAAGGCCCTAAAAGTTGCTGAAAAGGGCCTGAAACAAGGCTTGAAGATGTGCAAATGAAGGCTCCTTTGTAAGGCCAAAAATGCTAGTGAACAAGACAAGGAGGGAGAGGGCCACCCCTCTCTGATTTTGGCTCTCAAAAGCACATGTTAACCACTAAAAATCAGCTGGATTTCAGTGGTCAAAAGGCCAAGCAAAGGTCAACACAAAGGCCTTAGGGCACAGCTCAAAACAAGGCAAAATGAAGCATGCAAGGGGGTAGATGGCCCCCAACAACAAAATAACCTTAAACAAACATCAAAAGGATCTCAAAACAAGACTTTTTTCAGTTGACAAAAAAGCTCAAATATGCATGAAAATAAGGCTAAGAGATGGATTAAAATAAAGCCTAAAAAAGGGGAAAAGTGTGTTACCCTTGAAGCTCAACAAGACAGCAACTTCTAGACCTAAAACCCAACTCCTTAACCCCTGAAAATGGCCTCCAAGAAGCTCCAAGCAATGGTGGAAGGGTTAGGCTATGAGGTGGTGTGCAAAGGTGCAAGAACAATACACTTTTTGAGCCAAAATAGAGAGATATAGAGGGAGATGTATTGTATGCCTTCAACAAACTTCTCAACCCTCACAAAGGAGGGGGAGGCCCTCTTTTATAGCCAAAAGGGACCAAAGCTTCTCAAAGAAGCTAAAAACCAAGGTTGAAGATCCTCCATACACGTGTATGGAGGATCCAGTCTGTGCCTTCCAGCTGGCACGACTGGCAACAACTCACAGAGACAAAACTGGGGGAGGCAGGCCGACCAGTTCAGGTGGTCGGCCGACCACTTCCCCTGGTCAGCCGACCAGTTCAAAAGGTTCAACTCAATGAAAGGTGGTCGGCAGCCCCATTTGATGGTCTCCACATTGAATGCAAGCTAGTGGTATGGTGGGAGACCAGTAAATGTGGCTCAAAGACCAATGAGACCAGCTTCCTGACAAGAAAATCGGCTGGCCGGAGAAAAGTGGTCTCCAAGGAAAAAAGGTGGTCTCCCATCCTTGTACCACCTCCCAAACAATGAAAACAAGGTCCATGCCAAAAATGAACCAAGACTGATGCAAAACGAGGGTTTGGGGGTCAAAACGGGCAGCCGGGTGCCCCGAAAACAGGCTGTTAAGCATCGAAAGTGGTATGTGACCACAAAGGTGGTCTCCCAGGCTACAGTGTCCCTCTAGAGAGAGGAAGCAAGGTGTGTGCCAAAAATTGTGCCAAACGGAGAAAGTTAAGCGGCCCCAAACCGAGGCGCACGGCCGATGGCTCTAAAAATAGAAAACTGGTCTCCAAACGGGAAAAGTGGCCTACGACCACAAAAAGTAGCCTACGACCACTGAGAGATGGTCTACGAGACCTCTCCCTCCCTTTGGGAAGAGAAAACAAGACCTGGTTCGCAAACCGAGGCAAAGCACAAAAGGGTCCCGAGGTCCGAGGGTAAGGCTCTCTGCCGAAACTTCGAAACCTCAGAACGAGCACAACATGCACCATCATTGAACGCTCAATCGATGATGTCTAAGTCTTAAGGTCGGTTAAAAATGGGGTGTCTATAACCGCATACTTGTACAGGAGTCTGAGGACAAGGTGGAGAGAGCTATCTACTACCTAAACAAGAAGATGCTAGGTTATGAGACCCGTTACACTCCGCTGGAAAAGGCTTACTTAGCCTTGGTATGGGCTACCAGGAAGCTGCGGCACTACCTGTTAGCTCACTCTGTAATGTTGGTCTCAAGACTAGATCCCATCAAATATCTCTTCGAGAATCTGGCACTTACGGGTAGGCTAGCTCGTTGGTTGCTTCTGCTTTCCGAATTCGATTTGAAATATGTGATGCGCAAGTCAGTAAAAGGGAGAGCGGTATCAGAGTTCCTAGCCGATCACCCAGTTGAAGGGGATGAAGCAGTTGAGTACCTATTCCCAGACGAGGCCATTATGCATGTCGAAGAAGAGTTTTGGACGATGTACTTTGACGGAGCGTCAAACCAATACGGATATGGGATAGGGGTGTTGCTAATAGCACCTGAAAATTCCCGTATACCTCTAGCATTCAAACTTCGGTTCAAAGTCTCGAACAATGAGGCAGAGTATGAGGCGTGTATTGCTGGACTAGAAGTAAGCCCTAGAACTAAGGGCAAAACGTTTGGACGTCATCGGGGACTCGAACCTTGTTGTATCTCAAGCAAAAGGAGATTGGAAAGTCAAAGAAGAAAAGATAAAAATATACCACCAGATCTTTGACTTGTTGATTCCTCGGTTTGAGAAGTTGAACTTCACTCATCTACTAAGAGAAAACAACAAGCTCGTAGATTCACTAGCAACTCTATCTTCTATGATAGACATCCCTTTTAGAGTCTGGATGTGTCCGATCATCATCAAACAGAAATTTGCACCGGCCTACGAGCTGATTGTCGCCATAGATGAGGTTCAAGATAAGAACCCCTGGTATTATGATGTCTGGAACTTCTTGGAAAAAGAGGCGTATCCACCAGGGGCAAATGCCAAGGACAAAAAGGCAATTAGAAGAATGGCTGCTCAGTTCATCGTCTGCGGAGGAAAACTGTATAAGAGAGGTCATCTTGGGATGCATAAGTTGTGTGCTGATACTGGGGAATCGAAGCGCCTGATGGAGGCCATCCACGGGAGAGAGTGCAGAGCGCACATGAACGGGGTGATGCTAGCCCGAAAAATTCTCAGACAGGGTTACTACTGGTCCACCATGGAGGAGGATTATATTGGCTTTGTCCGGCGATGCCACAAATGTCAGATCCAAGCGAACCGTATAAACATTCCACCGTCGAAGCTGTACAACATGACTTCGCCATGGCCATTTTCAGTCTGGGGGATCGATGTGATCGGGGCTGTCACTCCGAAGGGGTCTAATGGGCATGAGTTCATTCTGGTCACGATAGACTATTTCACAAAGTGGGTTGAGGCCCAATCTTATGTGGTGTTGAAGGTGTCGCACGTTGCAAAGTTCATTAGGAACAACATCATCTACCACTATGGGGTCTCGAACGAGATTATTTCAGATAATGATGCCCACTTCAAGAAGGAAGTGATCGACTTGTTGGAGAAATACAACGTGGCTTTTCATAAGTCATCTACATATCGGCCGCAAACCAACGGACCAGTTGAGGCCGCCAACAAGAACATCAAGCGGATTCTGCAGAAGATGGTGGAGACCTACCGGGACTGGCCGGATAAATTGTCATTTGCTCTGTAGGGCTACCGGACTTCAATTAGAACTTCTACTGGAGCGACTCCGTATTCATTAGTTTACGAGATAAAGGCCGTTCTACCTATCGAAATTGAAGTTCCGTCGTTGCGAGTACTGGCTGAGTGTCAGATAGCTGAGGCAGATTGGTAGCAGAGCAGATTCGAGGAACTCATGCTCTTTGATGAGAGAAGGCTGAAAGCACTGTACCATGTTCAGGGTTATCAATGACGAATTGCCAGGGCTTTCAACAAGAAAGTTAAGTCCAAGAATTTGAAAGAAGGAGATTTGGTGCTCAAGGACAACCGAGCTCCCATCCATGACCCTAGGGGCAAGTTCAGACCAAATTGGACTGGTCCTTACATCATCAAGTCTATCTGGTCGGGTGGAGCTGTCATTCTGATGGACCTAGATGGCCTAGAGTTCTCCCAACCGATCAACATGGACAAGTTGAAGAAATATTTTCCCTGAGAGGCTCGCTAGGCCAAAAACCTGAAAGGGCGACCTAGGCAAAATTTAGAGCACAAAAAAATTTGAAATGAGAAAAACTGAGCTCGCAAGATTGAAAACCCGCAAAGGACGACCTTGGCAAAAGTTAGGGCGCAAAAGGAGAGAGTTAATACACGAGTGAACCCAAGCTGAACTACGTAAAGCTTGATTCCTATCTTTGGGATACGTAGGCAACTTCATTTTGAAGTCCAGCCATAAACACTTCCCCGATCAACTTTGTCCATGTGATCGCCTTGGTCATCTTTGTCTATTCAGCATTCAAGAGTTCGGTCGTGATCTCCGGTGTAGTGCTACTCAGACTAGGGGCAACTTTCCAGTTGCTGGGATCCAGGGTTGTGCATCTCAGTGACAGATCTTAGGCGTGTCCAGTTCTGATCCATATCGAAAATGGTTTTAAAAAGTTTTAATAAAAGTTGATTTTGTTCAAATTAATCTTTTTACAACTTAGACCATTTTTGGACCGAACGGAAAATTTTCAGTACTACAACCTTCAATTTCATTGCTTTCAATATAGAGTTCTCCTACTCTTGAATACAAAATTGAAGTTGCTTTTCATTACATTCATAAAGAAAACTTGAAAGTTCTGATTAAAGCAAATAAATCCGGGGCATAGTCAGGTGTTCCTACGCCCTCTCCCAGAGCTGGTCGAAGCCTCTGATGCCAAGCTGGGTCCAATCTATGCCTCTTCATTGAGCCAATCTAAGCACTCATCAGAGAGGGTGTAGCTGAAAGTGGGAGTAGGGGCCAGAAGCTCTCTCATCCTCCATGCTGTGGCATACCAAGCTAGCTGTGCGCCGCAGACCGGAAATGTAGCAGGGTACTCAATGCCCTCCTCTGGACAAGTCTGATCATGTCCGAACTGGTGTCAGAATTGGAATGGAAAGTAAAACACGCAGTGTGTTAGGCCAATCAACTAGATCCCGGGCTGACAGGTCATGCTGTAACTCATTGTAGGCAAATTGAGCCAAGGGCAGTGCCAAGCAACGCGATCCGCGGACAAATTGCACATCCAATTGTACCACCATCCTTCATCCGGAGCATCGACTAGAAGTCGTCGGGAGAAATAGCTACGAGCTGAATATGCTGGACACGAGTCCACAACTCTTAACTTGTCCATCAACCACACCTGGGGAGGGATGAAAATGAGAGAATAAAGAATAGAGAGGTATACGTTGAGAGAAAAAGTGAGCAAAAGGGTTTTTGAGAGAAAAATCGAGCCTGAGGGCCGAGTGATGCGAGCAATATATATGTGAGACAGGGTGGGAAACAATACCTGCAATAGTAGTGGACTCCCCACAAACCTAGCCGTCTCCCGACGATGAAAAGCGTCCAAGCCCATCAATGTCTTGGCCAATGTCATAGCAATGTAGGTTTTGCCCTATTTCAAGCCCTCGGCGACCTCAATCAGACGAGTGCTAAACCCGTCGGAGCCTGGGGCGAGTAAGAAATGAGATAGCATGCATAAGCAAAGCACGTGTCACCGATGACCTTGCCAATGACGGTCGCCGCGATCACCGGCATCAGAAAATCGACAAACCAAGCTCGGAATGTCCAGCTCTCCATCATGAATCAATGGCCGAGCGTCATGCAAAGTAAGACCGCACATCCTTCCTAGCACTTGGACATGGCCAAACCGAAATTGAGGCAAGATTTCTTCATTGCGCTCAGATTCCATTAAAGCTTGGAAGTCCTCGAAAATGGGACACATCTCTTGGCCGCCAAAGCTAAAGACGTGTGTCACCGGATTCCAAAACCTTGCCGCGGTATGGAGGAACGGAAAACATAGCGGGGTGCGACCTAAAGTGAATAGTGCGTTTATGCCGAAGCCCCAAAAATTCAGCTTTTTCGAGCCATCCAAGTTGGCAATCCAAGTTGTGAGATTTTGGGTAAGAAACTCTTCCATTTGGTGCAAATCAATGTTGAAATGAGGAAAACTATGAAGCTGGGGCTTTTGTAGAAGATAAGGTGTTGAGTGGAAGACAGGTGTCAACATTCTGGAGGTGCTTGCCATTTTTGGCCGATCGGCCAAAAATAGTGTCGACCGACTATCCCTTTTGGCCGATCGGCTAAAAATGTTGGCCGATGGCCATTTCCTATAGCCGGTGACCTTTCCCTTTGGCCAGTGGCCTCCCATCTTGTTCCCTGAGCTGTTTATATATTGAACGTGCTGAGAATTTGTGACTGGCACCACTTGCAATGCCTTCTGATGATGATTTTGCGAGGTCGCGCCTGTTACTTCGATTTGTTTATCGAGTTGTTGTACATTTGCTTATCGAGTTGTATTTTATATTCTTTAAGTCTTTGCTTTGTTTATCAAGTTGTATTTACAGTTCGTTAGCTCATCAAGTTCTTTGTTTTGATTATCGAGTTGTTTTTGTCGTTACTCGGTTCACTACCTGATTATTACGATGCAAGTGCTTAAGTTTCAAACAAAAGCTCAAATCTCATTTACATTGTTATGTAATGCGATGCGATGCATAAAATGTACAAATGTAACACTTTTTGAACAAAATAGCTGTTTCATTTCCATCATGTCTTTTGCGAAAAGTACATAGTTTTGAAAAAATAAAACCTGCCTGAGGCAGTACAATGTGCTCAAACTACCAATAAAAAGAAAAATAAAGCAAAACAAAAAGGGGAGAAAAGCAACAAAATGTCTGAACAGAGCAAAGAAAAGAAAAAGCAGCAGAATGTCTGGATCAATATCGGTGGCCTCCCCCTGTGGTCGATGCACCTCCCATACCCTTGTTTGCGTCAGTTATGTGGTTTGGCACCTTCATTACTCAAGACAGTGCAAGAAAGTGTACTTTTGAACCATAACCGGCCTTCGTGTTGACCTCAAGCTGTGTCTTCTGTGTGCGTTGCTCAGTGCGCGCAAGGAGTATCCTTTCTCGTATCCTTTTGTATCTTGCGAGTTCCGCAAATTGCTTTAACTATGTTGTATTACATTGCTTTGTTTTGACTGTAATAAGCACGCTCGTTACGCGTCTTGCATTGAACAATGCCTTGTCTTGTTTTGAAGTTGCATCTCAACATCACGAATAACATGCCTTTACCATGCTTCCGTTGAATATGTGCCTTTCTCTGTTCTCGCATTGTTACACACATTGCATGCGTTGTCACGTATGCTTTACTTACATGTGTTTATGCACCTTCTCGCATTGTTACACATATTGCATGCATTGTCGCGTATGCTTTACTTACATGTGTTTATGCACCTTCTCGCATTGTTACACACATTGCATGCGTCGTCGCGTATGCTTTACTTACATGTGTTTATGCACCTTCTGGCATTGTTACACACATTGCATGCGTCGTCGCGTATGCTTTACTTACATGTGTTTATGCACCTTCTCGCATTGTTACACACATTGCATGCGTCGTCGCGTATGCTTTACTTACATGTGTTTATGCACCTTCTCGCATTGTTACACACATTGCATGCGTCGTCGTGTATGCTTTACTTACATGTGTTTATGCACCTTCTCGCATTGTTACACACATTGCATGCATTGTCGCGTATGCTTTACTTACATGTGTTCATGCTTTTCTTGCTGTACACATTGCTATACGTTGTCGCGTATGCTTTACTTACATGTGTTCATGCTTTTCTTGCTTTACACATTGCTATACGTTGTCGTGTATGCTTTGCTTACATGTGTTCATGCTTTTCTTGCTTCACACATTGCATGCGTTGTCGCATATTGCTTTACTTACATGTGTTTATGTTTCAAATTGCATTGTCATACACCCCTCAGCTTGCATTGTCACGCATGCCCTCCTTGCATTGTTATGCATCCCTTCCACCCGCATTGTCATGCACTCTTCACATGCGTTGTCACACATGCCCTCCTTGCATTGTTATGCACCCTTCCACCCGCATTATCATGCACCCCCTCACTTGCGTTGTCACGCACTTTTCACTTGCATTGCTATGCATGTTTCTAACAATGTTGTACTTATTAAGTTTCTTTCTTTTTTAGGCACGATATTGTATGTACGGTCCATTTGAGGCTGGCGCGACCAGACGAACCGGACGGTATTGTATCCTCCGCGTCAAACATAGCGAGAATTGTATAATTCTCTTACATCCTTTCTGCATGTAATGTAGTTAGATTTATGTTCGCCTGCTTAAAACTGTTGCACGTTTTGCTTCGTTACAGCTTTCTTTGCATGATCATGAGTTATGTTCAGCATCGTGTATGTCCTTTACATTTTGCCCCCGCCTTCGGGCACATACCTTTGCTTCTTGTATGCTTGTCTAAGTCTTCGGCCTTGTCAAAAATGGGTCATCTCTAAGCTTTGACATTCACTCCCGTCATTGTTATGACTTTCAAGTTCTGTCAAAGAGGGGCAACTGTAGACACCCCATTTTTGACCGTCCTTGAGACTTGGACGTCATCGTTTGAACACGCGATAATCATCCATGCTTGTGTTCGTTTTGAGTTCTCGGAGGTCTCGGTCGCGCGCCTTGCCTCGAGATCTCTCAACTTGACTGTTTTGTGCTTGGTTGTGGACCAAACACTTGTGTTTTTGCTTTTAAGGGAAGAGGGTGGCTTGTTAGACATTTCCTCAACCCATCGGCCTAGGCTTGAAGCCATTGGCCCTTTTTTCTTGCCACCGGGCAATAGTGTTGGCCGATTGGCAACTTTTTTGGTCGGTCGACCACCTTTGTTGGTCAATCGGCCCTTTTCCATACACGTGTATGGAGGGATTTGAACCAAAACTTAGCTTCTCTTGGAAGCTTTGAATTGGACTTCCTATAAAAGGAGAGCCTCCTCTCCCTTTCCAGGGGTTCAGCCAACTGATATAGAAGATATATATCACTCTCTCTCTATATCTCTTCTCTCTCTATAGTTGTGTGTGTAATAGTGTTCTAAAGGGTGTTTTTTGTTCATATTTTTGCACTAAAGCACCTAGTGGTACACTATCCCTTGGTTACTGAGGTGCTAAGGAGTTGATTTCAGAGTTTTTTTGAGTTGGTTTTGATCAGAAGGAGGTGCTGGAGTTGGTGTTCTTGAAGTGTTCTTCAAGGGTGAAAACTACTCTTTTATTCCCCATTTTTTCTTAGGCTTTTAGCAATACTTGCATACTATTTTAAGCTTGGTAGCCAACTAAAAAAAGTTCTATTTTTTTATGCTAAATATGTTTGTCTAAGGTTACTTTTGGGTTGGGGGTTGTCTACCCCCTCTTAGGCCTTGTTTGGCCTTATTTTGTGATTTTCTTTTTGAGCTTCGACCCCTTTTTGTTTTGACCTTCTCACCACTGAAAATCCACTGAAATCCAGAGGATTTTCAGTGGTGGAGAAATGGTTTTGAAGTCTTGAATAGAGGAGGGACACCCCCCTCCCTTTATGTCTCATTTGCTTGCATTGTTGGTTCACCATAGTAGCATATTTGCTTAGCATGTTTTGGCCCCATTTCAGCAAGTATTTGGTGTTATCTTGGCATGATATACCTCTGTTTTCAGTTGGTTTGTTGGTCTCTTGCATGCACCATGTACTTGCCTTGTAATCCCTTCTATTGCCTTAACATGTATTTTGCATTTGGACCATCATGCTTGCATATTTCCGCCCAACTCCAAGGAACTTTTAGTCATGTTTCACCATGTTTAAGCTCTGTTTGGTGTTGATTTGATCATATATGCATTGCTTTGTATAGCCTTAGTTCATCCTAGCTTGTCAAGCTTTGTGCTCCAAGTTGCTAGCATGCATTGTTTTGACTATGCTCATGATTTGGCATCATTTGAAATCACATTTCAGTCCATGTAGTGTAGCCACACACTTATATTTGCCATCTTGTCAATGCTTTGAAGAGTTGTTGTTTTGTGCCTTAAGATTGGGCCATTGTGTATGTCTCCATGATTAAGTCTTTGGGATGCCATCTCATGGGGTTTTGGGGTTTGTTTTAACATATTATAGCTCTGATTTTCCTTGGTTGAGTCATGCCATGTTTGGTTGTAATGGGTGTAGTGCAATTTCCCCTTTTTGTCCTTGCATGCGTCTTGTTTTGTGCTCACCTTTCTAGCATGTTTTGACCACATTCCATGCATGTTCTAGCCTTGTTTGGGCCTGCCCTAAGACTGTCTTAGGTCACTTTGACCCTTTGGGGCTTGGTTGACATGGCCATGGGGAGAGCCCCTTGACTAGCTTTGGGCATTGAGCCCATTAGCATGCTATGCTTCACTTGTGTATATGATTTGGCATCATTCTTCACATGATTTCAGAGCTCATTGCATTGTCATGTTCTCATGTTTATCCCATTTTGCTCATGGTTGAGGATTGTGCATCGTTGCCTAGCTTACGGATCCATGTATGTGCATGCATGACTCCCTTTTTGGTACCTTGATTTGGGTGTCATGGCTACTGTTTTTGGTACGGCTGAGGTCTATCCATCTTTAGTGTAAGTCCTTGGATCATGCATTTGTGTATTGTTGTATGCTTATCGCATTGCATGTTGTTGCATCCTTATGATTGGTGTCATTGTTGCATGCCTATCACTTTGTGTGTTTCCATATCTAGGTTGCATTGTAGTATTGCATACTTGTTGCATTGCTATGCTGTTTGCATGTTAGGTTGCACCACATTGCACTTGGCATGCTCATGTTACATTGCCTTACATTCCCATGTTGGATTATACTTGGTTGCATGCATTGCATTGTGTTTGGTTTGGGGTGTCAAACCAAAGATGAGGGTCGAGGGACGTTTTGTACTTAAAGTGACGAAACACGCCTCAACCCTCAGTTGCCGACGCTCTTGAGCAAGCATGATAGAGTCCTAGGCATTCATATGTTTTGTTGCATTCATTCCACATTGATTTGCACACTTGGCACCTTTGGCCATCATGCATTGAAATACGTGATTGGTGGTCTGAGGGTGGAGAGCCATACTCCCTTGAGTTTATAGCATGATAGGGAGGGTGGTTGTGCACACATTATCTTGTAAATGCCTTGCCATGCACTGTCTGTCCTCTGTTGCAGCAAAAACAGAATTCTGCGGGAAGTTATGGCCGGTCGGCAATCTTTAGTGCCGGCCGGCTACCAAACTATGGCCGACAGCCTTATAAATGGTTGATAACCATTTTCATATGGCCGATGACATCACACAGTGCTTAGGAAGTGGTTCAGAAGCATCCTTGGGACTTGTGCAGTTCTCAGAGGAGCAAAACAGTGCAAACAGAGGCAACATGTGGCATGGCAACGGGTTTCCGAGCGAGGCGATCGAGCATGCATCATTCAATCATTCCGAGGAGGAGCTGTAGCGGCTTCCTTTTGTAATTAATTTGTTAATTAATTAAGGGTTTGTAATAATTAATTAGCTAGGATAGTTGATTAATCATTTGGTTTGTGTTATTTATTCAGACCCTCCGTAGAGAGAGTGAATTTTGTAATAAGTGTGCGTGCGTGTGAGAATGCCTTCCAACCCCATGTCTTTCTCCCTTTATTTACCTGCTTTTAATGGTAGTTTTAGGCCATGTTTCAATTACCATACTTATGTCAGCATGTTTGCATACATTCATTCGTATTGCACGCATCGGGTTCGGCGTATCATACTAATTGCATAGTATTTCAATTCCAACTTAAATTCGTGTATCGAGTTGTCGCATTTCACATGCCATTCTTAGATTAGCCGAGCCTATTCTAGTTGCATTTTTGCATGTGTTGCATTAGCCATCTTAACACAAACTAGGATCATGCATGATTTCTGACTAGTTTCTTATCTTGGCTCGGAGTACACTGTGAGTTTTTATGCTTTAGCATCTTGCATGTGTGTAAGTGTTAACATGACAGCATACTTGCCATGAGACTAATTGCTTATGTGATATAACTGCCTGAATGCCTGTGGGTGAAGGTTGGGTTGCTTGAATTGGGATAATTCGTTGAAATCCGTGATTTAGCCTACTTGCAAGTAGCAAACTTCAAACTGCCTTCCAAACAAACGGATATGCAATGCTTTGTCCCAAATTAGGCGATCTAGTCTATACTTGTGTGTTGTGCGCATCACCTAGTAATTCTAGCTAATTAACCGGAATAAGAACGCATGTGTTTTCAAAAATGAGATATCATGTTTAGTAGTGGCCGATCTTTGATCGGGCGAGCGGGGGTGCTCATAGCTGACCTTCCCCAATCGTACCCAAGTTCCTGAGCCGAGGCAACTTTGGTGATGACGGACACGTGGCCTTAGGCAACGAGTCAAGGTTTCCTAAATTTTCCCAAAAAAATAAAAATATTTAGGTGGCGACTCTGTATCTAGCAAAGCAGTCCATGTTTGGCACTTCTTTCTTAAAAATCAGTTTTCCAAAACGATTTGTCGGATTTGGACTCTTTTGTGATTTATCAATCTTGCATTGCACTTTGCGAGATCAGATTAAGAACCGTGACATTTTGAGTCTGAGCTGTAGTAAGCCCAAATGAACAAAACGGGATTTTTCCCGGGACGTTCGGGGACGTCTACACACACCGGATTCTCCTCTGGAGCAAGGTTGAGGGGATTTGCCGCGTTGCTGCTTTTCCCTTCTGGGTGACCTACTTCGACGAAGAGAGGACTGGTGTCTCTTCCGCTCCCTCGACGCCCTACTGCTCGTGCGCATAGGCTCGCGACTTCGATTCATCTCTGCGTCCAGTTCACCCAATGTCCTCTCCTCTCCTCTGTTATGGAAGAATAGTCTATTTGACATTCGCACTTGTCTAACCTTCCTCAACAGACTGGGTTGGGTTATTGAGTCTGAGCACACTAATGGGACCTACGCGCATGAAGCACTCACCCCATTTATTCCTTACGGGTGCAGCACCCCTGAGGCAATCTCATTAACGATAAATTTCAAAAGCCTTACGCCATGAACTAAAAACATCCGGCGTTCCAGTTCAAGCATTGGCTAGGGCAAAGGCAGATTCAGTAATCTAATCGGCCAAATATCTAAGCCTAGCGCTGATCTACTCATGTGCAATAGCCACTCCATGAACTAATAGGATTCGGCCTTCCAGTTCATGCTTTGGCTGGGGCAAGGGCAAATTCATCAATCTATTCGGCGTAACTATTAAAGCTCAGCCAAGTTTCCATCGTGCCCCAACAAGTCCTTGAACTGCCGTTTTTAGGCTGACTGGTTCATTAACTTGCTGGGGCAAGGTCAGATTCATCAATCTATTCGGTGTAACTATCAGAGCTCAGCCAAATTTCCATTGTGCCCTAGCAAATCCCTGAACTGCCGTTTTTAGGCTGACTGAGTCATTAACTTGCTGGGGCAAGGGCAGCTTCATCAATCTATTCAGCGTAACTATCAAAGATCAGCTGAATTTCCATTGTGCCCAAGCAAATCCCTAAACTGCCGTTTTTAGGCTGACTGGGTCATTAACTTGCTGGGGCTAGGGCAGATTCATCAATCTATTCGACTTAACTATCAGAGCTCAACGGAATTGCCATTGTGCCCCAGCAAACTCCTGAACTGCCATTTTTAGGCAATCTATTCGACGTAACTATCAAAGCTCAGCCGAGTTTCCATTGTGCCCCAGCAAATCCCTGAGCTACCGTTTTTAGGCTGACTGGGTCATTAACTTGCTGGGGCAAGGGTAGATTCATCAATCAATTCGGCTTAACTATCAGAGCTCAGCCGAATTGCCATTGTGCCCCAGCAAACTCCTGAACTGCCCTTTTTAGGCAATCTATTTAGCGTAACTATCAGGGCTTAGCCGAGTTTCCATCGTGCCCCAGCAAATCCCTGAGCTGCCATTTTTAGGCTGACTGGTTCATTAACTTGCTGGGGCAAGGGCAGATTTATCAATCTATTCGGCGTAAATATCAGAGCTCAGCCGAATTTCCATTGTGCCCCAGCAAATCCCTGAACTGCCATTTTTAGGCTAACTGGTTCATTAACTTGCTGGGGCAAGGGCATATTCACTAATATATTCGACTAAGTTGCAGCACTTTATAGTTATGTTTAGTTCGGTAGCTTGTTCGATTCATTTCATGATTTTACATCTCACTTAGCTGCTAACAAGCACATAAACTGAGTACAAATAGCAAAAATAATTTTCATTCGTAAATTGAGCACAGTTAGAATTCATTTTACAAATGAAAACTACCCTACATCAACTTCTCACAACAATGAACAACCAAAAACCTAATACATTTAGTAAAACCTACATACGCTTGATTCCAAAAACAAAATGGAAAATATTCAACTCAGTCTTTGGGGTCAGACTCCAGCGGCTCAACGTCTACCTGCTCGTATGGAATCAGTTGTTCCGATACCACGTTAGTAGCAGCCAAGGCTTTGAGCCAGCTGTGTTTGAACCCCTATTTTCAAATTTTGGCACTTCTTCTACGTAGTCTGTCAGGGCAGCATCCTTGCCAGCCCTGAACGACTCGGAAAATGCAGACTCGATGTTTGCCTTTGCCCGCTTCGACTCTTCCAGGTCGGCCTCGTTGGCCAATATGAGTGCTTCTTCATTCGTTTTCGCCCTTTTCTCAGCGGCCACTTTCAGTTCGTCAACAATCTTGGCCTTATTTTCTTTGGCATCGGCCCTAGCTCTCTCTGCTGCCTCTTTCGTGGCCTCAGACTCAGCTCCGAGAGAGGCCTCAGCTGTCTTTTCCTTCTCGATTTCCAACTCGGCTGTAAGAAAGCCAATCTGTTCGATAACGTCGTGTTGGCGACGTCCAATCTCGGCTATCCTCCCCTCCGCCTACAAAACAAAGGATCAGTAGGCTAATATAGAAACACTCTTTTGGTTAGCCTTGCAAAACTATAAAGGATCACGTACCAATATCGCCGATTGAGCGGCCAGCGCAATGGCCAGAAGATCGGCCTCTGCCCTAAAAGTTGCTCTGTTAGCCAGTAGGGAAGTGGAGAAAGCCAAGGTCAAAGCCACAGCTGGGTCTCTTATAGCCGATGCATCGGAGCCAACCGGAATGTGTTTTATCCTTGGTGGTACTATGAATGGCACAACCAAGTCCGATTCTTCCAAGCATGGCCGTTTGTCCACTGGGTCTTCCGAATAAACGGCTTCATGTTCGGCTGGGCGTTTTTCACCCCTGTGCTCCGTCACTTGACCCTCCTGTTCATTGACACAACAGGTTTTGTTTCGGCCTCTTCATTCTGGACCACCTCTTCAACTGGAACAAGTGGAGAAGTTTCTTCTCTAACGACAGATGGAGGGGGTGAAGGTTGGTTTCACTCGGCTTCCGTTCTTTTTCGGGCAGCCATCCTCTCGGCGTTTTTTCGTTTGGCCAATTGGCTGAGCGACTCACTAGCCATGTTATCAGGGTAAGAGCCGGGTAAGTCCCATAAGTTTGTAAAAATATCTTCGAATGCGACGTCCCCTTGGCCTGAGGTGGACGGAGGGTCAAACGAATCGAGTTCGGCTTCCTCAAAGGCCGAATTAAGAGCTCCGTCTACCTCGGCTTCCAACTGGTTCAGGTCCTCAGCGACCGGGTCAGCTGCTTGTTCTTCCTCATGTTCCGAATTTGAGGTTTCTAAACCAACCTCCTTTATGTTTTTGAAGCTGGGGAAGATAAGGGCTGTAAGATGATCCTCACCTCTTGGAATTGGAATGTGGTCTGCCGCCAAAAACGTTGCGTAAGACGGCGCATATCGCAAGAGAATGTGGGCCGCCGTCCCTTTCTTTTGAAGGTTTGAACCGCCAACAAACTGTAGACCGACTTTAATTTTCGCAAGTACAACGTCATCGACTGAAACCAATACTTTCTTCAAATCGTTACCCGCATAAACAAAAAGGTAAATACATGGAAGGAAAGCCGAATACATATAAGGTAATAAGAGAAACTAGAGTGGGCTATATGGCCAGCTGGTTCACCTTTTCTCCTTGGCACGGGATCTAGGCGATCTTCACCCTCGCTGAATTGCCAGTTGCCTCGGACAACGACCATCACGTCGTCAACATGCTTGCTAGAGCTGGCAAGCATAGTCACTAGGTGATGATCGGTATCCTTGGCTTTGAGAAAATAGCGTCCCAGCCGGCCAGTAGACTTAGCTAAGGCATAACAATGCCGAATAGCAGGTATACCTAGATTAATCCTAAGACGACGGTTCAACTCTATAATCCCCATTATGATACGGAAAAAGTTCACGTTAGGTTGGGAAGGAATTAGACCCCAGTGTCGAAGGACGGCCCTTGAAAATAGGTGGAGGGGAAAACGGACTTTGCCCTCAGCAATCGATAGGAGAGGAAAAATGATTGTACTCTCATCGATCCTCTCCATGTCGGTGGTGCTATCTGCCACGAGTGACAGATGTACATCATCAGGGACGGAATAGTGGCACCGGAAGCCGGAAACTCAATCCGCAGAAAGAAGATCTTTCAAATTTTTTGCCATCCTAACAAGCCTAAGGGTTATGCAAAACTAAAAGTAAACAAGGAAATGATATTGCGAGTGAAGGAGAAGAAAACTTACGAGAAGAAGAAGGGATAATGAGAAACATGAGGAAGTTGCAGAGGTCGCGAAGTGAAGGAGTTGTACTAGAAGGCAAACTAGAAACTTTGAATATTCAAAACATACATTCGAAGAGGCAAAATTTTAAATCACATTAAATGGAAGAATCGTACGAGGGGGCGGGAACTTGTAATGATGACCAAAAAAAGATGTGTGCATTCTGACACACGTTGGAATGAGGTTAACCACCGAATTTTTGACTTTCCAAATTCGAAACCAAACACGCCGACTAACTGGAGTTAGTGGGGTGTTTGGGGGGCAATTGTGGCAGCCGAATAATAGAGGACTCAGATAGGCCGAGTACCTATTTACAAAATCAGGATATATATTATATTTGCCCGTCTCTTATGTTCTAGGTGCCGAGTAGCCTAATCGGCCATAAAGCCAGTTGAGCGGAGGGCTGAATAGAAGTAGGAATACAACAAATGGAAGGCCGAATGAACAATCACACGATGGATTAAGAGCGGGCTATACCCTGAGGACCAGAGGCATATATAAGTAGAAGAACAGCAACCAAAAAGAGGTATGTAAGAAAAAACTTAAAAACTTAACTTACAAGTAACCAAGAGAGTATACACTGACTTATCCGTCAGAATGCTAATACCAGCACCCCCGACCGGAGTGTTCATTCCTTTTTAGGTGGCTAGCTGAGGATCACGAGTGTCCTACAGGATCCAAAGAGTATTTCCGAACCACTTCTCCACAATATATATTTTTGCAAGTTTTGGTTAATTTCGAGATTGCCACTTTAATTCTTTTGAAAAAATTGGTTTTTGGCTCTAAAAGTTGGTGGTTTTGTAAGAAGAGTTCATCTTTTGTTTCTTTTTAAAAAGATTTTCTTCAATAGATGAATCAATTGACTTCAGAATGATGTTTTTTGTGAGGTTTTACGAAGAAATGAAGAAATGTCTAGTTTTGGTGAAAAACCTAGAAATTAGGGGGTTTTGGAAAATGTTGAGAATTTATGGATTTTCTTGGGTTAAATGAGGGAGTGAGTGGAAATTTCATATTGTTGTTTGCAAATTTGGCAATTTCTTGATGTATGAGGATTTGGAGACCTTACTTAAATTTATTGTTAGATGCATATACATATGTAGTTATGAAATGGCAAATTGTTGAGTTCCATGAAATATGAGAATTGTGATTTTTGGAAGTTGATGTTCAAAACATTGCATATAGTCTTGAAATGATTGAATTGTTGAGATTTGTACAAGATGAGAAAATGTTGCTATGTGTTGATAGATTTAATTGAACATATGGTTATTTTGTGAAATAACATTGAAGGGAGGAAAATGGGAAATGTGGTTATTATAGTATTATTGTTGAGATACTTAAAAATGGAGAAGTGTTATGAGCCATTGATAATTATTGCATTACATACTCATTCAATTGATTATTATACTTTTTGAATTGAGTTTGGAAACGTTTACATTGAGAAAAGAATATTTTGAAATGAGAATTATTGAAATGTTTTGGGATAAATACGTTGGTAAGTCCAGATAGGAGGTGTAGATGAGATTGATTAAGTTGGCCTGAGTGTCCAGGGTGAAAGACTAAAAACACGCGCGGAGGATGTACCATTTCCCTTCCAGTTAGCAACTGGTAAAGTGGGGTTTGGTAGTGCTAGTTAAGCCTACTTGCAGACACCAACCTAGGGATTACTTGAGTCATATTTACCGCCCCATTGAATTAAATTGTAAATTTCTGAACTGTAGAGATTTCAAGTTGTTATTGAACATGGTGGTTTTGAAAAGATGTAAATATAATCTTCTTTTAAAAAGGCCATAGCATGGCATGTGTGTTTCATATTGGGAATCTTCCATAAATGTATATACTTTGTTAAGAATTCTCTATTGTTCTTTAAGCTCATCCCTATGGGATTTTGGTGTAAGAAAAGATGTGGTGATCCCACCGAATTAAAGGCGTGGACGTATTTTACGGAGAGCAATGACTCTTATTTTGTTATGGTTCATTTTGTAAGCCAAGGGTAATAAATGTATGGGTTCGTGATACCATTTTTGTGTAACCAGGCTTATGCCTTGGAATTTGCAAGCCCTTGAGGGCATTTTAGTTACATTAGAATCTGAGGTCGTACATGCTATAGATTCATGTATTTGATATCACTGAATGTATAATTCGCATGTGGGACTATTTTGTACAAACCTTATTGGTTAATGATGTAATGGTTGAGGAATTGCATCATTTCTCATAATGAACATTGTTTGTTGTACTCATAAGATGCTATAAATTTTTGGGGCATTACAAATATAATCTCTTAAACATATTATATGTTTGCGTTTTGAATCATTGCTTTAAGAACATAACTTTACTATAATACTATTCACAAATGGCTCCGAGAATGAGGGTGTAACTTCTTCAAAGCTTGACCAACAAAACATGAGCAAAGCATTGAAATCCCTAACGCTTACGTGTACATATAACAAATTGATTGTCCAATTACTTGGTTAGTTGTTTTCTAACTTCTTCTCAAACTTGGCCATGGTTGAATCATAACTTAGCTTATAAAGTTTTAGATTAAAGTGTTCTAAGTGCCTAATGCTTTCTAATTCATATTCAAGTAATGTAGTGCTAATATTTTCTACATGTGAATCATGTACAAAGCGTGTGCCAAAGACGTACTTTGGATGGCCCTAACTGTTCATGACTTATATTAATGTTTCCTAATCTTTCTAAGCCCAATTCAAGTGTTAATTGTGTACTAAAAATGCATATTGAAAATCTTTAGGTATCCTACAACAATTTCACATGTTTTTCATTCAAAATATCGAGTTCACATATTTCAGGTTTGAGGAAATAGCATGAAACAAAAGGAAACTAAGTTAGGAGAAGAATTAGCATGAAATAGTTCAGAGGAAAGTGAGCAGCCTTTACTAAATTAAATATATCTTTTTGTATAACTAAAATTTGGATGTGATACCACCATCATTGGAAACTAGAATTCTGGGGCTTAAATTTAGGCTTAAGAATCACTTAAAACGGAGTCCAGATGAGGGAGATACGCTATTTGAAGTTGGGCTGAAACAGGGAGATTTTGCACGTGCGGGACCAAAATTTCACGTGCGGTTGCATGCACCTTTATTTAAGTATTGAATTTGGTTCAAAGTTGGGTCGATGAATGTGCAGGGATGAGTTCTACATGTGCAGAGAAAAAATTGCACGTGCGGTGCCTCTTGCTACACGTGCGGAGAAAGGAACACAGTCGCGGTAGCTGCTGTTCTAGGCAGTTTCCAGCTTCCCAAACTCATTTTTTACATCCTCAAAACTTAAATCTTGTTCTATGACATCCTAATATGTATATATATGATGGATAACTAATAAAAACTCATGAATATGCATTGATTTGAAGATTAAACATGCAAAAGATAGATTAAGTTTTAAATCGTTTTGAACTTTTCTTTGTTCTATCATTTCTAATCCTTCAAAATCAAGTTCTAAAGCTTCCTAATCATGAATAAGTGATGCTAGTTCATAGCACAATGGCTATTTTAATCAAATCTTGTATAAAATTAATTCAAAACAAGATTTTTCTAAGAATTCTTCAAACACTTTTCAAGTTTCTAAACTTTTCTATTTTCTTCCCATTTCAATCCTCCAAAGCTTGTTCCTAACCAATTTTTAGCTAAGTTTTGACATGGATTATAGAAGAGGGTCAAGTTTCTTACCTTGTAGTGATTTTCTTAGGATTTTTAGGCTTGAATCTCTAGCTCCTCTAAATTTTTCTTTCTTTTTCTCCATTTTTTTCCTTTTCTTCTCCTTTCCTTCTTCCCTTTCGTTGATTCCACCTTTCTCCATATTTTTCATTCTCTTTGTTGGATATAAGCATAAACTTTTATTCGGTAAAGTGAGGCAAAGGTTGCAATCTTCATTAATTGGTTAATTCTCTTCCTTTGGCTTTATTAACAAAGCTTAGTTCTAACTAATTATGTTTAGTCCTAAATTTCTATGTTAGTTTAATTAACGAATCTTAGTTATAAGTTCACTAATCCTGCTTAATTAATACTAATTCCGATTAGCAAAATGACACATGGTATTAAAATGACGAGTACAATAGTCTGAGATCTTTAAGCTCTTTCATTAGTGCATACGCACATCCTAGTGTTCAGAAATTTAAGCTTAAGGTATTCCCCTATCTCTTAATAATCTTCAACTATTTATACCTTATGTTTCCATTAGGGCACACTTTCATTTCTAAAATCCTTAGACATCTTCTAAGGTTTCCATCTTGTAATTTCATATTTTAATCTAGGGTATTCAATTATGGACGATGATATAGTTACAAGATGTGGTGTTTTCAGGGTGTCACAGTCTTCCTTCTTTTAAAACTTTAGTCCTCGAAATTTGTCTGTATTGATAAGTTATTACTTTCTCCTGCATACTTTGACAAGTTATTATGTAATATTCTTCTTGAATCTCATGTTCTTGTTAATAATTCATGTTTCTTGATTTGTTGTTGGATCTTTATGTTTCCACCGTAAGTCTTTCTTAATGATCAATCTTTTCTTAATTAAAATTGTATATTACCGTAGTTTTTGGTCAAGAATTACTATTTTAACAAATTTTATTGATATTAATTATTCCTTCTTGGTTTACATCCTTCCCTCGTTTAATTGCTCTAGTCATTCCTAGCTAATTTATGTCATCCCGTTTAGATAGGTGAGTAGACTTCATCATAGAACTTATGTCGTCATATTTTTGTTTCCATTATAGGCTATAGGGTTGTGAAAGTATTTTTACTAGTTTCTTTAGTTGTTTTCTTTTCTAGTCCATATGATGTTGACGTGGGTATTTTAAGACTATGTTGTTTTTATATTTCGTTACTAGAATCCGCATTTGAGATGTATAATTCTTCTATTATGAATGTAGATTAAATAGGAAATATTGGATCATAAATTCTTGCTACGATCAACTTTTATCTCTTTCTTTGGTTGGTCTTATGTATATTAAGAATGCCCTTCTTCTTTTGATCTCAATCACTATACTATTTTGTTCCATCTTGTTGACATTCATTGATTATCACATAACATTAATTTTATTTTATTTTTTTTTAAATCTAGTTTTTAGCATCCTCAGTTTCCTCTAAGTTATTCAATTGAGATTCTTGCTATTTAATAAAGTGTCTTTAATATTATAATTGTCATGATTTAGCTTCAGTGCTATGTAGGGAGCTACATTATTTTTTCCTCATACATAACCTAAAATGTAATGAGATTACTGTTCTTTAAAAGAATCTATTAATCGGTTGAAGTATGTTACGAGTGCGTTGTTTTCTTTTTTATTTCATTTCTTCATTATCTTATTTGTTTACAATTGACAATTATTAATTGATAATAGAAGTTTCATTTAATTATTCCTAAGGTTAAGTTCATGGCTTTTCAATTCATTATACATTGTTCCATTATGGCTCTTAGATTCTACAAAAGTTCTTTTAGTGTATTCACAATTGTAATTCTAAAGAAGGCTAATTTGTTGATTCTATCAAGTACTAGGTCAAAGTGTAACACTAAAAGTAAATTTCTTTGCAATAGATATGGTATCTAGGCTAGGATTTGAAATCTAAATCTAAAGTTTTATCTATAAAACATAACACTATTGTGCACTTACAAACTTATTTATTTATGTAATTAGAATGAAGAAATTACTGTATCTTCCTTTCTTATGAGGTCTGTGTTATGGGTTACAGACTACAATAAAATAAAATTTTCTCTTTTAATGTTCCAAAAGGATTCTAATAATCATATGGTCAAATGAAACTGGCTTATTCACAAACTAATATTGAGTAGGTTAGGTTTAATTGTCCTATATTGATTCATCTTTCAATTAGTTTAGGTTTTAGTAATATGCATTCTAAGGGTCTGAGAAATCTAATTAGTATGCTAAAAGACTAAGCTTCAAACAAACAAATGAACAGATTCTAAGTCTATCAAAAATTAGGTAGGATGTATAGAAATAAAAAGAGTATATATGGTGTAGCGCGTTTAATATTTTATACATATATCACTAAAGTATTCTTAATAATTTCTTATTTCAAAACTGGGCTAGACGGTAACCGTTAAGCTAAACAAGGAGGTTTTCTCAACCTTCAAGACAATTCCTCACTGGTTGTCTCATTTCCACAATTAAAATACGTTCCAAAAGAATTTTAACAATACAATCGTCAATGATTCTTAGCACTGCTATCTTAACTAGGACTTTTTATCTATACAATTTCATTCTTTCCATACAAATTTCTTAGTCACATCATCCTTCGTCCTTGCTTGACTTAACATTTGACTTCTTTCGACTATATTGTTTGTCTTCACACTGACTCATAACTTTCACTATATCTTTAAGAACTTCTTCTACCTTCTCTACTTGCTTTGACAAAGGCTCTACTTCTTTTTTATTCTCAATTTTCATCACAGTATCTAAAAACTCAAAGAAATGGTCAACAATATTGCAAGATAATATACGTACACACCTAAAGCTACCTAAATTAGAATACTACAAAACAAAACATATAACATACATTTAAACACAATTAGGAGATCATACTATATATATACATAAATACATTGGTATGGTAGCCTATTCATTCCCAAGGTATTTACTTAGAATTTCCGATCCAAAGCTACGCCGGCGCAAACGTGACTCCAATCGAACTTTCAATGTCATTCAACAGAGGTACGAGCCTCCAAAGTTTAACATTTCAATCTACATATGATTCATTGATAGCATTCGATATACTAGACACCCATCGTATCTCATAGCCTTCGTAACTCCACACATTCAACCAATAATATCCACAGTAATTCAACATCTTCCAACATTCTCACAACTTGGTCACAACTTGGTGTACTTACAACCAGTGAACTCCAAACAAATCTTATAATTCCTTACAAGGTCAAGATCCTATGGTGCTCTTAAGCTCTTATATTTTCACTTAATAACTATACACAAACACCTAAATATACTTAGATACAAACGCATACATAGTATGAATGCATCCCTAGGGGTCTAACTCTAAAAGATCCTATTGCTCTGAAGCATAGTGTGCAAAGGAAGGAAGTTGTGCTGTGATTCCACTCTGTCACGACCCCAAACCCGCCCCAAATAGGTTGGTGTGGTGATCGGCTAGTAGTCCCTGACTACCAAAGGCCAACTAAACAAAAGCAAGTTGGACTCTTAACATAATTGGGGCAAAATTAATTAAGTGAGTGTGGAAGCCTTTAAATTTCTTATATTGCATCCATTTAAAACATCTATTCAGAGCAGTGTATGTCTATATGAAATGAAAGCATACATTCTTCTTGAATTATTAACTATACTATTACATGACCAAATAATAAAATACATTACTTGTAACGTAACTTTACAAATCTGGTGCAAGCATATAAAACTGGCTTCTAACTAAACTTTTCCCTGGTGCTTGAACTCTTCATCACTAACATATATATATATATATATATAAGGGAGACAGGTGAGCCAAAGTCCAGTGAATAGCAATATAGTAAAGTGGTTAATGAATGAACACTGAGGAATTTCATTAAAACCAAACACAAGCTCATTTCAAATATAGCATAATTTTCATATGTTATCAAAATATAACTTGCATACATATACATAGCGATGGACATTCTCAAAACTTGGCAAGTGATCCACAGTAAGTGCCAAGGAGCTCAGTTAGTACAAGAGTTATTGGCATGATTCCCAACAACTGGCATAATTCAAGATGTCATCGCATTACTTGATACAAAAGTGTATATTGTTCATTCATAACAAAACAATAATATAATCTCTTAAACATATCATATGTTTGCGTTTCGAATCATAGCTTTAAGAACAAAACTTTACTATAATACTATTCAAAAATGGCTCCGAGAATGAGGGTGTAACTTTTTCAAAGCTTAACCCACAAAACAATAGCAAAGCATTGAAATCCCTAACGCATACGTGTACATATAACAAATTGAATGTCCAATTACTTGGTTAGTTGTTTTCTAAATTCTTCTCGAACTTGACCATGGCTGAATCATAACTTAGCTTATAAAGTCTTAGATTAATTAAAGTGTTCTAAGTGCCTAATCCTTTCTAATTCATATTCAAGTTATGTAGTGCTAATCTTTTCTACATATGAATCACATACAAACCATGTGCCAAAGACGTACTTTGGATGGCCCTAACTGTTCATGACTTATATTAATGTTTCCTAATATTTCTAAGCTCAATTCAAGTGTTAATCGTGTACGAAATATGCATATCAAAAAGCCTTAGGCATCCTACAACAATTTCACATATTTTTCATTGAAAATATTTTGATCAAATATTTAAGGTTCAAGGAAATAGCATGAAATGAAAGGAAACTAAGTTAGGAGAGGAATTAGCATGAAACTGTTAGGAGGAAAGTGAGCATCCTTCACTAATTTAAACATATCCTTTTGTATACTTAGAATTTGGATGTCATACCACTACCATTGGAAACTACACTTCCGTGGCTTGAATTTGGGCTTAAGACTCACTTCAAACAAAGTCCGGATGAGAGAGATAAGCCTATTTGAAGTTGGGCTGAAACATGGGGATTTTGCACAGACATGACCAAAATTCCATATGCGGGACCAGAATTGTACGTGTGGTTGCATGCACCTTTATTTGAGTATTGAATTTAGTTCGGCGTTGGGTTGACAGATGTGAGGGAATGAGTTCTACACATGCGGAGGGAAAATTGCACGTGCGGATAGATGATCCTAGTGGCGGTGGCCACCGTTCTAGGGCGGTTTCCAGCTTCTAAAACTCATTTTTCACATCCTCAAAACTCAAATCTTGTTTTATGACATCCTAATATGTATATATATGATGGAAAACTAATAAAACTCATGAATATGCATTGATTTGAAGATTAAACATGCAAAAGATAGATTAAGTTCAAGCTTTAAATCTTTTTGAACTTTTCTTTTTTCTATCATTGGTAATCCTTCAAAATCAAGTTCTAAAGCTTCCTAATCATGAATAAGTGATGCCGGTTCATAGCAAAACAATTGTTTTGATCAAATCTTGTATAAAATTAATTCAAAACATGATTTTTCTAAGAATTCTTCAAACACTTTTCAAGTTTCTAAACTTTTCTATTTTCTTCCCATATGAATCCTCCAAAACTTGTTCCTCACCAATTTTTAGCTAAGTTTTGCCATGGATTATGGAAGAGGGTCAAGTTTCCTATCTTGTAGTGATTTTCTTAGGATTTTTAGGCTTGAATCTCTAGCTCCTCGGAATTTATCTTTCTTTTTCTCGCATTTTTCATTTTCTTCTCCTTTTGTTCTTTCCTTTAGTTGATTCCACTTTTTTCTAGATTTTTCCTTCTCTTTGTTGGATATAAGCATAAACTTTTATTTGGTAAAGTGGGGCAAAGGTTGCAAACTTCATTAATTGGTTAATTCTTGTCCTTTGGCTTAATTAACGAAGCTTAGTTCTAACTAATTACGTTTAGTCCTAAATTTATATGTTAGTTTAATTAACCAATCATAGTTATAATTAACCGTGGTTATATTCTAATTAATCAAGGTTTAACTTAATGCTACTTAACTTAATTTATCTCAATTAAGGTTCACTAATCCCGCTTAATTAATACTAATCCCAATTAGCCAAATGACATATGGCATTAAAATGACGAGTACATTAGTCTAAGATCTTTAAGCTCCTTAATTAGTGCATAGGCACATCCTAGTGCTCACAAATTTAAGCTTAAGGTATTCCCCTATCTCTTAAAAATCTTCACCTATTTATACCTTATGTTTCCATTTGGGTACACTTTCATTTCTAAATTTTTATAGACATCTTCTAAGGTTTCCATCTTATGATTTCGTATTTTAATCTCGGGTATTCAATTATGGACAATGATATAGTTATAAGATGTGGTGTTTTTAGGGTGTCACAATATGATAGGCTTACTAACTTTCTTCTTGACAATGACTTTCAAAGGAATAGTGTGGACAAGACCTTATTTGTGAAACATACGAAGTCACATATCCTTGTTGCTCAAATTTATGTTGATGATATTCTGTTTGGATCCGCATTTGAATCTTTTGTGAAATATTTCTCGGATTGCATGTCACATGATTTTGAAATAAGCATGATGGAGGAATTGTCTTTCTTTTTGGGGCTACAAATTAAGAAGTTGCCCTTGGGTTTGTCTATTTCTCAAGCCAAGTATGCCAAGAACCTTGTGTCTAAGTTCTATCTAGACTCTACCAAACATGCACGGACACCTATGAGCACGAGTCTTCACCAGTCTAAAGATTTCTCTGACACTAATGTCGATCCTACCCTTTATAGGAGTATGATAGGGAGTCTTTTATACCTCACTGCCAGTCGGCCCCACGTTGCGTTTAGTGTAGGTGTTTGTGCTTGTTATCAAGCCTGTCTTAAAGAGTCTCACCTTCTAGCCGTCAAGTGTATTGTCAAGTATGTTTCTGGGATTTTGGGGTATGGGATTTGGTTTTCATCGAAACCGCAGCCAATATTATTGGCCATTTTTATGCCGATTGACCAGGGTGTGCTGATTTCAAAAACGCATCCGAAGGTTATTTTTGTTGCATGGTATAGAAAAAAGCATAATACCATCTTGCTTTCGACCGCCGAGGCTAAGTATATTGTTGTAAGGAGTTGTTATGCTCAAATGATTTGAATAAAGAAAATACTTCATGACTATGGGATAGACTAGCATGCACTTACTCTTTTCTGTGACAACACTAGTGCCATCAATATCTCTCGAAATCCAGTCCAACACTCTCGGACTAAACACATTGACATTTATCACCATTTCATTCAAGGGTTAGTTGATGAGGGCCTTGTTGTTCTTGAAAATGTACCCATTGAGCATCAAAGAGCAAACATTTTTACAAAACCCTATGATCTTCTTAGGTTTGAGTTCCTTAGAATGACCTTGGGAGTAGTGCTCATTGAGTAGAGTGTGACTTGTTGCATTAGTGGAAGTCAGTGATAGGCATTTTGTGTGCTTAGCTGTTATAATCTCATTGTCATTGATACGTGCCGCCTTTGTACATAGATTTATTTGAATACCTCTCATACTGCATACAAGGTTTCATATGTATTTTCCCGTGGCTCATTTTGAATGTACATGCTCATTGATTTCATGAGCCCATTCTGTACACATCTTTGAGTTAAACTATTGTAAGGGTTTCTGTATAAGTGATCAATTTTTTCTATGGACAAGTTGCATTGTGTCTTGTGCATTTCTAGATGAATTGACCTATACTAGCACATCATGGGTGATGTTGAGTCTTTTAACCACCTACCATCTTTTTGTATCTCCAAGGCTTTCCCCTTAACTCTTTGTAGTCAAGGCATGAGGAAAAGGCTACCTCAAAAGCACCAACCAGGCTATCCCTATTTTATTCATGCTTCCCTAGCTTGGTCTCCATACTCTTGAGCGTGAAAGCCTCTAGTGAGTGCCTATAAGAAAGAAAGCAAGAAAAGTCAAAATTTTGATTCATTGATTGAGGGGGAGCCTCCACATTTACTCAACAAATACCCCTTGATTCCTAGTGGTTTACTTTTCTCAGTTGTGTGTAGATTCTCTTGCCGAATGTCCAACCATCTGATCACTACTAGGATTAACTCTAGTGATTGTGGACACTCAGCGATTGCACACACACACTGAATTCGTAATCACTCATGGTTCTCTTTCAGTTTACATTTATGTGTTGTCATTGTCAAAATTAACATTTTTACCTTGCATGCTAATGATCTCATGTTTAAAAGTGTCTATCTTGTAAGTTTGAAAGTCTCATGATATGTGGATTGCATCATCTAAGTGTCACTTTATTGCATTGTTACTCACATCTTTTAGCTACATGTGACACTTAGAGTGCTTTGAGTGGTTTTGAATACTCAGGGGTGCGTGTTTCAGGATGAACAGGGCTTTGCTTGACTGTGGATACCACTTGACCAGTGTTTCTTATGCTCGAGCAATCATAGACATCATTCAGTACTTTTTTATAGCACCAAACTTCTGAAAGCATGTGATCTGCACTCCTGCGATGGAGTCTTGGCTCGAGTGATGAGAGTGCGCTTAAGTTAGTTCGCTCAAGTGGTAAAAGCTATGCTCAAGTAGCCTGTGTATTTTAGAAGGCTATAACCCGTCCTTTGAGTTCATTTTTTCAAAAAATCCAGTCTAGACTCGCTCTCCTAGGGTGATTTCATCTCCCTTGCATTGTACGACTCAGTTTGTCTTGATTTCGAATGATCAAGTGCTTTTTTTAGCGATCTTCATCACTTGTTGGTAAGTTTTTCTTATTTTTAGCCATTAATATCTATTCTTTTCACCTGTCTCTTCATAGTTCATGAATGTTGAATGTCTAGGGTCCTTCATGTCCTTACTTTGCTTAATTTGATGTTTTATAGTTAATTTGAGTGATTTCATCTTTATTTTTTCATATTTCTAGTTGTTGGTTTTTTTATATTCATTTTCAACTAGGGTTTCTAAGTTAAATCTCTAGGGTTTCCCTTGTTTTTTTTTTTTTTTTTTTTTTTTGTATATATATATGATTCATAGTTGCTTTAAGTCATTTTATGTCAGTTTTTTTTTTTTTTTTTTTTTTTCATTTTGATTTTTTTTCTATTCTTAGTTCCAACTTTTTCTTAGTTTCTTCTAGGGTTTCAAGTATTTATACATTTTTTATGCTTGAGTTTGAATGATCTATGATAGTTGATCATATATATCATGATGCATTCTACTTTTTGTTTTCTTGATTACTAGTGGTGTTTGTTCATCATGGTTTAAATTGGGGATTTGGGGTTGTGTTTTCCTTGGTTGTCAATTGTTCTTGGGTGGTTGTTTTTGTTGGTTGGTATCCCTTGTCTATAGGACTTAGCCATGTCCTCTTTGTCCAAGACTAAAAAATCAATCGCCCATCACCCTAGTTATAATACAGAAAAATTCCAGTCTAGAGAAAAGGCCAAATTGTTTAGAGACTTTTATGAGTCTAGGACTGTCCATCTAGAGTGTAATGTCCAACCCAATACCTTCGAGTCTATTCCCATTCGACCAGTTTTCGATCCTTTGGGTGGTGAGCCTGTTGACGATTATCTAGGAAGGCCTGTATCAAAATCTATGTTGACATGCTCCCATTTCCATTCAGCATCTGGAAGAGGTCAGAGCAGCCCTACAGGTCTTTGGTGTTCAGCCTTAACTTGTTGGCACGTCAAGCACTTCGATACAAACAAGGCGACATCATTTTCATACTCCTCTACCAAAATTATCGGCTGAAGTCATGATACATTTTGGTGCCTCCCGGATGCACAGCAAGGCGTGAATGATGGAAGTCTTGCAACACTTCATCCCTTATAAATGTAGGCACAAACAACCAGTCAAGGTAATAAATACTAGAGTCCGTGTAAATATTCAAGCCCCTATCCTCCTTCCCTTGGGAAATTCTTTCTCTAATCACGTCCACTTCTGGATCTCTTAATTGTGCTTCTAATACTTGTGCAACAAGGGTAGGTTGTGTGATTGTGTTAAATAAGACAACTTGTTTCAAGGACTCATGAAGTTACAAGTCAAATTCATCGGCATCTCTCATCATCTTCCATTCCCTCATTGCCAAGCTAGCTATAATACTTACAAATTTCCTGTTTAGAGCATTCGCTACAACATTAGCCTTGCCGGGCTGGAAGTGTATTTCAAGATTGTAATCTTCCAAAAACTCCATCTATCTTCGTTGACGCAGATTCAAATCTTTCAGGGAGAACAAGTACTTAAGGCTCTTATGATCCGAGAAGACTTTGAGTTTTTCACCATACAAGTAATGTCTCCACAGTTTCAAAGAAAAAACAACGGTGTTGTGCTCTAAATCGTGTGTAGGGTAGTTTTTCTCATGAGTTTTTAATTGGCGCGAACCATAAGCCACCACCTTACCCTCTTGCATCAAAACACATCCTAACCCCTCTCTAGAGGCATCACAATAGATGGTATATCCTAGGTCACGTTTTGGAATGATAAGAATGGGAGTGGTGGTCAATCTAAGCTTTAGTTCTCGGAAAGAATTCTCGCAAGCTTCACTCCAAACGAATTTCATTCCCTTACAGGTCAATCTAGTCAATGGTGATTCTATGGAAGAGAAGTTCTTTACAAACCGACGATAGTAACCAGCTAAGCCTAGGAAACTACGAATTTCAGAATCGTTTTTAGGTTGCTCCCAATTTTGCACAGTTTTATCTTTGAAGAATCCATCATAACTCCATCTCTGGAGACTACACAGCCTAAAAACTTCACTTCTAAAAGCCAAAACTCACACTTCTCATATTTTGCATACAGACGATTCTCCCTAAGGAGTTGCAAGATGGCATGAAGATAACCTTCATGCTCCTCTTCCAAGGGTGAATAAATAAGAATATCGTCTACAAAGACGACCACAAATTTGTCAAGAAACTCTCGAAAGACTCTATTCATTAGGTCCATGAATGTGACAGGAGCATTAGTCAAACCAAACGGCATAACCAAGTACTCATAGTGACCATATCGAGTGCAAAAAGTAGTCTTTGGAATATCTTCCTCCCTAACTCGGATTTGGCGGTAACCCGACCGTAGATCTATTTTGGAGAAACAACGAGAGCCTTTAAGTTGATAAAAAAAATCATCTATCCTGGGTAAGGGATACTTATTCTTAGCAGTGACTTGATTCTACTTATAATACTCTATGCACAACCTTAATGAACCATCCTTCTTCTTCGCAAACAAAGCCGAGGCTCCCCAAGATAAGGTACTAGGGCGTATAAAGCCCTTACTTAACAGTTCCTATAATTGTTCCTTCAGAACAACCAGTTTAGCGGGAGCGAACCTGTATGGTGATAGGAAGATGGGTGGCGTGCCCGGAATTAGATCTATTGTGAACTCAACTTCTCGATGAGGAGGTAACTTAGTGAGATCCTTGGAAAAAAATCAAGATACTCACATACTACTTTTGGAAACCCGTCCCGGACTACGCCACTGCTATCATCTAAAAAGTGACTTTTTGGCTTTTAGCCAAGTTTTTGGCTTTTTTAGACAAATGATTTGGGAAGTTGGTAAAAAGTGACTTTTGACTTTTTTTATTAATATTTGTTTATGATGTCAAATCATAATATAATGACCAAATTACCCCTATTTAGTTTAAAATATTTACAACTTCACCCATGTAACACATTTTGACCCATGAGGGGTAGAATTGTAATTTTACCATTGGCTAAAAACCAACTTCCCAAATGAAAAAAAATTCAAAAAAGCCAACTTTTGACTTTTGCTACAAACCAAAAAAAGTGACTAAAAGCCAACTTCCCAAAACAAGCCTTAACAGTTCCTATAATTGTTCCTTTAGAACAACCAGTTTAGCTGGAGCGAACCTATATGGTGATAGGGAGATAGGTGGCGTGCCCGGAATTAGATCTATTGTGAACTTAACTTCTCGATGAAGAGGTAACTTAGTGAGATCCTTGGAAAAAAATCAAGATACTCACATACTACTTTTGGAAACCCGTCCCGGACTACGCCACTCCTATCATCTAAAAAGGCTGCTGTGAGAAAAGTGAATTCACCTCGATTACGTAGATAATATAAGGAGGGTAATGATCTATAATGCCTATTCCCCAAAAATGTAAAGCAAACGCCGCCCGGAATGCATTCGGTAACTCTCTCCCAATAGCAATCAATAACTGCTCGGTAAGTGGATAACCAGTCTATACCAAGGATCACATCAAAACCTGACATCTCCAGCAAAACAAATTAAATGAAAGTTTTCAACCCACCACCTCAATTACACACCCCTAACACTCGTCAGTGGAATGAGTATATTGTTTTGAACCACTCCTTCTTCTTGCGGAGGGATCTCGGGTTGAGCTAGAATGTTCCGGCCTCCCTGACGAGGTCTACCGCGAGCTCCAGCACGTCTCAACATCTATAAGAATAGAGACGATATTAAGCACAAAACCAACTTTCTGCACCTAAGTGCTCCGTTTATACTTATACAACATACAAATGCACAAGTTCCCACATAAAATAAGTCACACTATCACACATTCAATCGCATAAAGCACACATGAGTTATCCTCCTATGGTATTGGCTAATTCCATGGCAATCAAGGACCTCCAAGTGGAAAGAACAGTGATCAGGTGCCTTTCCAAATGGATTTTGATGAATGCAATGGGCAAAAGCAATATCATAGGAGTCTAACCCCATACCCATGTAATCACATAAAGACACATAACACACTAGGCATCCTGTCCTAGCCCGAGGACCTGATTGTGATAGACATCACTTCCTACGAGCCCAAGGTATTCTAACCTATGGCTCTGATACCATTTGTAATGCCCTGCCAAAATTATATGGGATACAATTCACAACTGAAATAGCAAAATGCCAAATAGTGGCCATCTCTCCCATTGAACGGACATTCAACACCTTACAATATTTCAATGTACATTTCCAAAATGAACCTAGTTCAAGAAGCTAGATGGCATTACATCAAAACGAGCCTCAAGGCCATACAAGAAATAAAAGAAAATAATAATATGAGATCTTAGGACAAAACATGAAATCTTAATAACAAAACATATGTAAGTCTTAATCCAAGAGGTCGACAAGTTCTACTCCAAGCTTCAGTATAGTGGTACTTCATTATTTCCTGAAAAATAAAATAGGGTTGAGCTATATGCCCAGTAGGAGTACATTTAACCAAGTATTTAATTATTTCAACAAACCCAAGGCATCATTGAGAATAGACCAGGTGAGTCATTAACACACATTCGTAAACTTAGTTAACTAAATTTGTAATTTAATGCACAAGTGAATAATTTCATTTCATTGCACACTAAACATTCTCACATTAGAAAGGAATACACACCATGAGTCCCCTATATGAGTTCCAGATCAAAAGAATTTCAATTCACCTTTATTTTAAAAAAATTCTTCCCACATTTGCCGGCTATTAATATGGTAAGACGTGGGCACTCAAAATCATCTGTTTTTCCAATTTTGCCGGCTGTTAATACAGTAGGATTATGTGGACACCCAAAAACATTTTTCCCACATTCGTCCAGCAATAAGCCTAGACAGGGCATGTGGGCACCTTTTAAACTCCCCGCGCGGGTACCAACACAACACCACATTTCCAAGATTGACACTTATCCGGACTCATGCACAATTGACAATTTAATCACATTTTATTCCACCAACAAGCATCAAACATTGCAAAAGAATGGAATACAACACAACATGCAAGGATAAATAACACCCAAGCCACAATTCCTTTACCATATCAACATTCACATCTTTCTTCTCTTTATTATTCACAATATTTTATGAATCAAAGGAAATTCCATTTAATTTAGTGTTTTCTACTCAAATTAAGAATTTAGGATTTTACCAAATTTGAGGGTTGTTCTCCTACATCATAGATATGGGTTTTAATAGCATTTATATACATGTTTTGAAAAAAAAGTTAAGAAATTTCAAGAAAAAGTCAAATTAAATGGCATATTTATGTAAAACATGGGTTTAATCCAACAATATCCTTAAATTAGCTCATAAGTCACAACGACACCATGAAATCTCTTCAAAATAAAGAAATACTAGGGTAAAAGTATCCCTACCTCAAGTTATGAGCCCAAGAATCAAGCTTCTAGTCGAGCTCTTTACCAAACAAAATTCCAATCAGTACAAAAGCTTTAGTACGGATCTTAAGGGATTAAGGAGTATTTTGAAGTGGAAGCTTAGGGTTTTTCGGGTTTGAGACAGCAAGGAGGAAGAGAAAAAGGAAAAGTGGAGAGAAGGATCAAGAATCGTACTTTTTAAGTTGTTGATATTGCACAGTCCGCTTGAGCGCCACTTCCTACGCTCGAGCATAAGACACAAACTTGGAGGCCTGCTCGAGTGACTAATCCCTTGCTCGAGTGTGAAATGACAAGTCCCAGAAGTTTTGTAGAGCTACAATGAAACCACTGGGAACCAACATTCTCCGCCCGAGCGTAACTTTCTGCACTCGAGCGTCCTGCCTGCAAACTCACAAGATACTGAGAGTTAAAATTTTCTGCTCGAGCGTAACATTCTCCACTCGAGTGGACCCAGAAACAAAAGTGTTACAGAGAGACAGAAAGACAGAGAGAGAGAGAGAGACTTAGATTTAGGGGGGAGACCACAGCGCAATGAACCAATGCAAGGAAATCAAAGCCCAGGTCTAGGACACCAGCGACCAAGAGCGTTTCTATGCCATCACCACCGTGACCTTCTTCTGATCACGTCCTTCAACTTCCACGGTGACTTGAAGGCCCTAGTCTAGATCTATCAGTCAAAAGCCATTATAATTGGCGGCGGTAGAGTGGTCTAAGGTTTGAGATGCACGCTGTTAACCACAAACCCTAAACTGCCATTGCCGCTTCTCTCTTTCTCTATATCTCTCACTCCTCACTCGTGTCTTTTATTCTCTATACTTTCTAAATATTCAATGTGTCTTACAACTTTTCCAATTTGTACAGATAAAGATCAAATGGGTAATTTGGTCATTTCGCAAAATCATATCCTTGTGGGCATTATATTTTAGTGCATTGACCTTTGGAGAAAAAAAATTTAAATTTGAATTTCTCACCCGAGTGCTCTAAAAAAATAAAAATAAAAGTCAAACCATCCATGACAACAACAAAGCAAAATAAAGCATCCATAGATGAAATAATCCACCCATAAAAAAAATAAAAATAAAAACCATTTACAAAATAAAATGAAAGATAGATGGAAAAAAAAAATGAAGAGGAAAAAAAATGAAAGAGAAAATAATTCAATGATCTTACAAAACAAATAAAGTGTGTTTTAATATTTTAGAGTCTTTGTGGTGAATTGAGAACTACATAGACAGGAAATCGCACTTTTGCCGACTAGTCGGCAAAAGTTATCCGTGACTAATTTTTTTGGTCGCCACTTTGGGTGCCAATTAAGGGTCGGGAAAAGTAATTAGCGACTAAAATTTTTGTTAGTCGGGAAAAAGTTCTATTTGCCGACTAAATTTTTGGTCGCTAAATATATAATTATTGTGACTAATCCATTTGTAGCTAAAACACTTTAGTTGCAAAAAATGATATTTTCCCGACTAAATATGTTAGTCGCCAATTGTCACATTCCCCAACCCAAAATGTTAGTCGCCAAAAGTAATGTTTGCATGACTAAAATTTTAGTCGGCAATAGACCTATTTGCGACCAAACACTTTGGTTGCCAAAATTAATAATTTTACTAACTAATTATTTAGTCGCCAAATGTACCATTTTGCTAACGAACATTTTGGTCGCCAAATGTGAATGGCAAAACACCAACTAATCACTTGGTTGCCAAAAGAGGAAAAACCAAACCAAATTTTGGTCGCCAATTCAATTCTTTTTATTTATCATAATAGAAATAAAATTTAAAAAGAATTCGATTTGACTTGCATGATATATAATAATCTATCCAAACCATTCAATATAACCTATGATTTGCAAACATCATTCAAGCCAACAAAATCAACTGAATCATGAACATTCAACAAAATACATAAATTAGCCAAAAATTAACATGTTTAACTAAAATCATCAACTATTATAAGTTTTCATCCACAAGTAATTCCAAACTGCATAATCATCCAATCCAGTTCACATCCTTCTAGTACAAAAATTTAAAACATAACAAGTAGTTGTTATTATGTTTTAAATTTTTATCCATATGCATCTATCCAAAAATATAATTAGTAGTCTACCCAAATATTTTCCATATACATCTATTCAAAAATATATAATCCTTCAAAAAGTGTCAACTAGTACTATACAATTCAGCTTCGTGCACGAGTTCATCTATACAAAAGAAAAACAACAATAATGTTAGGTAATTTTTTTATGAAAATATTTGCACATCACTTGGATTGTAAATTTGGAAAAAAATTAAATAAGGTCCATGGAAAGTAAAGATAACATGAACAAATTAAAGGACTGCCAACAACATTTTGTAAATAAAACAACATTCATATGTATACATCCAATCAACATTAAAATTTTATAAATATTAATACACCACACTCAGAAAATTCCACGAGTAATAGATGTATCACCCGCAAATTAAATTCTATCAATATAATAATTCTAACAATTGAAATAGATGTTATCAATCAATGCTTGCATTTGGATTTTATACCTCATATTGCAATGACTAGAGAGCATATATAAGTGAATATTAGATCATTCAAGTTAGCTACTATGACCTGCAGGTTACAACACTTGTGATATTTAAATCTCTAGCCGTGCATCCTATCAATGTGTGCTTGCTCTCACAAGTTTGTTTAATCTAGGCCGAGGTGACTGTTATGACCTTGGTGTTGTTTAGGGGTAGTTTCCAATTTTTGCCCCCAAACAGCCCATTTTCACATTTTTCTCACATTTTCTTTGTCTAAATGTCTAGCCATGCATCCTATCAACGTGCCACTTGCTCTCACAAGTTTGTTTAATCTACGAGGAGGTGACCGTTATGATCTCGGAGCTATTTGGGGGTTGTTGCCAATTTTCGCCACCAAACACAAGCCATTGTGCACTATAAGATTAGTGTTGCTCAGCAAGATAATTAAAGTGACAGCACCTTTTTAATTGGTGGTCATAATCTATCTACTTTTCTTTACTCTCAAAGGCACTAAAGTACATGTCCAACAAAAAAAAAAATTTAAACCTTCCTTACTTAAATCTTCTAGGTAACTATAAACATACCAAAATTAAAAATGTGAGTTAGTTCTGTTCTCTAAAAGCTTAAATTTTAACATGTTTTGTGAGTTAAGAAAACTTGTATAACCTTGGAACCATTCAAAAAATCAACTATACCACAATTGAAATATGCCAGTCAAAGCTACTGAACAACATTACTTTGAGACATGCAAGTTAATACATATGAAAATGATGGGAAGGTCCTAGAAATGAACACTAAATTTTCAAAACACCTGTAATCAATGGACTTGAATAAAATTATACTTTGTTATGTACTAATGAATGTCACATATTGCATATCCTATACATTTCCTGCCTTTACCAACAAGCTGACAAATGACACCACCATACACCATTCAGTCAAACAAGCAATTTAAATCAATAGATAACAATCAAGATAGGTAACCTAATGCCACCCAGTTGTTTAGAAATCCACCCTGCAACATTTAACTTTGCACCCATCCTTACGGCTGCAATATCATCACCACTGCCTGTTGATCGCTCCTGAAAATAAAACAACTCATGGAAAAAAATTAATTAATAATTAATAAAGTTCACTTTTGACAAGAATTTGTTCAAAGATTGCAAGACATATACCTTCATTCTAGCCTTGCTTTGGGAAAGAAACTGCTTAAACAGCTTCCGGTCTGTAAATTGAACATCTTGAAGAATGTAGTTGACCTACAACCAACCAACGTTTATGTGCTCCTCAATTTATTATTTGTAGGCTATTACTTGCTCAAAGGATAAGTTACAGATTCTATCAACAGGTAGAGCTATAACTTCAGTATCACAGTATGTTAATGAACACATAGAGGATGGAACAAACCTCATGTCAGGGAAGAAATAATAAATAATAAAAACCTATCCACAGTGAGAGCTTAATAGACCTAACCATATATCATGGGAAGCCCTGAGAACAAAAAATAGAAAATGTTTCTTACAAATGTAATTTCATAAACCTATGTCCTTGAAGCGCATCCTATATAATAGTTTTTGTATAAGTACATTATAAATAATAAAATTTGTAATAATTCCCACATGAAAAACAATGAGTTCATGCATTAATGACTTCATACATTAATGACATCTTACAATTCCCACATGAAAAACAGTGACTTCATATATTAATGTTCCAACAATGACCTATAATTCATTGTAGTATACACAGTAGTATGAACACATAAATGCAAAGCAAAAAATCAAATTTGAGAAAATTTGAAGAAGAATGAGGAATGCGAATTAAATAAGAACAGCGGTATGGGTATTTCAAAGAAAAATGAAGTGCTCAAGGTAGTTTTCCATTGAATGCTTGCACTAAATGTGGCATACCAATTTCTATTTAATTTAACAATGATCAAACAAGAAAATGACTAATATCGCCAATTTTCACATCAGAAGAAACACATGATTATCGCATTGAGACGTAAACATTGAATGCAAAATCAAAGATAAAAGGCTACAGTTCTAGTAAATCATGCAGAACAAGATCACTAGCCTCCAATGAAATACATAATCCATTTCACTCGGAACATTCATCACTATATTCAAGAAAACATCAACATTTCAAAACAACTTGGACATGTATGTGAGAAAAGCAATCACTATTGAACAATCTCCATGTAAAGGTTATGTACACAAAACATGATCACATAAATAAGGTACAAGAAGAACAGAATCCACAAAATACTTATTGATACACAACAATATAGCTTAGAAATACAATAAACATTCCAATATATCAACATATAAACACAGATAATCATTCATTTCAACTTATAACTCTAACCTACTACACCCCAAAAAAACAAAACATACAGTTTTACCAAGAAAAACCAAAAACTGTAGCTGAAACCTGTAGCACTTGTGCCCTTTAAACTATTGGAAAGTGTAATTAAATCCTTTATTTCATTTTGGGAGTCTTTGGAGCTGTTGTATCTTTGTTTTGGAGAAGTACAATTCGATTTAAACATGTTGGGATTGTTCGTTTACACTTGTTTACGTTGTAAAGTTCTTTGGAAATTTAGAAAATTTGTTCTAGGTTCGACCCTTGCCTTCCAGGGGGTCAACACCACCTTGTTGCCCTGCTCTTAGTGCCTCTGCTAGTTTTTGGGGTCGACACCTGAGTTCCTAGGGTCGACCATTCCCTTGTTGTTTTGTTCTGGCTACATTTTGAAATAAGGGGCCGATACCACTGGTTCCAAGGGTCGACCCTTGTCCTCTTCACAGATTAGTGTCTTAGATTTTCTTCCCGAAGGGTCGACACCTCTGTCTGAACGGTCGACCCCTGTGAGTAAAATTTCAAATTGTTAGATGTGGTTTGGGCCCTACTTTTGGGGGTTTTGACTTATTCTTTCCTTTGACTTTGGGGCTAATATTCTAATACTACAAATAGGCTTTAAACACACTTCTCTCATTATTTTCTTTCCTCTCCCTTTCTCTTTTCCATCTCTACACTGTGAGTTCTCTTCTCTCTCTCTAAACTCAAACTTTTTCACTTAAGATCTTTAGATCTACTCACCTAGAGTGATCTTTTCACCTTAGTCCTTTGAGAAAGATTGTAGATCTCATCAAGGACTTCCTTTTGGTCCAAATAGTTCGTGGTTTTGTCACCAGTGATTTTTGGATTGTCTTCTCTTCCCTTCATGAGGTAGAGGTTTCTAGTTCTCCTTCAATACTCTCATCTATAGATAGATTTGTGGTATTTTCTATATAAATAAAAAATTTATATTTTTAAGCCTATTGTGATAAATCATGAGATTGGGGGTTTTGGGTTTGAAATCTTGGGGTTCAATTGTTAGGTTCTGATTATGGACTTATGAATTTGAGTGTATAATTAATAGAAGAGTTGGAATAAAAAAAAAAATAAAATGTTTTGGTGAAAAACTTTAATCTTTCTTAAAACCCTAGCTTGGTACATGAAGATGATTGATGGTTTTGCCTAAAGTGAAAGTAGAATCATGAAATTAAGGTGTTAAATTGCACATATATAAGTTTAATTGAATTTTGGAAGTGTTTGGAAATTTATGTAAAAGTTGTGATTGAACTCTTATTGTTGATCTTTTAAACTATGTTTTAATATGAAACCTAATTTGGGTAAATGAATTGTTAATGGTATGAATGATATGAGATTTCTGATAAAATGATGAAGTGAATATTTAAGAATTTCATTGTGTTATGTTGAATTGCATTGAGTTATGTTAAATTGTGATAAGTCTACGTTGGGCTAAGATGAGTGCGGCTAATGATAAATGAAAGATTGTGAAATATGACGGTGTTATATGAAGGAGTTGTATCGAAGAAATTAATGTTGCAGATTTAATTTATAGCCTCGCTATAGACACCTCATTTTTTACCGTACTCAAGACTTGGACGTCATCGATTGAACACTCGATGGTTTTGTATGCTCGTATTCTTTTTGAGTGCCTGAAGCTCTTGGCCAAGCGCCTTGCCTTTGAGCCTCTAAACTTGTCTGTTTTGTGCTTGGTTGTGGACCAAGAGCTTGTTGTTTCAAGTCTAGAGGAGAGGGTGGCCTATCGGCCATCCCCATAGTCCATCGGCCATGGCTTGTGTCTGCCGGCCATCAATAGTGGCCAGTCGGCCACTAGTGATGGCCAACGGCCATTTTTCTCCTTTTTTAGATATTTGTTTGCCAGTTGTGCCAGCTGTTGTTCACTGAAGTGCATCTCCATACACGTGTATGGAGCGATGAATACAAGCTTGAATCTTGATTTTCTATATATAGGGGGTGTCCTCCCCCATTTTTGAGGGTTAGAAAATTTGGATCAAATTTCTCTATCTTCTTGTTTTGTGCCTTAAAGCCTTGTTTCTCTACACCTTTGTACATCAAGCCTTAACCAAACACTCTCACCTTGGAGCTAAGGTCTCTTGGAGCCTAGTTTGAGCGTTTGGAAAGAGGTTTGAGTACGAAATTGTGGCTGTTTAGTGTTGTGCTTCAAGAGGTATAAGACTCACCTTGTAAGCTTTGTTTTGACTACTTGTTTTGCCATCTTTTTATACTATTTTTGAGCTGGTTTTCAACTACAAAAAACTTTGATTTTTGAGCCTTACATGATGCTTTGAGGTCATTTTGTGTAAAGGGGTAGTCCACATTTCTTGTTGCTTTATTGTGTAAGTTTTGTACCATCTTTTAGCATATTCACATCAAAATTTTTGGCCTTTTAAACCACTGAAATTCAGAGTTATTTCAGTGGTAAAAACTTGGTTTTGAAGTCCAAAATTAGAGGGGGTAGCCTCCCCTCCTTGTGTCTTGTTTGCAAGCTTAGATAGCTTAACATGTGAGCATGATTTTCTAGCATTTTCCACCTTAATCTCAGTATGTTTTTGCTACCGCTTTGACTAGTTTTAGCTTTGTTTTGAGCTGGTTTCGTCCTTTAAGGCTTGTATTGTGTGGTTGTAGTGCAATCTCTTTCACTAGCTTAATGTTTTAGGCTTTTAAACATGAATTGCATGAGTTGTTTTCATGTTTTAGTGTCATTTTCCACTCCATTTTAGCACTGAAATCTCTAGAATCTCCCTCTATTCTTCACTCTTTCATTTGTTTTGAAAGTGGCTTTGAACCCCTTGTTGGGTTGAGTATGAAATTAAGACCCTCATGCCTAATGGTTTAATTCTTTCGGGAGTTCATTACCAACAAAATGAGGCCTCTTTCATGCTCAAGGCACTTGTGGTTTAAGCCCTCTTCCATTAGAGGACACTCCCCTTTTAGACTAATCAATTAAAGAATGGATTGGTCAGTTAAAATGTGTAAACAAAATGAATAAAGTAAAATAGGCAAGATAAGCATCTTTCATGTTGCATTGCATATGTTTAGATCGGACGTTAATTTGAACACGAGAAAAATGAGACGTTTCATAGTCAGAGTGATGAAACGTGCCACTTTTCTTGGTCACCATCACCCTTGATCATACATGATAGGGTTGTAGTCTTGTTGAGTCTTGTTTGTGCACTCATTAAGCTTGTACAAGCTTGGTTCTTTGGCCATCATGCATGAAAATGCTTGGTTGATGGCTTGAGAGCCAAGAGCTACACTCATTTAAGCTTGTGTGATGATAAATAGGGTAGCGATACAATTTTGGCTAGCGGTACAATCTAGGTGGCGACTTTGTAATCTGGCAAAGCAGTCCAATTTTGGCATTATTTGCTTTAAAATCGATTTTCCAAAAAGGTTTGCCAGATTTGGACTCTTTGGTGATTATCAGTTTCACATTGCACTTGTGAGACTAGATTCAGAACCGCAGGAGTCCGAACTGTGAGGCCTTCTTTTCAAACTCTTTTCCGAAATGCGAGGGCGCAGAAAAAGGCGAGCCCACAGTTTCTAGCGACTCTGCTGGGGATTTAGAGAACTTGACTCGAACTCATGATATGTTGTTTTATTTACACTTATGTGTCTCTTTGCATCGCATTTGCATCGGTGCGCTGAAGTCACAGTGTTTACCATTTGCTATTCCTGAATGGTTTGCCGGAGGCTTGCTTGGAAAAACGTGCCATAAGGCTGACCGGTTACGGGCTCTGCCACGATGGGAACACAAGCCTTGAATCTAGACTACCGCTATACCGTTCGATCCTCCTTTCATTTCTCGGTGTTAGGTGTGAGAGGTATATTAGGTAGTCTTGCTAAGGTACCCTTTTTGACCAATCGGCCTAGTTCCATATCGGAAGCCATAGAGACTCTTCCAAACTAGGACAGGTTGCTCACCCGAATGCAGGATTGTTTGAAACTGCTTGTTTGGGTAGTGAATCCCTAGCTCTTGACGAGATTAGGACAGGGTAAACCTACCCCAACATAGGGGTGTTTTGGCTCTCACTTGCTTGGTATGTGCTTTTAGAGTGTAACTCTGCAGGAATGTATCTATCAGTTGCAAGTCTGGGTACCAGTTTGAGGGTATCAGTTTTGAGGCAGAAATTTGGGGTAGAAATCAGTGTCTAAGTACATTCGTCCAGCTTTTGATTTCAACTGTGTGTTGTCTCTGTCTAAGCCGAGGTGCTGTGCATTTTCTGATTTTTGTTTCTTTTGCTTTATTTTTCTTTTTCCAAAGTAGTGTTTCACAATTGCGTCAGACGAGGCAGTTACCCCCCAAGCACTCTGGACTCGAGTAAGGCGACTTTATCGATCTGGGGATCTTGTAAGAGGACAACCAGTGTTTGCTTCGCTACCCCTGGTTACAAGACGGAGGAGAGTCAGGCATAACTCACCGGTTCGACAGTTATCTTCCTTCAGCGAGGTCCAGTTTTCTGCTTCCACTTCGGAAAGAGAGTACATACCAGTTCTAATAGATTAGCACCCCTAGACAACATGGAGGATATGATGCGCCAACTTCAACAGACTATCAAGAATATGAAGTTGGATACTGCCCGCCAAGCAAAAATTACAGCCCAGCAGGCTGAGTTGATTGTTAGGCTACAGCAACAACAACCGCAGTAGGCAACAGCTTCTGCATCCCATCCACCTCCTACAAATATTCCAATACCCAGAGCTCCTGCTCCCACAGCTAATGTCTAGGAAAATGCGGACATCCCAGTGGATCCAATTCCATCCTAGACTTCCAAAGCACCGGTTTACCCAACAGAGGCACCGTTTTAGTTTGAGGTCGACCCTGCCGCACTAAAAGTGAGCAAGCTTGAGAAGCTTTTCAAATGAGATCAGGGTGTCAATTCGATCCTAGATATGGAGGATGGTTATACCGATGCAGTGGTGACCTTGCCAAATAGGTTTAAAATGCCTTATATAGACCTGTTTGATGGCTCGGGTGATCCTATGGTCCACTTGCGGCTATTTTTATATATTCAGTGGCCGACAGGCCTAACTAGGCTGCAGAAGTTATCCCTCTTCAGCCAGACCTTGTTGGGTATCGCGGTCATTTGGTATGCAAAACTTGAGGATTCTGTAAAGACGAACTGGGAAGAGATGGCTGAGGCCTTTATTGCTCAATACTCCTATAACACTCAAATCAAGGTCACAACTCGTGATCTCGAAGCAACTCGCTAAGAGCCAAAGGAGGGCTTCTCCGATTTTGTCACTTGGTAGAGGGCCAAGGCCTCCATGATGGCCACTCAGCTAGCTAAAAAGGACCAGATCAGAATGGTCGTTAGTAATCTGCAACTGAGGCTACTACAAAAGATGATAGTCTTACTTCTGCCTACATTTGCTGACCTCCATGAAATAGGGGTGCAGATAGAGGATGCAATGAAACAAGGTCTGATAGACCACGAGAAAAAGCAGCCCAAGAGGGCTTTTACACACAGTTCCAATGCGGCTACAGGTAGTAATGCAGCTACAAGGACCTCTGATGTTGGTATGGTCACCACTACACCGAAAACTGCCACCCCCTTTGCTGGTACATCCGACACGACCCGACAAATCGTCAAGCACCAACCCCGTGGCTAGAGGGTTTTCACCCCACTCGACATGTCTCTATCTGCGGCCTTGAGGGTCTTAATCAAAAAAGGGCATCTGAAGCCCCTAGAGCCACGTCCATTGCCTAATCCCCTTCCTCCTACACACAACCCGGCCAAATACTGCACCTTCCACTAACAGCATGGTCATGACACCGACCTATGCTTCAGATTACGTCATGAGATTCAGGCTCTCATTGACAATAAGGTGATCACGCCTCCTCAAAAGCCTAACGTCACTACAAATCCCCTCCCACCACATAACCAAGCCCTTCTACCCTGACAAATAAACCTTATCCAAACACTGGCCGTCCCATACGACCCCAGTATGTACATCACCTCCTCCCTCGTACCTAAGCCGGCGTTGTTCATCCCGGAAAGCACAGACTTGTGCATGATGAGCGCGTCCATATCCCAACCCAAACCTGTGGCGGTGGCTATGGTAGAAGAAGGCATGCCTGAGGGCTCTATAAGCTTAACTGAAGAGGAATACAACCCGTGCCGCTACATTGTGCCAACAAGTCAGGCCAACCAGGGATGGAATTGCCGACGGGAATGGAGGTTAATGTAGTTCGGGAGGACGGACCAGGCCAGGGACTGGATAACTTAGCCGAGCTCGAGGAGGACATCAGTAATCTGTAGTTCTTTGATGAACAAGATCTGGGGAGTGTATAGATTGGCTGGTTTGATATGAACGAATCAACAGATAATACGGGGTGGCTCAGTGATGAACCGGATGTTAATGGGGGGTCTCAACCAAAGCAGGAACAGCTGGAAACGGGAATTGCTGCAACGGCTAGAACGGTTGATGACAAGGGAAAGTTGCTGGAGAGCACCGATACCAAGAATTTTGCTGAGGAATTGGGTAGCGTTAGTACAGCTGAAATAGAACAGGAGGCCAAGCTGAAGCGGTTCGAACATGAAAGAATTGAGAATGATCAGAAGGCTAGAAAAGCCAAAGGCCCTACGAGGATTGACTGTAATGTGGATGCGGGAATACTTATAATGGAACCGGACAGTTACTTGTCGGTTGCCGGGGGAATGTGGTGGGAAGATGATGATTTGCATCTTGTCCATACGGATGAAGATTGGGGAGAAAATCTATTAGATGATACATGGTATTCCGAGGAAGTCGATCACATGACTAGGAGCAGGCAGTACTTTAAGCCCCCATACCTAGACCAACCAGAAGCATATGGGAAAGATAAGGAAGTTGAGAAATAGAAGGATAAACTATTGGAGGAGGAAGTTGTACTAAAGCGGCTGAAAAAGATTCAGGCGGACATATCCATCTGGGGTTTGCTCATTGTTTCACGGGTGCACAGACAAGCCATCCTATCAGCAATGGATAAGGCTAAGCTCTCTATCGACACAACCCCCGAGCAGTTAGTGGGACTAGTTTTCCCAGGAGGCGCTTCACCGATTTTGACCTTTACAAATAAGGAATTGCCTCCTGAGGGCTCTGAACACAACAAACCCCTATATATCTCTGTTGAATGTAAAGCGAAGTGGATACCAGTCGTCTTGGTTGATACCGGGTCTGCAATTAATGTGTGCCCTTCGCGCACAGCCTATGCTATTGGCTTGAAGCCAGCAGATTTTGTACCAACGGCCTAAGTGGTTCGGGCTTATGACAATACAAGTCGGGAAGTGATGGGCACAGTTCGGGTCAGAACGCAGGTTAGCCCGGCACAACAGGATATTGAGTTCCATGTCCTGGATATTCCGGCCACTTTTAACTTACTCCTTGGACAGCCGTAGCTGCAATAAGTGAAAGTTGTCTTTTCCACGCTGCATCAGATATTGAAGTACCCCCATGGAAAGGGGGGTAGCTATTGTTTTTGGGAATTCTTCTATACATCCTTCGCCGAAAGTCACTACACCGGTACTGGAAATTGTAAACAGTAATGAGGATGTCTTCTTGTCTGGGTTCACCTTGGCTGAGGCCCAGGTAGTACAGGATATCCTGGCTATTGATGAGGGGTTGTATGTTAGTGCTCAATCAGTCTACCTCATGAATAAGCTACAGCATGTACCTGGAATGGGATTGGTAAGGAGCTACCGAAAGGGCGTTGCTGCGTTGGTCGAAATGCCACATAACCCTCATACCTTTGGTCTAGGTTACATGCCTACCAAAGAAGACTGGGTAAGAAAAGAGAAAGAAATGGTAGGAAGACCTAAGGCAAAGCAAAGTGGGAAGCACTATGAGCTGGTGCATAGACCCATTCAAGGAACCCTGAACAACCGCTTTGTCCGGGAGGGGGAAGATTTCCCATTTTGCGGCTTTCCTGAGCCATGGCTAAACTCTGAGAAGCGGCGTTTGCCCGGATTTCAGATTTTCTTCGACCTACAGCTGTAAGGGGATGAAGTTACAGAAGAACAGACTGTCTTACCAGCTGAGGCTGAATAGAGTACAGAGGATGAGTCCAATGGCAGTGAACTTGAGATAGGAGCAACGCTGGCTTGTCTCTTTTCAGATCCTCAGACCAAACCAGAGAGCTTGGGGGATGACTTCACTGTTTCCATGATCGGAGATCAATCGACTGTGAACCCTTCCGATGGTATTTTGGATGCATCTATTGCACCCTCCCTCATTTGGCAGTTCGAGGAGGGCTTTTTGTTCTGCAATTCTGAATCAGGTAGTGAACCAGAATCTGATTCCACAGAGTCTATGCAGTCGGAATCAGATTCCAGTTCTTTTGAGTCGGAGTCTGGTATTCCTGTGGTTGGTAACCCAGATGCCGTTGTTTTGTCCAAGTCATCTTTTCCCTTTTCTTTTGACTCGGTTGTAACCGAGGAATTGGACGAGCTGGAAGCTTTGAATGAGAATGGTACCACTGCTATTTCTGAGTACTTTTCTATGCCACTTGTATATTGTATTGATCATGACTTTCAAAATTTTGATAAAAATGACGAGAAATAAATTCCTCTGGTTTTGAAACATTTGACTGATCGAGAGGAGGAGAGGTTTGTAAAACCCCTTGTTAATGAAATCATTTCAATTAATGTGGGTACTGAGAAGGATCCGCGTCTGGTCCAAATTGGGTCCACGTTGTCTTCGGAGGAACGCGAGTCCTTGGTAGCGTTATTAAAAGATTTCAAAGATGTTTTCGTGTGGTCTTACGAAGACATGCTTGGAATTGATCCTGAGATTGTACAGCACCAGATCCCTCTTGACCCTGAGGCCGGACCCGTCAAGTAGAAGCTTCGGAAAATACGCCCAGATTGGGCTTTGAAAATCAAGGAAGAGGTCACTAAGCAAATAGACGCAGGGTTTTTGCTAGTATCTGAGTATCCTACTTGGTTGGCTAATATTGTTCGGGTGCCGAAGAAAGATGGCAGAATTTGGGTGTGTGTGCATTTCAGAGATCTGAACAAAGCTAGTCTGAAGGACGACTATCCTCTATCGCACATCGACGAGTTGGTGGACTTCACCGCAGGCCATGCGTTGCTCTCCTTTATGGATGGATTTTTCAGGTACAACTAGATCTTGATGGCACCCGAGGATAGGGAGAAGACTGCCTTCACCACGCTATGGGAAACCTACTGTTATAGGGTGATGTCATTCGGTCTGAAAAATGCTGGGGCAACTTATCAACGGGTTGCAACCACGATCTTGCATGACATGATCCACAAAGAGGTTGAAGTGTACGTGGACAACATGATTGTCAATTCCAAGGAAAGAGAAGGCCACTACATCGCCTTGAAGAAATTTTTCCAATGGATCAGAGAATATCGGTTGAGGCTGAACCCACAGAAATGCACTTTTGGTGTCACAACAGGGAAGATGCTGGGGTTCTTGATTACACAGAGGGGCATTGAGGTTGATCCTTCCAAAATCAAGGCCATCCTAGAAATGCCACCACCAAGGACTGAAAAGGAGATGCGAGGCTTTTCGGGTAAAGTGCAATTCATAAGACGGTTTATTGCAAAATTAACCTTGACTTGTGAACCACTATTTGGTCTCCTGAAGAAAGGAAATAAATTCCAATGGGATGACCAATGCCAGGTTGCTTTTGAGCAGATCAAAAGTACCTTCAAAACCCGCCCGTGTTGTCACTGCTAGAGCCGGGGAAACTGTTGATTTTGTATCTATCAATAACCGACACGACAATGGGTTGCATACTTGCGCAGGAATCTGAGGATAGAGTAGAGAAAGCCATCTATTACCTGAGCAAGAAGATGCTGGAATATGAGACCCGTTACACCCTGTTGGAGAAGGCTTGCTTGGCCTTGGTATGGAACCAAGAAGTTGAGGCACTACCTATTAGCTCACTCTGTAATTCTGGTTTCGAGATTAGATCCCATGAAATATCTCTTCGAGAAACTAGCACTTACGGGTAGGCTAGCCCATTGGTTGCTTCTTCTCTCCGAATTTGATTTGAAATATATGACTCGCAAGTCTGTGAAGGGGAGAGCGGTTGCGGAGTTCCTAGCCGACCACCCAGTGGAAGGAGATGAAGCAGTAGAGTATTTGTTTCCAGATGAGGCCATTCTGCAGATCGAGGAAGAGATTTGGACCATGTACTTTGACGGAGCATCTAACCAGTACGGCTATGGAATAGGTGTGTTGCTGATAGCACTCGACAATTCCCATATACCTTTAGCTTTCAAACTCCGGTTCAAGGTATCAAACGATGAAGCAACATACGAGGCATGTATCGCTGGCTTGGAAGCTGCCCTGGAACTAGGGGCAAAATGGTTGGACGTCATTAGGGACTCGAACCTGGTTGTGTCTCAAGTGAAAGGAGACTGGAAGGTTAAAGAAGAAAGGATGAAAATCTATCACCAAACCCTGGACGTTCTGATTCCCAGGTTTGAGAAGCTAACCTTCACACATCTATTAAGAGAGAACAACAGGTTCGCTGACGCCTTATCAACTCTATCTTCCATGATAGACATCCTTTTGGGAGTCCGGATGCATCCGATCATTATTGAACATAATTATGTGCCAGCCTACGAGCTGATTGCCGCAATAGAAGATATACAAGATCAAAACCCCTGGTATCATGACATCTGGAACTTCTTGGAAAAGGAGGCTTATCCACTAGGGGGCAAATGCCAAGATAAAAGGGCAATACGGCGAATGGCTACTCAGTTTATCATTTGCGGGGGTAAATTGTATAAATGAGGCCATTTGGGAATGCACAAGTTGTGTGTTGATGCAGAAGAGTCAAAGCGCTTAATGGAGGCCATCCATGGAGGAGAGTGCGGATTGCACATGAGCGGGGAAATGCTAGCCCGAAAGATTCTTAGGCAGGGTTACTACTGGTCAACCATAGAGGAGGATTGTATCGGTTTTTTTCGGTGATGCCACGAATGTCAGATTCATGCAAATCGCATGAATATCCCGCCGTTAAAGATGTACAACATGACTTCATCATGGCCATTTTCAGTCTGGGGAATTGATGTTATTAGGGCAGTTACTCCGAAGGGGACAAATGGGCATGAGTATATCCTGGTGGCAATAGATTATTTTACAAAGTGGGTCGAGGCCCAATCCTATGCAGTGTTGAAAGCGTCGCACGTAGCCAAGTTCATCAGGAATAATATCATCTGTCGTTATGGGGTCCCGAATGAGATCATTTCTGACAATGGTTCCCACTTCAAGAAAAAAGTGATCGACTTGTTGGAGAAATACAACATGGCTTTCATAAGTCATCCATATATCAGCCACAAACCAATGGAGCTGTAGAGGCCGCCAACAAGAACATCAAGCACATTCTATAGAAGATGGTGGAAACCTACAGGGACTGGCCAGACAAGTTGCCATTTGCTCTCTAGGGCTATAGGACATCAATCCGAACATTTACTAGGGGCAACTCCGTATTCTCTAGTTTATGGGATGAAAGCTGTTCTGCCAATTGAAGTTGAAGTTCCGTCGCTACGGGTTATGGCTGAGTACCAGATAGCAGAAGTGGATTGGCAGCAGAGCAGGTTCGAGGGAACTAATGTTGTTCGATGAGAGGAGGCTGAAAGCACTGTACCATGTCCAAGGATATCAACGCAGAATTGCCACGGCTTTCAACAAGAAAGTTAAGTCCAGGAATCTGAAAGAAGGGGATTTGGTGCTCAAAGACAACCGAACTCCTATCCATGACCCTAGGGGCAAGTTCAGACCCAATTGGACTGGTCCTTACATCATCAAATCTATCTGGTCGGGTGGAGCTATCATTCTTATGGGCCTAGATGGCCTTGAATTCTCTCAACCAATCAACATGGACAAGTTAAAGAAATATTACCCCTGAGAGGCTCGCTAGGCCGAAAACCCGAAAGGACGACCTAGGCAAAAGTTAGAGCACAAAAAAATTTGAAATAAGAAAAACTGAGCTCGCAAGGTTGAAAACCCAGAAAGGGCGCCCTTGGCAAAAGTTAGAGCGCAAAAGGAGAGTGTTAATACCCGAGTGAATCCGAACCGAACTACGTAAGGCTTGATTCTCATTTCTGGGATATGTAGCCAACTTCATTCTGAAGTCCAGCCATAAACACTTCCAAATCAACTGTGTCCACGAGATTATTCTGGTCATCTTTGTCTTTTCTGCATCCAAGAGTTCAGTTGTGGTCTTTACTATGAGAGCTTGTTACAGTGCAGTGCAGTGCAGTGCTATTCAGACAAGGGGCAACTTCCCATTTGCTGGATTTGGGGTTGTACATCTTAAAGTTAGATTTCGGGTGTGTCCAGTTGTGATCCTTATCGAAAATGGTTTTGAAAAGTTTTAATACAAGTTGATTTTATTCAAATTAATCTTTTTACAACTTAGACCATCTTTGGACCAAAAGGACAATTTTCAGTGCCCACAACCTTCAATTTCATTGATTTCAATACAAAGTTCTCCAACGCTCAATGCAAATCAAAGTATTTTTCATTATTACATTCAAAAGGAAAACTTGAAAGTTAGATCAAAGCAATAAACTTGGGGCACAGATGAGTCAAGTGTTCCTGCATCCCCTCCCTGAGCTTGTGGAAGCTTCAGATGCTAAAGTAGGCCCTGTTTACGCCTCATCTTCAAGCCAAGCTATGCATTTGCTAGAAAGGGTGCAACTGAAATTGGGAGAGGGAGCTCTCTTGTCCTCCAAGCAGTGGGATATCGAGCTAGTTGTGAGCTTCGGATTGGAAATAAGGTCGGGTATTCTACCCCCTCTTCTGGGCAAATCTGGTCGTGTCCGAACTGACGCCTGAACCAGAATGGGGAATAGAAGACACAATGTGTCAAGCCAATCAACTGAATGCCAGGTTGTCGAGACATGCTGTAGCTTATCTTGGGTAAATCAAACCAGGGGCAACGCCAAGCAATGTCAATGGCAGACCTGTTACACATCCAATGGCACCACCACCCCTCGTTTCGGAAATCAATTAGCTGTTGGCGAAAGAAATAGCCCCGTGCTGAATATGCTATGCATGAGTCCACTACCTTCAACCTGTCCATGAGCCATATCTGGGGAGGGATGAAAAATAAGAGAGATTAAAGAATACAGAGATGTGCGTTAAGAGGAAAAAGTGAGAAAAGGTTTTGAGAGAAAAACCGAGCTTGAGTGCTGAGAGATGTGAGAAACACATATGAGAAGGGTGGGAAACATTACCTACAAGAGTAGTGGACTCCCTACCAATTTGGTTGTCTCTCGCCGATGGAAAGCATCCAAGCCTATCAAAGTCCCGGCTAGTGTCAAGCCTATACAGCTCTTGCCCTCTTTCAAGCCTTGGGCTACTTCGATCAAGTGAATGCTAGACCCTCCGAAGCCAGGGGCAAGAAGAAAATGAGCCAACATACGCAAACAGAGGGCATGCTGCCGACAACCTTGCCAAAGACGGTCGCCGCGGTCGCCGGCATCAGAAAACCAATGAATCAGACTGGGAATGTCTAGTTCTCCATTGTGAACCAAGGATCGAGCCTCATGTAAAATGACCCCCACATCCGTCCTAAAGCCTGGATGTGACTAAAATGGGACTGGGAAAGGATTTTCTCGCCACGCTGGGATTTCATCAAAAGTTGGAATTCTTCAATTGTAGGGCATATCACTTGTCCTCCGAAGTTAAAAACATGTGTAATCGGGTTCCAACATCTAGTCGCGGCATGAAGGAACGGAAAACACAGCAGGATACGACTTAGCGGGAATATTGCATTTATCCCAAAACCCCAGAAATTCACTTTTTCCAAGCCATCCAGAGTTGCAAACCAATTTGAAAGTTTTTCAGTGAAAAATGGCTCCATTTGTGGAAAAAACAGAGCTACAATGAGGAAACTACGAAGTCCCAACTTTTGTAGAAGATAAAGTGCTGAGTGGAAGACAGGTGGCAGCAATCTGGAGGTTCCCTCCACTAATGGCCGACCAGCCAGTGTTGGTGGCCGACCGGCTAGTGCTAGTGGCCGACAACCTCTACCTATAGCCGACATAATTCCCCTGGTCTTCCTGTGTGTTGAGAGTGCTGAAACCTGTGTTTTGTTCTACTCTTGGTGCATTTTGCCGCCTTGTCTTAAGAGTTTTGTTAAGTTGCTTTTTATGTTGTTTCTATTTGTTTATCGAGTTGTTTTGTTGTTTCTTATCGAGTTATATTGATGTTGTTTTGCTTATCGAGTTATTGTTTTGTTTATCGAGTTGTTGCATTAGTTGTTCATTAGGTTGTTTTACTCTGTTTGTTATATGTTGGTTGGTTCATTACTTGATTAAGAAATTGCCAATACAATGTACAATATTCAATTTTCATCAAATTCCATTTTTGTGTAAGATGGTGCAATGTGATGCTCAGAATGCAAAACACAACACGTTTCATCAAAGAGTTGATTTTCATTCCAATCATTGTTTCTTTTTTTTACAAAAGGGTACAAGTTTTTATGAAAATAAAATTGTACAATGTGCTAACACTACTAGCTAAAAGAAAAAAGCACAAAGAGACTAAGCAAAAATATCTAAATCAGTGCCATCCACCTCAGGATCGAGAGGCCTTCTTCGTCCTCTTCCTGGGCATGGACTCAAAGCTATCTTCATTAGTGCCGCTGTTAGAGGCCCCCGTGTCTGAGTTAGCTACTGAACCGGCCTCAGCATCATCTCCGCTCTCAGAATCTGAGCCAGCATCGCCCCCTCCGTCCTTAGATGACTCTGACTGTGGACTCGCTACCTCCTCGTCCTTACTTGTCTCATCATTATCATCTGGAACGGGCTCTGAAGGGCCACTCTCGTCACGGGTGCCCCTACCTCGGCTGCGAGCCGGAGCCTCCCGTCTCTCTCTCCTTGCTGCCGGAAGAGGTGCTGATGGTCCTGCTGCAGCTCCTACCAGAATGTCCAATGTGGCTGGGATCTGAAAAGGACAGTTTGTCAAATACATCAGTCGTGGTGTATATCAAAAGCAGTGATTGAATGCAATGTTTGAGATGCAGTCTTTAAATGCAGTGTTTGAGTGCAGTCTGGAACAGATTATGTTTGAAATGCTGATGTATATCGGAATCTTGTAGAGGCTGAGCGGGTTTATGCTTCTCTTCACCATCTCTGTCAGGGAAGCCGCTAGCTCAAGGGCCTGCCCGGTGTACTCTATAGGTAATTGCAAGTGCGTTGAGAGGATCAGTGTTCTATAAAGCATAACTGAAGTGAAGTAAATATGCAAAATGAAAAGTATGGTACATACTGGAGTCGGGCTTCGAACCCCAACTAGCTCATGCCCGGTTGATACGGGCTCAATGGGATCTGGCAAGCCTCCCCGGTATGTCGACGGTAGGTGAGTGTGGTAGGCAGCTCTGGCCACCCAGTCCTCTGTCTCACCCCAAAACCTCTCCTACCATGGGTCCTGGTCACCCTGGCCCCTCTACCACTCTCTCCCGCAGCTGGAGCCCTCGCACTCTCACCTCCACGGGCGCCAGTTAGAGGTGGCATGAGGTATGTCTGGATGAAGGCTGTGTAATCACCCTCGACTCGGAAGAAGTCAGCGTCCCAACCTCTGATGAAATCAATCATCTCCTGCAAAGTGTATTTCTCTGTGGCTCTCATGTATGTCGGAGGTGGCATGGGAACTACTGGCTCGGGCAAGCCAATGATCTGGCATAAGAACTGCTCTCCTAAGAACCATGCCCGACAAACCGGGCCCTCGAGTAGGAGCCAGAAGTGGGAAGCCTCTCGGGCACCAGCGAATTGATCCCTGACTCCCTCAGGCATCGTCACCTAGGGTTGCCAAGTAATCTGTAAATAGAGAGTATGCAGATTGTTAGTTATCATCAGTTATTGAAATATGAGTCAGAATCAAAGGAAAATGGAAATAACAGAGAAGCTTCAGTTACCTCAGCCGCGGTCACAGTATTGAAGTATTGACGGAATAAGGGAAAGGACTCCCGGGACCTCCACTGGCATCTCCCGTCATACTAGTGAGAGTATGGCATGACGGGGGGCATCTCTACCTCTAGCTCTGGGGTAAGTCTCAAAAAGTAAGTGTACACCCATAGCTGCAAAAAGCGAAAGGGCAACAGTGAGTATACAATAGATAAATGTATGCAAAGCAGAAAGCAGATTGTGTGTGTACAGTATACAGTGTGTGCAGTGTACAGAGTATGCAAAGCAAAAAGTAGATTGTGTGTGTACAATATATAGTGTGTGCGGTGTACAGAAAATACTAAGCAGAAAGCACAATAGGAAATGCAAAACAGAAAGGTAAAGCATACCTCCCAGCCCTCCAGTAGCCTCCTATCAGATGCCTACTCCTGCGTGAGGTGGAGCTCATGTACTCGTATAAGGTGGCCAAGCTAGCACCGCCCCAATCGTAAAATCGTACATGAGACAGGTCCACCAGGGCGCTCATGAGGTATAGCCCGACAGTGTTCGCCCGGTCGATGAACAGGGTAGTGCCAAACAGTAACATCAGGAAACCTCGAGCATACTGCTCGGTCTCCTCTCAAGTCACTGGTGTCGTCCCTCTGTAGTGGTCTGCAAACCAGGAGTATCAAACCATCTCTAATTAGGAGATAGGTGGGCGAGTCCCCAGCAAATAAATCTAGGCGGCCTCCCACTCGCCCATATCTGTGTCATTAGGAATCAGATGACCTCCCACCACTATGCCGGTGAGCATAGAGAAGTTAAAGGGAGTCATCGTCATCTCCCCTATGGTAGAGAAGCGAAAGGAATTAGTGGTATCCCACCACTTCTCTACCAAGGCACCTAGTAGAGGCTGGCTCGCTATGAGGTGTGAGAGCCCCCATGCAGAATGAGCTGAAGCCAGCCTCGTCGATGATGTGGCGAACGTCGTCAGGGAGCTCCATGTACCACTCCCTCGCCGATGTGGTCCCATATCCTCTGATGGCGCGTGAATCCCCCTGTGATCAAGATAAGCAGATGAAATGTAATGTAAGTAATACAGTGCAAAAGCGTGATTGGGCAAGCAATGCAAGATACATTGAGAAAATGCAAGAATACTATGTATACCTCAGAGGTGCCATGAGCTAAATGTGACTCCGACTCACGCAGTAAGAGGTCCTCTGGTGCCCCTCGTGCAAACCCCCTGAACTGACGAATGTTATCGGGTGGTAGCACGTTGTAGACATCCCATTTTTTATCATCCTCAAGACTTGGACGTCATCGTTTGAACACTTGATGATCATCCATGCTCGTGTTCGTTTTGAGTTCCTGAAGGTCTCGGCTGTGCGTCTTGCCTTGAAGCCTCTCAACTTGTCTATTTTGTGCTTGGTTGTGGACCAAGAGCTTGTGGCTTTGTTTCTGAGGGAAAGGGGTGGCCTGCTGGCCAGCCCTACAACCCATTGGCCAAGCCCCGTGCCCATCGGTCGTGCCCTCTTTCCATCGGTCATAAGTGTTGGCCGGTCGGCCATATTTTTTGGCCGAGGCCCTTTTCTTTGCTTTTGCAGATATTTTGGTGCCAGTTGGGCCAGCTGGTGAGCACAGAATGCATCCTCCATACACGTGTATGGAGGGATTGCACCAAGCTTCTAGCTTGTCCAACAAGCTTGAGACTTGGATTTCTATAAGAGGGGAGGCTCCTCTCCCCTTTCAGAGGTTGAGAATTTTGGATTAGGGCAAAACATATCCCTCTCTCTCTTTATTTCTCCTTCTCTCTCTATATTTGTACTAGTTTGTGCCTTAAAGTGAATTTTCTTCACACTTTTGCACTAAAGCACCTAGTGAAACACCATTACCTTGTTGCTGAGGTACTTGAGGGTGTTGTTTGGACTCAAAAAGATGGTTTTAACTCAGAGAACTTGCTGTCTTAAAGTTGTGCTTCAAGGGTGAGTGTTTTCCCTCTTTAAGCTTTATTTTGGTCAAGTGTTTGGCCCCCCTTTGCATACTATTTTAGGCCTTGCTGTCAACTACAAAAAGTTCTATTTTTAAGTGTTAAAGATGGCTGTTTGAGGCCCTGTGGGAGTTGGGGGTGTTTCACCCCCTTGTTTGCCTTATTTGTTAGGCTTTTGAGCCATCCTTTGAGGCTCTTGTTTTAGCCTTTGCATGGCCTTTCTACCACTGAAACTCAAAGGAATTTCAGTGGTGGAAAGGTGTTTTTGAGGTCCAAAATGAGAGGGGGTGGTCCCCTCTCCTCTTGTCTTGCTTCCATGCCTTGTCAGCCTTGTACTTGAGCATGCTTTTCTACTTTTTTTAAGTTGAGTCCAAGCATATTTTTGTGACTTTTTAAACCTGCCATAACTCTATTTTGGGTTGGTTTGGTCATTGGTTGCTTGCTTTTGGTACTTGTAGTGCAATCATGCTTGTTGGCCTAACATGCTTCATGCTTTAGTTCATCATTCTAGCATGTGTTAGCTTTGCTCCAGCACATTTTTGCCACTGATTTAACATGCTTGAGGTCTGTCTTAAGTGGTCTTGGTCATATATGGCTTGCTTTGTATAGCTATGGCATAGTTGACTTCACTAGTTTTGTGTTTGAGGTCCCTAGCATGCTTGGAATGTGATGTTTGCATGGTATAGCCTCATTTCTCACATGATTTCAGAGCATATTTCATTGCCACACTCTCACACTTCCCACTCCTTCAATGTGTTTGAGAGTTGTGTCTTCACGCCTTGTTTGTGTGCCAATGTATATGCATGCTTGTATAAGCTTTTGGGCTCTATGTTCAGCGTGTTTTGGCCTTTGTTTTGGCATGGTTGAGCTCTGTCCAGAGTTGGTTTAGTTGTTTAAGCTTAGTATTGCATGCTCATTGTGTATTTCTCTTTACTAGCCTTGTGCTTTAGGGCCTCTTGCATGCTATACTTGTGTTGTTTAAGTGATATGGCATCATTTAACACATAATTTCAGAGCATATAGCCTTGTTATACTCTCATGTTTATCACTCTTTCAATGCGTTTGAGGGTTGAGCTTTATGCCTTGCTTGTGAGCCATGAGTTGAGCATGCTTTTCTTGCTTCTTGTGTTTAAGTTTCAGCACATTTTGGCCATTGTTTGGGCATGCATGAGGTCTGTTTGGGGTTGGTTTAGGTCTATTGAGCATTGTATTGCATGCCTCTTGTATGATGCTCTTTACTTGCTTTGATGCTTTAGCCTCCAAACATGTCATTCATGCATTGCTTATATGATGGAACCTCATGAGTGCCACTCTAGCATTGATAGATAGCATGTTATTTGCATGTGTAATGCATTGCATTCGTTTGGATCAGACGTTAATCCAAACACGAGAAATAGGGACGTTTCATACTTGAAGGGATGAAACGTGCCTCATTTCTTAGTCGTCGTCCCCCTTGATTGTGTATGATAGGGTGGAGGCCTCTCGAGTCTTGTGTGTTACTTGTGCATTCATCAACATTGTGCAAGCTTGACTCTTTGGCCATCATACATTGAGATGCGTGATTGGTGGCTCGAGAGCCGAGCACTACACTCCTTTGAGCTTGAGATATGATAAGGAGTGTAGTTGCACACACATTTCCTTGCAAATACACTGCCATGCCTCTGCTTGTGCTCTGTTGCAGCAAAAAGAGAAATTGTAGGAAGCAGTGGCCGATCGGCCATCAAATCTACTGACCGGCCACCAAGGCTGCCGATCAGCTATCAAAAGTGGCCGATGACCATCAACTTTGGCCGATGGCCATCCCTCTTGGCCGACCATCCCTCAGCATGTTCCTAAGGTGGGTTAGAAGCATTCTAGAAGTTGGCATAATTTTCAGAAGTACAGAAGTGTGCAAATAGAGGCATCTTGAGGCAAGGCGGTGGATTTCCAGAAGGACGCAACCGAGCATGCATGCATCCCTTGCCCTCGAGGCCTTTTAACTGCTTTGCTTAGCTAGTTAATTCATTGGTTCTGTACTTAATTAGTTAAAGTTCTTAGCTAATAGATCTACGTAGTAATTTGTAATAGTTAGCTTAATTAGCGTCGCTAGCTTAGCTAATTCATTCGGACCCTCCGTTAAGAGGGCACAATGTTGTAATAAGTGTGCGTGAGTGTGTGAATGTCTTCCAACCCCACGTCTTTCTCCCTTTTATTTACCAGCTTTTGATGGTTAGTTTTAAGGCATGTTTCAATTAGCATACTTATGCTTTGCATGCGTGCATCATTCATTCGTATTGCATGCACCGAGCTCGACGCATCATTCAAACTGCATTGTATTTCAATTCCTATTTGAATACATGTATCAAAGTGTAGCATTCATATTCCATTTTAGATAGCCGAGCCGATTTTAGTTGCATTTTTGCATGTGTTGCATTAGGCATGTTAACATAGCTTAGATCATGCATTGATTTCTAACTAGTTTTCTTTCTTTGGCTTGGAGTACACTGTGAGTGTTTATGCTTTAGCATCCTTGCATGAGTGTGAGTGTTGCCATGACATCATGCTTGCCATAAGGCTAACTGTTTAAGTGTTTAATTGCACGAATGCCTGTGGATGAAGGCTTCATTGCTTGAATTGGAACAATTCTTCAAAATGTGTGTTCTAAGCCCACTTGAAGGGGCAAATCATCATGTTTTAAGCCCACTTGAGGGTGGCAAATCCGCGTTTTAGCCTACTTGAGGGTAGCAACTTCTAACCATTTTCGAAAAATAAACATGAGATGTTTTGTTCCAAATTGAGTAATTTAGTCTATACTTGTATGCTGTGCGCATCACATAGTAAGTTAGCCAATAAATCGGAATAAGAACACATGTGTTTTCAAAATAATATCTCATGATTAGTAGAGGCCGATCCTTTGATCAGGCGAGCAGGGGTGCTCATTTCATGACCTTCCCCCCTCGTACCCAAGTTCCTGAGCCAAGGCAACTTTGGTGATGATGGACACGTGGCCTTAGGCACGAGTCAGGGTTTCCTAAATTTCGCAAAACAAAAATATGTAGGTGGCAACTCTGTAATCTGGCAAAGCAGTCCATGTTTGACACTTCTTGATTAAAATCGATTTTCCAAAACGATTTGCCAGATTTGGACTCTTTGGTGATTTATCAGTCTTACATTGCACTTTGTGAGACTAGATACAGAACCGTGACAGGAGCCCAAATTGTAGTAGCTAGAACTACAATTCGCACCCTCTCCGAAAGGGGGGCGTGCGGAGCGAATTCGGGCGGTCTACACACGTGTATCACGGGGTGATACGTCGCCGGGTTAAAAGATCGAACACTAAGTGGGAGTGGCTCAAACTCCGGATCCACCTCCATCTTTGGAGAAGCTCTGTCATATGGAATGTCGTCCGCCATCTCGAGGAAGATGAGAAAGTGGTCAGAAATGGGAAAAATGGGTGAAGAATGCCAAGAGTCAACGAAAGTCAACTCCCAAGAGGGAAAATGGCAGAAAAAGTCAAAGCCCGAGAAAGGGTGCCAAACTCAAGGGTAACTCGAGGGAAACAAGCCTCAAGTGATGGAAATGAAGAAGGAAGCACCGAAATTGGCTTTCAGTCAATTCAAAATGGAGTAAACTACGAGGGTTTAGCGAAGAAAATGTTCGTAGGGCATTGGAAAACGTGTATAATGCTCAGATTGAAGGAGGAAAATGGTCTAGAGAGAGAAGAGTATGATTTTTGGCAATAGAGAAGTGGGGAAATAGGGTTTGGAAACCTATACTTAAACACTCGAGGTGAAATGGCTATTTTGCTTCGAATCTGCCATCGGTGGTCGACAGACACCATTGGTGGCCGAAAACTATTTTTGGTGGCCGATTGGTGGCCGATCACCTTCCCTGGTGGCCGACAGGCCTTCAATTCTCTCCATGTATGTTTTACTACTATTTTGTGCCCTTGGTTCTCAAGAAAGCACAAGGAAGGCTCACTTTTAAGCTCAAAGTGTCTCTGCGGAAACCCCGAACTGTGTCTTCAGTGCATGGCTCATCACTACTAAACATGGGCAAGGTGTATCCTTTTTCTTAAACATATTGCAACTCTTCCGAGAGGTAAATCGGAAGTTGCGAATGAGTCGTCTTCATCAAACACTCTTTTGTCGTTGCATAGAACACGCATGCCTTTGTCGTTGCATGGAACATGCATTTTGTATTGTTGCATAAAACATGCATCCCCATGTTTGCATAGAATATGCATGTTGCATTGAATATGCATTGTTGTTATTTTGCATAGAATATGCATGTTGTGTTTTATTACATTGTACATGCTCTCATGTTTGCATAGGATATGCATGTTGCGTTGTATTGCCTTGTACATGTCCTTACATTTGCCTAGAAAATGTTCATACCTGTTGCATCGACCATGCATTTGCTACTATCACATAGAGTATGCATTACTCTGTCTATTGCATAGAACATGCTCTCGCTCACGCCGCATAGAATATGCTTTTGTTTTGTTCCTTGCATGTTGTGCATGAAACATGCCTCTAACATTGTGTCACAGTTATTCGGCTTGCATAGAACATGCATTTTTATTGTATTGTACCTGTTAAGCTTCTTTCTTATGCAGGCACGATATTGTATGTATGGTTCATTCAAAGCTGGTGCAACCGAATGATATTGTATGCATGGTTCATTCAAAGGAACTCCAGGTAAGATCATTCTTGTCCTTTGAACACCTTGTTGGTTAGAAACACTCGGGTATGCCCGGTGTTTACACCACACCTTGTTGGTTAGAAACACTCGAGTACGCCCTGTGTTTACACTGCACCTTGTTGGTTAGAAACACTCGGGTGCACCTTGCTTTGGTTAAAAGCGTTGGGACGTGTTCCCAATGTTTATACCACCCCCCCGGTTAGAAGCGTTTAGAACGTGTTCCGATGCTTATACCACCTTGTTTTGGTTAGAAACATTGGGGCGTGTTCCGATGTTTATACCACCCTCCGATGTTTACACCACTCCCTTTTCCCTTTCGTGTGTGGCCCGTTAGGACCTTTTCAGTTATAAACATTCGGGTACACCCAGTGTTTCCGTCATCCTCTTCTCCTCTCGCGTGTGGCGTGTTAGGACGCTTTGGTTAAAAGCATTCAGATGGGTTCCAATGCTTATACCACTCTTTGTTTTAGTTACAAATATTTGGACGTCTTTCAATATTTATCACTGTTCTCTTTGGTTCGAAATATTAAGGTGTGTCCCTGGGTTCACACCATCTCTCTTCTCGCGTGTGCCATGCATTAGGATCTTGTTTCATGCCTCGGGTGTGCCCGAGGGTTGTGTAGTTCTTTGCCTTTCTTGCGTGATGTGTAGTTAAGCCTACATAATTTTCTTACATCCTTTCTGCATGAAATGTGGTTTGGTTCATGTTTACATACTTATGGCCTTGTTTGGTAGAGTTGTGGGAAAGTGCTTATAGCTTATACCTTAACAGCTTATAGCTTATAACTATGAACATAAGCTGATTTCTGACTTATAAATTAAGCTTCTCCTGCCCCACTCAAAGAATAAGTTGATTTCTGACTTATAAAAAGCTATAAGCTGTATAGTTAAGCTAAACCAAACACATCAAAATAGCTTAAATTAAGCTGAAAGCTGAAATAAGCTGAAATTAAGCTGTACCAAACAGGGCCTATGTATGAGTTTGTTGTAGCATTTCTTTGCATAACATTTGCATATAGATGTTTCATTACAGCCTCATTGCATGATCATAAGTTATGTTCTACACCGTGCATGTCATTTGCATCTTGTTCCAGAACTACGCTGGTTTGATTCCTTGCAAAGGATACGTAGGCAGCCTACGGGCACAATCGTTCTTTGTTTTGATTACTTGTTTGTCCAAGTCTTCGGCCTTGTCAAAAATGAGTTGTCTCTAGGTTTTGACATTCACTCCCGTCATTTCATGACTTCCAAGTTCTGTCAAAGAGAGGCAACTGTAGACACCCCATTTTTAACCATTCTCAAGACTTGGACATCATCGTTTGAACACTTGATGGTTTTGTATGCTCGTGTTTGTTTTGAGTGCCTGAAGCTCTCGGCCGAGCACCTTGCCTTTGAGCCTCTAAACTTGTCTGTTTTGTGCTTGGTTGTGGACCAAGAGCTTGTTGTTTCAAGTCTGGAGGAGAGGGTGGCCTGTCGGCCATCCCCACAGTCCATCGGCCATGGCTTGTGCCTGCCGGCCATCAATGGTGGCCGGTCGGCCACATTGATGGCCATTCGGCCACACTAATGGCCGGCGGCCATTTTTCTCCTTTTTTTAGATATTTGTTTGCCAGCTGTGCCAGTTGTTGTTCACTAAAGTACATCTCCATACACGTGTCTGGAGGGATAAATACAAGCTTGAATCTTGATTTTCTATATATAAGGGGTGTCCTCCCCCATTTTTGAGGGTTAGAAAATTTGGATCAAAGAATTCTCTCTCTCTCTCTAGAATTCTCTCTCTCTCTCTCTCTCTCTCTCTCTCTTATTGTTTTGTGCCTTAAAGCCTTGTTTCTCTACACCTTTGTACATCAAGCCTTAACCAACCAATCTCACCTTGGAGCTGAGGTCCCTTGGAGCCTAGTTGGAGCTTTTGGAAGGAGGTTTGAGCCTGAAATTGTGGCTGTTTAGTGTTGTGCTTCAAGAGGTATAAGACTCACCTTGTAAGCTTTGTTTTGACCACTTGTTTTGCCATCTTTTTATACTGTTTTTGAGCTGGTTTTCAACTACAAAAAACACTAATTTTTTAGCCTTAACATGATGGTTTGACGTCATTTTGTGTAAAGGGGTAGTCCACCCTTCTTGTTGCTTTATTGTGTAAGCTTTTGTACCATCTTTTAGCATATTCATATCAAACTTTTTGGCCCTTTTAACCACTAAAATTCAGAGTTATTTCAGTCGTTAAAACTTGGTTTTCAAGTCCAAAATTGGAGGGGGTAGCCTCCCCTCCTTGTGTCTTGTTTGCAAGCCTAGATAGCTTAACATGTGAGCATGATTTTCTAGCATTTTGTACCTTAATCTCAGCATGTTTTTGCTACTGTTTTGACTAGTTTTAGCTATGTTTTGAGCCGGTTTGGTCCTTTGAGGCTTGTATTGTGTGGTTGTAGTGCAATCTCCTTCACTAGCTTAATGTTTTAGGTTTTTAAACATGAATTGCATGAGTTGTTTTCATGTTTTAGTGTCATTTTGCACTCCATTTCTGCACTAAAATCTCTGCAATCTCCCTCTATTCTTCACTCTTTCATTTGTTTTGAAAGTGGCTTTGAACCCCTTGTTGGCTTGAGTGTGGAATTGAGACCCTCGTGCCTAATGGTTTAATTCCTTCGGGAGTTTATTACCAACAGCACGAGGCATATTTCATGCTCAAGGCACTTGTGGTTTAAGCCCTCTTCCATTAGAGGATAATCACCTTTAGGACTAATCAATTAAAGAATAGATTGGTAAGTTAAAATGTGTAAACAAAATGAACAAAGTAAAAGAGGCAAGATAAGCATCTTTCATGTTGCATTGCATGTGTTTAGATCGGACGTTAATTCGAACACGAGAAAAATGAGACGTTTCATACTCAAAGTGATGAAACGTGTTTCATCACTTTTCTTGGTCACCATCACCCTTGATCATACATGATAGGGTTGTGGTCTTGTTGAGTCTTGTTTGTGCACTCATTAAGCTTGTACAAGATTGGTTTTTTAGCCATCACGCATGAAAATGCTTGGTTGATGGCTTAAGAGTGAAGAGCTACACTTCTTTGAGCTTGTGTGATGATAAGGAGGGTAGTGGTACATACACTCCTTGAGAATACATTGCTTTGCCTCTGTTTGCTCTCTGTTACAGCGAAAAAGGAAGTTTAGGGATGGGGTGGCCAACCGGCCACCAGAAGCAGCCGACCGGCCACCAATGGTAGCCAACAGTCACCATTGGTAGCGGACCAGCCAAAAATGAAATTGTGCACAAGTGTGTTCCTGAGTTGAAGCAAAGGTGTTCTGGAAGTTGGCAGCACTGTTGGTGTTCAAGCAAGTGCAAAGAGAGACTGCATAGGCAAGGCAGTGGCATTTTTGGAAGGAAACCAACCAAGCATGCATGCATCCCTCGTCCCTGGAGGCTGTTTCATTGCTTTATTAGTTAGTTGTAGCTAATTCATTCATGCAAGTGTTGTAATTATTTAATTAATTAATTCATATTGTAATTAATTAGTTTAATTCGGTTTGTAATAATTAGTTAACTAGAGTAGTTAATTAGTTTTGGTTTGTAATAGCTTAGCTTAATTAGCGTAGCTAGTTAGCTTATTCATTCGGACCCTCCTTCGCGAGGGCGTAATGTTGTAATAAGTGTGTGTGCATGTGTGCATGTCTTCCAACCTCACGTCTTTCTCCCTTTTACTTAACAGCTTTTGATGGTTAGATGAGTGACATTTTTAATTAGCATACCTTATGCTTGCATGTTTGCATTCATTCATTTGTCTTGCATGCACCGAGGCTCGGCGCATCATTCAAACTGCATTGTAATTTCAATACCTCTTTGAATAAGCGCTTCAAAGCATGCTATCAAAGTGTTGCATATGCCATATCAGTAGCCGAGCCTATTAATTTCATATTGCATGTGTTGCATTAGGCATCTTGTATAGTTAGGATCATGCATTTTTTTTTTCTAACTAGTTTTTGTTTTGGCTTGGAGTACTCGATAAGTTTTATGCTTTAGCATACTTGCACGAGTGTGTTTGCCATATTGCCATGAGGCTATGTGCTTAAATATTTAACTACATGAATGCCTGTGGATGAAGGCTTTGTTGCTTGAGTTGGAACGATTCAATGAATGTATGTTTTAAGCCCACTTTGTTGTGGCAAAATCATGTTTTAAGCCCACTTGAGGTGGCAAATCTGCATTTTTAAGCCCACTTGAGGGTGGCAAATTCAAACCATTTTCACAAAGCAAACATGACTTGAAATGTTCCAATTCTTGAGATGTGGTCTATAATTGTATGTGTGCGCATCACATAGTAAGGTTAGATTAATAACCAGAACAAGAACACATAATGTTCATAAAAAAACATATCATGATAGTAGAGGCCGATCTTTGATCGGGTGAGCGGGGGTGCTCATTTCAGGACCTTTCCCTCTCGTACCCAAGTTCCCGAGCCAAGGCAACTTTGATGATGACAGACACATGGCCTTTGGAACGAGTTAGGATTTTCTAAATTTCCCTAAAATAAAATATTTAGGTGGCAACTCTGTCATCTGGCAAAGCAGTCCAATTTTGGCATTATTTGATTTAAAATTGATTTTCCAAAAAGTTTGCCGGATTTGGACTCTTTGATGATTATCATTTTCACATTGCACTTGTGAGACTAGATTCAGAACCGCGGGAGTCCGAACTGTAAGGCCTTCTTTTCAAACCCTTTTCCGAAAGGCGGGGGTACGGAAAAAGGCGAGCCCACACTCGCGTAGTAATTGATAATCAATGTGCTGTGAAAATTGAATTTGAAGACTTGATAATAATAGGGAAGAATAAAGAAATAGTTTGAACCCAAGAATTGTGAACACTTTAAAGATGAATCTTTATGCCTCTATGGATGTCCTGTTATATTTTTGTAACGAAAACATTGAATCATTTGATGGATAATAGAGAAGGTGTACATAATGTGTTACTTGTTATGCAAATGGAATTTTAACATATGGTGGATGTGTTTTGAACTAATGTGTTACGGGAATAATAGAACGAACGTGTTATGGGAAAAATGGATGATGTGTCAGCTTTGCCCACTAATCACAATGAGGGATGACTCGAGAAATTTATGGAATGTAATGTTGTTTCGGGGTCTGTTTCCTGTCGTATTTTGAGTCAGCAAAGCGTGACGCTTAAAATAGGTTCCGCCTTCCTTTCGGAGTAGCGCCCGATAAAGTGCGTGGTATGTTGGGATATGTTAAGGTTCTGCATTCCTTCCAGCTTGTGACCGGGAAAGCATGAGGTTCCATGTTCTTTCTAGTTTGTGACTGGTAAAGCATGTGACTAATGGAGATGACTTGGTAATGGATCCAGTATTGGATATGACACTATTTGAAAGAATGGAAATGAAATGGTAATTGGATTAGAGGTTGGTGATGATGAACTCACTAGATTGCTTATGACTATAAGGGAAGATTATGAGTTTTATTTTGTAAATAATTGAGAAATTGACTTACAAAGGGTTTGTTATTCTTGTGTTATGTTTGAACTCTAATTGATAATGTAAACATTAATGTGATGTAATTATTAGACAAGTGGGAATTAAGTGTATGAGGATCATCTTTTTTAATATAAAGGAAATTTGGATTTTGGTGTTATGTTGTTTTAGTAATTGGAAATAGTAAACGGAAATAAAATGAGGAATATTAAAATGGAAATGAAATGAGGAATAATTTGGAATCAGGTTAATAAATTTAAGATGGTGTTCTTTCTTAAGTGTACTTGTTGAGAATTTATGGCTTCCTAATGATGAGGAACAACATTTATGGCAGGGAGTTTTCTTAATTGTTCAAATGAAATTTTAAGAAAAAAGATACTCTACATATAATATTTTGAACTTACAAAATGTCACCTTACTATATGGTATCACCCTGCATGCATGATCATTTCTATCTATGAGATTTCCTACTAGGCATTAGTGCTCACCCCTCGTAGTTTTATTTTTTTCAAGAAGGGAAATTCAGATTTAATAGTTGAAAAGTTATGGAGTCCATGTATCTCTTATGTGTAATCTCATAGTAGATGTGAAGGAAATGAATTTTGCACATTGATGTTTGTAATTATTTATTTGTAACTCCGTAAAGGAAGCCTGGCATGTATTATTATTATTGTTGTACTCATTGATAGAGAGAATAGGTATTATTATGTTTCTATTACTTAAGGGTAATAGATATATAAAAAAAATAATTTTTTTTTTTATAAAAATGGACCTAAATTAAAGGCTTTTGATAATGTTTCTGAGTAATTAAAAATTTGGGGCGTGACAAAACCTTACATGCTCTGTCTTCACTTTGAAACCAAGAGTATCTCTGGCTCCTTAGCTTTACTAGGTGTGTTAGCATTGGAAGCTGCAATGGCCATTGCAGTTGCCCTCGTTGATTCATGAGCGCTCTTATCTATCTGAATGAGACTTCAGTAGCCAAAATGGCCTGAGGAGCTGAGTCATGAGAAGCCCTAGCATATAAACATCGCACTGCCACCGATGCAGCATCCTTAGCATCCTCTCCACTGAGCGGAGCCAATAGGCAGTGACCCAGAATTCTCAAAACAGACTGTAAAAGCTCCCATAGAAGTGGAATTCAAGCCCCTTTCGGAGCCAAAACAGTCCCGTTTTTAGTAATTCCCAAATTACTCATCCCTTCTACAGCATCATCGATTTCAGAAACCCTGATTCCATCTGAGAACCCATTCAAGGGTCGAGATTAAGCGGTTAGGTTAGGGTTTGGCTTGTTTCGAGGGGTGTGGTAGAGAGAAGGTTGAGAGAGATCATGAATCGAAATGAGGATTGGTTTGTCGGTGCATGATTTGGTCTCAGTGGTTTAAAGAGAGGAGAGAATGGCTTCGAAGCCAACGAGAGAGGGCATAGAGGTGGACGCAGTGAAGGAGGAATGGATACGAGAGAGGTAAATACTAGAGAGGAGAGGAATGGAGGAGAGGACGACGAGGCGGAGATTAGTGTCAGATGACTGGTAGGTCTCATAAAGCCATTGGAGCACTTCCTCCTTCTTTGGGGTTTCGTTTCTTACCGAATCCCAACCTTCTTCACCGCCATCAAATTTGAATCAGATCTTAGAGAGGGGTGTTGATTGGATTAGAAATCATAGAGATCTGAGTGCTCAAGAGATTTTTAGATTATGAAATCAAATCTGATTTAGATCTCAACCGTTAGGCATGGTCTCCATCTTCACTGTCGGCGATAGATATGTGTGGATCGCTCACGATGGTAAGATCTCGGCCTAGGACTCAAATCTGATTTAGATCTCGATGATCTTCTTAGATTCGGTGGAGGCACCAACGGAGGAGAAGGAGGATAAGCCGAGGTGGTGCGGTGGGTGTTTTGAAGAGAGAGAGAGAGAGAGAGAGAGGCACCAGTGGAGGACAGAGGAGGATCATTGATGGCAGTGGCAATTTGTGGCGATGGCTATGGCGATCTGCGTTGAGGTGAGGTGAGGTGAGGTGAGATGGGGTGAGGTTTGGTAGGGAAGGAGAATCTATGTGAGAGGTTTGAACAAATTGTTGTCTGTAAACAAAGAACAAGGACGGACACCAATATCAAGTGATTTCCCTCTAAAAAAATTTCACCTTTAGCGACTAAATTCATTTTTTGAAGCAAAATCTTAATATATAATGACTAAATTTTTTGTTAGCCAAATCTCAATCAAAGGCGACTAAAGTATTAGTCTCTAAAAGTACTAATTTGGCGACTAATTTTTGTTCGTCAGAAAAAATGAATATACGACGACAAATATTTTTTTTAGTCACCAAAACTTAACATTTTCCAACAAAATTGTTTGTTCGCCAAAGCAAAACCATAACAATATCACTATTATCTGCAACTAAATTCTTCCGCCCAGTTTTTCACCCTCCCGCCTATATTTTTGGTGACTAATATTTTAAATTGGTCACAAAAAATCACTTTTCTGCGACAAAATTACTTTAGTCAGTAATAGTATAAACTTTTAGCTACAAAATTTTTTAGTCGGCAAATGTCATTTTTTTGCAACCAAAATTTTTTTAATCGGCAAAAGTGTAATTTCTTGTATGCAGAGTCAATGAGATTACTAAACTAGGTTCCTTGAGATTGAGATGAGTGATTAGGAAGTTTGATAATCTTTGGTCACTTTCCTTGAATTTGAAATTAGTAATTATGATAATCTTTGGTCCACAACACTGGACTTTACTTGAATTTAAAATTATTTTTGCCCCAACATAATCATATGCAACACTACACAAAATCATCTATTGAACCATTCTCCCTATCTCACTCAAAATTAAAACTGAAGTTTCCTAGCCCAAAAATGTTAGAAATCCTAAAGATTCTACCAAAAGTTCTATCAAATGTTTTACATGGGTGCGAGACTCATGTGAGACATTTAGTAGAAGTTTTGGGTCTCTAACATTACTCTTCCTAGCCCATTTCTCATAATTATATGTTTAAAAAATTAAAAAAAAAAAGAAATGCATATTAAAACTTCATAATTATTCCATGACTTTTACATTAGGTTATGCTTGGATCTTTGAATTTGTAAAGAAAAAAAAAATAGAAAAAAAAAAGAGAAATCAAAATTAAATTTTCTTTTTCTTTTCCTTTTCTATTTTTTTGTCTGTATAAATTTAAGATCTAAATACAATATTATTAGTATTATTATTAAGCTTTGAGATTGACTAAAAAAACAAAAAAAAACAAAAAAAAATTGTAATTTCAATGGGTAGACAAGAAAAGCAATAAAGTGAGTAAATGGTTTGAGTTGGGCAAGTAAAATGGCAATTTCTATCAATGTTCATATCAAACCTAAACGTAGGTTTCCTGTCAAAGTTTAATTTTGTTAATGTTGGACCAAAGATTTACCACACAAAGCACTAGTTATGAATTGTCACATTTGCCCATTTAGGAGTTCATAATGGTATTTGACTAGATTTCACATGTGGGGTGAGGGACCTTTAAAAACCTTGAACAAGGGATTTTTTTTTTTGTTTTTTTGTTTTTTTGGATAAAAAAAGTAAAGACACTCCGTAGGGGCATTATACTATTTGTGGGCTTTGGCTCCGAAGTAATTGGTTGCCAGTTAGATTTAACCCAACCCAAAAAAAGGGACCCACCATCGGAGCGAAAGAGAAATGCACCAACCCCTAGCACAAGAGGTAGAGTCACGAGCGGAGTATAGCGTAGTCAGTTTCAACCATTTGAAAAAAAACGAGCCTCTAATCGTGCCTTCCAAAAATCGAGCCCTACTCACTTGTGTGGAAGGAAGGCACATTTCTACTCCCCCATCACCCCTGGTGGTTGAACAAGGAATTTCAATTCTCACAAAATGGATATATGTAACATCATAATATGTGGATCTCTTTATCAATATGGATCTTAAAAAGTTTGATTTTGTGTGGCCTGGGGACGAAAGTTATTTGCAGAGATCTGCACGAGTTGGGCCAAAGATTTATTATATATTCAAATTGAACAACCATCAAAACATATCATATTTCAGAGGTCCTTCTATGGGGTAAGTAGGTAATGTTGAAAAAAAATGATTTTTTGGTTTGAGAATTGAATGAAATTATCTCATAAAGTTGGCCTCATGAATGAGAGATTGAGAATGATGATTGAGCATTTTATACATGGTCTAACCATGAGAGATATATGGCCTAACCATGAGGGACACATGGCCTTAATAGTGTCTTAGACCATGAGGGACACATGGCCTTAATGGTGTTTTAGACCATGAGACACACATGGCCTAACCATGAGGGACATATGGTTTTGGAAGCCATGAGGTACACATTGCTTTGCCATATGTCTTGCCAAAGATGCCTATATAAGGGCATGCTCAACATTTTGAATGTAATTAAAAAAATAAGCTAAGTTCTCTCCTCTTTTTCCCATTGTGTATAAAAGGTGACCACCCTCTTTGTTTGGAGTACAAAAATTTTTGTTCTCATATTATAGTCAGTTTGCTCCTATAATATATTCTTCCTGTGTCAGAGAGTGCTACCATTGTCAGTTCACTGGAGCTAAGCTGAAGGTGCTTCTGCGTTAGTGGGTTCTAAACCATCGTATACTAGAAGACAGAAGCCAACATACCTTCAGCACCCACAGTGAGGCGAAAAATCTATTTTAAGGAGCCTGTGGTATCACATAAGCTTCGGTTAGCTTTCTTTTCTCATTTCAATATTTTAATTTGTTATATGTATTTCTATTCATCATCATGTAATTGCCCATGAATTCTTGTTCTATGGTTTTTCCAATTTAATTTACCGTGAATCTATTTCTTTTATTTAATTCACACAATTTGTACAACAATCTTAAAATAGATTATATGTTCTCATGAAACTAACAAATAGATTCATATGTAATTAGGATTATACATTGCTCCTTTTGTTTGTATTTAGGATAGAAAACAATCATGCTAGTCTAATAGATTGCTTTCCCTGGGAGTTTTGCTCATTGTATGGTCTTTTGTATATGCATAATAGTTGTTTGTTATTATAAAATATTAAATCATACCAACACTGCTATGTTTATTTTTTGGAAAAATCGTACAGCCCATTGTATTCATATTAGGATTCTGTTAGTAATATTAACAGTTTCAACTTTGCTATGCAAGTTTGTGTTCTCGTTTAAGTAATTATATTTCAATATAATATATATTTTTATTTATACCCTAGAAGTCAACTGTTTGTTGCATATGTCAAATTGGAGTTAGAAATTTAAATTTATTCTAAATAAATATATTTTTCTTAGTGTCCAGTTCTAGTATAATTTTATTTTATGTGTATGATTTTTAGGTTCCTACCATGATTTGCATGCTTCTTTATTATAGAATTTTTAATATAATATGCATACTTATGAGTGTTTTAGTTTTAGTTAAAGATAACATGCTAAATATGTTCTACTTCCTAGTATATTATACATGTTCATATTTTCTAGATTCTCATTTAATTCATGTTTATTAGATCCTAAATTAATTAGTAGGATAATTTGAAAGTTCTAATTCTTATTTACATGCTTATTATTTTTTAAAATTGTAATGTAATTTGCATGCTAATTGCTTTCTAATTTCTAGAATTATTTGCATAAATTATTTACATGTTAATTGCTCTAGAATTATTTTCACGTTAGTTGTTACAATTATTTACAAGTTTATTGTGTAACTTGTAAAGGTTATTAATTCTTTACTTAATTTTGCTTTTAAGTAGATTGCAAAAAGGTTTTAAATAATTTATTATCGTTACATTTTATTTCAATAATTTGCTTTGTATTTTGTTGTGTTTTTTTGCTAACTTTCTTTATAGGAATACCTATGCGAAAGATAATGGAAAAAGAAAAAATACAAAACCAAATGAATAGAATTTAGGATTGTAAAACCAAAAGTTTTGGACTACTAACCTTTTTGTTGAACAAAAACACCTAAGCGTAGAAAGAAATTTTTGGACCAGAAAGAATCCTTAATTGGATTGGTTTATTATTCTTTATATTTGAAGTAATTTTTAGCTTGAGTTTTAGAAGTGGTTAAATTACCAATTTTAATTGAGGCAAGGTTGTTTGCTTGTATTTTTGAAAACAATTTTATTTTCTTGTGAATTGGTTAACAATTTTTAATTGCTTGTAACTTTGGAGCTAGTTTGTTTTAACCTAATTTATCCCCTAAAAAACTGTAGCACTTGTACCCTTTTAAAACTTTTAGGAAGTGTATTTGAATCTTTTATTTTATTTTGGGAATCTTTGGTGTTGTTGTATCTTGGTTTTGGATGAGTGAAAATCGATTTAAACTTGTTGGGTTTGGTTGTTCGCACTTGTTCTTGTCAAAAGTTCCTTGTAGACTTAGAAATTCTATTCTAGGGTCGACCCTTACCTGTTGGGGAAGTTTCTGGAAGTATTGCTGGAATATAGGGTCGACACCAGCCTGGGGAGGGTCGACCCTCTTATATTGCAGATTCTATGTGTTAGTTGTTGGAAATTAGGGTCGATCCCCTCCTAACTAAGGGTCGACCCCCTTGCTTGCTGCTAGATTGTCTTTTCTACTTGAAGGGTCGGCCACCCCCCTGCTCGAAGGGTCAACCCCTGTGTGTTTTTTTTCAGAATTTTGGGGTTTGAATGGGCCCTACTTTTGGGGGTTTTTGGACTTGTCCATTTTATTTGACTTATAGGGCAATATTCTACTACTATATATAGACCCAAACCACTTTCCACTCATTACTTTTTCTCCTCCTTTCATCTTGAACCGTGATTTCTCTCTTCTCTCTCTAAAACTTGACTTTTCGCACCTAGATCTCTAGATCTCCTCACCTAGAATGATCTTTTCACAATGGTCCTTTGAGAAAGATTGTAGACCTGTCAAGGGCTTTCTATTGATCCAAGTAGTTCGTGGTTTCGTCACCCGTGATTTTTGGGTTATTTTCTCTTCGCTTCAAGAGGTAGGGATTTCTTTGCTCCTTTCCAATACTTCATCTATAGATAATATATGTTAGATTTTATTGCATAAAAACCATATTCATTATGGATTTTCTTGAAAGCCATGAAAGGGGATTCTAGAGTTTGATATTTGTGATTGAGTTGTTAAGTTGTTTGTTATTGGGTTATTTGGGAAATGATTTATTAATGTTTGTGAAGAGAAGGAGGAAAGCCCTAATTTAATATTATTGATTTAATGGATTTAAATGGAGAAATTGAATGATCTTTATATTTTGCTAATATGGGTTGTATAATTGTGTTTATATTAAAAGGAAATAAAAGGAGAAGTAACCATGGTGTTGGTATTGTTTTAGACTAATCACGTGAAGTTGAGTTGAGTTATGATTTTGGTACCAATAGAATTGGTTTTTGTAAAAGAAAGAGGATGGATTTGGTTTTGGTTTTGTAAAAATGACGAGAATGAATTCTCTAGAAAATGGTTGGAGTTGTGTGGATTGGAAAATACAAGAAAGTGGTCTTTTTGAAAGAAAATGAAATCATCACCCTTTGTAAATTGATAATGAACTTGAGGTCGGATTTTGGAACCTTCCATATTATCACTTTTATTGGACTGAAAGTCTTGCGATAATTGGATTGTTGTCCTACGAGTGTTTAATACCTTTACTTAGAGGTTTTGTCCTTGGTCATCGGTGGAGGATGGCAATGTTGTGTTGAATAATACTGTGTATGAATTACACTTGTGTTATTATGCATTCTAGTATGTTGAGATGATTGGAAATGTGCTTGCGCTTCGAATGAGAGGTACCATTACTTCCAGCTAGCGCCTGGAGAATTGGCCGTGCTTAGAATGAAAAGTACCAGTACCTTCCAGCTAGCGCCTAGAGAACTTGGTAGAGGTACCATTACCTTCCAGCCAGTGTCTGGTAAATTGGCATTTCGTTATAGAAAGGTGCATCCTTGGCTTGGCATTTGGTTATGGAAAGGTGTATTCTTGGCTTACCGTGCTTAAGGCAGGTAAAGCAGAACTTGTTTATCATTACTGTCTCAGTATATCTGTGTCTATTATGGGTTATGATGGTTATGGTTCTGGAAGGCCCGAGTTGTCTCATTTGTTGAGTAGATAGTTGTTGGTTGCTTGTTGTTTTCCCTTTGTGCTGAATATATTTATGTAAAGACCATGAATGTGTTGAAATGAACGTAAGTACTGTATTGAGATTGTGAATAATGTGAAGGACATCGGATACTTGTGAACATGTTTCAAAAAGGCAAATCAGGTGTACGTCCAGAAAGTGGGAGAAAACATAATGGGTTTTGTGAAAATTGTTTACAAGAACTTGTTATTGTCATATGAACTTTGAAAAAGGTAACATCATGAAAGAAAAGTAAAATGCTTATGTTGTTGAACGAAATGAATGATTTTGAGAAAAGTTCCTACATAAGTATATTTCTGTATAAACTGTTACATTATGCATATGATATGATCTAAAGTATTCATGATCATAGCTATCTGTATGTTGTTATTGTTTAGGATCATATTGGGATCCCTACTGGACTTTATGTTCATTCCACGTTGCTAATCCTTTTTCAGGTGAGCGTCGAGAAGGGTTTCAAGATCAAGGATCTTCTTTATGTGTTGGCCACGGGGCCTTTTATTTGTAGGCAGAATACCATTGTTGTAAAAGGGTTAAACCCTTTCTTTTAATTTAAAAGATGTAAGCCTACGGGCAATTTATTTATTTTTATCTCATGTTGCATTCATTTCATATTCGAATGAGAGAACCTTTAATAATAATACTAGTTAATGTATTTAATTTCTGCACATAATCTCTGAAGTTGTGTTATAATGAAGGATTTGGTAATGGTATCTGTTGGTATAAAAAGTGGGGCGTGACAAAAACTTAATTCTAAATTTGTTTCCCACGAACTAGTAGTCAACATGCTCTTTCAAAGTTTTGTCTAAGGTTAACTAGGTCTTAAGTGGGACCGATGTGACCTCTCCAATCCTCCTGAAAACTTTCTAGACCATGTTTGATTCTAGGGTAAGTGGTGAGATTAGTTTTGAATCAAATTTCAAACTTTGGGATTTTCTAGTGTCATGTTTAAAACAGAATAGTGAAAATTCTATTGTATATTTTCTAAAATGGTAACTGTCACTAATGCTGCTGCTACAAATATTAGTGGGGATCTGACCCTTGGGTCAACTGGCTTGCCTACCCATGCCATGACCTCTGTGGTCAATCCTGTTGTGACCTCTACGGTCAATCCTATTGCTACTTCTTCTGTTCCGAGTGGACCACTAAACCATCATGAGTGCCAGAGAAGTTCGTTATAGTGAATTTCAAGAGGTGGTAGCAAAAGATGTTATACCTGACTACTCTCAGCCTTATGAGGTTTTTGAGTGAAGATCCACTAGCCGTGGAAGAGAATGAGCAAGACAAGCAGAAGCTCTTGGCTCTGGATGCTTGGAGGTAGTCAGACTTCCTTTGTCGGAACTATGTTTTGAATGGCTTGGCAGATACACAATTTAACGTGTTTTATGCCAAGAAGTCGGCAAAGAAGCTGTGGGATGCTTTGGACAAGAAGTATAAGACCGAGAATGCTGGGACAAAGAAATTTTTCGTTGGCCGATTTCTGGATTTCAAAATGTTGGACTGAAAAACCGTCATTAGTGATGTTCAAGATTTCTAAGTGATTCTGCACGAGATTCATGCAGAGGGAATATTACTTTGTGAATCAATCTAGGCAGCTGCTTTGATTGAGAAGCTGGTCCACTGGCTGGAAAGACTTCAAGAATTATTTAAGGCATAAGCGAAAGGAGATGACAGTCGAAGAGCTCGTTGGCTCCAAATTGAGGAAGATAATAGGGGAAAGAGGGAAGTACCTCCACTCTAAAAACAAACATGGTTCAGCATGTCCAGTCCTCGAGAGTAAAGAAGAAGCCACAAACCAACAAAAGCTTAAAGTTGGGGCTAGAGGTGGTGTTTCCAAATGGCTGGTCTATAAGCAGAAGGAACCTACTTATATGTTCAATGGGGAATGCTTCAATTGTGAAAGCAATAGGCATAAGGCAGTTGATGGTTGCAAGAAGAAGAAGCCCTACAAGAAAAACCCTCTACAGAACAAAAGCCAAGCTCACATGGCTGAGATGGAGGATTTGTCTCAAGATGTGGACGATATGCATCTATCAATTGTTGTCTCAAAGGTGAACATGGTAGTGTCCAACTCGAAAAGAATAGTGGGTGGACACTAGGTGTCATGACCCGAACCCGCCCCTATGGGTTAAGGACATAACCGGCTAGTAATCCCGAGATTACCTACGGCCTCAACCAAAAGAGACATAACTCATCAGAGTAAAGGGGCCAAACGGAAGCAAAATTTAAATCTTTGTCCATAGAGCCGTGCTTATATGCACATCGAACAAACCATACGCATATACGTTAATAACCCACAACAAAATACAGTACCATAAAGTCCTTTACAAACAGGATCATCCAAACTGAGTCAACTCATAACAAAACTATATACAGATATACACAAAGTCCTTGCCAACAAGACAAAATATAAATACATAACAAAATGGCAAGGATGGGTCTCGTGCGTGAGACACAAGGCTAACTCGCCAAAACTCATGTGGTTACTGGCAGACTTCACTGGGGCTGGATTTGACTTCTCTTGGCTCACCTACAAACACATGAATGAGCGTGAGCGATAGCCCAGTGAATAATATCAAATCAAATACAGAAGTTACATGACAATGTAGAACAACATGTTCCAAACTGGCCTTGGGTCCAATCCATATTTCTATTTAACAGATATATAATTATACGAAATTCAAATCAAGTGACTGTAGTTCCAAACATTCTGGCCTTTGGCCCATTCAGATTTCCATTCATGTCAAAACGGCCTTCAGCCAATTCATTTATGTCAAAAACGGCCTTCGGCCCATTCGTTTACGTCAAAACGGCCTTCGGCCGATACATTTCGTGTCAAAACAGCCTTCGGCCCACTCATTCATGTCAAACGACCTTAGATCCATTCATATATGTCAAAACAACCTTCGGTCCACTCATTTCCATCAAAACGACCTTTGGTCCATTCATTTCTGTCAAAACGACCTTCGGTCCATTCGTTTACGTCAAAACGGCCTTAGCCCATACATTCGTGTCAAAACGACCTTAGGTCCATTTATCTCTATCAAAACGACCTTAGGTCCATTTATTCATATCGAAATGACCTTCGGTCCATTCATTCGTCCATGTCAGACTTTTGTCCACAATCCCAATTAGCAACTCATAAAGCTTATAAGGGAATAAACAGTTGCACATTACTAAGCTATCAAATATCGATATTACTCACAGTGATCGGCTTGTGGATTTGCCCTGGAGCTTGACCCTACACATCCCATGAACACAAAAGGGTCATTAACAATTCATTCCGTTCCTTAATTCAACATATTCTTCTTAGGCTTTGTTCTTATCTCATTAACTCATTTACAATGCTTAACATATGCCTAGAATGATTACAAGTGAAAGAGAACGGAAAATGAAACACAGAACGTATGAACAAAATTTCAGAAAACAGGGTCCCCGCTCGAGCGTGGAATTAGCCACTCGAGCGGACCCTTAAGGCCTGCAAAAGTGCTGGTTGCATGAAAAATACGCTCGAGCGTGAAATAGGGCGCTCGAGCGAAAGGCCTGACTACAAAAGCTCCCCGCTCGAGTGTGAAATATCCCGCTCGAGCGAACATCCAACTCTGCAAAAAGTGCTGGAGCACGAAATTTACGCTCGAGCGGAGTTCTTCTCCCGCTCCGAGCGGACCTCAAAATTCTAGAAAACCCAGAATGTGTCCTTGAGCTCAAATTCGATTTTCAACCAACAAATCATGCATGTTATGGCTCAATTCTCAAATATAAGTATATAATATGATGTAAACCCCAAATCTCAACCCAATGGAGCTCAATTCATAATTAATTCACATGCATGCCCCAATCTCCCATCAAACTCATTCTAACATAACAAATTCATACATTCAAGCTCATATCTTCATAAATTGTACATGCATGTGATGAATTAGCCACATTCTCAATTTAGACAATACAAATGGTGATCAAAACATGAGTTTCAACCAAAACTCTACTTGAATCATGTATTTCAAGCTTATACATGCTATTTCAACACAATTTCTTACATGCATGCATATGTCAAGCTTTAATTCAACAAAACCAACCCAATTTCATTCCAATCTTACTCTTGATCACCCAATTAGCTTGAACACACAAAATTACAAACTATAATCCAAGAATTACTCACCTAGAAGCTTTGATTCTCACAATTTATAACAATTCTTGGATTATCTTCAAGGTTCCCAAGCTTTAAGCTACAATTTACACAATTCTCTCCTCTCTCCCTCTCTAACAGCCGGCTCCCTCCCTTTCTCAAGGTTTGATCAGCCAAAATGAATACATAGGAGAGCATGGGAAGTGTAGTGCCCTTACCCAACAATTCCCACTAACTCATAATAATAGTAATAAATAATTGGGCACCAATTTACCAATTTAATCAACTTAATCTAGTCCGAATCAATTTTTCAATTAAATTTCACCGTAGGCTCTAAAAATTATGCTAATCACAATGGCGTAATCAATTTCAGGTTCTGTGGCCGATAAGGCCCTCAATTTAATTTCCAAAGTAGATTATTCAAACAGATATTCCTACGGTGAACAGATAGAACTTCAAAATCACATATATTCACAAAATGGCACATAAGATCATGCTAAACACATAATCATACGCAAATTAAGGACCAATTAGCATACTACGGAACAGGGGTATCACACTAGGGCCACTTGCCACATCTATGCTGAGAAAAAGTTGCTCACAACTTTCAAACTGGTTTCAAACGGTAAATAGTTGTTCATCAGGAATTCTACGACCTCAACTATTGAAGGGAAAGGCAAGGTGGTACTGAAGATGACTTCAGAAAAAGAGTTGACTCTAAATGATATCCTATATGTGCCAGACATTCGTAAGAACCTTGTCTCGGAATCTCTCTTAAGCAAGCATGGCTTCCACATAGTTATTGAGTTGATAAGGTCGTGTTGACCAAAAACGAAGTCTATGTGGGTAAGGGGTATATGTTAGGCGATATGCTTAAGCTCAATGTAATAACAATTATCCCAAAAATGAATGAGAAATCTTCTTCTTCTGCTTATATGCTTAAGTCCCCTGAATTGTGGCATGGTAGACTTGGTCATGTGAATTTTGACTCTTTGCATAGATTAATCAAGTTAGATCACATACCATCTTTCAAGATTAATCCAAATCACAAGTTTGAAACTTGTGTAGAAGCAAAATTGATTAGAACTTCATTTCGTTCTATTGAAAGAAGTACCGAGCCTTTAGATTTAGTGCATAGTGCTGTGTGTGACCTGAAAGTCGTATAATCACGAGGTGGAAACAAGAACTTCATCACTTTTGCTGATGACTGCACTAAATATTGTTATGTGTATTTGCTTAAAAGCAAGGATGAGGTGATTGATAAATTTATTATTTTTAAGAATGAAGTTAAGAATCAACTAAGCCGAAAGATAAAGGCTTTAAGAAGTGATCGTGGTGGAGAATATAAATCGTCGTTTATTGAGATTTGTACTCAATATGGAATTATCCACCAAACTATACTGCCATATTCCCCTCAGTCAAATGGTGTTGCTGAAAGGAAAAATAGGACATTAAAGGAAATGATGACTGTAATGTTGATAAGTTCTGGGTTGCCACAGAACTTGTGGGAGGAAGCAATTCTCTCTGTGAATTACATTATTAATAGAATACCTCGGAAGAAAGTAGATAAAACTCCGTATGAATTATGGAAAGGCCGCAAACCTTCCTATAATTACCTACGAATGTGGGGATGCATTGCAAAAGTGGCGGTACCTACACTGAGGCGGGTTAGGATAGGTCTGAAAATTGTTGATTGCATATTCATTGGTTATGCATAGAATAGTAGAGCATAGAGGTTTCTTGGGCACAAGTCCAATATTTCTAATATACACAAGAATACCATTATGGAGTTAAGGAATGCTTCCTTCTTTGAGGACGTGTTTCCTTGCCGAACCCAAGGAGAGAATCAAAGTTTTGAAAAGGAACTTGAAGATGATCCTAGTGATAGTGATCAACATGAAGAAGTAGATAACCCAAGAAGGAGCAAGAGAGCAAGAACATCTCCAGACTTCTTGACTTATATGTTAGAGGGAGAATTTCGAAAATTTCATCAAGCTGTGACTTCACCTGAAAGTCCTTTGTAGAAAGAAGAAATTAAAAGTGAAATTGACTTCATCTTACAGAACCATACTTGGGAGTTGGTTGACCTACCCCCAGGCAGTAAGGCCTTGGGGAGTAACTGGATCTTTAGAAGAAAAATAAAGGCTGATGGGTCAATTGATAAGTATAAAGCTAGGCTAGTTATCAAAGGATACATGCAACGACAAGGCCTGGATTACTTTGATACGTATTCACCTATAACGAGGATTACATCCATTCGCATAGTGATTGCAATAGCAGCTTTACGTGGTCTGGAGATACACTAGATGGCCATAAAGACAGCATTCTTAAATGGAGATTTAGATGAAAAAATTTACATGGAGCAAATCGAGGGGTTTTTAGCTCCAGGGCAAAATAAGAAAGCCTCTAAGTTTGTCAAGTTATTGTATGGTTTAAAACAAGCTCCTAAACAATGGCATGAGAAGTTATTGTATGGTTTAAAACAAGCTCCTAAACAATGGCATGAGAAGTTTGACAACGCTTTGTTGTCAAATGGGTATAGGATTAATGAGTGTGATAAGTGCGTATATATGAAAGGCATTGACAAATGTTATGTCATTTTGTGTCTATACATTGATGGCATACCCATTGCTGGTAGTGCTGATAAGATGATTAAAACTACCAAGAGATTGTTAAACTCTAAGTTTGACATGAAAGATATAGGCCTTGCAGATGTGATTCTGGGTGTTAAGACTACCAGGACATTTGGTGGTATTATACTTTCTCAATCTCACTACGTTGAGAAGATATTTGTGAAATTTGGTAAATTAGATACGAGTGTGTCTAGGACACCGGTAGACTTGAGTCTACATTTGACCAAGAATAATGGTGAGAGTGTCTCTTAGCTAGAATATTCTCGGGTCATTAAAAGTTTAATGTATCTGACGAGTTGTATAAGGACGGATAGAGCCTACTCTGTTAACAAGCTTAGCAGATACACGAGTAATCCTAATGCTACTCATTGGAAGGGCATTATACAAGTGTTTGGTTATCTCCACTACACCCTGGATTATAGGGCGCATTATACCAGATACCCGGCGGTATTAGAAGGGCATAGTGACGCTAATTGGATATATGATATAAAAGACTCGAAATCCACTAGTGGCTATGTGTTTACCCTTGCAAGGGCAACCATGTCTTGGAAATCTTCCAAGTAGACCTGTATATCGAGTTCAACAATTGAAATCTGAGTTTATTGCTTTATATAAAGCAACTGAAGAAGCTGAATGGCTTCGCCAATTTGTTAAAAGTATTCCACGTTGGCCAAAACTTGTGCTTGCTATCTGTATTCATTGTGATAGCCAATCAACAATTGAACGGGCACAGAGTAATATGTATAATGGAAAGTGTAGACATATCCATCATAGACATAATTCTATACGACAACTACTCTCTAACGAAGTTGTCTCTCTAGACTATGTAAACTCTAAGGATAGCATTGAGGATCCGCTAACCAAAGGGTTAACTCGAGAGTTAGTAGAAACGAATGGGGTTAAGGCCTTTAGTTAATGTTATCGGAACAGAAAACCCAACCTAGCTAACTGGAGATCCCAATATCTAAGTTCAAAGGGACAACCTAATTGCATGTAATGGGTGAGTCACTGAAGAGGTAAATCCACTTGCCCATTCCTTTATTCAGTGATACCCTGTGGGGGTGGAAGGTTAAGCTAATGCTTTTAATGACCTAAGTGATGTGAACAATCAATTATGGTATAATGAGATACCCCATATAGGTCACATATGTGAGTGTGAAGTGGGGCCGCTTTTTAAGAATTGACGAGGTCGAATTCTTTAAAAACACTCACTAAACCAGGCTAGTGTTCCAGGGCCATACCGAGCATGCCAATGAGAACAAGAACAATGGTTGAAGTAACTCTTGTGCGAGGTCTATTGCCCTGGTTTACACAAACGGCAAAACAGTTCAAGACATCACGTTCACTGGTCATCCAGTAAATCCGATATGCTTTCATTACGAAAGGTTCAAGGCTAACAACTACCTTTTCTGATGTAGGGTTAGTCTGTGTGCTCTCTCTCCGAGTCGTTGTTAAATGTTGCATATTATTCTTTATTCGGTAAATTTTTATTCATGTGGAGGATTGTTGGAAAAAATGGTTTTTTGGTTTGAGAATTAAATGAAAATTGTCTTATAAAATTGGTCTCATGTATAAGAGATTGAGAATGATGATTGAGCATTTTATACATGGTCTAACCATGAGAGACAGATGGCCTAACCATAAGGGATACATGGCCTTAATAGTGTCTTAGACCATGAGGGACACATGGCCTTAATGGTGTCTTAGGCCATAAGACACACATGGCCTGTAATAACCCAACCCTCGTACATGTTTTCTGATATACTTTCAGTCCCTTTATTCTGTGCATTTAAATGCTTATTGTGAAATTTCATGAGAAATTAAGTTTAATTAAGTGAACCTTATGATTATAGATCCATATCTGTTTAATAAAAAAACATATCTGTCACAATTAAAATGTTTGGATTAGGAATTGAAAGCCTTAGGAGATCAATAATCCGAAATTAATCTTATATTTGAGATCAGCATAATTTTTAGGTAATAATAAGTGTTTCTGTGAAATTCAATTTGGAATGATTAAACTGATTAAGTTTTGTCTTTATTCACCTTTAGCAATATATCTATGTTCTTTGTATATTTGACTTATTTTGAATTAAAAAGCCATTACTCAAGATATTTTCCTAAGAGAGGAATGAGAGGAGAAGAGAGTTTTGAGAGGAAGAGGTTAAGCTCATCAAGAAGAAAGATTGGGAAATAGAGATGGATGGTAGGGTTAAAGCGTAAGGTATGTATTTTTGGCTTGAATTAAGTCCTCTCTTGAAGTTGAGTGAGATTTTCTTTGATAATCATGTGAATTAAGGTGTGTATTGGTTAAATTAAAAAGATATGTTATCATTGAATTGATTTGGGGTTAAGCTAAGCTATATGGAGAAGAATTTCATTCTATTCCTTATCTTTACATATTTGAACTCATTTAGGGATTTGGATGATTCTATATATGTTTGGGAACTATATGGTAGGGATTTAAAGTGTTTAATTTATATTTATGAATTGCAAGTAATTGAGGAATCAATTCATATTGAGATTGTTGGATGTTTGAGATATCTTTGTACATGATTTTTGAACCATGTTTCATCAATTAAAGAACCTATTTTGAGCCTTGGAAAAGTGTACCAAAAATTGAGTTTTGCTGGATTTTCGAACTGCAATCTGTGCAAAATTGCCGCACGTGCGGGGGTCATGGCCGCACGTGCGGGAAGCCTTGCCGCACGTGTGGGGCTCACAGCCGCACGTGCGGCCCACGTTGCAAAATTTGTTCACTCCGTTTTGCGTGCTTAACCCTCTGGTATTTTTGAAATCTGTGTTTGATGTCCTTAAAATGCCTGTAAATTCGTTCGAAGTAAGATAAAGCAGGAAATGAATTAAGAAAGAAAAGGAACTAATGTGTAAGTTGTGCATGTGTGTAGGTCATAACCCGGGAGGGGCAAGCGCTCCGTTACAGCACTGTAAGTAATAGTACGGAAATGTACATTTTATTTACCATTGATAATTATTGTCACTAACGCTCTGTTCCTCATAAGTGTTACACGAACATTTATGACGATTGGAAATCAATGTGAACGCTGAAAGATTTGCGTACATCGGTATGTCTTTGGAATCATTATGTTCTGTCAATAATGAATATTAACCCTCTGTTATTAATCAGCATACTATGTTGCTTCTTAAAGAATAAATGGAACTTATGTTCATCCTTGAGCAATGGTATTTGTGTGAATCTAAAATTATTCTATTGTGTTACGTATGGACCCAAGGTCGTTCAAAACCTATGACATGAATACAAAGGTTTAACGTCATTATGCGACCCACGTTAGAATATGAATGGTTCTGTCTTTGTTAAGTGTACTGTAATGACATGATATGACAAGAAATGCTCTATTTTCTGATATGTTACGTTTTGAATCAATGAATGATTGCTCATATATGTAAAAGTATTCATGGCATCCTTAGCACAAGGCCCTTACCCGGGGGTAATAATACCGTGGTCTTATGGCCCTTGCCCGGCGGTAATAATACCGTGATTCAAGTATATTACAAGTTCCCAATACCGGAGGTTCCTTCATGGAACTAACAAATATGCTTTATATTGATTTGTTAGCGCTATTGGATGTACCATGTATAATCAAGCATGAACTCTGATTTCTGTTTATGATTCAAGCATAATTAAGAATATGTATGAATTGGTTTCTGTTATCCGTTCCGTTTACGCTATGTTACGACATGATATGGATTGATCGGTCTTTAAGACCTAATGATTTCAAGTATGGAACAAAGTGCTGCAATGCGAGACACCTCTTGAATCCATACATCTATGAACTAGGCTTAAAGCCAATCTGCGCCTATGGCCATTCTGTATGATCTGTTAGGCCAGAAGCCATTCTGTATTTCTGGTATAAAACAAAGTGCTGTACGGAACTAAGTGCTACAGTGTGAGCCACCTCTAGAATCCGTGCGAGACACCTCTTGGGTTCATACAAGCATGAAAAGGGCTTAATGCCATTCTGTTTAAGGGCTTAATGCCATTCTCTTTAAGGGCTTAATGCCACTTTGATCAAGGGCTTGAAGCCATTCTGTTTAAAGTTTGGGCCTAAGGCCATTCTGGAAATAACTACAATATAAAGTTAACAATATGCTCTCTGCACTGATACATGTACATTGTAATTCAAGTTAATTGTTAAATTGTTTATGTACTACTATTCACTGAGCTTGGCTCACTTTATGTTATGTTTGTTTCTGTAGGCACTCCACTTGGAGGTCAGTCTTAACCCATGGCATCCATTCCTCTTTTGTCAACCTCAGAGGGTCCAGGCACTTATATGAAGGCAGCTCATTTTATGGGGTTTTGCTAAGCTTTTGGTTTTGTACCCTGATTGTCTGTCTAAGGTTGAAGTGTATATAATCCCTTTACCCTTCAATGTTTTGTTATACGCCCAATCTTGAGGGTTGGGTCTATATATATATATGTACATAGCTAAATTCTCTGATGCACGTCACTGTATGTTTATTTGCCTTATGTTCTGTTTGTGATCCTGGCATGATAGTGGTCGCTCAATGGATGTAGTTCTTTTATTTATATTTATTTATGTTGTTAAATGCTTCCGTTCAAGCCCCATATATTTTGTATATCAGGTTAAGTGTCCAGTTCTGAATAGGTCATGCCCAAACTTTTAGGGGGCGAGTTTGGGGCGTGACATGGCCTAACTGTGAGGGACACATGGTTTTGGAAGCCAGGAGGTACATAGGGCCCTTGCCATATGTCTTGCCAAAAATGCCTATATAAGGGCATGCTCAACATTGTGAATATAATAAAAAAAAAATAAGCTGAGTTCTCTCTTCCTCTTTTTTCCATTGTGTATCAAAGGAGACCATCCTCTTTGGTTGGAGTACAAAAATTTTTACTCTCATGTTATAGTCAATTTGCTCCTATAATATATTCTTCCTGTGTAAGAGAGTGTTCCCATTATTAGTTTGACGGAGCTAAGAAAAAGGTGTTTCTACGTTAGCGGGTTCTAAACTGTCGTATCCTTGGAGACAGATACTAACATAGCTCCAGCACCCACGATGAGACGGTGAATCTGTTGTAAGGAGACTATTGTATATTTTGGTTTTCTTTCTTTTCTCATTTCAGTATTTTAAGTTGTTACATATATTTGTGTTCATCAAGATGTAATTTCCCATGAATTCTTGTTCTGTGGCTTTTCCAATTTAATTTACCATGAATCTATTTCTTTTATTTAATTCATACAGTTTGTACGACACATTGTAAGAAAATCGAGAATTAGCAGCATTTCAAAAATGCCGCAATAGGCCAGAAAGATGTTTATAAAATTCGTCGTTGATGTGGCAGCCGTCGTATCTTTGTGGCGTTTTAAAAACACCACTAAACACTTTAAATGACATTTTTTAATATGCCACTAATTCTTAACAGCTGTTAACTAAATAAAACAAATCAAAACAAAAGTGATGGAATGTAAATCGCTGAAAATCATAACAAATAAACAAATCACATCCTAACGAATAAAATAGCTCCGGATCCCAAAGTGTCTATAAGATAATAAGATGAGAGGATTTGTTATAACTTAAATCTACCTAATAGTTATATGATGTAATATAGCTGTATATACTTCTTCCACACTATTCTTCCTAAGCCTCACCAAAAACATTTAGTACCTAAAGTATGCATTTGCCCTTGCCACTGCCTATACATATAGATAGAATGCAATAAGTTAAGTCACCAACAGTTATAAGTAGAAGACAATTGAAGAAGCTAACAAAACAGGGCCATCCTCAATAATAAAACAGTTGATGGAGTAAATATCCTCTAGTTAAGCTGTTACCACATCAATAAAATACAAGTAATTAACAATCAATGGTTCAATATACACAAAATCTATAGCTCGAAACAACATATATCTCTATGGTCAAAACCCAAAAGAAACTAGTTTTTTTGCTGGTTTCCTCATTGGCTTAGAGTTTAAATCATAACAAACTAGAGCCCTATACTCCAAAAATAAAAATAATAACAAAAAAAAATATGAACCAGCAATGAGCTTATAAATGTTTTGATAGTAGTGAAAAAAACAACAAAACAATGGTGTATGATTAGTTATTGGCAGATTTGGGTACAGGAATTGTAGATTCTCCAACAGGAAATCACCTAAACCTATACTAGCCCAAGCCCGCCCACATCACATTTAATAATTGATGGTTCAATATACACAAAATCTATAGCCCGAAACCACATATATCTCTATGGTCAAAACCCAAAAGAAACTAGTTTTTGTGCTGGTCTCCCGATTGGCTTGGAGTTTAAATCATAGCAAACTAGAGCTCTATACTCAATAAAATAAATAAATAAATAAAAATGAACCCACAATGAGCTTATAAATGTTTTGATAGTAGTAAAACAAACAACAAAACAATGGTGTATGATTATTTATTGGTAGATTTGGGTAGAGGAATTGTAGACTCTCCAATAAGAAATCACCCAAACCTGTAATAGCCCAAGCCTGCCCACATCTCATTTACCTCCTACGCACATTAAACTACCATTTAATCCCAAATATCTCAAGATTGTCGACGCAGATTTGATCAATCAAGAACCAAACAAACAGAGGAAGAAACACAAAACCCACATAATTAACTAATCAATCAATTACATGAAAACTAAAGCAGTTGAAAATTTTAGTACCTACTTTTCGTTATACCAATTCCTAATAATAGTTGAATGCAAAAGCTCTCACAACCTGAGAAGCATTAGCTTTTTTGGAATACAAGAACTCTAACCACCTCCATATCCTAAGAAGAAATCCCTTTTAGATTGTAATAGATTAAAAAAAAAATGGATGGATCTGTTCAAAATTCAACAGATAGAGAGAGAAAAGAGAGGTGTAAAAATTCAACAGATAGAGAGAGAAAAGAGAAGTGGATAGAGGAACAGAGAAAGAGAGAAAGTTTGAAAATGGTGTAAATTTGAACAGATAGAAAAAATAAGCTATAAAAATTCAACAAATAAAAATAATTTAAACAGATAGTAAAAAAATTTGAATAGATAGACAAAAAATTTAAACAAATAGAAAATAATTTGAACAGATAGAAATAAATTTGAATAGATATTCAAAAAAAAATCGAACAGGAAAAAAAAAGTCAGTAGATAAATTAAGGAGTAAAATTAGAAATAAAATGTTATTCCAGAACAATAAAACGACTTCTCATCAAACTATTTCATAAAATGTTGACCCCTCAGTAACAAAAAATATCCACTAAACCTAATACCATATACCCTTTTTACCTTAGTCTTTTCAATAATTCTCTCATAATTTAATTCATTCTAAATTATTTTTCTATATATGTTAAATAAATTTTATATTATTACTTAATTTTAAAATTAACTTTTGAGTATTTATTAAGTCCGTGCGGAGCACAGATGATATAGTACATAATATACAAATTTCATACATAATTGGGTCCAGCCACAAGAACACTCCCCAACCCCACTTCTTTAACAAACGAGCCTAAAATTCATTACAACTTAGCCCTATGAGTTTAAGTATCCATCTCAATCCCTAAAAAAGTAGACTGAGATGGGCAAGATAAACTGGCTAACGAGCCAGTATCCACCTGATGGGAAAGATTATTAGAGGGAGATGAGTGAAATGATCATTTTGTCTTTAGAAATTTGTCACATAATTATTTTTTTATAAAAAAAGTCAATACACGTTAACGATTGGACCAAATTAAAATCAAATTATAAATTCATATCAAAATCAAACCAATTAAAATTGTAACTCTCAAACTGATACAAAGAATTTGAGAAAAATTGCAAATCGGTGGTAAAACCAAAAAATATTATAAAATCATTGAAAAGTTCATCAGTTTAATTATTAATGTTGATAAATTTTACCGCTAAATCACAATTTATTTTGAAAATTTATACTGAATTGCAATTTTCCCAAGAATTTGCCCTAGTTAAACGTTAACATTATGAAGTTGGAAGCTCATAGGCAATTTTCCAAATATAGGGCAGTGATTGGTAGGGGTCAATTTAAAGCACTGAAAGTGGGTTACATATTTCCAATTGCAATATATGTGAGAAAGCAACAAGAAGTACAAAAGGAAAGCTTTCTCATGGGAAGCAGTTGGTTAGGTCACTTAACAAATAATAAAAAAGCACCCTGATTTGACAAAGTTACCCTCAAATCCCAACTGTTTTGACAAGAACACCATTCCCAAACATAAATGGCTGATATAAATACATACTTATCCATAAGATGACTTAGAAATAAATAGTAGTAGAATTAATGTAGAACCTCCAACCGTATTTTTTGGCCTCTGGTGGCCCAAATAAAAACCCCAAATTAATACCCTTCAACTGAAAGCAGCTTATAATTTATTGTACATTGCTAAATAACCAGTTGTTCATTAATTTCAACATTTTCTCTATTTAAAATCTGAACAGACCCTCTATCCTCTAGATTACAACAAAGAAAAATGATTACTTTATGACGTCCTTTTTTTGTAATAAAAAAAAATTAATGCTATATAAATAAAAAACTCATACATAATTTTTATATATAATAATGTGCCTTATTATGAACTTTTCACTTCAAAATGAAAAATCATTGAAGATATATTTATTTCAATGATTGCATTGTCACATCATTTTTGTCAATTTTTTTTGTTTTTATTTTATGTAATAATAAAAATTTTCATTGAAAAAAATGAAGTAATTTTTACTTTTCGATTTATTTTTGTTTCGGTAGAAAATGAAACCCAAATTATACACATTAAAAACTCTTCTCCGTTAATGCGTCATTATGGAATTCTTGTGTTATAAAAAAATGGGGTTTCAAAAAAATTAAATAAATTCAAGTTAATAATCTCATTCAATTCGTAGTCGGTAGCCCAATTATGTTAGTGTTTTCCACTCTAATCTTCCAACACTAATGCAGTTGTTGATGGTTGTGATTATGTGGTGCAACTTGGCTTTAGGTCTACCACCCTTGCTAATTGCTATAACAAGTAGTTAAATTTTTAGGCATTTAATTTTTCAAATTATACTATCAAAAGGCAGATGTTACATATGTGTAATCAAATGTCACACTAATAGAGTTGTTGGATTTCTGAAATCCAATGACTGATTGATTGTCCAAACACAATTCAATTGCATGTATCATGCATATTATGTAAATACCTAACCCAGTGCCAAAAGGGTAGGGTAGCACCCTCTTAACAATGAAAGTTGGGTAGTCATATACAAACACAAAATTTACATAAAAAATTTATATGTAATAATTTAAATAAATTTTAAGCCTATTACTTTAGAACAAAAAAATTATTTAGATGTTTTTAATTGTACATAGAACACCATCACATCATTCTAATGTAATATCCTATAAAAAAAATATATATTTGATGGAACTGCATTTTATATGAAAGTTTTCTTGATTAGCCAGCTAATTTATTAGCCTTAGCTAAAGCTATTTATATTTAAAGATTTATATACAAATTGAAGATATATACAAAATTTTCATATAAAATTATGTAACTTAACGTAGACCTTTCACTTTAAACAAAAATTCATAAAGATAAATTTATTAAAAAAATAATATTATCATATTATTTTTACATAATTTTTTATATAAATTTTATATATGAATATAACTTTCCATAGTAAAAGCAGTTATTTTTGTCTTCTTGCCATCATCAGTCAGAGGAGTGCTAAATTTTAAAAGAAAAAAATGCTGAGGGTGCTCGAATAATGCGCTTAATGATCTAATCCAGCCTTTATGGAATGGGTTGAATTGATTCGGTTTTGTTTGACTCCAGGTTCGAAAATCTAAAAATTGGCTCAATCGGTTTAATTCTTTTGAGTAGGTGTTTGGATAACCCAAAGCAACTCAAGCACTGATGATCCCCTATATTTTGTTGTTTAATTAACTTGCCTCAATATTATTAATGCCCATAATCAAATTGTATAATAGGTTATTGTTGTTTAGCATTATGGTAATAAAATATTAATAAATGAAATCAAGGTTTATATATTGTTGTTGTTGGAAATTGGGATGGGCATTGAACCTAGGTTTTGGCGTCCATGTGACATGACTTATGACCCATTCAAATTATTCATATAATTTGAATTTGATTTTCGGATTATGCTATTTGTTTGGATAACCCACCATGTCTATTATCTATATCTATCATATCTTACCAAGAAATATGAATAGATAGATAGAATCAACCTATAATACGTTTTATGGGATAGGAGATGATTAGAATAACAAATGATTCGTTTTCCCATACTCTCTCTCTAACTCTCTCTCATCTGTAAAACGATCAAGCCTTTGCACTATGACTAGTGTAGGTGATACTCATGTTGTGGTATCACTACATTGCTGAGTATTCATAATTCGTGGTTGTCAAGCACGTGACTTACCCACAAGGTTTTTCGTTTTGGATTCTTTTACACAAGGTATGTTTTAAATCCTTTTACCCGCTGCGTTATCTATATCTTACAGTTGCGGACACGATTAGTTATATGAAGTCAAATGAAGCTAAAATGTAATAATCAACATGTCCTCATTTTCGTTCGAAAAATGTTATGTATCATGAATTTTTGCCTTCAATTTTATTTCGAGAATAAAGTATATAATGTAAATTTAAAATGTGTGAGATTTGGGTCACATCAAAATAATTTGGATCAATAAGTATAATTTCTTAGATAATTTTTATGAATACATATTATTCATGTTTTTCTTTTTGTGATGTGATGCAGCAGCTGATGTACATAGGGACCAGAGAGGTTACGTGTCCCCCGGGTTTTGGATTTTAAATATATATATATTTTTTCTATTTTACATAGGTATAAAAAAAAATATTTCAAATAAAAAATTTATACAAAAATAATATTAAGATTGAAATGTCTATAGCATTTTAAAATTATGAAAACAGCGGTGGTTGTTTTTATTGAAAATAAATGAACCATAACAAATCACATTATTATGTATGAAAATCATATGAAAAAATCTCAATACAGCGGTGATACCCATCATTATTGACATGCATACATATTTATCACTATGCATATGCAAAAGTTACTAGATCGTTAATTATATTTGACATGTAAGGTTCACCCTTCATGTGTTATTTTATTATTGGTTAGTAATATCAAATGTCAATGATAACGTGTATCACCATTATATTGAATTTTTACTCAAATTTTATACAAACAAATTATTTTATCAGTATATAATTTATTTTAAGACTTATATATATATGACTTTTTTGCGTTTTACATGATACACTAGTTACAAGTAACACAATTTTTTTGATCTTTCTCAAAGCTAATCGGGAAATTTTATATAAAATATTTTTATAATAATTTATTTAATTTTTTGTGCTTAATATTATTCGAAAAATTATTATTCTCTTATTATTGTTGATTACAATTTTTTTTTATCTTGCTTTGCAATTTAGGCGTATTTTGGAAAGTGAGTTATAATTCACTTCTCAGATTATAACCCACTTTCTCTCTCACAAAAAAACTGCTTATAAACTATTTATAAATAACTTTTCACCAAAAAATTGATCATAACTATCTTCTCAAAATAGCCCTTATTAAGTGTGTTTTATAATTTAATTTTCGAATCCGCCACTCATGTCATGTTCGTAGATCCATCACGGAATTATAGTTTTGGGTGGTCCAAAGTTAGAATGCAGTACCATATAAGTAATAGCCTAGTCAATGAACATTTGCCACGTGGAATGGGTGTACAAATAAATGGAAATTAGACCTGTATAAATATTAAAAAAAATGATTTGTGGCACTAAATTTCCTGACACTAATGGCACTAATTTTCTGTTTTGATAATTTTGTTTGTTTTTTTTTTTTTTACCTGATATAGAAATTAGTGTCATTAGTACCACAAATCACAACTGAAATATTAATTAACAACTTCATTTACTGTGAACTTTTTTAGGGTAAATTACATTGGCATCTTGAGATTTCTTTTTAATACAAATTTTTTCTCATATTTGAAAAATTATATTTACATCTCTGTTAGATTAAAATGGCATATTTATCTCATAACCTTTATACAAATAAAATAATAAAATAATAAAATAATATAAATATTTTATTCATGTCATTTTAAGGAAAATAACAATCATTTTCTTTGGTTTAACTTACACAAAAAATGAGTTTTTTTTTTTTTTGAATTTTTTAATATTTTAATTTTTTAGATACACATAACCTACATATACTTAAGAAGTATAATATTTTGTGATATAATGGTGGAAATAAAAATGAAAAATTATATTCATATATAAAATTTATACCAAAAATATCAGAAAAATGTCGTGATAGTGATATTGTTGTAAATGAAAATTATATTTATGGATATTTTATTTTAAAGTGAAAGGTCACTATTAAACTATATCATTGTATGTGAAAATTTTACATAAAATTTATGTTTCTATATTATCACTCAATAAAAATATGTTCAGATAAAATTTAATAATGAAAAGTTATAGTAAAATTTAATAATGAAAAGTTGTAGAATATAGTCATAATAATTGGAAGAAAAAATGGTAGGAGAAATGGCAAGATAGTCATTTAGAAAATTTTAGGGCATAACACCAGCAATTTAAGGGATAATTTGTAATGAAATCACAAATCTCTGAAAAAATAATGTAATTTTTTAAATGTGAAAAAAAAAAAATTTGTATTAAATACAAATTGTAATTTACCGGCTCTTTTATGATTCCAAGCTTTTTACAGTTACAAAACATGAACGTTAAAGGCGTTGGCAGGCTCTGTTGCATCAGGAGTACACTTGAAATTTAAGGAGTAAAACTGTTTTGAGACTTTATTATTTATTTATTTGAATAATTGGTATTCAAGCCAACTTACATGTATCTCGATTAATTTTGGAGACCAATTCTACTGCTCATTTGCGGGGGCCCATTAAAAGTTAGGGCAAATGCTCTGTCTGGACATAATTCCAAAAAGCTTATTAGTGTTAGTGGGTATTGAACCTGCAACCAATGGCGGAGTTATGAAGGGACAATAGGGAGGGCACGTGCCCCCTCTCAAGTTTTGCAAATTTTTTATTTATTTATTATTTATTTATTTTATTTTATTTTTTTTTGCATATAAGGAAAATAATTAACCAATAAAAAATTTATATAGAAATAACATTTAGAAAGATTTCTTAATGACATTTTCAAATTACGAAAATAATTATGGTTGTTTTGATTGAAAATAAAAAAATTACAACAAACCACAACAGTGATATCAAATCATCACTTATATGTAAACATAGTTAACTCCACTACGAAAATGAGAAATTATTGAAGTGTTAATTATATTTAACAAGTGTGATTGATCTTCCACGTGTTATTTTACTATTGATTAGTTATATCATATATCAATGATAATGTGGTATCACTATTATTTATATATTATTATATAATCTATTATAAGACATACAAGACTCTTTTGCATTGCCTATAATACATTAGTTACAAGTAACACCATATATTTCCAATTCTGATTTTTCACAAGGTCAATTGTAAAAACAAAAAATTTATATTAAATATTTAAGATTTTGTGCGTAATATTAATTTAAAAATTATTATCTATTGTTATTGATTATGAGGGAAAAAATTTTGAAATTTTAATTAACAAGTGCCTTTTCTAAATTAATTTTTTTTTACTCTGCTACTGCCTCCAACCTAAAGAGAGTATACCCCTAAATTCTAAGTTTTATTAGCTGTTTTGAGACTTGGATGCATATGAACTCTTCTTGTACATGCCCAATACATTTTTTATTTTATTTTTGATTTGGTTTAGATGCAAATTTAGGTTTCCTTACATATGTCCGCATCTTTATGGTGTCTCTTAACTTAAGGGTGGTAGGTATCTTTGTTGTTGTTTCATTGTTGTGGTGTCTTAGGCACATTTACAAAATTATTAAACTTGCAATGTTTGAACAAGCATCAGCATGACCAAAAAGCATTGGCACTATGACATATGTAGGTACCACAATTTCAACATTTTGAATTTTGTGTTGAATCTTTCAATGCAGTTAAATAACATGTAACTTTACTTTTCGCCACAATTTTCTCGTAAGAGTGTGTTTTGCTAGAGGATTAGACTTGAACCCCGGTGTTCATTCAACCATATAATTAGAGAGTCATGTTATGATACATAGGTCCTGTTTGGTAGAGTTGTGGGAAAATACTTATAACTTATGTCTAAACAGCTTATAACTTATAACTATGAACATAAGCTGATTTCTGACTTATAAATTAAGCATCTCCTGCCCCACTCAAAAAATAAGCTGATTTCTGACTTCCAAAAAACTATAAGTTATAAGTTATAAGCTAAACCAAACACATCAAAATAATTTAAATTAAGCTGAAAGCTGAAATAAGTAGCTTTTAAACTGTACCAAACAGGCACATACTCTTCAAAGTGATATACACCCTTTAAAAAGATGAAGTTTGTTATTTATTTTTATAATAAATGTTTTATATTTTTGTTGTAAATGCTATTTGATTCTTTTTTTTTTTTTTTTGGTAGGAGTTATCATAATTTGTAGTTTTAAAATGAAATTAAGTATTTTGTGACAGTGCGACACATTTTTTTATGGTAATATTATTTTTTTTTTATCCAAACATTTTCTAACCACAAAATATGTGATATTATCACAAAAATACGTAAATTTATTTTTGAACAATAAATTGTCATTACTATTACAAAATATATATGTACACAAAGGACGAATGAATATATATAATGTCGAAGGAGCATCTAATTTTCTCGACTTACTCTACTCTCTTCGGGGGAGAGCATCAAACTATACATCCATCGAATTTTACTCTGCTCAAATTACTCGATCGGATATCTTACATGTAAAATATTTATTTGTACCCAATCGGAATGAATATCTTACATGTAAGATATAAAAATATTCATTTAGACGATTTGAACCAAGCAAAAATTAATGGATCAAACATTATTCTCAGACCATGGCTTCGGGCAGTGGCATATCCAGGAATTTAGTAAAGAGGGGTCACAAATTAATGACAATATTAATTTTTTTTTTCTTTCATAATAAACAACAATGAGATATTACTATACTTAAATGTTAAGAGTTCATTTGGATAAATGGGAATTTTAAATTAAACGATTTGAGATTAAATTTTATACAAATATTAGGGAGTAAATATTTTATAGGTGGATTGGAAAATGAAAAAAGAAGATACATTGAGACAGAAATGATATATTTTAGTACAGAAATTCTATAAAACATACCGCAAAAAAAGTGTCTATCATATGTCACAATTATGATCTTCGTGGTCTTTAGTTATAACTTCTTGTGGTTATTATTTTGGTTATGACTATATATCAGATAGTACTTAGTTATGACTCATTCTAATATTAGTTATGACCTATTGTAATTTTTTTTTTTTTTTTTTTTAATTGAAGATGTGTTGCTTGATTATAATTTATATAGCGGTCATTTTATTTATGAATGGAAAGAAACATATGAAGGATAAATTTCACATGTCAAATGTAATTAACAATCCAATAAATTCCATATCTTCATTGAAATTAATTATGTTTACATGTCAATAATGATAGATATGACCATTATATTGAAATTTTTATAAATAATAGACTTATCATAGTCTTTTTATTTTCAATTAAAATAACTATTATTATTTTCATAATTTTAAAAATGTCATTGACATTTCCCTCTAAATAATATTTTTATTAATTTTTTATTTAAAATATTTTCTTTATATCAAAAAAAAATTGCCAAAACTCAGGGGCACGTAACCCCCCTAACCCTATGTGGCTCCGCCACTTGCTTCAAGCAAAATGATTTGGGTGCTAAATTTTAACAGCAGGATACTCCCTAGCTCCCCAATAATGTTCAATTCTCCTAATTTATCACTCTTAAATCACTTTTAATAATGTTACATTAACATTAGACCCTTACATAATAAAATATTTGACAAATCAAAGTTTGATAATATTCTCTTATACAAATATAAAAATTGTATATAAAATAAATATAGAATTATGAGACATTTTAATTTTATCACTTTAAAATATGTAATTAGTTAAAAAGATATATATATTTCTAAAGATATCACTATCATATCATTTTTCTAATCTTAAATTATGTATAAATTTTCTGTACGAATATCAAATTTTCTTCCTCTAATTACCTATGTAATGAAACTGATAGATACGTGTTTTAGGTTTGACATCTTCACTATAAGAAGTGCCCATTTTGTTAAACTAATGTGTTTGGTTTGAGTTTTTTTGATTAAATTTTTTGAAATTTGAGTTTTTTTTTTCGTATTTTTTTGTTTTTAGTGAATATTTTTTAAATTTTCAGCATTTTTTTTTACTTTTTTAGATGCACCTTACTTAAATGTATCTAAAACTAAAAAAATTGTGAAAAAATATTTTAAAAAATTAATAAATACATAAAAATACAAAAAATATACTGAATTCTCGTTTTTTTTTAATTTTTATTTTTGGTATTCAGTAAAATTTTAAAAGATTTTTTCACAAAAATTATACTTTTTATGTGTATTTATGTTAGGTGTGTCTAAAAATTAAAAAAATTGCTTAAATAATTAAAAAAAATCAATAAAAATACAAAATACAAAAAATAAGAAAGTAGAATTTTTTGAAAAGTGTTTTTGGAAAACAAAAACAAGCAAAGTGATTTTACTAATTTTCTTCCTCTTTTAAAAGTAGTATAGGGTAAGAAAAAAATTCCATACATGAAAATAAAACATTAAATTTTTTAATTTTTACATAATATTAATATCTTGAAAATAAGTTAAGGAAAAAATAATCATGTATAGTTGAATTTTGATTTTTTATTTATTTTTATTTTATAATGCAATTAGTGGAATAAGGGGCGAATGTAGATTGGATTGTTAATACATAAATGCTAGGAATTCTAAAAAAATTACCAACATTCTATATAGAATTTAATTTTTTTTAGAATTCCTAGTGTGGGTTGATTTCCGACCATACAATCAAATAAAGAACTTAACTGGAGAGCACATGGCAGAATAGATTAAGCTAGCACCTGTCACAAGAAGACAAGAAATACCGCAATGGCTCGTCCACCCGGGGGCACTCCGATAATCAAGTTAATCAACTTATCTCTCAAAGATATCAACATGAGTACACAATTCACAATCAAAAAGTATCACAAATAAAAGCATACCTTAGACCCACCGGGGTGCCTCACCTTCATAATGATCAATGTCCAGTTTTTCCTAGAAGTCTTACTTCATAGGACTTTATCATTTACAAGGATAACATCTATCACAACTCACACTATTCAAATTAAGATGAACTTCCTTAAGAGTCTCATCTCTATCCAAATAGGTAGCTTGATGTCATCTAGGACTCTTGTCCTCTATTCAAATATCTCGGATTTCGGCATTACCGCACCGAACCTCGGTAACACCACAATCACCTTGGCAAACATGACTCACCCACATGGCACCTCGGTCGACATCTTGAAGGCATCTTGGCCACGTGTCATCATTCTCAAAATACTTCCCCACAACTGCCCCTTAGGTTCTATTACCTTGGCAACTTGAGGTGATGGAACCTATATCATCTGATTTTCGAACACAACATACTAGAAATACTCCTTCGACCGAGATCATGACTCACTGGCATAAAGAAACAAAGACTCAAATGTCCACTCGTCAAGAATCGAGAACTGACATGTTTGTTCATCCAAGATTAACATCTCAACCGAGATACACTACTAGCCGATATCATGATTCGTTATTTCGAGAATTCCAAGAACCCAAGATGCGTGTGAGTTGTCACACCATAACTGTCTCAACCGTATTGCCTCTACGTGTCATCAGTAGATTGGAGCATACCAATCATGTCCCCATTGTATCGCATCAGTTTTTCCCTACTTTGCTTGACGTCAACACGGGCACGTTGCCCAAGGATTCGAAATCATAACATTTTGCGGCCCTTTTCCAATTCCAACAAAACCTTTTCATTTTCCCATTTCATCTTTCCCTGTGTCTCCAGACTCTCTCTCTCTCTCTCTCTCTCTCTCTCTCTCTCTCTCTCTCATGGCCTCTACAAACCATCATCATTGTTCTTGAAGAATTCATTGCTATGAATAGTCCATTCGTGCCCTAGGTTCAAACTCTACTAGTGTAGACACCCTATTTTTGACCGCCCTTAAGACTTGGGCACTACTGATGGTTTACTTGGTGGAGAAAGGTGTGCAGGGCAAAGGTCCAGTTTCTTCGGCAAGGAGAGAGACAATTCTCAACTTCACACCCCATTTTGGACCAAAGTTATTTTGGATGGTTTTTAAACCGTAAAACCCTCTCTTTCAAAACATTTTTGAAATAAAGTTTCTACAATGTTTCGAGGCTCATATTTTGTCAAATGATGCACTTTTCGATAAACCGAGCAAGGACAAAGTGGAGATGAATGAAAGAGAGATGAAATCTTTGAAAAATCTTTCGAAACACTTTGTTTAGGGGTTTGGAGTTGAAGAAAAGAGGAAAGGAGAGAAGAAAACTACTTTGGGAGAAGTTCGGCATGAATCCGGGTAGAAGGGAGTCGAGCAGCCCTTGCTAAATCGGGCCTATTCATCTGCATACTTGGATTTTAGCTATGAGGCCACCACCATTGGAAAGCTTACTTCTGGGGCTTCATTTTGCACTCAAGAATCTCCTAGAGCCAAGTCCGGGTGGGGGAGATATGGTTGGTTGAAGTAGGGGATCAATCTAGTTGGATCGAATCTGCGCGGCTTCACCAAAACGGGCATAACTGTTTGCACAGGAGGAATTTTAATGCAAGGTTTGCGCCATTGGAAAGATAACTTCCGGGGCTTCAATCTGGACACCCACCAGCCACTTTTTGACCTTGGCAGCCACCTATCGGCCATCAATTTAGCCGACCGGCTAGTAAAAATAGCAGGCCGGCCATTTATTGTGCCGACCGACCATTTATTTGGCCGACGACCTCCTTTTCTGGCCGATTTTACCCATTTTCACCCTTCAGGCATGGTGCATGCCAGCTGTGCCAGCTGGGATGCATAAACCCTCTCCCCCACGCATTTGTGTGGTTGTTTTGAACCTTTGACCCCTTTTGATCCAAACTTCTTGCACCCTTTGATCAAGCTTCTTGAGGAAGCTTGACCCTTTGTCAAAGCTTCCTCAAGAAGCTTGCACCCTTGCCTTAGCTTCTCTAGGAAGCCTTGACCCCCTTGACCCTTCTCACTTGGCTTCTCTTGTAAGCTTTAAGCTTCCCCTTGCCTATATAAGGAGACTAACCCTCTCCTTTGTTGGGTTCAGCAAAAAACCACAGCTATACACATATATATCTGATATATATCATCCTCTCTCTCTCTCTCTATATCTCCCTCTCTCTCTTCATTTTGTGTGTGTTTGAGGGCCTAAAGTGTGTGTTTGTTCTTAGTTTTGCACTAAAACACATAGCATTACACCTTACTTCGACTTTGAGAGACATTGAGGGTTTGTTCTTGAGGTTTTGGACTGATTTTGGTCAGAAGAGAGTGGCTGGACCTGCTGTTCTTGAAGTGTTCTTCAAGGGTAACACTTTTGCTTTATTTTTCCCAATCTTGCATTAGCTTTTGACCCGTCTTGCATGCTGATTTAAGCTTTGTGTATAACTGAAAAAAGTCTTGTATTTTCATGCTTAAGATCTTTCATTAAGGTCATTTTGTTGTTTGGGGCCGACCTCCCCCTCTTAGGCCTCTTTTTGGCCCCTTTTAGTGCTCTTTTCTTAAGCTTTGGTTACTCTTGTGTATTGGGCTTCTCACCACTGAAATCCAGTGGATTTTCAGTGGTGAAAAAGAGATTTTGAGGTCTTGCATAGGGGAGGGACACCCCTCTCCCTTTGTCTCTCTTTTGTTTGCATTTTTTGCTCATAAGGGTAGCATGCATGATTAGTTGTTCTTGGCTCCATTTCAGAGGTTTTTGGGGGTTATTTGGGCATATCTTATCTCTGTTTTTGGTCGGATTAAAGGTCCCTTGCATGCATAATATACTTGCTTTGTATTCCCCCATTTTGCCTAGAAGTGCATCTTGCCATTAGACCATCATGCTTCCACATTTTTGCCTAGCTTTGTGAAGCTTTTAGTCATATTTTTCCATGCTTGAGGTCTGTTGGGTGTTGATTTGGTCATGCATTTCATGCTTTGTATAGCCCCTTTGCATTCTAGCATGTTGGCATCGAGTGTGTGAGTCATGAGCATGCTTGAGTTGGGTTGTTTCAGTGATTTGGAGTCATTTCACATGCCATTTCAGTCCCTAATCCATGCTTGTATGCTTACATTCATCATCACTTTCTTGCCTTGAAGGGTTGCTTTTTTGTGCCTTGGAAAGGGTCATAATGCATGCCTTGTGTTTAAGTCATTTGGGCTGCCATATCAGTGGGTTTTGGGACTTATTTTGGTGCATTGAAACTCTATTTTTGGTTGCATGATTCATGCCATGAGTGGTTGGGGTGGTTGTAGTAGAATACTCCCTTTTGTGGCCTTGAATGCTTCCTTTTTGTGGCCATGAGTGTTTTGGCATCATCCGTCGCATGCTTTTCAGAGTTTAACATGAGTGTTTAATGTCCAAGTATATTGTCTTTATGTGTGGTTAGAGTTGTCCCCTTTCATGCTTGGGTGATGGACCTTGGTGTGTGCATGCTTGCATGCATCCTTTGTGCCCTTGTGCATCATCTTTAGGCCACTGTTTTGGGGTGGGCTGAGGCCTTCTCATTTCAGTATAAGTCCATCTTCGCATACTTTGCATGTTTGGCATGTTACATTGTATTGGTTGCATGCTTACATTGCATTACATTTGCATGTTTGCATGTTGTTTAGCTAGTTGCATTGCATGTTTGGACATTGCATGCTTGCATGATAGATTGCATTGCATTTGACATGTTTTGCATCTTAGCCTTATGTTGCATAACTTGAGCCATGTTTGTATACATGCATTGCATTGCTTGGTTTGGGGTGTCAACCAAGCATAAGAGGTGAGGTGTGTTCGTACTCAAAGTAACGAAACACGTCTCAACCCTTGGTCGCTAATGCCCTTGATCTCAATATGATAGGGTGTTGGCATTCATTTGTTTGTTCCATGCATTTACATTAAGTGGCAAACTTGGCCTCTTAGGCCATCATGCATCAAAATGCATAATTGATGGCCCGAGGGTCGAGGGTCATGCTCCCTTGAGTCCATTGCATGATAGGGAGTGTGGCCATGCTCACATTTGCTTGAAAATTCCATGCCATGCCCTATTTCCCCTCTGCTGCAGCAACTGTAGGTTTCAGCAGGAATACTTGGCCGACCGGCAGTATTTGGTGCCGACCGGCAAAACATATTTGGCCGAGAGCATAAGTTTTGGCCGATAAGTCTATTCTGATGGCCGATGGTGTTTCATTTCGGCCGGTGGTATCCCAGAATACCCAGGGAGTGATTCAAAACAGTCCTGGAAATTTGTGTGATTTTCAGAGGAGCAGAACAGTGCCAACAGAGACAATAGTGGCATGGTACCGGGTTTTCGAGCAAAGTGAGTCAAGCATGCATCATCCACGCATTCCGAGGCAGGGCTGCGGCCACCTTTCTTCAATATTTAATTTGTTAATTAATTAGAAGTTCTGTAATAATTAATTTAGCAGTATTCATTTGGTTATGTAATATTTATTCGGACCCTCCGAGTGAGGGCAATTGTGTAATAAGTGTGTGTGAGTGTGTGCATGTCTTCCAATCCCACGTCTTTCTTCCCTTTTATTGACTAGCTTTCGATGGTTAGTTTAGGGCATATTTAAATTAGCATGCCTTATGCTTAGCATGTTTGCATACATACATTTGTCTTGTATGCACCGGGCTTGGCGCATCATACTAACTGCATTGTATTTCAATTCCAAGTTGAATACGTGTTAGTTGTAGCATCATCATATGCCATCTATAGATTAGCCGAGCCTATTGTAGCTGCATCTTGCATGTGTTGCATTAGCCATCTTAACATGAACTAGGATCATCCATATGATTACTAACTAGTTTCTGTTTTTGGCTTGGAGTACTCGGTAAGCATTTATGTTTTAGCATCCTTGCATGAGTGTGAGTGTTGCCATGATAGCATGCTTACCATGAGGCTAGCTGCTTATGTGATATAACTGCTTGAATGCCTGTGGATGGAGGTTGAATTACCTAAATTGGAATAATGCATTAAAACTGCGAGTTTTAAGCCCACTAGATAGTGGCAAAACCACATTTTCTAAAGCCCACTTGAGGGTGGCAAAATCTGTATTTTAGCCTACTTGCGAGTAGCAAACCATTTTCAAAACAAACATGAAATGTTTTGTTCCAATTTAGGCGATTTGGTCTATACTTGTTTGCTGTGCGCATAACATAGTAATTCTAGGCTAATAACCGGAACAAGAACACATAATGCTTTCCAAATAAGATATCATGGTTAGTAGAGGCCGATCTTCGGATCGGGCGAGAGGGGGTGCTCATAGCTGACCTTCCCCAATCGTACCCAAGTTCCCGAGCCGAGGCAACTTTGGTGATGACGGACACGTGGCCTTTGGCACCGAGTCAGGGTTTCCTAAATTCCCCCATTAAAAAAATATTTAGGTGGTGACTCTGTATCTGGCAAAGCAGTCCATGTTTGGCACTTCTTTCAAAAAATCTGTTTTCTCAAAACGATTTGCCGGATGTCGACTCTTTGGTTCAGATTAAGAACTGTGACAAAACGAGTCCGAACTGTGGTAGCATAAGTCCCTCGGGGCGCGTCCACAGTTTCTGGTGACTCCGCTGGGGAGATTAGAGAGCTTGACTTGAACTCGTGATATCTTGTTTTGATTTCACTTATGTGTTTCTTTGCATTGCATGTGCATTGGTGCGCCTAGGACACCGTGTTGGCCATCTGCTATTCCTGAGCAGTTTGCCAGAGGCTTGACTTTGTCAAAGCATGCCATAAGGCTGACCGGTTGCGGGCTCTGCCGGTATGGGAACACAAACCCCGGTTTTACCAGGGCACCCTTTTGACCATTCGACCTAGTGCATATTCGGAATCCATAGTGACCATTCCAAGCTAGGACAGGTTGCTTACCCGATCATAGGTTGTTTGAAACCGCTGTGTGCGTAGTGAAACCCTAGCTCCTGACAAAGTAGGACAGGGAAACCCTACCCCAACATAGGGGTGTTTTTGGCTCTCACTTGTTTGCTATGTGCTTTTGGAGTGCGTCTCTACAGGAATGCATGTATCAGTTTGCAAGTCTGGGTATCAAGCCTGCGGGCATCAGTATTTTGGGGCAATCAGTTTTACTTGAGGGTATCAGTTTACAGGGCAGAATTTTGGGGCAGAATTCAGTAAAGAGTACAGTTATTCAGCTATGCTCATGTCCATTCTAGTGAAATCAGGCTGAGATGCTCTATGTTTTCTCTTTTGCTAGGGTAATCCTGGAACCATAGCTTCAGAAGGCTCTGAGATCCCCCAGATTCATTGGACTTGTGTTGATAGACTTTGTCAGGTCAGAGATTCAGTTCAAGGGCAACCAGTTTTCCTTCGCCAGTGGTAAGGCAAAGAAGGGCCAGACAGGGCTCATTGGTTCATCTAATCCGGCAGTCACCAGTCACATCATCAGCAGACCCGTAATGGCACAGGGTTCGGAAGAATTTGTGGTCGTGATAGCAGCGTTAAATCAGGGAACTACCATGTGGGATGAGACTAGTACTGAAACGCAACGCCCATCTGGGGCATCTACCTCACATCCAGCTTCGGGGCCCCAGCCGAACTTTGACCCACTTCCACCAGCTGAAGATTTGCAGGATCCAGATCCTCGAGAAGGGTTGGCTCATGCCCGAGTTTTCAGACCCCTGGTGCAGCCTAATGAGAGGCTTTATCCCCTTGGTGCTAATGACCTTGATCCGACCGCGGTGAAAATTGCGAACCTTGAGAAGCAATTCAAGAAGGCACAGGGCCTTAACTCCATTCCCGACATTGAGGATGGGCACACCGAGGCTGCCGTACGGCTCCCAGACAGATTCAAAATGCCATATATTGACCGTTTCGACGGGTCTGGAGATCCAATGGTACATATCTGACTTTTCTTAGATATCCTGAAGCCGATGGGTCTGACTAAGCCACAGAAACTCTCTCTGTATGGAAGAACCCTGTCGGGTGTAGCAGCCACTTGGTACGCTAAGTTGGAAGATAAAGTGAAGCAAAACTGGGAAGAACTGGCTGAGGCCTTTGTCGATCAGTATTCATACAACACCCAAGTTGAAATGACCATGCAAGAGCTTGAAACAACGCGCTAGAACCCAATAGAGCCTTTTGTCGAATTTGTTGCAAGATGGAGAGCAAAGGCAGCACAGATTACAGATCGGCCTTCCGAGAGGGATCAAGTGCAAATGATGGTGCAAAACCTCGAGCATGATATGTTGCAAAAGTTGATAGTCGCTCCGCTATTCACTTTCAAAAGTTTGCATAAACTGTGGGATCATTCCCAGAACAAGTGAACCGACAAGGAGGGTGATTTCAGAGAGTACCAACGCTAGTAATAGCGCTATTCCCAAACCCACCGAAATCAATACAGTTACCACAGCCGACTCTTTTGCCAATCCAAGCCTACAAACCGCCGGCCCAGCCCGAGCTCAGGGCAGAACTTTCACCCCCCTCTATATGAGCCTGACTAGCGCACTAAAAGTCTTGATGGAAAGAGGGCATCTCAAACCCCTCGATCCTCAACCTCTTCCTGACCCACTCCCAGCCAGACATAACCCCTCCAAGTACTGTGTGTACCATCAGCAGCGCGGTCATGGCACCGACCGTTGCTACCGCCTTCGTCATGAGATCCAAAATCTCATCGACAACCGGACGATAGCTCCACCTTCAGACCCCAATGACCAAGTACCTCATCCACATCTCAATCTAATCCACACACTGGCCGTCCCTTACGACCCAAGCGTATACATCACCCTGGCCCATCTACCCAAGCCTGAGGTGTTTATCCCGGAAAGCACGGACTTATGCATGATGGGTGCATCTGAACCCCAATTATCCCAAACCCATGAACCCACTACTTCTGAGCTGATGAGGATGATCGAGGATCTTCAGAGAACTGTGGCAGATCTGGTCTTTGGAGTTTTGGCTCCGTCGTCAACCGCATCACATACCAGGGAGTTCATGTCTAAAGGCTCCCCAACCTTGGGACAAGCTACGTTGGAAGAAGGCCACTCCCTTTGCAAAGTAGAGGCAAGTGGTAAGAATAAGGTAGGGGCAGGCATTGGTCCCCATGAACACCTTCAGTGGGATATTGAGGCTTTGAAAGCCGAAGGGCTGAACAAACAGCAAGTACTCGCAATTGTTGCAAAAACTGTGGATGACACTTTCGCCACTCAGAATGAGAGTAGTTCAAATCAAGGGGCAAGTTGGGAGAAGGGTCGTTGCACCAGGAATGTCCCTTTCAGCTCTAATCCCATGCTTGGAAGAGATCAGCAAACCCAGTCAGCGCCTGTCAATCCCTTTGTTGGCACGTCCAGCAAAACTCCACAAACCTCAAAACACCCACCTCAGGGCCAGAGGGTGTTTACCCCACTGTACATGTCTCTATCAGCGACCTTGAGGGTCCTGATTAGAAAGGGGGATCTGAAACCCCTGGAGCTGCGGCCACTGCCAGATAAACTCCCCCCTCTCATGATTCGGCCAAGTACTGTGCCTTCCATCAACAAGTCGGCCACGGCACTGATAGTTGTTACCGTCTTCGCCATGAAATACAAGATCTGATTGACAACAAGGTCATCATCGCGCCGGGTCCTACAAAGTCTATCGGCACTGGATCAGTGAACTTGTGGGAGACAATGTGAATATTTGATTGGGGGATGAACCACCTGCGGGCGGCGTTTGATTTACTCCAGATGTGGCGTATGGCACGCACTGTTTTGAGTATTTGCGAATGCTAGTTTCTGACTTGGGTATTTAGGTCAGTTTTGTTGTGTTGTTTTGAGTCTGTCTCTTTGTTTTGAGTCAGTCTTTTTGCTTCTGGTCTGTCTTGTTGTATCGAGTCAGTCTTGTTTTGTTAGAGTCAGGCGATTAAGGGGGTGTTACCTCGGGCATCACTATTTTGTTTTGTGTTTGTCTTTTGGCTTTCTTTTGAGTATGTTTCTGCCATGGAGCCAGTTACACTAACAGTTATGAATGAAACAACAGTGGTTTTTCATGCTTTTGTGCTTGCTTCTGCCTTGTGCCAGTTGTGCCAGAAAGTTGAATGGAACGGCAGTGCATTTCACCTGCTTTTCTGTGCTTTTAAGTCATTGCGTTGACCTAAGTTTTTCAAAACTGTTTTTGAACATTGTGATGAAAACGAAGAGGAAGGAATTTCTCGGGATTTGCAAAAACTTGATCAATTGAGAGAAAGAGAGGCATGCTAAGCCCTTAATGATTGAAATCATGCTTGTTAATGTGAGTACTGAGAAGGATCCTGGCGTGATCTAGATTGGTTCTACATTGTCTTCAGCATGAGCGATTTGTCGCTTTCTTAAAAAAAAATTCAAAAAAAATGTTTTGCGCGGTCCTGCGAAGACCTGTGTGGAATCGCTCTTGAGATTGTGCAACCTAGGATCGCTCTCAGCCTCAAGACTCGACCCCTCATTTTCAAACCTTGGACTTTAATTCAGAATGTTCAACGGTCAACCACAATGTAAGGCCCGTGTGGCTAGATCAGAAGCAGCCCATGAACTAGGGGCGAGAATGTCAGATGTGATCAAAGGGAGCTTGCGAAGCTAGATCAGGAACACCCCTCGAACTAGGGGCAGGAAAATGTCAGATGCGCTCGAAGAGCCGAAGATGAATCATCCTGCAAATCAATGAAGATCGGCAAGAATGCCAAGTCCGAGAAGGGAAGAAAGAAGAAAGTATTGCTGAAGAACAACGGAGTTCCTATCCACAACACTAGGGGCAATTCAGCCCCCATTGGATGGACTTCTACATCGTCAGCAAACAGCAGCCATTCTCCTGGATTCAGATGACTTCAGGATTTCAAAACCATTTGACATGGACAAAACTACACTTTTACCCTTGAGAGGCTCGCTGGGCCGAAAACCCGGAAGGGCGACCCAGGTAAAAGTTAGAGCAAAGAAAAACAACAAAAATGAAAAAAAGAGAAAAAGAAAAGAAAAAAAAGAGAAAAGAAAGAAAGGAAAAAATGCAAAGAATGGAAAAAAAAGAAAAGAAAAGAATTGAAAAGAAAAGAAAAACAAAGCTCGCAAGGTTGAAAACCCAGAAAGGGCGGCCTTGGCAAAAGTTAGAGCGTAAAAGGAGAGGGTTAATACACGAGTGTACCTTAACCCCGAACTACGTGAGGCTTGATTCCCATCTTTAGGATACGTAGGCAACTTCATTCCGAAGTCCAGCCGTAAAACACTTCGAAATCGACTGTGTCCGTGTAATAGTTTTGATCATCTTTGCCTTCTCTGTATCCGAGAGTTCGGTTGTCATCGTCACTCTGAGGACTGACTACAATGCGCTGCGATGCTATCCAAACAAGGGGCAACTTTCCGTTGCCATACAGTGTGCCGTGGTGCCATTCAAACAAGGGGCAACTTTCCGTTACCGTACAGCTCTCTGCAAGCAAGGGGCAATTTTCCTTCGGATCTGAGGTTGTGCATCTCAAGAGTAGGTTCCGTGCTTGTTGAGCATTGGCCGTTTGCAAAAATAGTTTTTGAGAATTTTTACTAAGGTTGACTAATTTTCCCGAAAATTGTTCCATCTTTTCCAAAACTGGACCATTTTTTGGACCCAAAAAAGAAAAATTTTCAGTGCTCACAACCTAACTTGCATAATTTTCAAAATCAGAAAGTTGAACAAGCATGTTAATCTAACTCTCATGTTGGCCAAAATTGTTTTAGTAGAAAGTCAAAACAAAAAATGGTCAAAATGATGAACTAGGGGCACAGTTGAGTCAGGTGTTCTGCTTTTTCCCATTGTCAACATACTTGCCAGAAAGGGCACTTAACTTGCCGGGAAGGGCACCGTATTTGCCAGAAAAGGGCACGACTGAAGCTAACCGCAAAGGAGTAAAAAGCTCTCTCATCCTCCGAGCAACGAGGTATCAAGCCAAGTGCAAAACACAAATCAGAATGGATCAGGATATTCCACTCCCTTATCTGGACAGATCTGATCACGTCCAAACTCCCCAGCAGAGCATCGTCAACCGATGTTAGCTGCAGATTTGCTACACACCCAATTGTAGCGCAGCCCCTCTGTGGAAGAAACTCACTGTTGTGAACAAGAAGAAGAATCTAACGGAATGCTAGGGGCAAGAGCCCACAACTTTCTATTTATTCATCAACCACCCAGGGGAGGGATTTAAAATGAGAGATTGAAGAATAGAGAGATGTGCGCTGAGAGAAAAAGTGAGAAAAAGGGCTTTTTCCAGAAAAACAGAGCCTGAGGGCCGAGTGATGTGAGAATCACAAATGAGAAAGGGTGGGAAACAATACCCGAAGAAACAGGCTCCCCGTGCACGTCTGAGTGTCGTGTCTTTTGTTTTGTCTTGACTATTGTTTGGAGTCGTTTCGAGTGTTTATCGATGTGTTTAGGTTGTTTACCTCTTGTTTTTCTTTGTCGAGTCGTTGTGTGCTGTGTTCAGTCGTAAGCTCAATAACCAGTCAATTTTTTTTTTTTTCTCAAATTCAAAAAAATGAATCGTTTTATGCTCAGAGTGCTGTGCCATTCTCAACATTTGTGCCAAACAGGATTGTTTCTTTCATAAACTGCAGGGCCCACCCCCGATAAGTGTGTACAGTAAAACAAGGACCTATCTGAAGCTATGTGGGTTCCAGACTGCAAAGCAAAAGAAAAAAAGGAAAATTTGGAGCATCTTAGTGTGTTTCAGCTTCGACAAATTCCGAGACTGCATTCCAGGTGCACCTTCTCAGGCCTCGTCATTTCTCTAGAGGATGAGTGTATCTCGACCCCAAGTGTAAGCCTGCTTCAGGTCAGAATGGCAGTCCACGCAGCACCCGAGGGTTTCACATGCAGATGTTACCTCTTGCCAATACGAACAGGGTGTCCCCTTTTCGAGCTGAGTGTGTTGCAAAGTCCTCTAAGAGGTAAACCAGAGGCACCAAAGCCCATATTTGATGCTCCTCTATTGCATAGAATATGAACTTTCATATATACTTTTGTTGCATGCGTGCCGCGCATTATTATGATTCCTGCAAGGAATATGCTTGCTTTCGATTCTGCATAGAATATGCTTGCTTTCAACATTGCATAGAATATGCTCCTGTTTCATACATAGAAAATACCCCCATACTTGCATAAGAGATGCATTTTCTCGCACTTTCTTGTGCATTTTATCTCACTCGCACTATCTTGTGCATTGCATATCACTCGCACTGTTTAGCGTATCGCACTATTTAGTGCATTTCAAAATCACTCGCGCTGTTTAGCGTATCGCACTGTTTAGTGCATTTCAAAATCACTCGCGTTGTTTAGGGTATCGCGCTGTGTAGACACCCCATTTTTGACCGTCCTCAAGACTTGGACGTCACTGATTGAACACTCAGTGATCACCCTTATTCGTGTTCGTTTTGAGTTCCCGGAGGCCTTGGCTGCGCGCCTTGCCTCAGGATCTCTTAACTCGTTCGTTTAGTGTTTGGTTTTGCACCAAACACTTGTGTTTTTGCCTTGGAAGGCAGGGAATGGCTTTTTGGTCATCCCCACACTCCACCGGCCCTCCCTTTACATCACCGGCCATTCCTTGTTGCTACCGGTCATGGTTTCCTGGTATCAATGGCCGGTCGGCACTATCTGTGGCCGGCCAGCACTTTGTTTGGCCGGTGACCCATTTTTCCGGCCGGTGACCCTTCTGCACCCCTTCAGGCTTGGTGCATGCCAGCTGCGCCAGCTGGAATACACCAACACCACTCCCCATGCACGGGGATGGCTGTTTTGAGCCCTTGCCCCCCCTAGTTCCTTCTAGAAGGATGCACCTTTGGCCAAGCTTCTTGGGGAAGCTTGGCCAGCTGTTTTAGCTTCCTCTAGAAGCCTTGGCTCCTTTGCACCCTTTGCCCCTTTTCATTTAGCTTCTTGGAGAAGCTTCAAGCCATTTGCTTTGCCTATATAAGGAGCCCTCTTCTTCCATTGTAGGGGGTTAGTGATTTTGAACAACAAACTAGAGCTATATAGATATATACATCTGATATACACTCCCTCCCTCTATATTTCCCTCTCTCTCATCCTTAGTGTGTGTTTGGAGGCCTAGAAAGTGCATTTTGACCTTACTTTTGCACTAACACACACACCATTACACCTTGCTCTGAGATTGAGAGGCATTGAGGGTTGTTTGTTGAGGTTTTGGACTGATTTTGGTCAGTAGAGGGTGGCTGGACCAACTGTTCTTCAAGGGTTCTTCAAGGGTAATCACTTTACTTTAGTTTCCCCAATCTTGCATTGGCTTTTGACCTATCTTGCTTTCTGTTTTAGACTTTGTGTATAACTGAAAAAAGCTTTGTATTTTCATGCTTAAGACATCTCATTGAGGTCATTTCGGCATTGGGGGTCGAACTCCCCCTCTTAGGCCTCTTTTGGCCTCTTTTGGTGCCTTTTCTTTAAGCCTTGTCGACTTTGTTGTATTGCTCTTTACACCACTGAAATCCAGTGGATTTTCAGTGGCGAAGAAGATGGTTTGAGGTCTTTCATAGGGGAGGGACACCCCTCTCCCCTTTGTCTCTCTTTTATCCTTGTTTTTGGCTTAAAGGGCAACATGCATGCTTGACTGATTTTGGCCCTATTTCAGAGGTTTTTAGGTGTCTTTTGATCATAATATATCTCTATTTTTGGTCGGGTTTGTGGTCTTTTGCATGCATAATACCCTTGTTTTGTATCCCTCCCTTTTGCATAGAAATGCATCTTCTATTTAGGCTTCCATGCTTGCATGATTTAGCTTAGCTTGTTGAAGCTTTTGGTCATGATTTGTCATGCTTAAGGTCTGTTGGCCACTGTTTTGGTCATGTTTGACATGCTTGATGTAGTTGCTTTGCATTTTGGCTTATAGGCCTTGAGTATTTTGGCTTCTAGCATGCTTAACTTAGACTATCCTCATGATTTGGCATTATTTAAGATCATATTTCAGTCCATGTAAGGTGGTCTTATATTGTCATTTGTGTCCCTTCCCATGCTTTAAGGTGTTGTAGTTTTGTGCCTTGAAATGGGCATTGTGCATGCTTGTATGTTTAAGACATTTTGGGGCTGCCACATCAGCGGGTTTTTGGGTGTATTTTGCTGCATTGAACATCTGTTTTTGGTCGCTTAGTCCATGCCATGAGTGGTCATGATCGTTGTAGTAGAATGCCCCTTGTTTGTGCCTTAGCTTTGGGCCCCTTTGGCTTGCATGTTGGCATGAGTGCTTGTTCACCATTTTGGACACTTTTTGGTCACTGTTTTGGGATAGACTGAGGTCTGCCCTTCATGGTTTAGCACCACCATTGCATGATCATGTTGCATTGTTTTGGTCCTCATGCTTACATTGTATCATACTTGCATGTTGGCATGGCATTTATCTAGTTGCATCTCATATACATTGTACCATACTTGGCACATTTAGAATGCACTAATTTAGTTTGCATGTTTAGGTTGCATTACATTTGGTATGTTTTGCATTTTAATCTCATGTTGTGCATTTGAGCCAAGTTTGTATATATGCATTGCATTGCTTGGTTTGGGGTGTCAAACCAGGCCTGGGGATTGAGGAGTGTTTGTACTTCAAGTGACAAAACACGCCTCAACCCTCGGTCGCCAATCCCCTTGACTCCAACATGATAGGGTGTTGGTATTCATGTGTTTTGTTTGCATGCATTTTACATTGAATTGCAACCTCGGCCTCTTAGGCGATCATGCATAAAAAAATGCACAATTGATGGCCCGAAGGTCGAGGGTCACGCTCCCTTGAGTTTTTTGCATGATTGGGAGTGTGACTACGCTCACATTTGCTCAAAATTCCATGCCATGTACTGATTTGCCCTTTGCTGCTGTCAACTGCAGGTCCCAGTAGGAATTTGTGGCCGATCGGCCGTGTTTAGTGCCGACCGGCAAAGAATATGTGGCTGATAGACTTAAAAGCAGCCGATGGAAATTTCCCATGGCCGGTGGTTATTTCCCTTAGCCGATGGTGTTCTACAGTGTGCAGAGAACATATTCCAAGACTTTGGCAATTTTCAGAGGAGTAGGGCAGCATTAACAGAGGCAGCAGTGGCATGGTACGGGTTTCCGGGCAAGATGGATCGAGCATGCATCATTCGCGCATCCTGAGGCAGGGCTGCGGCCATCTCTATTCTGCATTTAATTTGTCAAATTAGAGGGTCTATAATAATTAATTAGCTGGGATAGGTAATTCATTATTCGGATTGTATTATTCTTTTGGTCCCTCCGAGCGAGGGCAAATTTGTAATAAGTGTGGGTGCGTGTGTGCATGTCTTCCAATCCCACGTCTTTCTTCCCTTTTATTTACCTGCTTATGATGGTAGACTAGGGCATATTTAAATTAGCATAACAGCATGATAGCATGTTTGCATTCATTCATCTGTTTCGCATACACCGGTCTCAGCGCATCATACTAACTGCATCGTATTTTCAATCCCAAATTGAGTACATGTTATTTGCAGCATTTCACATGCCATGTTTAAGATAGCCGAGCCTGTTTGGATTGCATCTTTGCATGTGTTGCATTAGCCATTTCAAAACATGAACTAGGATCATGCATGTGATTACTAACTGGTTTCTGTTTTAGTTTGGAGTACTAGGTGAGCTTTTATGCTTTAGCATACCGCATGCGTGTGAGTGTTGCCATAATTGCATGTTTACCATGAGGCTAGCTGCTTATGTGATATAACTGCTTGAATGCCTATGGATGAAGGTCGAATTGCTTAAATTGGGATAATGCATTAAAAACCGTGAGTTCAAAGCCCACTTGAGGGTGGCAAAACCTGCATTTTAGCCTACTTACGAGTAACAAACTATTTTCAAAACAAACATGAAATGTTTTGTTCCAATTTAGGCGATTTGGTCTATACTTGTTTGCTGTGCGCATAACATAGTAATTCTAGGCTAATAACCGGAATAAGAACATATAATGTTTTCAAAACAAGATATCACGGTTAGTAGAGGCCGATCTTCGGATCGGGCGAGAGGGGGTGCTCATAGCTGACGTTCCCCCATCGTACCCAAGTTCCCGAGCCGAGGCAACTTTGGTGATGACGGACACGTGACCTTTGGCACAGAGTCAGGGTTTCCTAAATTCCCCTATTAAAAAATATTTAGATGGCGACTCTGTATCTGGCAAAGCAGTCCATGTTTGGCACTTCTTTCAAAAATCTGTTTTCTCAAAATGATTTGCCGGATTTGGACTCTTTGGTTCAGATTAAGAACCGTGGCAATTTGAGTCCGAACTGTAGTAGACCCGCAAAAACGAACAGAACGGGAGTTCACCCTCCCAGGGCGTTCGGGGGCATCTACAGTTTTTGGCGACTCTGCTGGGGAATTAGAGAACTTGACTTGAACTCATGATATCTTGTTTTGTTCACACTTATGTGTTTATTTGCATTGCATTTGCATTGGTGCGCCTAGGACACCGTGTTTGCCATCTGCTATTCCTGAATGGTTTGCCGGAGGCTTGTCTTGTCAAGGCATGACCATAAGGCTGACCGGTTGTGGGCTCTGCCAGTATGGGAACACAAGCCCCGGTTTTACCGGGGCACCGTTTTTTGACCATTCGACCTAGTGCATATCGAAATCCATAGTGACCATTCCAAACTAGGACAGGCTGCTTACCCGATATAGGTTGTTTGAAACCGCTGTGTGCGTAGTGAAACCCTATCTCCTGACAAAAATAGGACAGGGAAACCCCACCCCAACATAGGGGTGTTTTGGCTCTCTTTTACATGCTATGTGCTTTTAGAGTGTATCTCTACAGGGAATGCGTGTATCAGTCTGTAAGTTTGAGTGTCAGGCCTGCGGGCATCAGTATTTTTGGGAATCAATTATCTGCGGGTATCAGATTCAGACTTCGGGGCAACGGTTTGGAAATATTGATCAGTGATTAAGAAACAGTACATTCCAGCTTATTGGCAAATTGTTGCACCCAGCTGTGTGTTGTGTTTATTTTACGTTGTTATGCTGTCCGATTGTCTGTTTATTTATACGCTTTATTTATCTTTTTATTAGGTAGTCGAGCACAATTGCTTCTGACCCAGTAGATATTCCCCAAGCACTCTGGATTAGAGGTCGTCGACTCCATCGATCTGAGGATCTGGTAGACGGACAACCAGTGTACCACTCTCTACCCCCGGTTATCAGACGGTGGACAGTTAGGCAGAAGGCATCAGTTCAGCAGTCGGCACAGAGGGCTTTGTCTACCCCACCTGAGTACAGTAGGGATCAGGATTCTGTTTCTCCCACAGAGAGGGAACATATACTGATAATTCAGTCAGAACAGAACGGTATGGCCAGTTTAGAGGAGATGGTGCGCCAACTCCAAGAGAGTATGAAGATGATGCAGCAGGATGCTGTCCGACAAGCAGAGTTCGCCAAGCAGTAGGCCACAGTTATGAATGAACAAGCAGAGTTAATCGTGAGGTTACAGCAGCAAGCCGGAGCGTCCTCTTTGCATCAAGCTCCTCCCCCGCCAGGAGTTCCAACCCTCGGGGAGACAGCTAATGTTCAGAATGATACAGACGTTTCCATAGGACCACCTCCACCCCCGATTCTACCTCCAATCCTACCCCAGTTATCCAAAACACCCACCAACCTACCGGACTCTCCCTTTGAGTTCGAGACAGATCCCACATCACTGAAGTTGAGCAAGCTTGAAAAGCTGTTCAAGAGATCCCAGGGAGTCAAGACCATCCCTGACATCAAAGATGGATACACCGACGCAGTTGTGACGCTGCCTGACAGATTCAAAATGCCGCACATTGATCGATTCGATGGGTCTGGGGACCCCATCGTGCACCTGAGGCTGTTTTCAGATATCCTAAGGCCAATGGGCCTCACCAGGCTGCAAAAGCTGTCTCTGTTTGACCGGACCCTGTCGGGTGTGGCGGCCATATGGTATGCCAAATTAGAGGATGACGTCAAGAGAAACTGGGACGAAATGGCTGAGGCCTTCATTTTGCAGTACTCATACAACACGCAAATCGAGATTACAACCCGTGATCTCGAGACAACACGGCAAGAGCCCAAAGAGAGCTTCTCAGAATTTGTGACCAGATGGAGGGCCAAGGCTTCGATGATGACCTTGAGACCCACAGACAAAGACCCGATTCGGATGATTGTGCGCAATCTTCAGCCGAAATTGATGCAGAAGATGATTGTACTCCCCTTTCCTACTTTTGCTGACCTACATGAAATGGGGGTATAGATTGAGGATGCCTTGAAGCAAGGCTTAATTGATAATGACCGAGAGCAACCCCGGAGAACTTTCAATCGCAGCAACGCTGCAGGCCCGAGTGGCACTGCAACTACAAGAGCCTCCGAAGTGAGCATGGTCACCACTAACCTTCCTTCAAGAACCATGGCAGCTGCGCCATTCTCCGGCGCGTCCAGAAGCCATACCCAGACAGCCAAATACCCACCCAAAAACACAAGAACCTTCGCTCCACTATACATGCCCCTATCTAAAGCTCTGGGGGTTTTGATCAAGAAAGGGCATCTGAAGCCCCTGGAGTCGCGGCCCTTACCAGAAAGACTTCCCCTTACCCACAACCCAGCCAAATATTGTGCATTTCACCAACAGCACGGTCACGACACCGATCTGTGCTTTCGATTACGCCATGAGATTCAAGATCTCATCGATAACGGGGTGATTCTGCCTCCTGAGAAACCCAATGTTACAACAAATCCTCTCCCCACACATAACCAAGCTCCACCGCCCAAAAGGATCAACTTCATTCAAACTGGGGTCGTGCCTTACGATCCTAGTATCTATATCACTCCTTCCCACTTACCTAAGCCGGAGGTGTTCTTCCCTGATTGCATCGACTTGTGCATGATGGACATCTCCACAACCCAATCTAAGCCAATGGTGGTGACTACCGAGGACAGGAGAGAGGAGATTTCACAGGAAAAGAGGGTTGTTGAGCCAGAGTCTGCGGAATCTGGAAATTATGTTGAGGAGACATATAGTCCGAGCGACTACGTTTCGCCAATAGGCCAGGATGGGCTAGACGTAGAATTGCCGGCAGGGGCGGAACTGTGTATGATCCAAGGGGATAATTTGGGACAGAGGATGGATGATTTGACAGCTGTGGAGGAAGACCTTGCCAATCTCCAGTTTTACAGTGACCAAGATCTAGGGGACGCAGCCGTCAACTGGTATGTTTATGAGGAATCAGCAGAGGCTACGGGGTGGTTGGATGATCAACCGGATATGGTAGAAGAGTTTCAGCCAGAACAGGGCCCGGCAGGGGCGAGGATGTCAGTAATGACCGGAAGGGTCGGAGAACAGAATACATCACCGGAGAGCGCCGGCGTCAAGAATTTTGCTCGAGATTGGAGCATTTCGAATACAGGAATTACTGAACAGCCAGCTGTATTGATACAGTCGGAACATGAAAGATTTGAAGATTCCGAGAGAATCAAAAAGGCAAAGGCCCATGTAGGAACTGAAACTGATGTGTGCACAGGAACCGAGAATGCTGTGAATATATGGAAGGAAGGTACCGCAAGTACGAGAACAGTCATACCACAGCCGGACAGGTGTCTGTCGGCTGCTGGTGGAATGTGGTGGGAGGATGAGGACCTATGTCTTGCCCACACGGATGAGGATTGGGGGAGCAACCAACCCAATGACACCTGGTACCTTGGAGAAATCGATCACATGACTAGGAGTGGACGGTATTTTAAGCCTCCACACCTAGATCAACCAGAGGCATCCGGGAAAGACAGGGAGGCAGAGAAGCAAAAGGAAAAGCAACTCGAGGATGAGGCCGTATTGAGACAGTTGAAAAAGATACAAGCAGACATCTCCATCTGGGGACTGCTTATGGCTTCTCGGGTGCATAGACAGGCTGTCCTTTCAGCCATGGACAAGGCTAAGCTTTCGATAGAAACCACGCCGGAACAGCTGGTAGGATTAGTTTTTCCGGGAGGAGCTACCCCGATGTTGACGTTTTCCGACAAAGAATTGCCACCCGAGGGGGTAGACCATAACAAGCCACTCTACATCTCTGTGGAGTGTAGGAATAAATGGATACCAGTGGTTCTTGTTGATACAGGATCCGCAATCAACGTCTGCCCGGCAAGAACGGCATATGCGATCGGTTTGAAAACCGCGGATTTTGTACCAACAGCCCAGGTAATTCGGGCATACGACAACACGAGTAGGGAAGTCATGGGAACGGTGAAGATTCAGACTAAAGTGGGGCCGGGGCAGCATGAGATAGATTTCCATGTCTTAGAAGTTCCCGCAACCTTCAATCTGCTTTTGGGACGGCCGTGGCTGCATCAGGTAAAGGCGGTGTCCTCCACCTTACATCAAATGGTGAAATACCCCTATGGGAAGGGAGTAGCCATTGTCTTTGGAAATTCATCGATTCATCCGCCACCGGAGGTGTCTACGCCTGTTCTAGAAATTGAACACGGCATGGAGGATGTGTTCATATCAGGCTTTTCTCTGGCTGAGGCGCAGATTGTACAGAATATCATGGCTGCTAACGAAGGGATATATGTCAGTGCTCAAGCAGTGTATCTCATGAATAAGCTCCAACACATCCCCGGGATGGGATTAGGGAAGAGTGGCCGGAAGGGCGTCGCAGCATCGGCCGAAGTACCGCATAACCCTCATACCTTTGGTTTGGGTTATTTGCCCACCAAAGAGGATTGGATGCGAAAGGGGAAGGAAATGGCTGGGAGAGCCAAAGCGAAGAAGGCGGGGAAGCCTTTTGACTTAATGCACAGGCTCATTCAGGGTACCCTGAACGGACGCTTCGTCCGGGAGGGGGAGGACTTTCCGTTTTGTGGCTTCCCTGAGCCGTAGCTGAACGCGGAGAGGAAGCGCGTCCCAGGCTTCGAGATTTTCTTTGACCTCCAATTACCCGGGGAGGATGTTGCCGAAGAGCAGACGGACCCATCAGCTGAGATTGAGCAGTGTAAGGCAGTGGACTCCGAGGGCACTGAAATTGAAATGGGGGTAGCACTGGCATGTCTACTTTCAGATCCTCCAATCGACCAAAAGTGCTTGGGGGATAACTTCTCGGTTTCCATGATTGGGGATGAAACGGCTGCGAGCCTACCAGCAACTATTTTGGATGCATCTATCGCACCCTCTCTCACTTGGCATTATGAAGAGGGATTTTTGTCCAGCACTGGGTCAGGTAGTGAGCCGGAATCTGATTCCACCGAATCTTGTGAGTCGGAATCAGGTTCCAGCTCGACTGAGTCTGAGTCCGGTATTCCTGGGGGTGACAACCCGGATGCCACAGTCCTGTCTAGGTCGTCTTTTTCTTTCTCTTTCGAGTCGGTTGTGACAGAAGAATTGGACGGTTCGGAAGCACTTAATGAGAATGAGGTGAATGTGGTTTCTGAGTATTTTTCTGTACCTTTGATTTATTGCTTGAATTAGGACTTTCAAAATTTTGATAAAAACGACGAGGACGAAGTTCCTCCGGTTTTCCAATGTTTAATTGAGCAAGAGCAGGAAAGATTTGTTAAACCCTTAATGGATGAAATCACTACTGTGAATGTTGGTACTGAGAAGGACCCGCAGCTGGTCCAGATCGGGTCCACGTTGTCTTCGGAGGAACGCGAGCGCTTAGTCGCTTTATTAAAAGATTTCAAAAATGTTTTCGCGTGGTCCTACGAAGACATGCTTGGAATTGATCGTCAGATTGTACAGCACCGGATCCCTCTTGACCCCGAGGCCCGACCTATCAAACAGAAACTCAGGAGGATCCGCCCTGACTGGGCCATCAAGATTAAGGAAGAGATCACCAAGCAAATCGACGCAGGCCTCCTGCTGGTATCCGAATACCCGACTTGGTTGGCCAACATTGTTCCAGTGCCGAAGAAGGATGGCAAGATCAGAGTATGCGTGGATTTCAGGGATTTGAACAGAGCTAGTCCGAAGGACGACTTTCCCTTGCCGCATATCGATGAATTGGTGGATTTCACAGTGGGGCATGCGTTGCTTTCATTCATGGATGGTTTCTTAGGCTACAATCAGATAGTGATGGCACCCGAAGACCGGGAGAAGATTGCATTCACCACCCCGTGGGGGACATACTGCTATAGAGTGATGCCGTTTGGGTTGAAGAACGCTGGAGCTATATATCAACGGGCCGCGACGACAATATTGCATGATATGATCCACAAAGAGGTTGAGGTGTATGTGGACGACATAATTGTTAAGTCCAAAGAAAGAGAGGGCCACTACACTGCCTTGGAAAAGTTCTTCCAAAGGATCAGAGAATTCCGGTTGCGATTAAATCCTCAGAAATGTACATTCGGTGTTACAGTGGGAAAAATGCTGGGGTTTCTGATTACACAAAGAGGCATTGAAGTCGACCCTTCCAAAATCAAGGCCATCTTAGAAATGCCACCACCAAGGACTGAAAAAGAGGTGCGAGGCTTTCTGGGTAAAGTGCAATTCATAAGATGGTTTATCTCAAAATTAACCTTGACTTGTGAACCACTTTTTGGTCTTCTGAAGAAAGGCAAGAAGTTCCAATGGGACGGCCGATGCCAAGCTGCGTTTGAACAGGTCAAAGAATACTTACAGAACCTGCCCGTGTTGTCACCGCCAGAGCCGAGGAGACCGTTGATATTGTACCTTTCAGTGACTGAGACCACCATGGGCTGCATGCTCGCACAAGAATCTAAAGACAAAGTGGAAAGAGCCATCTACTATCTGAGCAAGAAGATGCTAGAGTATGAGACTCGCTACACACCACTGAAGAAGGCTTGCTTAGCTTTGGTATGGGCTACCAGGAAGCTGCGGCATTACCTGTTAGCTCACTTTGTAATGTTGGTTTCACGACTCGATCCCATCAAATATCTTTTCGAGAAACCGGCACTTACTGGTAGGCTAGCTCGTTGGTTGCTGTTCCTCTCTGAATTTGATTTGAAGTACGTAACACGCAAGTCAGTCAAGGGAAGGGCAGTAGCAGAGTTCCTAGCCGATCATCCGGTAGAAGGGGGTGAAGCAGTTGAGTACTTATTCCCAGATGAGGCCATTTTGCACATCGACGATGAAACTTGGACGATGTACTTTGACGGAGCATCAAATCAGTACAGGTATGGGATAGGGGTGTTGCTGATTGAACCCGACGATTCCCGTATCCCCCTAGCCTTCAAACTCCGATTCAAAGTCTCGAACAATGAAGCTGAATATGAAGCATGCATTGTCGGTTTGGAAGCAGCCCTGGAACTAGGGGCAAGACTGTTGGACGTCATCGGGGACTCGAACCTTGTTGTGTCTCAAGCAAAAGGAGACTGGAAAGTCAAAGAAGAAAAGATGATGATGTGTCACCAAGCCTTGGATTTGTTAATTCCTCGGTTTGAGAAGCTAAACTTTGCTCATCTACTAAGAGAGAACAATAGGTTCGCAGATTCTTTAGCAACTCTATCTTCCATGATAGACATCCCATACGGAGTCCGGATGCATCCAGTCATCATTGACCAGAAGTTTGCGCCAGCCTACGAGTCGATTGCTGCTATAGATGAGGTTCAGGATGAAAACCCCTGGTATCATGACATTTGGAATTTCCTGGAGAAGGAAGCATACCCGCCAGGGGTAAATGCCAAGGATAAAAGGGCAATAAGAAGATTGGCCGTTCAGTTCATCATCTGTGGGGGTAAGCTGTATAGAAGAGGTCATCTGGGAATGCATAAGCTGTGTGTTGATGCCGAAGAGTCGAAGAGTCTAATGGAAGCGATCCATGGAGGAGAATGCGGTGCGCACATGAATGGAGTAATGTTGGCACGGAAGATCCTCAGACAGGGTTACTACTGGTCCACCATGGAGGAGGATTGTATCGGTTTCGTTCGGCGATGCCACAAGTGTCAAATTCATGCAAATCGCATGAACATCCCGCTATCAAAACTGTACAACATGACTTCGCCATGGCCGTTTTCAGTATGGGGAATTGATGTGATCGGGGCTGTCACTCCAAAGGGGTCAAATGGGCATGAGTTCATCCTGGTCGCGATAGATTATTTTACGAAGTGGGTTGAGGCCCAATCTTATGCGGTGTTGAAGGCTTCACATGTTGCGAAGTTTATCAGAAACCACATCATCTGTCGCTACGGGGTCCCAAACGAGATAATTTCAGATAACGGTTCCCACTTCAAGAAGGAAGTGATTGACTTGTTAGAGAAATACAACGTGGCTTTTCATAAGTCATCCACATACCGGTCGCAAACCAATGGAGCGGTTGAGGCTGCCAACAAGAATATCAAGCACATATTGCAGAAGATGGTGGAAACCTACCGGGACTGGCCAGATAAGCTGCCGTTTGCTCTGTGGGGCTACCGAACTTCAATCAGAACTTCTACTGGGGCGACTCCATATTCATTGGTTTATGGGATGGAGGCCGTTCTACCTATTGAGATTAAGGTTCTGTCATTACGAGTATTGGCTGAGTGTCAAATAGCTGAAGCAGATTGGCAGCAGAGCAGATTCGAGGAACTCATGCTCTTTGATGAAAGAAGACTGAAGGCATTGTACCATGTCCAAGGTTATCAACGCAGAATTGCCCGGGCTTTTAACAAGAAAGTTAAGTCCAGGAATCTAAAGGAAGGAGATTTGGTGCTCAAGGACAACCGAGCTCCCATCCACGACCCAAGGGGCAAGTTCAGACCCAATTGGACTAGTCCCTATATCATCAAATCTATCTGGTCAGGTGGAGCTGTGGTTCTGAAGGATCCAGATGGCTTGGAGTTCTCACAACCGATCAATATGGACAAATTAAAGAAATATCCCCCTTGAGAGGCTCGCTAGGCCGAAAACCGGAAAGGGCGACCTAGGCAAAACTCAGAGCACAAAAAATTTGAAATTATAAAAACTGAGCTCGCAAGGCTGAAAACCCGCAAAGGGCGGCCTTGGCAAAAGTTAGAGTGCAAAAGGAGAGTGAAAATACCCGAGCGAACCTGAGTCTGAACTACGTAAGGCTTGATTCCCATCCTTGGGATACGTAGGCAACTTCATCCTGAAGTTCAACCATAAACTTTTCCCCGATCAATTTCGTCCATCTCGATCATCTCAATCATCTTTGTCTATCAGCATTCATCGTAATCTCCGGTGCAGCGCTTCTTAGACTAGGGGCAACTTTCCGTTGCTGTGTCGTGCCGCGGTGCTATGTAGACTAGGGGCAACTCTCCAGTTGCTAGTATCCCGGGTTGTGCATCTCGGTGACAGATCTCAGGCGTATCCAGTTCTGATCCATATCGAAATGGTTTTGAAAAGTTTTAATAAAAGTTGACTTTGTTCAAATTAATCTTTTTACAACTAAGACCATTTCTCAACCAAAACGGGAAATTTTCAGTACCACAACCTTCAATTTCATTGATTTCAACACAAAGTCCTCCTGCTCTTGCATACAAATTGAAGTTGCTTGCTTTTTTTATTACATGCATAAAGAAAACTTGAAAGTACTAATAAAGCAATAAACCCGAGGCATAGTCAATTCAGGTGTTCCTGCGCCCCCTCCCAGAGCTAGTTGAAGCCTCCGATGCCAAGCTAGGCCCAATCTATGCCTCTTCATTGAGCCAATCCCAGCACTCATCAGACAAAGTGCAACTAAAGGTGGGAGCGGGGGCTAGGAGTTCTCTCGTTCTCCATGCCATAGCATACCGAGCAAGCTGTGCCCCTCGAATCGGGAATGCAGCCGGGTACTCTATCCCCTCTGGTGGGCAAGTCTGGTCATGGCCAAACTGGGGCTGGAACCAGAACGGGAAGTAAAACACGCAGTGAGTCAAGCCAATCAGCTGAACCCCAGGTTGGCAGGTCATGCTATAGCCTATTGCCGGGAGATTGAGTCAAGGGCAGCGCCAAGCAATGCGATCTGCAAACAAATTGCACATGCAGTCCAACCGCCATTCCTCATCAAGGGCATCGACTAGGCGTTGACGAAAGAAGTAGCCGCGAGCTGAGTAGGCCGGGCAAGAGTCCACAACCTGCAATTTATCCATCAACCATACCTGGGGAGGGATGAAAAATGAGAGAGTAAAGAATAGAGAGATGTATGATGAGAGAAAAGTAAGTAAAGGGTTTTGTTAGAAAAACCGAGCCTGAGGGCCGAGTGATGTGAGCAATATATATGTGAGATTGGGTGGGAAACATTACCTACAGTAGTAGTGGACTTCCCACAAATCTGGCCGTCTCCTGACGATAGAAAGCGTCCAAGCCCATCAGTGTTTCGGCCAATGCCATGGCAATACAGCTCCTTCCTTCTTTCAAACCTTAGGCAACTTCAATCAATCGGACGCTAGATCCTCCAGAACCCGAGGCAAGTAAGAAACGCGACAGCATGCATAAGCAAAGTGCATGTCACCGAAAACCCTGCCAATGACGGTCGCCACGGTCGCCGACATCAGAAAAACGGCAAATCAAGCTTGGAATATCCAACATTCCGTCGCAAATCAAAGATCGAGCGTCGGATATTGAGAACCCACACATTTGTCCTAAGGCTTGGGCATGGCCAAAACGAAGTTGGGGCAGGATCTCCTCATTGCGCTCGGACTCCATTAAAGCTTGAAAATCTTCGAAGGTAGGACATACCTCTTGCCCGCCGAAGCTAAAAACATGTGTCACTGGGTTCCAAAACCTTGCCGCGGCATGGAGGAACGGAAAGTGCAGCGGGGTATGACTCAAGGTGAATAGTGCATTTATGCCGAAGCTCCGAAAATTCAGCTTTTCCGAGCCATCCAAGTTGTCAATCCAAGTTGCGAGATTTTGGGCAAGGAACGCTTCCATTTGGGACAAATCAGTGTTAAATTGCGAAGAACCACGAAGCTGAGACCCTTTTGTAGAAGATAAGGTTGAGTGGGGGACAGATGTCAGCATTCTGCTGGGTTTGACAATTTATGGCCAGGCCGGACAAATATAGTGCCGACCGGCCACCACTTTTGGCCGGTGAATCAAAGCTTCTGGCCGGTGACCATTTCTCACGGCCGACGGCCTTTATCTCTGGCCGGTGGTCTCCCTCCTTGTCCTCCGAGCTGTTTATGCTAAGGATTGGGGGAATTCCGCTACCTCCAATGCCCTCCAGTGATCAATTCCTGCGGAGTCACACATATTTGCTTATCGAGTTGTTGTATATTTGCTTATTGAGTTGTATGTCACTCTCTTCAAGTCTCTTATTTGCTTATCGAGTTGTGCTTGCGCTTGGTTGGTTATGCCAAGTCTTGTTTTGCTTATCGAGTTGTAAGTTGGCTCACTACCTGATTATTACGATGCAAATGCTCTATTTTCAAACAATTTTCATTCACATTGTTATGTGATGACGTGCGATGCAATGCATAAGATGTACAAATGCAACACATTTTGAACAAAAAGGCAGTTTCATTTCCATCATGTCTTTTGCGAACATATCCAGTTTCTCTTAAAATAAAATCTGCCTGAGGCAGTGCAATGTGCTTAAACTACCAATAAAAAAGGAAAGTAAAGCAAAAAGAAGGAACAAGGCAGCAAAGTATCAGGGTTGGTACCAATAGCCCCCTCCCTCGTGGTCAATACATCTCTCGCGTTCTTGTCTGATCAATTGTATGGTTTGGCACCTTCATTTCCTGGGGCAGTGCAAGGAAGTACGCCGTCAGAACATTCATAGACCCCCTGAGTTGACCTCAAGAGGTGTCTACTATGAGCGATGCTCCATACGTATGAGGAATCCCCCCTCCCGTATCCTTTTCATATCTTGCGAACTCCACAAATCACTTCAATTACGCTGCGTTGCAGGGCTTTGCATTTCAACATCGGTGAATAACTTCTCTTTACCATAGTTCAATTCCTTTTTATATACACATTGCGTGCATGCGTGCATTGCTTTACTTATATGTGTTCAATTCCTTTTTATATACACATTGCGTGCATGCGTGCATTGATTTACTTATATGTGTTCAATTCCTTTTTATATACACATTGCGTGCATGCGTGCATTGCTTTACTTATATGTGTTCAATTCCTTTTTATATACACATTGCGTGCATGCGTGCATTGCTTCACTCATATGTGTTCAATTCTTTTTTTATATACACATTGCGTGCATGCGTGCATTGCTTTACTCATATGTGTTCAATTTTATATACACATTGCGTGCATGTGTGCATTGCTTCACTCATATGTGTTCAATTCTTTTTTTATATACACATTGCGCGCATGCGTGCATTGCTTTACTCATATGTGTTCAATTCCTTTTATACACATTGCGTGCATACGTGCATCGCTTCAGTTGCATGTGCTCAAATTCCTTCACACACATTGCGCACGTTGTCACATGCTCTTTACTTACGTAAATTAGTGCCTCCCCAGCATCGTTATGTTTCCCACTTACTTTGCGTTGTCACGCACTTCCAATTCCATTATCATGCATGTTGCTAACAATATTGTACCTGTTAAGTTTGTTTTCTTTGCAGGCACGATATTGTATGTACGGTTCATTTAAAGCTGGTGCAACCAGACGAACCAGACAGGTATCGTATTCTCTGAGTGAGACGTAATGAGAATTGCATAATTCTCTTACATCCTTTCTGCATTTTAGTGTAGTTTGGGGTATGCCAGCTTAAAACCGTTGCATGTGTGCTTCGTTACAGCTTTCTTTGCATCATCATAAGTTACGTTCGGCTTCGCGCGTTGTCTTGCATGTCGCCCCTGCCTTCGGGCGCATGCCTTTATTATCTTGCATGTTTGTCTAAGTCTTCGGCCTTGTCAAAAATGGGTCGTCTCTGGGCTTTGACATTCACTCCCGTCATTGTTATGACTTTCGAGTTCTATCAAAGAGAGGCAACTTTAGACACCCCATTTTTGACCGTCCTCAAGACTTGGACATCACTGATTGAACACTCAGTGATCACCCTTATTCGTGTTCGTTTTGAGTTCCCGGAGGCCTCGGCTGCACGCCTTGCCTCAGGATCTCTTAACTCGTTCGTTTAGTGTTTGGTTTTGCACCAAACACTTGTGTTTTTGCCTTGGAAGGCAGGGAATGGCTTTTTGGTCATCCCCACGCTCCACCGGCCCTCTCTTTACATCACCGGCCATTCCTTGTTGCTACCGGTCGTGGTTTCCTGGTATCAATGGCCGGTCGGCACTATCTGTGGCTGGCCGGCACTATGTTTGGCCGGTGACCCATTTTTCCGGCCGGTGACCCTTCTGCACCCCTTCAGGCTTGGTGCATGCCAGCTGTGCCAGCTGGAATACACCAACACCACTCCCCATGCACGGGGATGGCTGTTTTGAGCCTTTGCCCCCCCTAGTTCCTTCTAGAAGGATGAACCTTTGGCCAAGCTTCTTGGGGAAGCTTGGCCAACTATTTTAGCTTCCTCTAGAAGCCTTGGCTCCTTTGCACCCTTTGCCCCCTTTTCATTTAGCTTCTTGGAGAAGCTTCAAGCCATTTGCTTTGCCTATATAAGGAGAAAATCAACAAACCAGAGCTATATAGATATATACATCTGATATACACTCCCTCCCTCTATATTTCCCTCTCTTTCATCCTTAGTGTGTGTTTGGAGGCCTAGAAAGTGCATTTTGACCTTACTTTTGCACTAACACACACCATTACACCTTGCTCCGAGATTGAGAGGCATTGAGGGTTGTTTGTTGAGGTTTTGGACTGATTTTGGTCAGTAGAGGGTGGCTGGACCAACTGTTCTTCAAGGGTTCTTCAAGGGTAATCACTTTACTTTAGTTTCCCCAATCTTGCATTGGCTTTTGACCTATCTTGTTTTCTGTTTTAGACTTTGTGTATAACTGAAAAAAGCTTTGTATTTTCATGCTTAAGACATCTCATTGAGGTCATTTCGGCATTGGGGGTCGAACTCCCCCTCTTAGGCCTCTTTTGGCCTCTTTTGGTGCCCTTTCTTTAAGCCTTGTTGACTTTGTTGTATTGCCCTTTTCACCACTGAAATCCAATGGATTTTCAGTGGCGCAGAAGATGGTTTGAGGTCTTGCATAGGGGAGGGACACCCCTCTCCCCTTTGTCTCTCTTTTATCCTTGTTTTTGGCTTAAAGGGCAACATGCATGCTTGACTGATTTTGGCCCTATTTCAAAGGTTTTTAGGTGTCTTTTGATCATAATATATCTCTATTTTTGGTCGGGTTTGTGGTCTTTTGCATGCATAATACCCTTGTTTTGTATCCCTCCCTTTTGCATAGAAATGCATCTTCTATTTAGGCTTCCATGCTTGCATGATTTAGCTTAGCTTGTTGAAGCTTTTGGCAATGATTTGTCATGCTTAAGGTCTATTGGCCACTGTTTTGGTCATGTTTGACATGCTTGATGTAGTTGCTTTGCATTTTGGCTTATAGGCCTTGAGTATTTTGGCTTCTAGCATGCTTAACTTAGACTATCCTCATGATTTGGCATTATTTAAGATCATATTTCAGTCCATGTAAGGTGGTCTTATATTGTCATTTGTGTCCCTTCCCATGCTTTAAGGTGTTGTAGTTTTGTGCCTTGAAATGGGCATTGTGCATGCTTGTATGTTTAAGACATTTTGGGGCTGCGACATCAGCGGGTTTTTGGGTGTATTTTGCTGCATTGAACATCTGTTTTTGGTCTCTTAGTCCATGCCATGAGTGGTCATGATCGTTGTAGTAGAATGCCCCTTGTTTGTGCCTTAGCTTTGGGCCCCTTTGGCTTGCATGTTGGCATGAGTGCTTGTTCACCATTTTGGACACTTTTTGGTCACTATTTTGGGATGGACTGAGGTCTGCCCTTCATGGTTTAGCACCACCATTGCATGATCATGTTGCATTGTTTTGGTCCTCATGCTTACATTGTATCATACTTGCATGTTGGCATGGCATTTATCTAGTTGCATCTCATATACATTGTACCATACTTGGCACATTTAGAATGCACTAATTTAGTTTGCATATTTAGGTTGCATTACATTTGGTATGTTTTGCATTTTAACCTCATGTTGTGCATTTGAGCCAAGTTTGTATATATGCATTGCATTGCTTGGTTTGGGGTGTCAAACCGAGCATGGGGATTGAGGAGTGTTTGTACTTCAAGTGACAAAACACGCCTCAACCCTCGGTCGCCAATCCCCTTGACTCCAACATGATAGGTTGTTGGTATTCATGTGTTTTGTTTGCATGCATTTTACATTGAATTGCAACCTCGGCCTCTTAGCCCATCATGCATAAAAAATGCACAATTGATGGCCCGAAGGTTGAGGGTCACGCTCCCTTGAGTTTCTTGCATGATTGGGAGTGTGACTAAGCTCACATTTGCTCAAAATTCCATGCCATGTACTGCTTTGCCCTCTGCTGCTGTCAACTGCAGGTCCCAGTAGGAATTTGTGGCCGATCGGTAGTGTTTAGTGCCGACCGGCAAAGAATATGTGGCCGATAGACTTGAAAGCAGCCAATGGAAATTTCCCATGGCCGGTGGTTATTTCCCTTAGCCGATGGTGTTTTACAGTGTGCAGAGAACATATTCCAAGACTTTGGCAATTTTCAGAGGAGCAGGGCAGCATTAACAGAGGCAGCAGTGGCATGGTACGGGTTTCCGAGCAAGATGGATCGAGCATGCATCATTCGCGCATCCCGAGGCAGGGCTGCGGCCATCTCTATTCTGCATTTAATTTGTTAAATTAGAGGGTCTATAATAATTAATTAGCTAGGATAGGTAATTCATTATTCGGATTGTATTATTCTTTTGGTCCCTCCGAGTGAGGGCAAATTTGTAATAAATGTGGGTGCGTGTGTGCATGTCTTCCAATCCCACGTCTTTCTTCCCTTTTATTTACCTGCTTATGATGGTAAACTAGGGCATATTTAAATTAGCATAACAGCATGACAGCATGTTTGCATTCATTCATCTGTTTCGCATACACCGGGCTCGGCGCATCATACTAACTGCATCGTATTTTCAATCCCAAATTGAGTACATGTTATTTGCAGCATTTCACATGCCATGTTTAGGATAGCCGAGCCTGTTTGGATTGCATCTTTGCATGTGTTGCATTAGCCATTTCAAAACATGAACTAGGATCATGCATGTGATTACTAACTGGTTTCTGTTTTAGCTTGGAGTACTAGGTGAGCTTTTATGCTTTAGCATACCGCATGCGTGTGAGTGTTGCCATAATTGCATGTTTACCATGAGGCTAGCTGCTTATGTGATATAACTGCTTGAATGCCTGTGGATGGAGGTTGAATTACCTAAATTGGAATAATGCATTAAAACTGCGAGTTTTAAGCCCACTAGATAGTGGCAAAACCACCTTTTCTAAAGCCCACTTGAGGGTGGCAAAATCTGTATTTTAGCCTACTTGCGAGTAGCAAACCATTTTCAAAACAAACATGAAATGTTTTGTTCCAATTTAGGCGATTTGGTCTATACTTGTTTGTGCATTGCATCGCGCTATCTTGCGCACTTTACCTGTACTTGTTAGGGCATTGCGTCGCACTGTCTTGTGCACCTGTATGGCACTATTTTGTGCATCCACTCTGCATTGCACTGTCTTGTGCACATTGTATTTTTGTATCACTCGCACTGTCCTGTGCCCTCTCGGGTCTAGGAGACCTTAAATCCTCTAAAGGTGTAATTCCTTTTTGCATAAATCTTGAATTTTCAATCAAACCGGCTTCGCGTAGCGTATAAGTCCAATTTTCAAACTGGCTTCGCGTAGCGTATAAGTCCAATTATCAAAGTCTTCCTGCATATCATTTGCATCCTGCCCCTGAACTACGCTGGTTTGATTCCATGCAAAGGGATACGTAGGCAGCCCGCGGGCACAACCATTTATTTATCTGTATTTTGTTTGATTGTCCAAGTCTTGGGCCTTGCCAAAAATGGGTCGTCTCTGGGCTTTGACATTCACTCCCGTCACTTCTTGACTCACGAGTTCTGTCAAAGAGGGGCAACTGTAGACACCCCATTTTTGAGCGCCCTTAAGACTTGGGCACTACTGATGGTTTACTTGGTGGAGAAAGGTGTGCAGGGCAAAGGTCCAGTTTCTTCGGCAAGGAGAGAGACAAATCTCAACTTCACACCCCATTTTGGACCAAAGTTATTTTGGATGGTTTTTAAACCTTAAAACCCTCTCTTTCAAAACATTTTTGAAATAAAGTTTCTACAATGTTCCGAGGCTCATATTTTGTCAAACGATGCACTTTTCCATAAACCGAGCAAGGACAAAGTGGAGATGAATGAAAGAGAGATGAAATCTTTAAAAAATCTTTCAAAACACTTTGTTTAGGGGTTTGGAGTTGAAGAAAAGAGGAAAGGAGAGAAGAAAACCACTTTGGGACAAGTTCGGCATGAATCCGGGTAGAAGGGAGTCGAGCAGCCCTCGCTGAATCGGGCTTATTCATCTGCATACTTGGATTTTAGCTATGAGGCCACCACCGTTGGAAAGCTTACTTCCGGGGCTTCATTTTGCACTCCAGAATCTCCTAGAGCCAAGTCCGGGTGGGGGAGATATGGTTGGTTGAAGTAGGGGATCAATCCGGTTGGATCGAATCTGCGCGGCTTCACCGAAACGGGCATAACGTTTTGCACAGGAGGAATTTTAATGTAAGGTTTGCGCCATTGGAAGGATAACTTCCGGGGCTTCAATCTAGACACCCACCGGCCACTTTTTGACCTTGGCAGCCAGCTATCGGCCATCAATTTAGCCGACCGGCCAGTAAAAATAGTAGGCCGGCCATTTATTGTGCCGACCGACCATTTATTTGGCCAACGACCTCCTTTTCTGGCCAATTTTACCCTTTTGCACTCTTCAAGCATGGTGCATGCTAGCTGTGCCAGCTGAGATGCACAAACCCTCTCCCCCGTGCATTTGTGTGGTTGTTTTGAACCTTTGACCTCTTTTGATCCAAACTTCTTGCACCCTTTGATCAAGCTTCTTGAGGAAGCTTGACCCTTTGTCAAAGCTTCCTCAAGAAGCTTGCACCCTTGCCTTAGCTTCTCTAGGAAGCCTTGACCCCCTTGACCCTTCTCACTTGGCTTCTCTTGTAAGCTTTAAGCTTCCCCTTGCCTATATAAGGAGACTAACCCTCTCCTTTGTTGGGTTCAGCAAAAAACCAGAGCTATACACATATATATCTGATATATATCATCCTCTCTCTCTATATCTCCCTCACTCTCTTCATTTTGTGTGTGTTTGAGGGCCTAAAGTGTGTGTTTGTTCTTAGTTTTGCACTAAAACACGTAGCATTACACCTTACTTCGACTTTGAGAGACATTGAGGGTTTGTTCTTGAGGTTTTGGACTAATTTTGGTCAGAAGAGAGTGGCTGGATCTGCTGTTCTTGAAGTGTTCTTCAAGGGTAACACTTTTGCTTTATTTTTCCCAATCTTGCATTAGCTTTTGACCCGTCTTGCATGCTGATTTAAGCTTTCTGTATAACTGAAAAAAGTCTTGTATTTTCATGCTTAAGATCTTTCATTAAGGTCATTTTGTTGTTTGGGGCCGACCTCCCCCTCTTAGGCCTCTTTTGGCCCCTTTTAGTGCTCTTTTCTTAAGCTTTGGTTACTCTTGTGTATTGGGCTTCTCACCACTAAAATCCAGTGGATTTTCAGTGGTGAAGAAGGAGTTTTGAGGTCTTGCATAGGGGAGGGACACCCCTCTCCCTTTGTCTCTCTTTTGTTTGCATTTTTAGCTCATAAGGGTAGCATGCATGATTAGTTGTTCTTGGCTCCATTTCAGAGGTTTTTGGGGGTTATTTGGGCATATCTTACCTCTGTTTTTGGTCGGATTAAAGGTCCCTTGCATGCATAATATACTTGCTTTGTATTCCCCCATTTTGCCTAGAAGTGCATCTTGCCATTAGACCATCATGCTTGCACATTTTTGCCTAGCTTTGTGAAGCCTTTAGTTATAGTTTGCCATGCTTGAGGTCTGTTGGGTGTTGATTTGGTTGTGCATTTCATGCTTTGTATAGCCCCTTTGCATTCTAGCATGTTGGCATCGAGTGTGTGAGTCATGAGCATGCTTGAGTTGGGTTGTTTCAGTGATTTGGAGTCATTTCACATGCCATTTTAGTCCCTAACCCATGCTTGTATGCTTACATTCATCATCACTTTCTTGCCTTGAAGGGTTGCTCTTTTGTGCCTTGGAAAGGGTCATAATGCATGCCTTGTGTTTAAGTCATTTGGGTTGCCATATCAGTGGGTTTTGCGACTTATTTTGGTGCATTGAAACTCTGTTTTTGGTTGCATGATTCATGCCATGAGTGGTTGGGGTGGTTGTAGTAGAATACTCCCTTTTGTGGCCTTGAATGCTTCCTTTTTCACATCCATTTCCTAGCATGTTTTGGCATCATCCGTCGCATGCTTTTCAGAGTTTAACACGAGTGTTTAATGTCCAAGTATATTGTCTTTATGTGTGCTTAGAGTTGTCCCCTTTCATTCTTGGGTGATGGACCTTGGTGTGTGCATGCTTGCATGCATCCTTTGTGCCCTTGTGCATCATCTTTAGGCCACTGTTTTGGGGTGGGCTGATGCCTTCTCATTTCAGTATAAGTCCATGTTCGCATACTTTGCATGTTTGGCATGTTACATTGTATTGGTTGCATGCTTACATTGCATTGCATTTGCATGTTTGCATGTTGTTTAGCTAGTTGTATTGCATGTTTGGACATTGCATGCTTGCATGATAGATTGCATTGCATTTGACATGTTTTGCATCTTAGCCTTATGTTGCATAACTTGAGCCATGTTTGTATACATGCATTGCATTGCTTGGTTTGGGGTGTCAACCAAGCATGAGGGGTGAGGTGTGTTCGTACTCAAAGTGACGAAACACGTCTCAATCCTTGGTCGCCAATGCCCTTGATCTCAATATGATAGGGTGTTGGCATTCATTTGTTTGTTCCATGCATTTACATTAAGTGGCAAACTTGGCCTCTTAGGCCATCATGCATCAAAATGCATAATTGATGGCCCGAGGGTCGAGGGTCATGCTCCCTTGAGTCCATTGCATGATAGGGAGTGTGGCCATGCTCACATTTGCTTAAAAATTCCATGCCATGCCCTATTTCCCCTCTGCTGCAGCAACTGCAGGTTTCAGCAGGAATACTTGGCCGACCGGCAGTATTTGGTGCCGACTGGCAAAACATATTTGGCCGAGAGCATAAGTTTTGGCCGATAAGTCTATTCTGATGGCCGGTGGTGTTTCATTTCGGCCGGTGGTATCCCCGCATACCCAGGGAGTGATTCAAAGCAGTCTTGGAAATTTGTGTGATTTTCAATGGAGCAGAACAGTGCCAACAGAGACAATAGTGGCATGGTACCGGGTTTTCGAGCAAGGTGAGTCAAGCATGCATCATCCACGCATTCCAAGGCAGGGCTGCGGCCACCTTTCTTCAGCATTTAATTTATTAATTAATTAGAAGTTCTGTAATAATTAATTTAGCAGTATTCATTTGGTTATGTAATATTTATTCGGACCCTCCGAGTGAGGGCAATTGTGTAATAAGTGTGTGTGAGTGTGTGCATGTCTTCCAATCCCACGTCTTTCTTCCCTTTTATTTACTAGCTTTCGATGGTTAGTTTAGGGCATATTTAAATTAGCATGCCTTATGCTTAGCATGTTTGCATACATACATTTGTCTTGCATGCACCGGGATCGGCACATCATACTAACTGCATTGTATTTCAATTCCAAGTTGAATACGTGTTAGTTGTAGCATCATCATATGCCATCCATAGATTAGCCGAGCCTATTGTAGCTGCATCTTGCATGTGTTGCATTAGCCATCTTAACATGAACTAGGATCATCCATATGATTACTAACTAGTTTCTGTTTTGGCTTGGAGTACTCGGTAAGCATTTATGTTTTAGCATCCTTGCATGAGTGTGAGTGTTGCCATGATAGCATGCTTACCATGAGGCTAGCTGCTTATGTGATATAACTGCTTGAATGCCTGTGGATGGAGGTTGAATTACCTAAATTGGAATAATGCATTAAAACTGCGAGTTTTAAGCGCACTAGATAGTGGTAAAACCACCTTTTCTAAAGCCCACTTGAGGGTGGCAAAATCTGTATTTTAGCTTACTTGCGAGTAGCAAACCATTTTCAAAACAAACATGAAATGTTTTGTTCCAATTTAGGCGATTTGGTCTATACTTGTTTGCTGTGCGCATAACATAGTAATTCTAGGCTAATAACCGGAATAAGAACACATAATGCTTTCCAAACAAGATATCACGGTTAGTAGAGGCCGATCTTCGGATCGGGCAAGAGGGGGTGCTCATAGCTGACCTTCCCCAATTGTACCCAAGTTCCCGAGCCGAGGCAACTTTGGTGATGACGGACATGTGGCCTTTGGCACCGAGTCAGGGTTTCCTAAATTCCCCCATTAAAAAAATATTTAGGTGGCGACTTTGTATCTGGCAAAGCAGTCCATGTTTGGCATTTCTTTCAAAAAATCTGTTTTCTCAAAACGATTTGCCGGATTTAGACTCTTTGGTTCAGATTAAGAACCGTGACAAAACGAGTCCGAACTGTGGTAGCATAAGTCCCTCGGGGCGCGCCCACAGTTTCTGGCAACTCCGCTGGGGAGATTAGAGAGCTTGACTCGAACTCGTGATATCTTGTTTTGATTTCACGTATGTGTTTCTTTGCATTGCATGTGCATTGGTGCGCCGAGGACACCGTGTTGGCCATCTGCTATTCCTGAGCGGTTTGCCAGAGGCTTGACTTTGTCAAAGCGTGCCATAAGGCTGACCGGTTGCGGGCTCTGCCAGTATGGGAACACAAACCCCAGTTTTACCGGGGCACCCTTTTGACCATTCGACCTAGTGCATATTCGGAATCCACGGTGACCATTCCAAGCAAGGACAGGTTGCTTACCCGATCATAGGTTGTTTGAAACCGCTGTGTGCGTAGTGAAACCCTAGCTCCTGACAAAGTATGACAGGGAAACCCTACCCCAACATAGGGGTGTTTTTGGCTCTCACTTGTTTGCTATGTGCTTTTGGAGTGCGTCTCTACAAGAATGCATGTATCAGTTTGCAAGTCTGGGTATCAGGCTTGCGGGCATCAGTATTTTGGGGCAATCAGTTTTACTTGAGGGTATCAGTTTACAGGGCAGAATTTTGGGGTAGAATTCAGTAAAGAGTACAGTTATTCAGCTATGCTCATGTCCATTCTACTGAAATTAGGCTGAGATGCTCTATGTTTTCTCTTTTGCTAGGGTAATCCTGGAACCATAGCTTCAGAAGGCTCTGAGATCCCCCAGATTCATTGGACTTGTGTTGATAGACTTTGTCAGGTCAGAGATTCAGTTCAAGGGCAACCAGTTTTCCTTCGCCAGTGGTAAGGCAAAGAAGGGCCAGACAGGGCTCATTGGTTCATCTAATCCGACAGTCACCAGTCACATCATCAGCAGACCTGTGATGGCATAGGGTTCGGAAGAATTTGTGGTCGTGATAGCAGCGTTAAATCAGGGAACTACCATGCGGGATGAGACTAGTACTGAAACGCAACGCCCATCTGGGGCATCTGCCTCACATCCAGCTTCGGGGCCCCAGCCGAACTTTGACCCACTTCCACCAGCTGAAGATTTGCAGGATCCAGATCCTCGAGAAGGGTTGGCTCATGCCTGAGTTTTCAGACCCCTGGTGCAGCCTAATGAGAGGCTTTATCCCCTTGGTGCTAATGACCTTGATCCGACCGTGGTGAAAATTGCGAACCTTGAGAAGCAATTCAAGAAGGCACAGGGCCTTAACTCCATTCCCGACATTGAGGATGGGCACACCGAGGCAGCCGTACGGCTCCCAGACAGATTCAAAATGCCATATATTGACCGTTTCGACGGGTCTGGAGATCCAATGGTACATATCCGACTTTTCTTGGATGTCCTGAAGCCGATGGGTCTGACTAAGCCACAGAAACTCTCTGTATGGAAGAACCCAGTCAGGTGTAGTAGCCACTTGGTACGCTAAGTTGGAAGATAAAGTGAAGCAAAACTGGGAAGAACTGGCTGAGGCCTTTGTCGATCAGTATTCATACAACACCCAAGTTGAAATGACCATGCAAGAGCTTGAAACAACCCGCCAGAACCCAATAGAGCCTTTTGTGGAATTTGTTGCAAGATGGAGAGCAAAGGCAGCACAGATGACAGATCGGCCTTCCGAGAGGGATCAAGTGCAAATCATGGTGCGAAACCTCGAGCATGATATGTTGCAAAAGTTGATAGTCCCTCCGCTATTCACTTTCAAAAGTTTGCATGAACTGGGGGTTCAGATCAAGAATGTGTTCAACAGTGGGATCATTCCCAGAACAAGTGAACCGACAAGGAGGGTGATTTCAGAGAGTACCAACGCTGGTAATAGCGCTATTCCCAAACCCATCGAAATCAATACAGTTACCACAGCCGACTCTTTTGCCAATCCAAGCCTACAAACCGCCGGCCCAGCCTGAGCTCAGGGCAGAACTTTCAACCCCCTCTATATGAGCCTGACTAGCGAACTAAAAGTCTTGATGGAAAGAGGGCATCTCAAACCCCTCGATCCTCAACCTCTTCCTGACCCACTCCCAGCCAGACATAACCCCTCCAAGTACTGTGTGTACCATCAGCAGCGCGGTCATGGCACCGACCGTTGCTACCGCCCCTTCGTCATGAGATCCAAAATCTCATCGACAACCGGACGATAGCTCCACCTTCAGACCCCAATGACCAAGTACCTCATCCACATCTCAATCTAATCCACACACTGGCCGTCCCTTACGACCCAAGCGTATACATCACCCTGGCCCATCTACCCAAGCCTGAGGTGTTTATCCTGGAAAGCACGGACTTATGCATGATGGGTGCATCTGAACCCCAATTATCCCAAACCCATGAACCCACTACTTCTGAGCTGATGAGGATGATCGAGGATCTTCAAAGAACTGTGGCAGGTCTGGCCTTTGGAGTTTTGGCTCCGTCATCAACCGCATCACATACTAGGGAGTTCATGTTTAAAGGCTCCCCAACCTTGGGACAAGCTACATTGGAAGAAGGCCACTCCCTTGGCAAAGTGGAGGCAAGTGGTAAGAACAAGGTAGGGGCAGGCATTGGTCCCCGTGAACACCTTCAGTGGGATATTGAGGCTTTGAAAGCCGAAGGGCTGAACAAACAGCAAGTACTCGCAGTTGTTGCAAAAACTGTGGATGACACTTTCGCCACTCAGAATGAGAGTAGTTCAAATCAAGGGACAAGTTGGGAGAAGGGTCGTTGCACCAGGAATGTCCCTTTCAGCTCTAATCCCGTGCTTGGAAGAGATTAGCAAACCCAGTTATCGCCTGTCAATCCCTTTGTTGGTACGTCCAGCAAAACTCCACAAACCTCAAAACACCCACCTTAGGGCTAAAGGGTGTTTACCCCACTGTACATGTCTCTATCAGCGGCCTTGTGGGTCCTGATTAGAAAGGGGGATCTGAAACCCCTGGAGCTGCGGCCACTGCCAGATACACTCCGCCTCTCTCATGATCCGGCCAAGTACTGTGCCTTCCATCAATAAGTCGGCCACGGCACTGATAGTTGTTACCGTCTTCGCCATGAAATACAAGATCTGATTGACAACAAGGTCATCATCGCGCCGGGTCCTGCAAAGTCTATCGGCACTGGATCAGTGAACTTGTGGGGGACAATGTGACTATTTGATCGAGGGATGAACCACCTACGGGCGGCATTCGATTTACTTCAGATGTGGCATATGGCACGCACTGTTTTGAGCATTTGCGAATGCTAGTTTTTGACTTGGGTATTTAGGTCAGTTTTGTTGTGTTGTTTTGAGTCAGTCTTTTTGCTTCGGGTCTGTCTTGTTGTATTGAGTCAGGTGATTAATGGGGTGTTACCTCGGGCATCACTATTTTGTTTTGTGTTTGTCTTTTGGCTTTCTTTTGAGTATGTTTCTGCCATGGAGCCAGTTACACCAACAGTTATGAATGAAACAACAGTGGTTTTTCATGCTTTTGTGCTTGCTTCTGCCTTGTGCCAGTTGTGCCAGAAAGTTGAATGGAACGACAGTGCATTTCACCTGCTTTTCTGTGCTTTTAAGTCATTGCGTTGACCTAAGTTTTTCAAAACTGTTTTTGAACATTGTGATGAAAACGAAGAGGAAGGAATTCCTCGGGATTTGCAAAAACTTGATCAATTGAGAGAAAGAGAGGCATGCTAAGCCCTTAATGATTGAAATCATGCTTGTTAATGTGAGTACTGAGAAGGATCCTGGCGTAATCTAGATTGGTTCTACATTGTCTTCAGCGCGAGCGATTTGTCGCTTTCTTAAAAAAAATTTCAAAAAAAATGTTTTGCGCGGTCCTGGGAAGACCTGTGTGGAATCGCTCTTGAGATTGTGCAGCCTAGGATCGCTCTCAGCCTCAAAACTCGACCCCTCATTTTCAAACCTTGGACTTAAATTCAGAATGTTCAACGGTCAACCACAATGTAAGGCCCGTGTGGCCAGATCAGAAGCAGCCCATGAACTAGGGGCGAGAATGTCAGATGTGATCAAAGGGAGCTTGCGAAGCTAGATCAGGAACACCCCTCGAACTAGGGGCAGGAAAATGTCAGATGCGCTCGAAGAGTCGAAGATGGATCATCCTGCAAATCAATGAAGATCGGCAAGAATGCCAAGTCCGAGAAGGGAAGAAAGAAGAAAGTATTGCTGAAGAACAACGGAGTTCCTATCCACAACACTAGGGGCAATTCAACCCCCATTAGATGGACTTCTACATCGTCAGCAAACAGCAGCCATTCTCCTGGATTCAGATGACTTCAGGATTTCAAAACCATTTGACATGGACAAAGCTACACTTTTACCCTTGAAAGGCTCGCTGGGCCGAAAACCCGGAAGGGTGACCTAGGCAAAAGTTAGAGCAAAGAAAAAGAACAAAAATGAAAAAAAAGAGAAAAAGAAAAGAAAAAAAAGAGAAAAGAAAGAAAGGAAAAAATGCAAAGAATGGAAAAAAAGAAAAGAAAAGAATTGAAAAGAAAAGAAAAACAAAGCTCGCAAGGTTGAAAACCCAGAAAGGGCGGCCTCAGCAAAAGTTAGAGCGCAAAAGGAGAGGGTTAATACACGAGTGTACCTTAACCCCGAACTACGTGAGGCTTGATTCCCATCTTTGGGATACGTAGGCAACTTCATTCCGAAGTCCAGCCGTAAAACACTTCAAAATCGACTGTGTCCATGTAATGGTTTTGATCATCTTTGCCTTCTCTGTATCCGAGAGTTCGGTTGTCATCGTCACTCTGAGGACTGACTACAATGCGCTGCGATGCTATCCAAACAAGGGGCAACTTTCCGTTGCCATACAGTGTGCCGTGGTGCCATTCAAACAAGGGGCAACTTTCCGTTGCCGTACAACTCTCTGCAAGCAAGGGGCAATTTTCCTTCGGATCTGAGGTTGTGCATCTCAAGAGTAGGTTCCGTGCTTGTTGAGCATTGGCCGTTTGCAAAAATAGTTTTTGAGAATTTTTACTAAGGTTGACTAATTTTCCCGAAAATTGTTCCATCTTTTCCAAAACTGGACCATTTCTTGGACCCAAAAAAGGAAAATTTTCAGTGCTCACAACCTAACTTGCATAGTTTTCAAAATCAGAAAGTTGAACAAGCATGTTAATCTAACTCTCATGTTGGCCAAAATTGTTTTAGTAGAAAGTCAAAACAAAAAATGGTCAAAATGATGAACCAGGGGCACAGTTGAGTCAGGTGTTCTGCTTTTCCCCGTTGTCAACATACTTGCCAGAAAGGGCACTCAACTTGCCGGAAAGGGCACCGTATTTGCCAGAAAAGGGCACGACTGAAGCTAACCGCAAAGGAGCAGAAAGCTCTCTCATCCTTCGAGCAACGAGGTATCAAGCCAAGTGCGAAGCACGAATCAGAATGGATCAGGATATTCCACTCCCTTATCTGGACAGATCTGATCACGTCCAAACTCCCCAGCAGAGCATCGTTAACCGATGTTAGCTGCAGATTTGCTACACACCCAATTGTAGCGCAGCCCCTCTGTGGAAGAAACTCATTGTTGTGAACAAGAAGAAGAATCTAATGGAATGCTAGGGGCAAGAGCCCACAACTTTCTATTTATCCATCAACCACCCAGGGGAGGGATTTAAAATGAGAGATTGAAGAATAGAGAGATGTGCGCTGAGAGAAAAAGTGAGAAAAATGGCTTTTTTCAGAAAAACAGAGCCTGAGGGCCGAGTGATGTGAGAATCACAAATGAGAAAGTGTGGGAAACAATACCCGAAAAAATAGGCTCCCTGTGCACGTCTGAGTGTCGTGTCTTTTGTTTTGTCTTGACTATTGTTTTGAGTCATTTCGAGTGTTTATCGATGTGTTTAGGTTGTTTACCTCTTGTTTTTCTTTGTCGAGTCGTTGTGTGCTGTGTTCAGTCGTAGGCTCAATAACCAGTCAATTTTATTTTTATTTTTCTCAAATTCAAAAAAATGAATCGTTTTATGCTCAGAGTGCTATGCCATTCTCAACATTTGTGCAAAACAGGATTGTTTCTTTCATAAGCTGCAGGGCCCACCCCCGATAAGTGTGAACAGTAAAACAAGGACCTATCTGAAGCTATGTGGGTTCCAGACTGCAAAACAAAAGAAAAAAAGGAAAATTTGGAGCATCTTAGTGTGTTTCAGCTTCGGCAAATTTCGAGACTGCATTCTAGGTGCACCTTCTCAGGCCTCGTCATTTCTCTGGAGTATGAGTGTATCTCGACCCCAAGTGTAAGCCTGCTTCAGGTCAGAATGGCAGTCCAAGTAGCACCCGAGGGTTTCACATGCAGATGTTACCTCTTGCCAATACGAACAGGGTGTCCCCTTTTCGAGCTGAGTGTGTTGCAAAGTCCTCTAAGAGGTAAACCAGAGGCACCAGAGCACATATTTGATGCTCCTCTATTGCATAGAATATGAACTTTCATATATACTTTTGTTGCATGCGTGCCGCGCATTGTTATGATTCCTGCAAGGAATATGCTTGCTTTCGATTCTGCATAGAATATGCTTGCTTTCAACATTGCATAGAATATGCTCCTGTTTCATACATAGAAAATGCCCCCATACTTGCATAAGAGATGCATTTTCTCGCACTTTCTTGTGCATTTTATCTCACTCGCACTATCTTGTGCATTGCATATCACTCGCGCTGTTTAGCGTATCGCACTGTTTAGTGCATTTCAAAATCACTCGCACTGTTTAGCGTATCGCGCTGTTTAGTGCATTTCAAAATCAATCGCGCTGTTTAGCGTATCGCCCTGTTTAGTGCATTTCAAAATCACTCGTGTTGTTTAGCGTACCGCACTGTTTAGTGCATTTCAAAGTCACTCGCGCTGTTTAGCGTATCGCACTGTCTAGTGCATTTCAAATCAATCACGCTGTTTAGCGTATCGCACTGTCTAGTGCATTTCAAATCACTCGCGCTTTCTTGCGCAGCGCGTTGTTTCGCGCATCGCATTGTTTTGTGCAGTTTACATTCGCGGTTTCTTGCGCATCGCACTGTTTTGTGCATTCGCGCTTTCTTACGAATCGTACTGTTTAGCGCATCGCACTATTTTGTCCAATTTATCACTCGCGCTATTTTGCGCATCGCACTGTTTTGTGTAGTTTACATTCCCGCTATCTTGCGCACCTTACCTGCACTTGTTTGTGCATTGCATCGCGCTATGTTGCGCACTTTACCTGTACTTGTTAGTGCATTGCATCGCACTGTCTTATGCACCTGTATGGCACTATTTTGTGCATCCACTCCGCATCGCACTGTCTTGTGCACATTGTATTTTTGTATCACTCGCACTGTCCTGTGCCCTCTCGGGTCTAGGAGACCTTAAATCCTCTAAAGGTGTAATTCCTTTTTGCATAAATCCTGAATTTTCAATCAAACCGGCTTCGCGTAGCGTATAAGTCCAATTTTCAAACCGGCTTCGCTTAGCGTATAAGTCCAATTATCAAAGTCTTCCTGCATATCATTTGCATCCTGCCCCTGAACTACGCTGGTTTGATTCCTTACAAAGGGAAACGTAGGCAGCCCGCGGGCACAACCATTTATTTATCTGTATTTTGTTTGATTGTCCAAGTCTTGGGCCTTGTCAAAAATGGGTCGTCTTTGGACTTTGACATTCACTCCCGTCACTTCTTGACTCACGAGTTCTGTCAAAGAGGGGCAACTGTAGACACCCCATTTTTGTGCGCCCTTAAGACTTGGGCACTACTGATGGTTTACTTGGTGGAGAAAGGTGTGCAGGGCAAAAGTCCAGTTTCTTCGGCAAGGAGAGAGACAAATCTCAACTTCACACCCCATTTTGGACCAAAGTTATTTTGGATGGTTTTTAAACCTTAAAACCCTCTCTTTCAAAACATTTTTGAAATAAAGTTTCTACAATGTTCCGAGGCTCATATTTTGTCAAATGATGCACTTTTCGATAAACCGAGCAAGGACAAAGTGGAAATGAATGAAAGAGAGATGAAATCTTTAAAAAATCTTTCGAAACACTTTGTTTAGGGGTTTGGAGTTGAAGAAAAGAGGAAAGGAGAGAAGAAAACCACTTTGGGACAAGTTCGGCATGAATCCGGGTAGAAGGGAGTCGAGCAGCCCTCGCTGAATCGGGCTTATTCATCTGCATACTTGTATTTTAGCTATGAGGCCACCACCGTTGGAAAGCTTACTTCCGGGGCTTCATTTTGCACTCAAGAATCTTCTAGAGCCAAGTCCGGGTGGGGGAGATATGGTTGGTTGAAGTAGGGGATCAATCCGGTTGGATCGAATCTGCGCGGCTTCACCGAAACGAGCATAACTTTTTGCACAGGAGGAATTTTAATGCAAGGTTTGCGCCATTGGAAAGCTAACTTCCAGGGCTTCAATCTGGACATCCACCAGGTACTTTTTGACCATGGGATCCACCTATCGGCCATCAATTTGGCCGATCGGCCAGTAAAAATAGTAGGCCGGCCATTTATTGTGCCGACCGACCATTTATTTGGCCGATGACCTCCTTTTCTGGCCGATTTTACCCTTTTGTACCCTTCAAGCATGGTGCATGCCAGCTGTGCCAGCTGGGATGCACAAACCCTCTCCCCCGTGCATTTGTGTGGTTGTTTTGAACCTTTGACCCCTTTTGATCCAAACTTCTTGCACCCTTTGATCAAGCTTCTTGAGGAAGCTTGACCCTTTGTCAAAGCTTCCTCAAGAAGCTTGCACCCTTGCCTTAGCTTCTCTAGGCAGCCTTGACCCCCTTGACCCTTCTCACTTGGCTTCTCTTGTAAGCTTTAAGCTTCCCCTTGCCTATAGAAGGAGACTAACCCTCTCCTTTGTTGGGTTCAGCAAAAAACCAGAGCTATACACATATAGATCTGATATATATCATCCTCTCTCTCTATATCTCCCTCACTCTCTTCATTTTGTGTGTGTTTGAGGGCCTAAAGTGTGTGTTTGTTCTTAGTTTTGCACTAAAACACATAGCATTACACCTTACTTCGACTTTGAGAGACATTGAGGGTTTGTTCTTGAGGTTTTGGACTGATTTTGGTCAGAAGAGAGTGGCTGGACCTGCTGTTCTTGAAGTGTTCTTCAAGGGTAACACTTTTGCTTTATTTTCCCCAATCTTGCATTAGCTTTTGACCTGTCTTGCATGCTGATTTAAGCTTTGTGTATAACTAAAAAAAGTCTTGTATTTTCATGCTTAAGATCTTTCATTCAGGTCATTTTGTTGTTTGGGGCCGACCTCCCCCTCTTAGGCCTCTTTTGGCCCCTTTTTGTGCTCTTTTCTTAAGCTTTGGTTACTCTTGTGTATTGGGCTTCTCACCACTGAAATCCAGTGGATTTTCAGTGGTGAAGAAGGAGTTTTGAGGTCTTGCATAGGGGAGGGACACCCCTCTCCCTTTGTCTCTCTTTTGTTTGCATTTTTGGCTCATAAGGGTAGCATGCATGATTAGTTGTTCTTGGCTCCATTTCAGAGGTTTTTAGGGGTTATTTGGGCATATCTTACCTCTGTTTTTGGTCAGATTAAAGGTCCCTTGCATGCATAATATACTTGCTTTGTATTCCCCCATTTTGCCTAGAAGTGCATCTTGCCATTAGACCATCATGCTTGCACATTTTTGCCTAGCTTTGTGAAGCTTTTAGTCATATTTTTCCATGCTTGAGGTCTGTTGGGTGTTGATTTGGTCATGCATTTCATGCTTTGTATAGCCCCTTTGCATTCTAGCATGTTGGCATCGAGTGTGTGAGTCATGAGCATGCTTGAGTTGGGTTGTTTCAGTGATTTGGAGTCATTTCACAAGCTATTTCAGTCCCTAATCCATGCTTGTATGCTTACATTCATCATCACTTTCTTGCCTTGAAGGGTTGCTCTTTTGTGCCTTGGAAAGGGTCATAATGCATGCCTTGTGTTTAAGTCATTTGGGCTGCCATATCAGTGGGTTTTGGGACTTATTTTGGTGCATTGAAACTCTGTTTTTGGTTGCATGATTCATGCCATGAGTGATTGGGGTGGTTGTAGTAGAATACTCCCTTTTGTGGCCTTGAATGCTTCCTTTTTCACATCCATTTCCTAGCATGTTTTGGCATCATCCGTCGCATGCTTTTCAGAGTTTAACACGAGTGTTTAATGTCCAAGTATATTGTCTTTATGTGTGCTTAGAGTTGTCCCCTTTCATGCTTGGGTGATGGACCTTGGTGTGTGCATGCTTGCATGCATCCTTTATGCCCTTGTGCATCATCTTTAGGCCACTGTTTTGGGGTGGGCTGAGGCCTTCTCATTTCAGTATAAGTCCATCTTCGCATACTTTTCATGTTTGGCATGTTACATTGTATTGGTTGCATGCTTACATTGCATTACATTTGCATGTTTGCATGTTGTTTAGCTAGTTGAATTGCATGTTTGGACATTGCATGCTTGCATGATAGATTGCATTGCATTTGACATGTTTTGCATCTTAGCCTTATGTTGCATAACTTGGGCCATGTTTGTATACATGCATTGCATTGCTTGGTTTGGGGTGTCAACCAAGCATGAGGGGTGAGGTGTGTTCGTACTCAAAGTGACGAAACACGTCTCAACCCTTGGTCGCCAATGCCCTTGATCTCAATATGATAGGGTGTTGGCATTCATTTGTTTGTTCCATGCATTTACATTAAGTGGCAAACTTGGCCTCTTAGGCCATCATGCATCAAAATGCATAATTGATGGCCCGAGGGTCGAGGGTCATGCCCCCTTGAGTCCATTGCATGATAGGGAGTGTGACTATGCTCACATTTGCTTGAAAATTCCATGCCATGCCCTATTTCCCCTCTGCTGCAGCAACTGCAGGTTTCAGCAGGAATACTTGGCCGACCGGCAGTATTTGGTGCCGACCGGCAAAACATATTTGGCCGAGAGCATAAGTTTTGGCTGATAAGTCTATTCTGATGGCCGGTGGTGTTTCATTTCGGCCGGTGGTATCCCAGAATACCCAGGGAGTGATTCAAAACAGTCCTGGAAATTTGTGTGATTTTCAGAGGAGCAGAACAGTGCCAACAGAGACAATAGTGGCATGGTACCGGGTTTTCGAGCAAGGCGAGTCAAGCATGCATCATCCACGCATTCCGAGGCAGGGCTGAGGCCACCTTTCTTCAGCATTTAATTTGTTAATTAATTAGAAGTTCTGTAATAATTAATTTAGCAGTATTCATTTGGTTATGTAATATTTATTCGGACCCTCCGAGTGAGGGCAATTGTGTAATAAGTGTGTGTGAGTGTGTGCATGTCTTCCAATCCCACGTCTTTCTTCCCTTTTATTTACTAGCTTTCGATGGTTAGTTTAGGGCATATTTAAATTAGCATGCCTTATGCTTAGCATGTTTGCATACATACATTTGTCTTGCATGCACCGGGCTCGGCGCATCATACTAACTGCTTTGTATTTCAATTCCAAGTTGAATACATGTTAGTTGTAGCATCATCATATGCCATCCATAGATTAGCCGTACCTATTGTAGCTGCATCTTGCATGTGTTGCATTAGCCATCTTAACATGAACTAGGATCATCCATATGATTACTAACTAGTTTCTGTTTTGGCTTGGAGTACTCGGTAAGCATTTATGTTTTAGCATCCTTGCATGAGTGTGAGTGTTGCCATGATAGCATGCTTACCATGAGGCTAGCTGCTTATGTGATATAACTGCTTGAATGCCTGTGGATGGAGGTTGAATTACCTAAATTGGAATAATGCATTAAAACTGCGAGTTTTAAGCCCACTAGATAGTGGCAAAACCACCTTTTCTAAAGCCCACTTGAGGGTGGCAAAATCTGTATTTTAGCCTACTTGCGAGTAGCAAACCATTTTCAAAACAAACATGAAATGTTTTGTTCCAATTTAGGCGATTTGGTCTATACTTGTTTACTGTGCGCATAACATAGTAATTCTAGGCTAATAACCGGAATAAGAATACATAATGCTTTCCAAACAAGATATCACGGTTAGTAGAGGCCGATTTTCGGATCGGGCGAGAGGGGGTGCTCATAGCTGACCTTCCCCAATCGTACCCAAGTTCCCGAGCTGAGGCAACTTTGGTGATGACAGACACGTGGCCTTTGGCACCAAGTCAGGGTTTCCTAAATTCCCCCATTAAAAAAATATTTAGGTGGCGACTCTGTATCTGGCAAAGCAGTCCATGTTTGGCACTTCTTTCAAAAAATCTGTTTTCTCAAAACGATTTGCCAGATTTGGACTCTTTGGTTCAGATTAAGAACCGTGACAAAACGAGTCCGAACTGTGGTAGCATAAGTCCCTCAGGGCGCGTCCACAACTAGCTGAACCAGACTAGCAACCAAGCACTTCATTAGCTGTTTCACTCATCAACCCATCATCTTAATGGCAGTGCAAACACTGACATAGCGACAATCTTGCAGCTAGAACTAGGAACAGGAAACATTGAGGTTCTAAGCTCCCAACCTTAGACCTTGACAATCCTCCAATCACCCTATCTGCGAGTAACCATCGCCGTTACCAATGACAACATGTCTCGTTGAACTCTTGTTATAGAAGACCTTCTTGGTGACATCCTTGATGTCATAACTGTACGATCCACTCCATCTCCTTATAGCCAATCCAACATGTTCATGCCTCCAGCAACTCAACATCTCAGAAGAGAAGCACATGAAGCCAAATGACCAAGTTACGGTAAGGAGTAGATGCTAAGGCCTATCAAGAAAGCCAAAACTGTGTCCGAGATCAATATAAGAAACATGTCAACATCTCGGATAAAACCATCATCTCGGAGCATGTCATCTTAGGTATAAGTGTTATCTTGGATACCTTCATCTTACCAAATTTTTGGAAATTTCACCAAGTATCACTTTCAAATCACTGACTCAGTCTTCATTAACATATCTTTGCTCTCTGGCCCCCAATGTGAACATAAATATAACTTAGGTTCACGTTAGAAATACATCATCTGAATCTTTTCTAAGTTTGACTTAAACATCCATGACTGAGGTCATCGCATTTGGCTCGCCAAAACTAAACACTTAAGGCTTGGCCATAGTGTACCGAGAGTATTATCTAATTTGGCTCTTCGTACAAAACGACCAAAACATGGCTGGTTTCATCTTGTTTCACATTGAAAACATCACCTTATACTTAGTTCAACTTTACCAATATGGCAAGTCTAAGTTAATTGCCTTGTTCACCATGGGAACATCGCCTGATTCTTGCCTAAGTCTAACTTAGACATCCATGACTGAGGTCATCACGCTTGGCTTGCCCAAACTAAACATTTAAGGCTTGACCATAGTGTACCGAGAGTACTAGCTACCTCAGCTTTCCGCACAAACCGGCTAAAACGTGGCTAGTTTCACCTTGTTTTACATTGAAATATCGCCTTACACTTAGTTCAACTCTACCAATATGGCTAGTCTAAATTAATCGCCATATTCACCATGGGAACATCGCATGATTCTTACCTAAGTCTAATTTAGACATCCATGACCGAGGTCATCACATTTGGCTCACCCAAACTAAACACTTGAGGCTTGACCTCAGTATACCGAGAGTACTATCTACCTCGACTTTTCACACAAACCGACCAAAATATAGCAAGTTTTGCCTTGTTTCATATTGAAACATCGCCTTATACTTAGTTCAACTCCACCAATATGGCAAATCTAAGTTAATCGCCTTGTTCACCATAGGAACATCGCCTTAAGACTTTTTTAGGCTTATCACACAATTATAAACAACATTTTGTAATGAACAAAGTGAATACTAGTATTTTATTAACACTTCGGCTGAGGTTATTGACATCATTAGAGCCGAGCACCAAATTTCATCAAGCCACATTCCAAGGCATCGACAATCTCTTACCGTCAAGATTTCTAATCTCAGGTAAGCTTTGTTTTATCTCAACGCTGTTCACCTCCAGTAAGTTCTAATCATTTTAAAACTGTTTTCCTAGGTCAAACTCCTATCTTCTTAGACTTACTCGTCTAAGCCGAGATCTTGTCTTCTGGATCTGGGATCTGCTAGCTTAGGCTGTGCCCTTGTCTTCTCGGACCTAATAATCTAGGTCGAGAAATGGTCTTCTCGGATCTTGGATCTGCTCACTTAGGCTAAGCTCTTGGCTTCATAGATCTATTCATCTAGGCCGAGATCTTGTCTTCTAGGATCTGGGCTTTGGGATCTGCGCACTTAGGCTGAGCTCTTGTCTTCTCGGACCTACTCATCTAGGCCGAGATCTTGTCTTCTGGATCTTGGATCTGCTCAGTTAGGCTAAGCTCTTGGCTTCTCAGACCTATTCATCTGAGCTGAGATCTTGTCTTCTAGGATCTGGGATCTGGGATCTACTCACTTAGGCTGAGCTTTTGTCTTCTCAGACCTACTCATCTAGACTGGGATCTTGTCTTTTGGATCTGGGATCTGCTTAGTTAGGTTGAGCTCTTATCTTCTCAGACCTACTCATCTAGGTCAAGATCTTGTCTTCTGGGATCTAGGATCTACTCGTTTAGGTTGAGCTCTTGTCTTCTCATACTTATTCATCTAGGCCGAGATTTTGCCTTCTGGATCTGGGATCTACTCACTTAGATTGAGCTCTTGCCTTCTCAGACCTACTCATCTAGGCAAAGATCTTGTTTTCTAGGATCTGGGATCTGTTTACTTAGGCTGAGCTCTTGTCTTCGCGAACCTACTCATCTAGGCCGAGATCTTGTCTAGGCCATAGAAGAGCAAGGCCTAGGTAAAGCAGATCCTAGATGGAAGAACGTGGCCTAGGTGGAGCAGATCCTAGATGGAAGAGCATGGAAGAACGTGGTCTCTTTTTCTAGATATTTGTTGCCAGTTGTGCCAACTGTTGCTCACTGAGCTGTATCTTCATACACGTGTATGGTGAGATGTATCTAAGCTCAAGACTTGTTTTTCTATAAATAGGGGGGTTCTTGCCCCATTTTTTAGGGTTAGAAGATTTTGGACCAAAAGTATCTCTCTATCTAGCTTTCTCTCTCTCACTTGATATTTTGTGCTTGATTACCTAGTTCCTCTACGCTTTTGCACACCAACTCTTAATCAAACTTGATGATCATTGAGCTGAGGTCCCTTGGAGTCTTGTTTGACCTTTGGAAGGAGGTTTGACCTTGGATTTGTGCCTAAATTGTGCTTTGCTTCAAAGGTAGAGCACTTACTTTATTTAAACTTATTGTGCATACTTATTTTCCTATCTTTTTCAGCTGTTTTAAGGCTGTTTTTGAAGTGTAAAAAACTTTATTTTTGTGACCTAAAAATGGTGGTTTGAGCCTTTTTGAGTTAGGAGGTTGTCCAACATTTTGGCTCCTTAGCTTGTTAAGCTTTTTGTGTTATTTTTCCTCACTTTCAAATCAAATTTTTTGGGCCTTTTAACCACTAAATCTCAGAGGTTTTTCAATGGTAAAAATCAACTTTTGAAGTCCAAAATTGGAGGGGTTAACCTCCCCTCCTTGTGTCTTGTTTGCATGTCTAGTTAGCTTGATGTGTTAGCATGTTTTTGCTTTTGTTTTGACCTATTTTAGCTCTGTTTTGGGCTGGTTAATTCAGTTGAGGCTTGTATTGCATGGTTGTAGTGTTAATTCCTTCACTAGCATAGTGTTTTAATGTTTTGATCACCACTATTCTGAGTTGAAAGCATGTTTTAGTGTTATTTTGCACTCCATTTTAGCACTTAAGATTTTTGTAATCTCCCTCCATTCTTCTCTCTTTCGTTTGCTTTGAAAGTGGTTTCAAAGCACTTGTTTGCCTAAGTATGGAATTGAGGTGTTGCATCTAATGGTTTAATCCCTTAGGGGGTTCATTACCAACAGTGTAATGCCTCTTTCATGCCCAAAACAACTTGTTGTTTGAGCCATCTCTCCATTAGAGGACACCCACCAATGGACTTAATCGATTAAAAAATGAATCGGTAATGTAAAATGAGTAAATAAAATGAACAAGCAAAAGAGGCAAGATAAGCATCTTTCATGTTGCATTGCATATGTTTGAATCGGACATTAATTCAAACGCAAGGAAAATGCGACGTTTCATACTCAAAAGTGATGAAATGTGCCACTTTCCTTGGTCACCGTCACCCTTGATTATGCACGATAGGGCGGTGGTCTTTCTGAGTCTTGTTGTGCATTCATTAAGCTTGTACAAGCTTGGTTCCTTAGCCATCATGCATGTGAATTTCTTGGTTGATGGTTTGAGGGCCAAGAGTTACACTCCTTTGAGTTTGTGTGATGATAAGGAGCGTAACAGTACAAACACTCCTTGAGAATACACTGCTTTGCCTTTGTTTGCTCTCTGTTGCAGCAAAAGGAAGTTCAGGGCAAGGGTGGCTGACCAGCCACCAGCAATGGCCGACGGCCACCAGTAGTAGCCGACCGGCCACCAATGGTAGCTGACGGCCGCCATTGGTAGCCGACCGGCCATCATTGAAAAAAGTTGCTCAGTATGATAGAAAAGGGGAGCAGCGGTGTTCTGGAAGTTGGTAGCTTCTTTGGTGTTCAAGTGTGCAAATAGAGTCTTACAGCAGTGAGGCAGTGGCATTTTCGGGTGGAAACCAACCAAGCATGCATATGTCCCTCGCCTCCCGAGGCCATTTAGTTGCTTTGCTTAGCTGATTAAGGGTAGATAGTTAATTATTTAATCATTTTATTTAGCTTAGAATAGCTAGTTAATTCAAGTGTTGTAATTAATTAGTTAGTGTAACTAGTTATTCGATTCCAGTTTGTAATAATTAATTAGTTTAGAGTAGTTAGTTAATTCATTTCAAGTGTTGTAATAGTTAACGTAGCTAGTTGCTTAGCTTATTCATTCGGACCCTCCTTCGTGAGGGCGTAATTTTGTAATAAGTGTGCGTGCGTGTGTGTATGTCTTCCAAGCCACGTCTTTCTCCCTTTTATTTAATCACTTTTGATGGTTAGATTAGGGACATTTTCAATTAGCATGCCTTATGCTCGCATGTTTGCATCCATTCATTTGTATTGCATGCACCGAGGCTCGGCTCATCATTCAAACTGCATTGCATTTTTAATACTTCTTTGAATACGTGTTTCAACAGCATCTTGTTCAAATCGATTCATATGCCATATTAGTAGCCGAGCCTATTAATTGCATTATTGCATGAGTTGCATTAGGCATCTTAACATAGTTAGGATCATGCACATTTCTAACTAGTTTTTTTGTTTTGGCTTGGAGTACTCGATGAGTCTTTATGCTTTAGCATATTTGCATGAGTGTGATTGCCATATTGCCATGTTTCACATGCTTGCCATAAGGTTATGTGCTTAAATGCTAAACTACATGAATGCCTGTGGATGAAGGCTTGTTGTTTGAATTAGAGCAATTCAACAAATGCGCGTTTTAAGCCCACTTTGTCGTGGTAAAATCCTGTTTTAAGCCCACTATGTTTAGTGGCAAATTCGCATCTTTAAGCCCACTTGAGGGTGGCAAATTCAAACCATTTTCGCAAAACAAACATGACTTGAAATGTTCCAATTCTTGTGATTTAGTCTATATTTGCTTGTGCGCATCACATATTAAGGTTAGATTAATAACCAGAATAAGAACGTATGAGGTTTATAAAATGACATATCATGGCTAGTAGAGGCCGATCTTTGATCGGGCGAGCAGGGGTGCTCAATTCATGACCTTCCCCCCTCATACCCAAGTTCCCGAGCCGAGGCAACTTTGGTGATGACGGACACGTGGCCTTTGGCACGAGTCAGGGTTTCCTAAATTTTCCCAAAAACAAAATATTTAGGTTTCAACTCTGTATCTAGCAAAGTAGTCCAATTTTGGCATTATTTGATTTAAAATCGATTTTCCAAAAGATTTTCCGAATTGGACTCTTTGGTGATTATCAGTTTTACATTGCACTTGTGAGACTAGATTCAGAACTGCGGGAGTCCCAACTGTGAGGCCTTTCTTTTCAATCACTTTCCGAAAGGCGGGGCGTGGAAAAAGGCGAGTCCACACTACTCATCTAGGCCGAGATGTTGTCTTTTGGATATGGGATTTGCTCACTTAGATTGAGCTATTGTCTTCTCAAACCTACTCATCTAGGTAGAGATCTTGCCTTCTAGGATATAGGATCTGCTTACTTAGGCTAAGCCCTTGTCTTCTCAGGCCTACTCATCTAGGCCGAGATCTTGTCTTCTGGATCTAGGATCTACTCACTTAGGTTGAGCTCTTGTCTTCTTAGACCTACTCATTTAGGCCATGCTCTTCCATCTAGGATCTGCTCCACCTAGGCCACATTATTCCATCTTGAATCTGCTTCACCTAGGCCTTGGTCTTCCATCTGGGATCTACTTCACCTAGGCTATGCTCTTCCATCTTGGATCTACTTCACCTAGGTTGATGTCTTTTCCACTTGAAAGTTGTCTTTATCTCATCAGGAGTGCTCATGCCCCCTTATCTTTGCATTCATCTCTTTTGGAAGGGTTTTCATTCCATCAATGTTGATGCATTCTCCATTTTCGCTAAACTTGTGGTCACCGACACCTTGATCTTGCACGATGATGGCCTTCTATTCTGATTAAGTTCCCACAGACGGCGCCAAATTGTGGGTCTTGATTTTTGACCACACAACCAAACAGGAAACTTAGCTGGAGAACATGCGACAGAATAGATTAAGCCATCATCTGCACACAAGAAGATAAGAAATACCACGACGGCTCGTCCACTCGGGGGTACTTCGATGATCAAGTCAGTTAACTTATCTCTCAAAGATATCAATACAAGTTCACAATTCACAATAAAAAAGCATCACATATAAAAGCATACCTTAGACTCACCTGGGTGCCTCACTTTTATAATGATCAATGTCCAACTAAGCCTAGAAGTCTTACTTCATAGGACTCTATCCTTTACAAGGATAACATCTATCACAACTCACACTATTCAGATTAAGATGACCTTCCTCAAGAGTCACATCTCTATCCAAATAGGTAGCTTGATATTATCTAGGACTCTTGTCCTCTATACGAATATCTCGAATTCCAGCATTGTTGCATCGAACCTTGGCAACGCCACAATCACCTTGGCAAACATGACTCGCCCACATGGCACCTCGACCGACATCTTAAAAGCATCTTGGCCACGTGGCGTCATTCTCAAAATACTTCCCCACACCAAACATTACTCTTTTTTATTTTGGGATGAATTCTAACATTACGATTGTCAATATATTACATCATTACATGTGTCGGAAAGAAAATAACATACACTTTTGTTTTTTAATTTTTCTTTATTGAGATTTGACTAGCGAGGTACTGATTAACAATCACTTGAGTTTTGAAAAAATATATTACCGAACAAAAAATAAAAAAAGAAAGAATAAGAAATTAAGTGGTAATAGAGGAAAACAATTTTTGAGCTCCTAGGAATGCATAAATTCAGGTAAGAATTCTTCAAAATTTCATAAATAAAAAGGTATAGGCCATGTTGCACAACGTGCCCACATGAACTCTCACTATAAATTCCAAGATAATGTTCTGATCATGAATTTGAATAAAAATTTAAATTTAATTTTTTTTTTTAATTTTAATCTAAATCAGTGATCCAAACAGTGCAAATATTTATCCAGCATCATGGACCTTTTTGTTCAATAGCTAGACATCACAAAACATAGACTTAGAGTATCTTCACTAAAACTTTCAAAATTTAGTATGTTAAATTTTGTTAAAGGCTTGGGTGGCAATTGACACATGTCAATTTGACATGGAAGCTCTCCACCCAATATGTCAAATTTGTTATTATATTATTTTTAAAATCTGAACTCTTTTGTGTACCATTAGTCTTCTTTTATGTTTAGAAAAAATAAAAGAAAGAAAAGAAAAGAAAAGAAAAAGCAAGAAGTGATCTTTATGTCAAAATTGACATGAATGGATGATGCCAAAAGTCATGTTAGCTTTTGACACACCGGGTGGAATTCATTTGGTATACCAAAATAAAGTTGTTGGACTACCACATTGTATTTGATATATCGGATAAAGGTGCTCTTAGGATTATTTTGAAAATAAACTATTTTAGTTGACTTTTTAACTTCTACAAAAATGGTATAAAAATAAATAAATAAATAAATAAATTTTTTATAATAAGTTTTTAACTTTTTTAACCATTTTAACATGTTGTCAAAATAGGCTTTAATCTAACATTTCTCAGTCAACTGGTATAACGATTTTGATTTAGACCCGATCCATTTCATACTCTTAGATTCAGGATTCAGCCCTTTAATGGTCATTCATGTCCTTGATCATACTGTTGGAAGTTGAGTATGGTTGTTTGTTGTATTGGAAACAGGTTGGGAGTTAATTTTTTTCAATAAAGTTGCTGTCCAGATTTCTACTTGTTCGCTTGAGCAGTGTTTTGGTATCTCAAGCAGTCTTTAAGATCTCCCAGTATTTTGTAGGCCTGCAAAACTTCTAGAAGTAGGGTGATCTTCGCTCGAGCGATCTTCCTTGCGCTCGAGCAGTTTTCTTCAAACTACAAAACTTCTGGGAAGGGGTCATTGTGCACTCAAGCGGTGTTTTAGTCACTCAAGAGGTGTCTTTTTTTGGGTCTGACGTTCGAGCGGTGTTTTGGTCACTCGAGCGGTCTATGCATATATCAGTTAGGAAAAAGGGATTTTTGAATCAATTTTTCATTTCTCTCTTTCTCTAAAACATTCTGAAACCCTAGTTTCTTCACTTTCTCACTCTAGTTTCTTCTTAAAACCTAAAATACTTTATCATCGATTCATCTCTCCACCATAAATCTTTGGGGAAAAAAGTAAATGTAGATATCCCATTTTGACTGACCTTAAGACTTGAATGCTTTCTTCTGGATTACCTGATGATAAAAACAAGAATGTGTTTCTCATAATGTTCTTAGTAAGAAACATGGAATTTTTTCTTCATTTCCAACACTAAGCTTGTTTTAGCCAAGTGTTCGAGACTCGTTCAAAACACTCTTTCAAAACCTTCTTCCCGTGCTTCGTTCCAAATATTTTCATAATGTTTCGAGGCTCACTTTTACAACTTTAAAATGAAAAATTTTCTCAGGAAATAGAGCAAAGAACAATGTGTAAATAGGAGGAAAGGACGAATTCTGTTTAGGCATTGGCCATTGTTTTGGCTAGTCGGCCAAATGGCTAAGCCAAAATTTTGGCCGGCCAGCCAAGAAATTGGCCGATTGGCTAGTTTTTTCCCCCGCCCCAGAAATAGTACAGTTTCGGCAGAATTCTTGCTAAAAGTGTGTAGAGCATGCTATTCCAAATATTCCTTGATATAGTCATGCACAATATACATGCCCCCTTACCCTCCATTATCTTCCTTTGGCCTCCATTGCCAAAAGAGCATTTGTCTCTTACCCCAAAATGAGCATCCAATGTAACCATCATTGTCACTCCATCATACTTGCCTTCTACCTTGTCCCCTCCCACTTGCTTGATTGAGCCTTGCAGATGTGTATCTACTCATCTTTCATTGTCAAGAGAGTTGGCCTCTTTAACAAAGTCCTTGGCCTTTGTCATTTTATGGCCTTAGTTTTCAACCTTGTTCCCCACCACCTTCTACCTTGTATTTCCTATATGAAGGTGATCAAATTGTTAGGAGAAGGGGATTGATTTTAGGAAAAGAAAGTTAGAGAAAAGAAGAGAGAAGTTTAAGCTTTGAAGCAAAAATTCCCATTTTCAAATACGCACTACCCTACACTGATCTTCCATCCTTGATACACCAAGACCATCTTCAAGTCTTTGATATAGCCAAGCCATAGTAGCCTTGATCAAAAGTCAATGAGTGTTGTTGAAAGGAAGAAAAACAAAGAGTTGAGAAATTCCCCCACACACTTTGTTAAACACTCAAAAATACCATTCACACAAGAATTTCGAATTTTCAAACTAAGAACTAAGAAATACACTTCCTAAACTTGAGGGTGATCAAAAGAAAGTTTGGAAATCCAATCCTTTCCTTTGAAGAGGAATTTCCACACTTTTCTTATCTTTTCTTTTACTTATTTTCTTATTTCGAACTTCTTACTTTCATTTCGTTTCATATTGTAAGCTTATTATACTGTAACTGGGAGTGGTTAGTTAATCCACCCACATATTTCCTACTTGTTTCTATCTTTGGCGCTTGAAAAGTAGAAAACAGTGTTTTGGCCTGGCCTTATTGGCCGACCAGCCAACCTTTCCTAGATAGAACCCAGCAACCACTCGAAGTTGAGCAAAACAGTTTCCGACGATCTCCGAGACCCCCTGAAGCTTCTGTGTTTTTTTGTTTTTCTTTTAATTTCGGAGTGATTTATAAGGACTTATCTTGTTGCGATATTTTCTTTTTTCCTTCATTTAGATTTGTAATATTCAAATGTTGTAATAATTCCCTGTCCTGCTTCTTTTTATCCCGTTATTTTACTCGCTTTCCCTATCTGTACATGTGTTGTATACTTTATCCATCATCACATACATGCTTTACAACCATGTCTCATGCATCTTGATTCGGCTAAATTTATATTTGTGAGTTTAATTGATTATTACGTGATTTTGTGTGCAACTTCATGTTCTTGATATGAATCACATGTCATGTTTTAGAAGCCGAATAGCTAGTTGCATATTGTGAATGAATTGCATTAGAATATTATATATAAGATCATACATTGTTTACTAACTTTGTTTTGTACCTATTTTGCGGGACATCATTAAATATGTAATCTTTTATACTTTAGCATCCTATTTGTATGTGTTTTTCTTACTATGTTTAGCATCCTACCATGTCGGTATGTACTTATTTGATATATCTCTATGAATGTCGGTGGATGGAGGTTGTGTTGTTCAATTTGGAACAAAATTGATTTTCATGCCGCAAACTCAAGTTTCCATTGAGTTGCTTAAAATGCTTTTAAAAATACATGAAATCGAATTGTTCCAAAATAAATGACATAATCTATACTTGTTTGCTTCACATAGTAATTTTACCATTTATTAAATAACCGGAATATGAACATATAAAGCAAATAAATTTTATATCATGGTTTAGTAGAGGTCGATCTTTGATCGGGCGAGCGGGGGTGCTCAATTAATGACCTTCCCTTCTCATACCTAAGGTTTCGAGCCAACCAATTCTGGTTATGACAAATAGTGGCCTTAACGCGAGTCACGAGTTTCCTAATTTCCCAAAAATATTAGGTGGCGACTCTAAGATCTGGTGATGTAGTCCATTTCTGGCAAAGATTTTTTACAATAAAATGAATTCAATAAAAGTTGCCAAAACTGGACTTTCATCTACGTTTCATATTGCACTCGTGAGACTAGATCGAAGAATACCGAAGGTCCGAACTGTTAACGTGCACAGGTACCCCGGGCATGTTATAGTTTCTGGCAACTCTGCTGGGGATATTTAAAAACCTTGATTCGAACTCCATGATATGACTTTTATTTTTAATTATATGTTCATTGCATTGCATGCATGGTGCGCCTAAGTCCCGTGCTTGTCACCTGTTATCCTGGACAGCTATTAGACTTCCGGCAGATAGACAGACATGGACTCTAATATGGTAGGAGCAGAAGCCATGGAATCGGGATCACCACGTACCACTTGATCTGCCGAATTGAGTTGGTATATTAGTGTCTCGCTGAGGTACCCTTTTTGACCAAGACTAGCCTAGTGCATATAGTAAGCTTTAGCAACTTCCAAATTAGGACAGGATGCTACTCTGTGCTAAGACGTGTGATGCCACTTGTTTGAAAGTGAAACCTTCGATCATGTCAAAGATGGGACCGGACAACCCTACCCTTTATAGGGGTGTTTGTTATTTTCCTGCTATGTGCATTGTATAAGATCTGAGGTTCTCAAAATTTTAAGTAGTATTTCAGGCATTTCATTTTGAGGGATTGAATTCAGTGTTTTAGCATGTTGTATGATGATCAATTAGGCCGAAATGTTACGAAAATTCTGATTGAGGGTTCTATTGTTTTTGTTAGGTAGTCGGGCACTATAGCTTTAGAATAGAATGATATCCCTCAAGTTCTTTGGACTCGCACTGGTAGGCTCTGTAAAATTGTAGATTTGGTTGAGAGCCAGCCAGTATTAGTTTCTTTACCACCAGTTACATGCAGAAGAAATGCGAAAGCTTCAACAATTGTCCAGAGTACCCCATCTTCACTAACTAGATCATCTTCACTAGAATTAGCAATGGCTCAGATCAACGAGAATATAGTAGACATGCTTTTGGCGCTTCAACGAAGCATGGATACTATTACTAATACGATTGCCATCCACAATGATGTTCTAGCTGAATTACGACGCCCATCTAGGGCGTCCAGTACCAAACCACCTCCAGTGACTCATGCAATCCCAACTCCACCTCCATTAGCTGATGAGCTTCCCGAGCCATTTTACCAGAAGGCTTAAGGGTTCCCGTGCAATCATTAGGAGGACCACTTCCCCTTCCATAACCAACGGGAGGGCTTTTTTCCCTAGAAACAAATGAGTTCGATCCAACTCTGTTGAAACTGGCCAAGTTAGAAAAAATGATCAAAAGGTTGTAGGGAATTAACTCAATCCCAGACATCGAAGATGGGTATAATGAAACAGTTGTAAAGTTGCCCAAACGATTTAAGATGCCACATATTGATAGATTCAATGGATTTGGCAACCCGATGGTGCACATCTGCTTGTTCTCTGATGTTTTGAAGCCTATAGGTTTGACTCGTCCACAAAAACTCTCTTTGTTTGGACGAACTTTGTCAGGAGTGGGTGCCATCTGGTATGCCAAGTTAGAGAACTTGGTGAAACAAAATTGGGAAGAATTAGATGATGCTTTTATCACCCAGTATTCCTATAACACTTAGATTGAAGTGACCACTCGGGAGTTAGAGGTAACCCGCTAGGAGCTAAATGAAAGTTTTGTAGTCTTTATCACCAAGTGGAGGGCCAAGGCGACAATGATGACCCATAGACCACCAAAAAAAGATTAAATTCGCATAGGGGTAAGGAATTTGCATTGCAAGATGCTACATAAGATAATAGTCCTCCCACTATTCACTTTTAAAGAGCTATATGAAATGAGGGTCCAGATAGAAGATGCCATCAAGCGGGGAATCATTGTCGACGACAAAGAACATGTGCGAAAAACCTTTGGGCATAGTTCCAATGCTACTACCAATAGTAGCATAGTTGTAAAGCCCTCTGAAGTCAACTTGGTCACTGTTACCACCAAAATGGCTGATCTTTTTTCACAAACAACAAATCTAGCCCGAACCCCAACCAGAACATTCTCTATACGTCCCTCTCTAGAGCTATGAAAGTCTTGATAGAAAAGGGGCATCTCAAGCTTCTTGACCCTCAATCTCTTCTCAATCCTCTCCCAGCCAAACATAACCCTGCCAAACACTGTGTCTTCCACCAACAACCCGGACATGACACCGATCGTTACTATCATCTTCGTTATGAGATTCAGGATCTCATCGACAAAAAAGTCATAGCTCCCCTACAACCACCAAAACCCAATGTCACCACTAATCCACTACCACCCCATGACAAAATCCAACCACTCCCGCACCTCAACCTTATACATTCACTGCCACATACCTTTAACCCCAGCATATACATCACGCATTCCCATCTATCTAAACCTGAGGAGTACATTCTTGAGAGCACTAATCTATGCATGATGGATGCACCTCTAACCTAGCTAAAACCAGAAAGCCCTATGGTGGTAGTGCCAGAAGCCGAAAAGGAAATAGCATAAGTGCCAGTGATTGAAATTGGGAAGTTACCAGAAGAATGATACAATCCTAACAAGTATATCATACCTATTGGTGAGCAAAAGCCTGAGGTTGTTCTACTTGACTTATTTTCTATCAATGTTGTCAGAGAAGATAAACCTGGTTTAGTTGGTCAAACAACGAAGAAATGTGCAGATAGAATGGTGGGATCCGAGAAATTCCAATGTCAGTCATGGTTGGTCAAACAATGGAGAAGTGTTTGATTGGGAAATTGAAAGAAAAGAGGATGAACCAAAGATCAACACTGGAAAAGCTTTTGAAAATGAAGGAATCAAAGAGTCGACTAGAGTATAATGTTGGGATGATTCGGGCAGAGCCTGACGATTACCTTTTGGTCAACGAAAGTGAATGGTGGGATGATGACGACTTGTAGCTCACCCACATAATATGGGAAAACAATATGCCTGATGAGACTTGCTACTCAAAAGAAATCGATCATCTTACTCGGAGTGGACACTACTTCAAGCCTCCATATCTAGACCAAAGAGAGTCATCAGGCAAAGACAAAGAAGATGAGAAAGAGAAATAGAAAGAGGCAGAAGAAGGCCTGGTTTTAAAGCAACTGAAAAAGATCTAGGCAAACGTCTCCATCTGGGGGCTTCTCATGGCTTCCTGAGAACACCGACAGACAATGTTGTCAGCCTTAAGCAAGGCTAAGTTGTCAATCGACACAAATCCAGAACAACTAGTGTCGCTAACCATTCTAAGATAAACACTCTCGGTAATGGCTTTCTTTGACAGAGAACTACCATCGGAAGGATCAGAAAACAATAAGCCTATATATGTGTCATTAGAGTGCAGAAACAAATGGATCTCGATTGTTTTGATTGACACTAGATCAACCATCAATATCTGTCCTTCGCACACTGCTTATATGATAAGGTTAAAGCTGGTAGAGTTCGCACTCACTACTCAGTTAATCCGGGCTTGTGATAATACTAGTCGGGAGGTTATAGAGACAGTCAAAGTGCAAGTAATAGTGTGTCCATCTGAGCACGAAGTTGAATTCCATGTCATGTATGTTCCTGCAACATTCAACTTGCTATTGGGAAGACCCTGGCTCTGTCAGATGAAATCTATATCCTCCACGATACACTAACTAGTAAAATACCTATATGACTAAGGAATTGCCACCGTTTTGGGGAATTCATCTATTCAACCTCCTCCAGAAGTCACAACGCCATTACTAAAGATACAACATAGAGAGGAGGATTTGTTCCTCTCAAGCTTTACATTGGCAGAAGCCCAGTTGGTTCAAGCAATCATGGCAGACAGTGAAAGGATGTATATCAATGCCTAGTCAATCTACTTCATGAGTAGGCTGGGGCGTATTCTTGGAATGGGATTGGGGAAAATTTGAAGAAAAGGCTTCACCATAGCAAATGAAGTGCCTCACAACCTGCATGCGTTTGGATTGGAGTATGCACCCACAAAAGAAAACTAGAAAAGGAAGGGTGGAGAGATTAAAGAAAGGATCAAGGCAAAAAGAGCCAGGCAATGGTTTGACTTGGTTCATTAGCCAATTCGTGAACTTTGAATGGGCAGCTTGTCTGTGAAGGAGAGGATTTCCCTTTCTGTGGGTTTCCCGAACCATGGATCGACCATGAGGAAAAGAGGAGGTCTTCCAAGTTTGAGTTCTTCTTTAATCATCAACTCTCTGATTGTGATGAATAGCGAGTAGATCCAAGCATCGACTTCAGTCAAGACAATGATGTTAGTTCAGAAAGTAGTACGTATGATGTCATGGGTCTAACACTGGTTGATCTACTGAAAGGGTCAAATACTAGAGGTAAACCAACAAACTTGGGGGATATAACCATTTTTGTGATCAGGGAGAGATCACCCACTGAATGATTAAGCTTTATCATGGATGCAATGGATGGCCCGCATACAAACTGGAGTTTTCAAAAAAAAAAAAAATTAAGTTCTGAGTTAGCTGTTGAGTCTGATTCTGTGGAGAAAGGTCTATCTGAAATGCTAGACTCCGGTGATTATGGGGGTAATAATCCAAACACCACTATCTCGTCCGGGTCTTTTATTTCTTTTTGTTTTCAGTCTATTGTAACCTTTGAGCTTGAGGCTATGAATGAAGATGATATGATTTTTGCTTGCTTCTCTGTGCCTATAGTACATAACATTGACTAGAATTTTCAAAATTTTGATAAAAATAAAGAGGAAGAAATTCCTTGGGCTTTGAAAATCTAACTGACTGGGAGGAGAAGAGGCGTGCTAAGCCATTAATAGATGAGATTGTTTCAGAAAATGTGGGAACTAAGAAGGATCCTCGCTTGGTCCAGATTGGTTCCACTTTATCTTCAAAGGAACGCGAGCAATTAGTTGCTTTATTAAAAGAATTCAAAGATGTTTTTGTGTGGTCCTACGAAGATATGCCTGGAATCGATCATGAGATTGTACAGCATAGGATCCCTCTTAACCTTGAGGCTTAACCCGTCAAACAGAAGCTTTATTGAGTTCATCCAGATTGGGCACTGAAAATCAAAGAGGAGGTTACCAAACAAATCAATACTGGATTCTTGTTGGTATCAAATTATCCGACTTGGTTAGACAATATTGTGCTAGTTCTAAAGAAAGATGACATAATCAGAGTTTATGTAGACTTTCGGGATTTGAACAAAGCCAGTCCAAATGATGATTTTCCATTGCCATATATTGACAAGCTGATGGACTTCATGGCGGGGCATGCATTGCTATCATTCATGGATGGTTTCTCCAGGTATAATCAAATTTTTATAGCTCCAAAGGATAGGGAGAAGACTGCCTTTACTACTTCATGGTGAATGTACTACTATAGGGTTATGCCATTTGGACTGAAAAATGCTGGGGCCACATATTAGAGAGCAATAACCACGATATTGCATGACATGATCCATACGGAGGTCAAGGTATATGTTGATGATATGATCATCAAGTCCAAAGAGCGGGAGGGCTACTATGTTGCACTAAAGAGGTTCTTTCAAAAGATCACGGCAAAAATGCACATTTAGGGTGACTGCTAACAAAATGCTAGGGTTTCTGATCACCCAACAGGGAATTGAAGTTGATTCATCAAAAATCAAGGCCATCTTAGAAATACCGCCACCAATGACTGGAAAGAAAATGCGGGGTGTTTTGGGAAATGTGCAATTCATAAGAAGGTTTATTTCAAAACTAACTTTGACTTGTGAACCATTGTTTAGTCTCCTGAAGAAAGGAAAGAGTTCCATTGGGATGATCAATGACGGTTTGTATTTGAATAGGTCAAGCAGTATCTCCAAAATCCACATGTGTTATCGCCACCCGAGCCGAGAAAAAAACCACCGATCCTATACTTATCAATGACTAAATCAACTATGAGGTGTATGCTTGCACAAGAATCAGACCAGAAAGCGGAGAAGGCCATTTACTACTTTAGCAAAAAATATTAGAATACGAGACCCGTTACACTCCCTTGGAAAAGGCTTGTCTAGCCTTAGTTTGGGCTACTAGGAAATTGAGGCACTACTAGTTAGCTCACTCGGTAATTCTGGTTTCAAGATTATACCCCATCAAATATCTTTTTGAGAAACCAGCACTTGTCGGTAAGTCAGCTTGTTGGTTTCTTTTGCTTTCCGAATTTGACCTCAAGTATGTCACTCACAAATCTGTCAAAGGAAAGGCCGTAATAGAATTTTTGGTTGATCATCTGATTGAAGGAGAGGAAGATATGGAGTACTCATTCTCAGTAAGGGTGCAACTTGGGCGGGCTCAACCCGAGCAACCCGAGCCCAGCCCGATTTTTTTTAGGGCTTGGACAAGATATTTTCAAATTCAGTACGGGCTTTGACAAAAATTCAGAAGCCCGAATTAAATTTGGGCGGACTTGGGTAAAGATGTCGAACAACCCGAGCAACTCGAAGCCCGAATTATACATATATAGATATATAAAAATATTAAATATACATATAAATTATTAGTCATTGCATGATATTAAAGTAATTTAGATTATTAAATCATATTGAATATATATTATATATACAAATAACATAAAATCATACTCTTTTTTTTTTTTTTTTGCACTCATAAATTATAAGAACTATTATAGCGGCATCTCTCTTACATTATATAAATTATTTGTTTTGATGGTATTAATGATTTTTCTATATAAAAAAATTGTAAATAGTGTCAAATTTTAATAATTTAATTAAGCAGCTGCACAAAAAAAAAAATCATTTATAATTCGAGCAATTCAGGCAATTCGGGTTTAACTCGGGTCAGGCTTGGATAGGCAAACTCGGGTTACAATTCAGGCCTGGCTGGGCCTAGGCAGATCTCAGCACAACTTGGGCTGGGCTTGGACAACCTCCCAACCCGACCAAACCCGCCCGAGTTGCACCCCTAATTCTCAGATGAAGAAGTCATGCAATTGGAAGAGGATACTTGGAAGTTGTACTTTGATGGAGCGTCCAATCAATTTGGTTATGGGATAAGGGTGTTGCTCATAGTATCAGATGATTCCCATATCCCGTTAGCCTTCAAACTCCGATTCAAAGTGTCAAATAATCAAGCCAAGTATGAAGCATGTATCGGTGGATTGGAAGCAACCCTAGAACTAGGGGCAATAAGGTTGGATGTAATCGGGGATTCGAATCTGGTCGTCTCTCAAGCCAATGAAGATTGGAAAGTTAAAGAGGAGAAGATGAAAGTCTATCATCAAACCTTGGACATGTTGATCTCGAGGTTCGAAAGACTGACATTTACCCACCTTGTGAGAGAGAACAACCGATTTGCTGATGCATTGGCAACCTTGGCATCAATGATAGATATACCAGTTGGGATCAAGATACGTCTTATCCCTATAGAACAGAGGTATATATCGGCATACGAATTGATAGCCATGATAGAAGAAGAAGTGGAAAATGAAAATCCCTAGTACTTTGATATTTGGAACTTTTTAGAAAGTAGCACGTATCCACAAGGAGCAAATGCCAAGGACAAAAGGGAGATACGACATCTGGCCACTCAGTTCATCATCTGTGGAGATAAGCTATACAAGAAAGGACATCTAGGAATGCACAAGTTGTGTGTAGAAGAGGACGAGGAAAATTGAATCATGGAAGCTATCCATGGAGGAGAATGTGGGGCACACATGAATGGTATAATGTTGGCAAGAAAGAACCTTAGACAAAGATATTATTGGCTAACTATGGAAAATGATTGTATTAGTTTTGTTTGGCGATGCCACAAGTGTCAAATTTATGCTAACCATATGAATATCCGCCATCAAAACTCTACAATATGAGCTCACCATAGCCTTTCTCAGTTTGGGGCATAAATATCATTGGAGCAATCACACCAAAGGGTTCAAATGGGCATGAATTTATCCTAGTTGCCATTGACTATTTACCAAGTGGGTTGAAGTGTAGTCGTATTCAATGTTAAAAGCATCACATGTGGCCAAATTAATTCGTAACAACATCATCTGCAAATATAGGGTACCAAATGAAGTAGTTTTAGACAATGGTTCTCATTTCAAAGGAGCAGTGGCGGATTTACTTGAAAAATATAATGCAGCACTTCACAAGTCATCAAGATACAGGCCACAAACCAATGGAGTCGCTGAAACTGCAAATAAGAACATCATAACCATTCTGCGTAAGATGGTGGAGATGTACAGAGATTGGCCTGACAAAACTGCCTTTTGCGCTTTGGGGATATAGGACGTCCATCCGAACGTCTACAAGGGCAACCCCCTACTCTTTGGTATATGGAATGAAGGATGTTTTCCCAATTAAGATAGCAGTGCCCTTGTTGAGGATTATAGCAGAATGTTAGATAATAGAACCGATTTGAGGAGTTGATGATATTTGATGAACAGAGATTGAAGGTGTTATACCACATCTAGGGGTATCAACACAGGATTGCCAGAGCATCCAACAAGAAGATCAGATCTAGGAATTTGAGGGAGTGAGACTTAGTGTTGAAGGACAATCGAGCCCTTATCCATGATCCTAGGGGCAAGTTTAGACCTAATTAGACAGGTCCTTACATCATTAAGTCAATCTAGTTTGGAGAAGCAGTTGTTCTGATGCACTTGGATGGGTTGGAATTTTTGCAACCAATTAGAATTTTTGCAACCAATTAACATAGACAAATTGAACCCATACTACCCTTGAGAGGCTCACTTGGTCAAAAACTCGGAAAGGTGACCTAGGCAAAAGTTAGAGCATTAAAAAAAACTGATGAAAAAATGAAAAAAAATAAAAAATAAATTTTTTTTTTGAAAAAAGCTTGCAAGGTTAAAAATTTGTAAGGACAACTTTGGCAAAAATTAGAGCACAAAAGGAGAGCGCCAATACTCGAGTGAACCTTAACCATGAACTACGTAAGGCTTGATTCCCATCTTTGGGATACATAGGCAACTTCATCCTGAAGTTCAGCTATAATCACAAGTCATTTGCTTGCTCTTGTCCATGTTTCATGGGTTTAGCACTGTCTAATCCAATTATCTTGTGTCCTTCCTCGTGGGATCATTTGATTCGAAATTATCCATCTTGGGGACTGATTTCATGTTTATCAGGTAAGGACTGTTCGTGGAAATAGTTTTTTGTTGAATTTTAATGGGATTGACTGATTTCCTCGAAAATTACCCTATTTTTGCAATACTCAGACCATTCTTTGAAACATAAAAGGAAAAATTTTAGTACTCACAACTTTATTACATAGTTTCAAAACAAAGATTGGAATAAGTACGCTGATCTATCCCCATTTTGATTACAACCTTGTTTTAGACAACTGAAAAAACATCAAAGCAATGAACTAGGGGCACAATCAAGTTAGGTTTTCCATCTCTTATTTGCACTCCTAGAGGCCTTCTGTCTCTTCCTTAAATTATTGGAGGCCTTCGCCATCGGGACAACGCCAGCTTGTGCCTCTTTCTCTAACTAGAGTAGATATTCATCTGATAGGGCGTGAGTGAAGTTGTCAGCAAGAGCCAAAAGTTCTCTTATCCTCCTAGTGGATGTATATCGGGAGAGATGCGCGGCCCGAAATAGAAATGAAGTAGGGTACTTAGCTTCACCAATAGGACAAGTTTTATCATGTTCAAAATGTCGTCTGAACCTGAATGGAAAGTAAAAGACGCAGTGGGTCAAGTCGATTAGCTGCACACCCAGCTGAAGAAGCATGCTATATGTCATCTGGGCAAGTCAAGCCAGGGCCATCGCCAAGCAATGTCAGCTACAAACCTGTGATGCATCCAGTCGTACCACAATTCTTCTAAGGGAAAGCTCTCTAGTTGGGAGCGAGAAGAGTAGCCTCTGGCTGAATACTGAGTACAAGGAACCACTACTTTCAACTTATCTATCAGTCATACCTAGGGAGGGATTAAAAGACAGAGAGATTAAAGAAAAGAGAGGAGTATGTTGAGAGAAAAGTGAGCAAATGGGGATAGAAGTGTGGAAAAAGAGTGTTGAGTGCCAGAGTGATGTGAGGACCAAAAAGTGAGAAAAGGATATAAAATAGTACATACAGAAGTAGTGGACTTCCAGCAAAGCGAAAGGTTTCCTATTGATGGATTGTGTCCAAGCCCATCAAAGTCTTAGCTAGTACCAAGCCAATACACCTTTGACCTTCCCTAATGTGTTGAGTTATGTCAACCAATTGAGAGTGTGTTGTCGTTGCCCAAGCCCAATACGATAATTTTTATCGCCAACTTCTGCAAATCAGCGAATTAGGGCAAAAACATCCACTTTGCTGGCATAAGCTAGAGATCGAGCTTCATTTAATTCCAGACCACACATTTGAGCAAGGGCTTGTGCATAGCTAAAATTTAATCGGGGAAAAATTTCCTCATCTCAAGAAAGCTCCATTTGAGCTCGGAATTCTTCAATAGTTAGACATAACTATTGTCTCCCAAAATGGAATACATAGGTGACCGAATTCCAACAATGAGCAACTGTTCGAAGAAACAGAAGTTGAAGTGGGCATGATTCAAGGACAAAAGTGCGTTTAGGCCAAATTTAGAGAAATTCACTTTATCCACACCATCTAGGGTGGCCATCTAATCGTTGAGGATAATGAGGGAATTCTCTATTTTCAAGAGCAAAATATTTATCTTCTCACTTCTATGGCATTATAGCATGAGAGGATCACTTTTTATAGAACATGGTGGCTTAGAAGTGCTTGACAGCTATCTCCAGCTGTGTCACACTACCTGTCTAGCTGGCCGACTACTTTTTCTGCTAGCCAGCCAGCCAACTTTCTTATCGGCCGGCCACTTTTTCTGTCGGCTGGGCAAGTTTTCTGCTGGTCGACCATTTCTCTTGCTTATAATTTCGCCGGTTATCAACCAAATCAACTGGCCAGCTTATTAATTGGCCAGTTGGTCAAGTTTTTCTCTGCCAAAATTTGAAAGCTGGAAGAAGAGGGAGGGCTTAACGATTTGTTTGTTAAGGTCTTTTTTGAGTATTTTCTAATCCAACAAGTGTATTTTGACATCTTTAAGCTGCTTATGCTTTGTTTTTCTGTTATCAAGTTGTATTTTGAATTTTGGACAATTGAAAGCTCAATGACCAATCTAGAACTTATTTTCAAATTCACAAACAAAATGTTTTGTTACTCGTATGCCATGCCATTCATACCACGATGTCCAAAATGAAAATTTCTTTTCTTCAAATTGAGGGTCGAAACTTTCTGATTACAACCTTGAAAACAAAAGCAAAACATAAAGAGAAAGATAAAACATCTGAAGCTTTAGTGCTCAATTCGTAAGCAAAATACAGGGAAAAAGAGAAAAAAAACAACAGAAAAAAAAAAAAGGAAAAAAAGAGATTGCTAGCATGGTTCTCAATTTCCAACGATTTATGGTTGAAATCTTAGCTTCACCATTTGTTTCCGTTACTGGCTGCCTTGCTCCATCATCACTTTTGGGAAGCCTTGGAAGACTTTGCCTTGGCATTGGCAGAGCTTTCGAAGGAGATTACTCCCCGTCAGCCATCAAATGCAGAGTATGAAGGGACACCAAATCAAGCCACAAAGGTGGCCTGTCGCTTTAATTCTTTGTTCTACTTCTTTAGTGTGCTAATCTCTGCTCGAGCATCCATGTACATGCACTGGAGCAGAGAGAGTTGTACATTAAACTGTTGCACCTCACTTGTCCTATTCTGCAGTCGGTGGGACAAATTGGAGAGCTCAGTTGCTGTCTCCACATAGGACAGCAGTGTATAGTGATTGGCATCAATGTCGGACTACGCTGCCATTGCTTGCTCGACTGACATCACAAGGAAGTTGAGAATAGGGGTAAGGGTAGGGGCACTCTGTCGGGCATCAAATGCAGAGTATGAAGGGACACCAAATCAAGCCACAGAGGTGACCTGTCATTTTAATTCTTTGTTCTGCTTCTTTAGTGTGCTAATCTCTGCTCGAGCATCCTTGTATATGCACTGAAGTAGAGAGAGTTGTGTGTTTATCTATTGTACCTCACTTGTCCTGTTCTGCAGCCAGTAGGACAAATTGGAGACTGCGGTCGTTGTCTCCACATAAGACTTTAGTGTATAGTGATTGGCATCAATGTCAGACTGCACTACCATTGCTTGCTCGACTGACATCACAGGGAAGCTGAGAATAGGGGCAAGGGCAGGGACACTCTGTTGAGGCTTAGAGGAGCCAGTGTCGGCAATCTCAATTAGGGAAGTGTTAAGGTCTGGGAAAAGGGAAAGAGGACAGGAAGAAGGAGCCAAGTTAGAAATGAAAGGCTTTGGGCAATGGCAAATGATGTTTTTTTTTTGCAGCTTTTCATCTCTGTTGCCAAGGAAATCATTGGAAATCGTGGCTGATCCAGCTGCTGTCGGTCAGGCGCGCCACGATTGTTGAAATTGCGTACTAGACACGATGCTCGGCGAAGACGAACGAGGCAGAGAAAGGTACAAAAATTGGAGAAGAGTGTGTAGATGTATATATTTTGAATATATTTCGTATGTATATATCTGTGTATCCGTATCTATATGCTTGTGTATTCGTATATCTGTGTCCATATGTAATACAATAGATATATGTATCTGTATGTTGTACATCGTCCGTACGTATATGTATGTCTAACTCTGTATTTTGTATATCGTTCGTACATATATGTATATGTATATGTATATCATTTATATGTGCGTGTATATGTCTCCATGTTTGGTATATCGTCCATACGTATTTGTATGTCGTCCGTATGTATATATGTATTAGGTTTGTATATGTATAAATATGTTATTGGTATATGTTTGTATAAGTATAATATGTTTTTTTGTATATATTATGTCATCTCTTGCATCATATATATTTTGTACTGGCCATTTTATAATACCATTTAGGACTTGAGATAGATATATAAACATGCATCATGTAATTTGCTCATTACATAAAAATAAATAAATAAATAAATAAAGAGAGAGAGAGAGAGAGAGAGAGAGAGAGAGAGAAAAGAGAAGAATACATCATAAAGGGAAAAAAAAAGAAAAAGAAAGAAGAGAAAGCAAAAATACATCATAAAAAAAAGGAAGAAATTAGTGGGAAGCCCTTTTCGTTCTCCTCCATGGTAGGAAAGCCTCCACATCACTGGCGGTCTCACCGCTCTCAAAAGCCTTAGCATTAGCACTAGTATCTCCGCCATTATCACTCTCCTCACTACTCTCTCCGGTGTCCTCCTTGGAGTGCTCCTTAAAAGCCTTTGGCTTTAGCTCGGGGACCTTAGGAGATGCTCTCCTCCTTCTCCTACCATGACCCCGCTCATCCCGACCTCCTCTCTTTCGTTCTGGAGCTTGTTCTCCCCTCCCCCTCATGGCAGCAGAGGGTGCTATCTAAAAAAAGATAGAGACCATAATATCAGAATAAATGGCATGAAATAAGCAGTATATCGGAAGTAAATGAAAAAAAAAAAAAAAAACTATATAGGAGATAAGGCAAGTAAGAAACAGATACCTTAATCCCGGCGGAGACCAGAGCTGCCTCCCTCATTCACACCAAGAGCATTAGGGTGTCGATGAGCTCCAGGCATTGATCCATATAGCCTATCTCAGGGTACTGTAGAACAAAAAAAAGCTCAGTACTAGTATTGAAATAATGAGAAATGCATGAAAAGTAGTAAGGGAAAGGGCATACCGGTCGGGTCTCTAGAGCGAGGATGAGTGATCATCATCCAAGAGGCTGCAAGGGGAGCTCATCTAGAATGCCATTCAAACGTTGAAATGTAATCGTTGTGGGCAGCATCGGATGTTTGAGAGGGATAGTAACATCACTAGCAGGAGGTGCGGGGCCATTAGAGGCATCACCGGCACCAGCACCAGCACCAGCACCAGCAGGAGCATTATCACCTACGACTAGGGCATCGACAACTCAGATGATGCATGCCACGCCCTCGATCAGAGGAGGCATGATGCGAAACTGCAGGAAGGTGGTATAGTCCCCAAGGATGTAGAAAACATCAACATGCTACCCCAGTAGTATATGATGAATGGGGGCCCGTCAGTGACATCGTTATCAATCCTCATAAATAGAGGAAGATGAGGAGATGGAAAATGAGTGTCAGCATGGCCCAAGGTCTAGCTCATGAATCGCTCCCCAGATACCATACTCTACAAAAGTAGCCCTCCAGCAACACCCTTGCCTGGGAAGTCTCCCAAGAGACGACATATCCCTCCCTTGTCGTATTGGACAATGTCGTCCAGGGGTGCCCCTCAATCTGCAAATGAAGAATGAACAAATTAGTGGACTGATTCAGAAGACATGTGAAATAGAAAGTTCTGGGAATGATTACCATCTCGACGGTCACTATGTCGAAGAAGTGATGGAAGATGGTGAAGCTACGGATGTGCCGGTTGCAAGAGAGAAGCCTCCTATCATAGCATAGGGAACAAGGCACTGCCAGGGCTATCTCTAGCCTCGGAATGGGGGCAATAGAGGGGAAGTAAGTATAAACCTATATTTGCATGGGAAAGCATGTTAGGAAATCAATAAGCAAAATGGAAATGAAATGGGCAATTAAACACAACTGAATTAAAGAAGAAAGTGCCGAATGTACCTCTTATGCCCTCTAGTAGCCTTCTACTAGCTTCATCTTTCGGTGGGACACGGAGCACATGTACTCGTAAAGGGTGGCGAGGCTCGCTGCACCCCATTCATACTCCCTCACTAGCGGGAGCTCCACCATGCAGGGTAGTACCAAGGACATAAAGAAGCAATCTGAGGGCATACTAGGCACCCTCCTCTGGAGTCACTGGCTCTAGCATGTGGAAGTGTTACCAGAGCTAGTTGTAGTGAATCATCCTATGGCGGGTGAGGGTGGGGGGACGGCCCCGAGAAGGAACATCTGAGTAGTCGACCACTGGCTTAGGTCGTGGTCAAATGGGATCGGATCACCCCCCACCGAGAGACCGGTGATCATTGAGAAGTCGTAGGGGGTCATCGTCATCTCCCTGGTAGATGAGAAGTGGAAGGAATTAGTGGTGTCCCACCACCTATCCCCCAAGGCACGAAAGATCGATCGACTCACCTATAATGATATGATGCCCAAGCAGAATGGGTTGAAACCAGCTCCATCTACAAGGATATGACCCTCAGTGGGGAGGTCTCTGTACCACTAGCGAAGGCCGTAGACGCTTCCATACCCCCTCATCAGTCGGTCGGTGACCTATAATGAATAAGTTGTTAGTAAACAAGAGATTAGAGCTATTAGATTAGTTCAAAGCATGGTACGCTAAACAAAAGAGGGAAGAGAGAAATACATATTGTGGATGAACTGTGGGAGAGGTTCCTTAAGCACTCCCAGAGTATCACATCCTTTGCAACTCACTGAGAGAACTCGGTGAATCACAGCATCCCTCTGGGGACCATTGTGTGTGTTCAGGGGCTGTAGGCTGCAGGGACGAATGGCCTCATCCTTAAGGGGAGTGGCTCTAGCTTTGCAAAATGTCCTTGACCATGAGGTCCTCATCATGACCCTCCATATCAGCGGCAGGTGCGGGGATGTCAACCCCAAGCATCGAGGAAGGTATGTTACACTCGGCGATGATGACAAGTGGTAGGGCATCCTCTGGAGCGTCGTCACTAGCCATAATGATTATGGAATCAAAGAAATAGTATGAGAAATCAAACCCAAATTGTGGGAAATCAAAGGGAGAAAAAAAAAGGAAAAAATGTAGAAAAATGGTTGAAATATTTTAACCATGTTGAAATTTTGGAAGAAATATACAAAATCAATGGCAAATTAAAAAAATAAAAGATCTCAAGTGATTTGATTTTAATAATGTCAAATTGAGGGGAATGTGTGCGTATAAAAAAAATAAAAAAAAATAAAAAATAAAAAACTAAAAAAAAAAAAGAGAGGAAAAAGATAAACAAAATAAGAAGAAAAAACAATAATTCCCAGTGAGTTTGTGTGAAGTCATGGAATTGTCATTGAAGACACAAAAAAAATTCATGGTCCAAAATTTCAGTGCATTGTTGCCCAATATTTGAAGCAATTCAAGGCAAAATCAAGCGTATTTCAAACAAAAATTCAAGAATTTCAAGCAGCTTGAGGCAAATTCAAAGTGATTTGAGGAAATTGTTCAATTTCATGAGCAATTAATCAAAGTTTTTTGGAAACTTGCCTTGGTTATGAGAAATCCCCAAAAATTAGTTCATTTTGAGCGAAATCAAGCCAAAACCGTGAGGAGCAACAATGAACAAGATATAAAATCAATGAAAATGATGAGGGTTTGCATAATGGTGTAACAACCACTCAATAATTGGACCCAAATCATAGGAGGAATACCTAAATCATGCAAAATCAAAAAAAAAAAAAAAAAAAGCTCCAAGATTTACCTTTTTCAGATTTCAATCGGTGCAAGATGTTGAAACCCATGGTTTGATTCAAACTCGGAATGGCGTAGGCTTAGGGCAATCGAAAATGAGAGAAATTCTAGAGAGAGAGAGAGCTTCGGAGGTGAGAGAGGTGAGTCGACCTTGGGAGTATGAGAGAAATGAGCCCTAGATGCCTTTTAAAGGCAATCGGGTCATAAACCCGTTTTCTGCCCGTGACTTGAACAACTTGGCTAGCCAGCACTTTCTTTGTACTGTGTGGAAAATGTTTTGGCCCGGTGCACCTTTTGTTGGCCAGGTGGCTCATCTTTTGTTCAGGTGTGTCATATTTTTGCCGGATAGGTTTTGATTTGGCCATGGGGATCATGTTATGGCCTACTAGCTCATAATTTGGCCGGATTGCTCTAATTTTGTTCAGGCATTTCAAAAACTAGTTGGGTTTGTCATATTTTGTACACTTGGACTCGAGTGATGGGACCAAGTTTTCTTATTTTCATCAAGTGACAACCAAAAGGCGCTCTCAATTCACCTTTGTTCTTAGAAACATGAGCATAGCATTCGGAATGTGTGCTTTGGTGTCTTCACCTTTCCTCTTTTCGAGTGAAATGCGTTAGGATTTCAGATTACTCAATTAAAACCTTCTCTCTCTCCATATGAAATAAGTTAGGTACGCTTGTTAGTTATACAACCTTTCTTTCTCTCACATGAAACGCGTTTTAATTTCGAGTTCACGCATTCTTTTCTTGCGTGAAACGTGTACTATTATCGACTGTGAGGAAATACGTAAGTCCAACTTTCACTGGCTATGTGGAAACATGTAAGTCTCACCTTCAATTGACTGTGCAAAAGCACGTAAGTCCAACTTTCATCGGTTGTACGGAAGCGCGTAAGTCTAACTTTCAATCGGTTGTATGGAAACATGTAAGTCCCACTTTCAATCGGCTGTGCAGAAGTGCGTAAGTCCAACTTTCATCAGCTGTGCGGAAGCATGTAAGTCTAACTATCATCGACTGTGTGGAAACGTATAAGTCTAACTATCATCGCCTGTGCGGAAACACGTAAGTCCAACTATCATCAGCTGTGCAAAAGCGCGTACATCCAACTATCATTGACTATGCGAAAGCCCATAAGTCTAACTTTCAATCAACTGTGTGGAAATAGGTAAGTCCCACTTTCAATCGGCTGTGTGGAAACACGTAAGTCCAACTTTCAATCAGCTGTGTGGAAACACGTAAGTCCAACTATCATCGGCTACGCAAGAGTGCGTAAGTCTAACTTTCAATCAGCTATATCGAAACACGTAAGTCCCACTTTAAATCGGCTGTGCGGAAGCGCGCAACTCTAACTTTTAATCGACTGTGTGGAAACACGTAAGTCCCACTTTAAATGGGTTGTACGGTAGTGCGCAAGTCCAATTTTTAGTCAGTTGTGCTGAAGCGCGTAAGTCCAACTTTCATCGGCAGTGCGGAAGCACGTAAGTCCCACTTTCAATTACATTTCGAGCATATTATTTGCATGAGGTTTGCCTCACTTGTTGCCACCTTTACAGCTTTATCATCATTGCATCGTATTGCATCGATCTTGAACATTCAAAATAACCGGCTTTGCCAAGCGCATAAATCTAAATTTCAATTGCATTACAAGCACATCATTTGCATTCTGCTCCCAAACTATACTAGTTTGATTCCTTGCAAAGGGATACGTAGGCAACCCTCAGTTTCAACCAACTGCATTTGCATCTTGTTTGTTTGTCCAAGTCTTATAGCCTTGTCAAAAGAGTCGTCTTCGGGCTTCGACATTCACTGATGTCATGAAATAATTTCAAACTTTGTCAAAGATGGGCAACTGTAGACACTCTATTTTGACCGGTCCTTTTGGATTACCCGATTATGAAAACAAGAATGTGTTTCTCACAATGTTCTTAGTAAGAAAGATGAAATTTTTGCTTCATTTCCAACCCTAAGCCTGTTTTGGCCAAGTGTTCGAGACTCGTTCAAAACTCTCATTCGAAACCTTCTTCCCACGCTTTGTTCAGAATATTTCCATAATGTTTTGAGGCTCACTTTTAAAACTTTAAAATGAAACATTTTCTCCAGAAATAGAGCAAAGAATGGTGTGGAAATAGCAGGAGAGGACGAATTCTATTAAAAAATCCAGTTTCATGAAAATTAGTCAGGCCTTGGCCATTGTTTTGGATGACCGGCTAACTTTTTGGCTAGCCAAGCTAAAATTTTGGTCAGCCAACCAAGAAATTGGCTGGCCGGCAAGTGTCTGGAACTTGCTATTCCAATTATTTCTTGATATAGTCATGCACGAGATACACACCCTTTCATCCTCCATTATCTTCCTTTGGCCCCCATTGTCAACAGAGCATTTGTCTCTTACCCCAAAAGGAGCATCCAATGCAACCATCCTTGTCACTCCATTATCCTAGCCTTCCACCTTGTCCCCTCCCACCTGGTTGATTAAGCCATGTAGGATGTGTATCTACTTATCTCTTATTGTTAAGAGAGCTGGCCTCTGCAACAAAGTCCTTGGCCTTTGTCATTTTATGGCCTTAGTTTTCAACCTAGTTCCCCACCACCTTCTCCACTAAGCATTCTCGTATTGCCTATATAGAGATGATCAGATTGTTAGGAGAAGGGATTGATTTTAGAAAAAGAAAGTTAGAGAAAAGAGTTTAAGCTTTGAAGCAAAAACTCCCATTTTAAAATACACACTACCATACACTGATATTTAATGCCTCTGATATAGCCAAACCATAGTAGCTTTGATCAAAAGTCAGTGAGTGTTGTTGAAAGGAAGAAAAACAAAGAGTTGAGAAATTCCCCTACACACTCTGTTAAAAACTCAAAAATACCATTCACACAAGAATTTCGAATTTTCAAACTGAGAACTAAGAAATACACTTCCTAAACTTCAGGGTGATCAAAAGGAAGTTTGAAAATTAAATCCTTCCCTTAGAAGGTCAATTTGCACACTTTTCTTTTCTTTTACTTATTTTCTTATTTCGAACTTTTTGTTTTCATTTTATTTCATATTGTAAGCTTGTTGTACTCTAATTGGGAGTGGTTAGTTAAGCCACCCACGTATTTCCTACTTGTTTCTATCTTTGGTGCTTGAAAGTAGAAAACTGAGTTTTGGCCTAGCCTTATTGGCCGGCTAGCCAACTCTTTGGCCGGCCAGCTCATCTTCTAGCAGGCCGGCCAATCTCTTCTGGACAGAATCCTGAAACCTCCCAGCGTTGAGTAGAACAGTCTCTGACGGTCTCCGAGACCACCTAAAGCTTCTGTTTTTATGTTTTTCTTTTAATTTCAGAGAGATTTTTGAGGATACATCTTGTTGTAATATTTTCTTTCCCTCCCCCCCCCCAAAATTTGGATTTGTAATATTCAAATGTTGTAATTTTTTCCCACCCCGCTTCTTTTTATCCTATTCTTTTACTCGCTTTCCCTATCTGAACATATGTAGTATATTTTGTCTATCATCACATCGATGCTTTACAACCTTTTTTCATGTATCTTGATTCAGCTAAATTTGTATTTGTGAGTTTAATTGATTATTATGTGATTTTATGCGCAATGTTATGTTCTTGATGTGAATCACATGTCATGTTTTAGAAGTCGAATCATTAGTTTCATATCATGAATGAATTGCATTAGAATCATGTATATAAGATCGTGCATGTTTTACTAACTTTGTTTTGTGCCTATTTTGCGGGATGCCAGTAAATTTATATAAGCTTTTATGCTTTAGCATCTTGTTTGTGTGCGTTTTTCTTACTATGTTTGGCATCCTATCATGCGATTATGTGCATATTTGATATATCTCTATGAATGCTTGTGGATGCAGGTTGTGTTGTTCAATTTGGAACAAAATTAATTTTCATGTTGCAAACTCAAGTTTTCGTTGAGTTGCTTAAAGTGCTTTAAAAAATACATGAAATCGAATTGTTCCAAAATAAATGACATAATCTATACTTGTTTGCTTCAAATAGTAATTTCAGCATTTAATAAATAAGCAGAATATTAACATATAAAGCAAATGAACTTCATATCATAGTTTAGTAGACGCCGATCTTTGATTGGGTGAGCGAGGTGCTCAATTAATGACCTTCCCCTCTCATACCTAAAGCTCCAAGCCAAGCAACTTTGGTTATTACGAACAATGCCTTGAACATGAGTCAAGGGTTTCCTAATTTTTCAAAAATATTAGGTGGTGACTCTAAGATCTAGTGATATAGTCCATTTCTAGCAAAGATTTTTCCATTAAAATGAATTCCATAAAGTTGCCAAATCTAGACTCTTATCTACGTTTCACATTGCACTCGTGAGGCTATATCAAAGAATACCGAGGGTCTGAACTGTTAACGCCACGGGTACCCCTCGGACATGTTAAAGTAGAGCTCGTTGAAAGCTTCACACTTGATCTCTTCCTCTTCTACTCTTAAGATAAGAATTTCTTCAACCTCTCATATGATTCTTAGCCTACTTATTTGCTCTTCGAAAGGATTTAGTGATTTTGGAGATTTTGGGTTAAACCTAGGGTTTGATTTTGAAATGTAAAAGTGAGGTTTTTCAAATGGGTGCTTAAGAGCGGTTATGGGGATGTGTTTATGGTTGCAATGTGTTGAAATGTTGAAATTTCTTTACTTAAATGTGATTTTCAAAGTAAAAGAGATTTTGTTCAAAAATCATAGGTATTATGTTTATGGAAGAAAAAGGAAAAAAATATTGGGTTTTGAAAAGATGAAATAAATGTATCTGTTGATGATGTGGGTGAAGTTGGATATATATTATCGCTTCTGTTTTGAAAATGATGAGATTGTATCTTTTGTTTGAAAATTATCTGTTAAGTAGAAATATCTGTTTTGGGCTGTTAGTGGAGGATAGACTCGATTGTTGTAGAAATTGTGTGAGGATTTGGTTAAATTAAAGCTAATTTCTCATACATTGTGCATCAAGCATTGTTTCATACTTGAACATTGAAATCTGTTGTTTTTTAGAAAAATTGGTGCATACCTTGGTGAATCTAGTTAGGGGGTGTGGTTGTGATTATTATGTTGGCCTATGTGTCCTTGGTGAAAGTCTAAAAACCCATGTGGTTAGGTGTCGATCCTTCAATTTAGTACCGGTAAAATGACTTTGGTAGTGCTTGTATAGCCTATTGGCAAACACATACGTAAAAAGTTCTAATGTTTTGTCTGCTATTTTTTTTTTTGGATAAAAAGGAGTATTTTCATGAATTAATATATATTGATAAAGGCATTGCATTGTTTTGAGATGAAAAGTATAGTATTTGACAAATGGCATACATGTGCATTCACCTTATAACTTTGCTAAGTTCCATACATTGTGTCAAATCTCTACTAGGTTTTAGCTCACCCTATGTGGAAAACAACTTTTGGGTGCTGATGATATGCCTCTACGAAGGACTTTGCTTGGTTTCTTGGTGTAATTATTTTTTTGTACAAGCTTTAGGCTTTAACTGTACTGAGTAAAACTCACTTTTGTTATACCCAAGCATTGTCTTGGAAAGATGTAGCCATTAGGGCATCAACTTATATGTATAACCTTTTACTTCAATTTACTCATATGTGGCCTACGCAATAGATTTAGGATCTAGGGTTTATGAATATATACTCGCATATGTCATCTTTTGTACGGTAAAAGAATATAAATGAAATGTTATTATTTTGCTTGTTGGGTTTCCATTGAATATCATGAGATGGGTTGTTGTTATTATTGTAGGCCATTACAACTTGATATCAGAGCGACCAAGTTTGAATACTTTGGGATCGTGGGTCATGGTTTTTACTACAATGGGTTTGTCTTGCTATATAGTATTAGAAGTGGACCTGGTATGCTATGTGATAATATGTTTGTGTGATTAGATGAATATGGGATTTGGTTTTTAAGATAATGATTGGATCTAGAGTTTCTAGAAGTGCTATTAGAAGAGCACTTGATCACTGCTTATTCTAACTGGAACTCTAGCTATGTCACAAAACAATTAATTATCTTGAAAGGAATTTCATTTATGATTACGTGACTCGGTGCTTATGTGGAATGAGTTAATTGTTGTCCACTGTATTACAACGTGAGTGAGTTAGCTTCGGCACATTTATAAATCTCCTAAACTATTGTGTTACCTTTATTAGAATGTTAGGATGAGGATGTGGACATGGTAGGCGTGGCAGACCTAAGTGGCACGAAGTACCGATACCAGATGAAATTTCGATGCAAGAGAAAGAATTTGGGTAGGCCAACGTAGCCGAGCTAGGAGGTTAGCAAGCCGTGTGTGCCTTAGCTTGTGAAATGGCCCGAGCATTGCAAGAATCCATGGACATTCTTAGGGTTGAGAATCAAGTCTAGGCCCATGTTGCAAAAAATAGGGCCATCCTTTCTGAAGAGAGTTCTTCTAGTTGAATCCATATGAGTTTTGGGAAATCCAAAAGAGCCACTGAAGGCCGATGAGTGGCTTCAACAAATAGTAAAGATGTTCGAGATGCTTGGTATCGAGGACGATTGTTTGAGGGTGACCTTGGTGTCTTTCCAACTGAAGGGAGATACGGGTTAGTGGTGGAAGTTTGTGCGACGGCATATTGGGGTGACTTGGGAGGCTTTTGTCAATGCCTTCCAGGATAAGTTTTTGCCACCCACTACTAGGGAGAAGTTGAGGGACCAGTTCTTGAAGCAAAAAATATCTAAACAAGTCAGTAACTGAGCTTGAGGCTATCTTTAACAGCTTATCGCGGTTAGCATTGAAACTTGTGGCGACAAAAAAAGGTCGTTGCATCGAGTTCGAGAAGAGATTGAGGAATGGGCTCCTTTTCAAGTGGTCGAGCCAATGATTAGGGATTACAACCGTCTTGTAGAGTTGGCAGCCCACTTAGAAACTGTGATCCAAGCAGAGGAGGAGCGGATGAGGGCACTCCAGAAAAGATGTTCAGGGGGACACTAGGGACAACAAATGGCAAAGGGGTTCCAACTCACAGTAGTCCCAGGCCATACAGTTTAGATCCATATTTCCCATATCGAGTTTGAGTTCGAGTTCAAGGAGAGATAATCGGAGTGGGTTCACTTGCTTCAGGTGTGGTCAGTTAGCCCATAAGTCCTTAATTTGCCCGTAGAGGGGAGAAGGGCTATCTTCGGCTCAATCTCAGACCACAGTCAGGAAAGAGATTAGTCACCTACCTATTATCTGTGTGGGCAGTTGGGGCACTTGAAAAGGTTTTTCCCTCAGTATAGTAGCACATCTGGTGCATCTGGTGCATCTGGTTCTAGTGTAACGCCCTCAAAATAAAGTGAATAATCCAACCCATGAGATTCATGAACATAATAGAAAATGTTATACTTTCATTCATCAGAGTTTATATTACAAGAGATATTACATGCATTATACTTTCATAAATGTTCATTTTGAAACTACAGCATGTAACACTAATTGATTACAACAAAATAAACGCCCTACGAGCTTACATCTTTCCAAGATATCACTTGGTTACAACAAAAGAGTCCTAAACCCTATACATGTAAAGCCCTTGGCTTGAATTAACATTTAAACGCAAAAGTAACAAAACAAAGCCTACAACTCCAAAGTCCTCCCAAGCTACGCCCTTGGAAGAGGCATGTCACCTGTACCTGAAAATGGTTTCCCAAGTAGGGTGAGCGAAAGCCCAGTAGAGATAAACTAACACAATATATGAGATTTAACTATGATATAAATGTCAGATAAAAGTCTTTCCGTTCTGCAATAACCTTTCCGTTATGCATTAACACACAACCCAAACCCTTATAAGATGCATTACTGAAAATTACAAAATTTTTCGTACCTGAAGGTAATGTCAAAATTGGTGCAGTAGTCAATCTCGTCTTCAATTCTTGAAAAGCAGATTCCCTTACATCATTCCATTCAAACGGTTGCCCTTTACGTGTCAATTGGGTAAGAGGCACGGCTAATTTCGAAAAGTCCTTCACAAACCTCCGGTAGTACCCAGCTAAGCCCATAAAACTACGAACCTCTGTCACATTAGTCGGTGTAGGCCAATTCACAATTGCCTCTATTTTCTACGGGTCCACTGAGATTCCTTCCTTGTTGATCACATGCCCTAAGAAAGCAACTTCCTCCAACCAAAACTCACATTTCTTTAGTTTAGCAAATAATTTCCATTCCCGAAGTATTTGTAAAACAATTCTCAAATGATGTTCATGATCAAGTTTATTTTTAGAGTATATCAAAATATCATCGATGAAGACAACAACAAACTCATCAAGGTAGGTTTTAAAAATTCTATTCATTAGGTCCATAAATGCTGCCGGAGCATTAGTCACTCCAAAAGGCATAACAAGGAACTCCAATTGACCATACCTCGTTCTGAATGCGGTTTTCTCAACATCCTCTGCCTTAACTTTCAGCTGATGATACCCGGATCTCAAATCAATCTTAGAAAACACCTGTGAGCCCTGCAACTGGTCAAATAAGTCATCAATACGGGGTAAGGGATATTTATTCTTTATCGTTACCTTGTTCAATTCCCGATAATCAATGCACAGGCGGAAGGTACCATCCTTCTTTTTCACAAATAACACTGGTGCACCCCAAGGCGAAGTACTAGGCCGGATGAATCCCTTGTCAAGCAGGTCTTTCAACTGTTCTTTCAATTCTTTCATCTCGGCGGTAGCCATTCTGTAAGGAGTTTTAGAAATGGGTTGGGTGCCTGGCATCGTTTCAATAGTGAACTCTATCTCCCTGTCTACCAATTCCCCTCGCAAATCATTTGGAAACACATCTGGAAAGTCTCTAACAATAGGAATATCATTCAATTCAACATTCACAGACTGTTCAGTCAACACATAGCACAGATAACCCTGGCACCCCATCCTGATCAGTTTACATGCTTTCATTGCAGATATCAAATAAGGTGGAGGCATTACCCCATTACCCACAAACACAATTTCTTTTTGTTCTGGGGGTTTAAATACAACCCTTTTTGTCACACAATCTATGGCGGCACAATACTTGGTCAACCAATCCATGCCAAAAATCACATCAAAATGTCTAAAGTTCAAGGGCAATAAATCTACATATAAGGTAGCATCCTCAATATGCATGTCACAAAACCGATATATATAGTCACATAACACAGATTTCCCCTATAGAGCAGACACCCACAACAAATATGGCAACAACTCTAGGGGTCTTTTTAGTCTAGATGCAAATGTATATGTCACAAATGAGTGTGTTGATCCAGAATCAATTAATACAAAGGCATCCTGATTACATATTGAAATAGTACCTGAGACAACGGCCTTGGCATTCCGTGTATCGCCCGGAACAAGTGCAAAAACTCTCCCCTGTCTCACTGTATCCCCGGTAATAGCGGATCTCAAAATATTTCCCGGCTTTGGGACTGATGCAGTGGAACTAGCTGCTATCTTTCCACCATTCTGATTACACTCTCGGGCCATATGCCATTGTTTCCCACACCTGAAACAGGCTCCTGATGCACGGTAACAGACTCCACGGTGCCTTTTGCAACAAATGTTACACATGGGAGCTGTGTCTCGGGAAGAACTTGAAGTAGTTGAGGAGCCCGTGTTTTGCTTTTTCAGAAATTTCTTCTTCGAAAAGAAGCCTTGTCTTTTATTGCCTTTCCATTCTGTTACTGGCTTAGCTTGTCTAGCTATATTAGCCTCTGATATGATGGCCCTGTCAAGCACCCCAATGTAGGTTTCCAACTTTAGAACATTTACCCTCTCTAGGATGTCACTGCGGAGTCCACCTTCAAAGTGTCTTGCCTTCTTATAATCGGTGTCAATCACGTGTGGTGCAAACCTGGCCAACTCAGTGAACTTGGCCTCATACTTAGCCACTGTCATGCTATCTTGTTTTAATTCCATGAACTCTGCTACTTTCCTATCCCGTACACATTGCGAGAAGTATTTGTCATAGAATATTTCCAGAAACTTTACCCAGTCAACATCCTTATGATTTTCTCGCATCAACATCCACCATCTTCTTGCTTCATCTTCTAGCATAAAAGTAGCTAGAAGCACTTTCTGAGTCTCTGAACAGGGGAACACTTCAAATAATTTCTCAATGCCGAGGACCCACGCTTCGGCTTTCAATGGATCTAATCCCCCGTGGAACTGTGGTGGTTTCATTTTCTTGAATTCCTTGGTGAGAACTATTACCCGATCATCATTTTGATTATCTGGCACGGGTGGTGCCGGAGGTGCAGGTGGTGGGTGTGGTTGCTGCCACTGTTGTTGCCACTCCTGTTGCTGTCTCAAAGCTTCTGCCATTTCTTGGATCAGTCTTTCCATTCTGTCTATTCTGGCAGTAGAGGACTCCTCTAACTCATCACCTCTGGTTCTCACCATCTGATTAAACTTACATTATATTTTACACAAAAGGTACAAAAGTATGCACCTACTAAGAAGCACATACATTCAAATAATTTGCAATGCAAGTAGTTCACGAACTTATAGCACATAATTACTCAAATCAAAACACTTAAGCATATTCTTGATGTTTTCAAAGTTCATATCAAAATAGTTGAGCAGGTCATCAATGCCTCCAAATTCATATTTATCACATGAATGCATCGTAGATCTTATCTAGACGCGTATTGCTCTTTTGGACAAGTGTGTGAGTTATTAACTAGTGCTCTGATACCACTCTGTCATGACCCGAACCCGCCCCTATGGGTTAAGGACATAACCGGCCAGTAATCTTGTGATTACCTACGGCCTCAGACCAAAACAGACATAACTCGTCAGAGTAAAGGGGCCAAACGGAAGCAAAAATTTAAAACTTTGTCCATAGAGCCGTGCTTATATGCACATCAACAAACCATGCTCATATACGTTAATAACCCACATCAAAAGTACAGTAGTAAAACTTCTTTACAAACAGGATCATCTAAGCTGAGCCAACCCATAACAGATTATATACAAATATACAAAAAGTCCTTGCCAACAAAACAAAACGTAAATGCATAACAAAATGGCAAGGATGGGTCTCGTGCGTGAGACACAAAGCTGACTCTCCAAAACTCGTGTTGTTCATGGCAGACTTCACTGGGGCTGGGTTTGGACTTCTCTTGGCTCACCTACAAGCACATGAATGAGCGTGAGCGATAGCCCTGTGAATAATATCAAATACAGAAGTTACATATCAATGTAGAACAACAGGTTCCAAACGGCCTTGGGCCCAATTCATATTTCTATTTAACAGATGTATAACTATACAAATTTCAAATCAAGTGACTTGTAGTTTCAACATTCTGGCCTTTGGCCCATTCAGGTTTCCATTCATGTCAAAACGGCCTTTGGCCCACTCATTTATGTCAAAATGGCCTTCGGCCCACTCATTTATGTCAAAACGGCCTTCGGCCCGATCATTTATGTCAAAACGGCCTTCGACCTGTTCATTCTTGTCAAACGGCCTTCGGCCCACTCATTCATGTCAACACGACCTTCAGTCCGTCCATATAAGTCAAAACGACCTTTGGTCCATTCATATATGTCAAAACGACCTTTGGTCCATTCATATATGTCAAAACGACCTTCGGTCCGTTCATTTCTATCAAAACGACCTTCGGTCCATTCAATTCTATCAAAACGACCTTTGGTCCATTTATGTTTATCAAAACGACCTTTGGTCCATTTGTGTTTATCAAAACGACCTTCGGTCCATTCATTTATTCATGTCAGACTTTTGTCCACAATCCCAATTAGCAACTCATAAAGCTTATAAGGGAATAAACAATTGGACATTCACAAGCATTCGAATATCGATATTACTCACAGTGATCGGCTTGTGGATTTGCCCCGGAGCTTGACCCTACCCATTTCATGAACACAAAAGGGTCACCAATAGTTTAATCCGTTCTTTAATACACATGTTTCTCATTAGGCTTTATTCCCATCTCATTAACTCATTTATGATGCTTAACATATGCCTAAGAGTGCTTACAAGTGAAAGAGAATGGAAAACAGAACACAGAATGCAAAAACAGAATTTCAGAAAATAGGGTCCCCGCTCGAGCGTGGACTTCCCCGCTCGAGCGGACCCTTACGCCTGCAAAAGTACTGGTTGCATAAAAAATGAGCTCGAGCATGGAATAGAGCGCTCGAGCGAAAGGCCTGTCCACAAAAGCTCCCCGCTCAAGCGTGAGATATCTCGCTCTAGCGGATATCCAACTCTGCAAAAGTACTGGGAGCACGATTTTCCCGCTCGAGCGTCTATTCCTCCGCTCGAGCAGACATAAAAAATCTGGGTTTTCCAGATTGAGTTCTTGAGCTCCAATTCGAATTCCAACCAACAAAACATGCATGTTATGGTTCAAATCTCAAATGTACACATACTAACATGGCACCAATGCAAGATTATAATATTATGGAGCTCAATTTCTTGATTTATCCACATGCATGCCCCAAAATATGTCAAACTCAACATCAACATAACAAACTCATGCATTCAAGCTCATATTTTCTCAAATTGTACATGCATGTGATGAATTAGCCACATTCTCCACTTAGATAACACAACGGGTGATCAAGACATGAGTTTCCTTTAACATTTCACATGGATTATACACATTTGTGCTCAAACATGCAATATCAAGGTGATTTCCTACATGCATGCACATATTTAGCTTCAATTCAACAAATACAACCCAATTTCATTTCAATCTTACTCTTGATCACCAAATTAGTTTGAGGGCACAAAAATTACAAACTATAATCCAAGAATTACTCACCTAGGAGCTTGATTCTCACAATCTGTGATTAAATCTTGAATTAGACTTCCAACCTCCAAGTTTCAAGGCCACAATTGCACAATCCCTCTCTCTCCCTCTCTATAGTCGGCTCTCTCTCTCAAATTGAGTCCAAGAATCAGTCAAAATGAGCTAAAGGAGAGAAATGAGGTGTAGTGCTCAAATACATCAAGTCCCACTAAGTCAATATAATAATAAGGCAATTGGGTACTAATCCACCAATTTAATCGATTTAATTTGCCCCGGATCAATTTTTCAATTAAATTTCACCGTAGGCTCTAAAAATTATGCCAACCACAATGGCGTAATCAATTTCGGGTTCTGTGGCCGATAAGGCCCTCAATTTAATTTCCAAAGCAAATAATCAAACAGATATTCCTACGGTGAACAGATAGAAATTCAAAACCACATATTTCCACATAATGGTACACAAAATCATAACAAAACACATAATCACATTCATGTTAAGGACCAATTAATATATTACGGAACAGGGGTATCACAGTCTTCCCCCCTTTAGGAAGTTTGGTCCTCCAAACTTAATTTACCTTCGTTGGGAAACAAGTGTGGATAGCGTAGTCGCATTTGCTCCTCTTTTTCTCATGTAGCATCCGTCCCATAGTGTTCCTTCCATTCTACTTTCACCATTGGGATGGATTTGTTTCTCAATTCTTTCACTTGTCGGTCAACAATTCTTTCCGACCATTCAGCATATTCCATATTTTAATCAATACCAACCCGGTGATAATCAATCACATGAAACAGGTCTCGGAGGTAGCCCCTCAACATCGACACATGAAACACATTATGGATTTGCTCGAATCCCGGCGGCAAAGCAACTCTATAAGCAACTGGACCAAGTCTCTCCAAAATCTGAAACGGCCCAATGTAGCGTGGCGACAACTTGCCCTTTTTCCCAAATCTGACTTGGCCTTTCATCGGAGAAACACGGATGAACACATGGTCACCAACCTCATACTCAGGAGGTCTTCTCCGAACATCTGCATAATTCTTTTGTCTATCCTGAGCTGTTTTGAGCCTTTGACGAATAGTCTTGATTTTCTCAGAAGTGTCTTGCACAATTTCTGGCCCAAGCAAGGCTCTATCCTGACCTCTGTCCAACAAATAGGTGATCTACACCTCCTACCATACAAAGCCTCGTATGGTGCCATACCGATGCTGGAGTGGAAGCTGTTATTATAAGCAAACTCTGCAAGTGGCAAATAGTCTTCCCAACTCCCTTGAAAATCCAAAGCACACATGCAAAGCATATCTTCCAAAGTTTGTATCGTTCATTCTGACTGCCCATCGATCTGTGGGTGGAATGCAGTACTGAATCTTAGTTCTGTTCCCATAGCTTCCTGCAAACTCTTCCACAGTCTAGACACGAATTTCGAATCTCTATCCGACGCAATGGATACCAAAACTCCGTGTAAACGAACAATCTCATCAACAGAAATGATAGCCAATCTATAAGTAGTAAATGTAGTTTTGACAGGCAGAAAATGTGCAGATTTAGTCAGTCTATCAACTATAACCCAAACAGAATCCATACCTCGCGAAGTCCGAGGTAGGCCAACAACGAAGTCCATAGTCACATGTTCCCACTTCCATTCAGGAATAGGGAGAGGTTGAAGTAGATCACCTGGTTTCTGATGTTCAGCCTTAACTTGCTGACACTGAAGGCACTTGGACACATATTCTGCAATCACTTTCTTCATTTTAGGCCACCAATAGGTTTGTTTCAAGTCCCGATACATTTTGTTATTACCCGGATGCATAGCAAATACAGATCTGTGGGCTTCATCTAGGACCCTCTTCTTTAGTTCTGGGATATCAGGGACACATAGTCGGTTTTGGAATTTCAACACTTCATTCTCAATGTCAAACTCTGCTTTCGGACTTGTCTCAAATTCATCAATCACCTTTCTGAGGGACTCATCCTCTTTTTGTTTCTATTTGATTTCATCAACAATGGCCGGCTCGGCGGTAATAGTGGCTATCAATCCGCCCTGCCCACATACCATTACTTCAATTTCAGACCTCTCAAAGTCTCACAAAATTTCCTTTTGTTCTGTAAATAAACAAGCCATACTCCATGTTGATTTTCTGCTCAAGGCATCAGCAACTGTATTGGCTTTCCCGGGGTGGTACTGAATCTCAAGATCATAGTCTTTGATCAGTTCAAGCCATCTCCTCTGTCGCATATTCAGTTCTTTCTGTGTAAAGAAGTATTTTAGGCTCTTGCGATTTGTGTAGACTTCACACTTTGCCCCATACAAATAATGCCGCCAGATTTTCAAAGCAAAAACGACTGCGGCCAATTCCAGGTCATGTGTTGGATAATTCTTCTCATGTGGCCTCAACTGTCGAGAGGCGTAAGCAATAACCTTTCCGCTCTGCATTAACACACAAGCCAAACCCTTATAAGATGCATCACTGAAAATTACAAAATTTTCTGTACCTGAAGGTAATGTCAAAATTGGTGCAGTAGTCAATCTCGTCTTCAATTCTTGAAAAGCAGATTCCCTTACATCATTCCATTCAAACAGTTGCCCTTTACGTGTCAATTGGGTAAGAGGCACGGCTAATTTCGAAAAGTCCTTCACAAACCTCCGGTAGTACCCAGCTAAGCCCATAAAACTGCGAACCTCTGTCACATTAGTCGGTGTAGGCCAATTCACAATTGCCTCAATTTTCTGCGGGTCCACTGAGATTCCTTCCTTGTTGATCACATGCCCTAAGAAAACAACTTCGTCCAACCAAAACTCACATTTCTTTAGTTTAGCAAATAATTTCCTTTCCCGAAGTATTTGTAAAACAGTTCTCAAGTAATGTTCATGATCAAGCTTACTTTTAGAGTATATCAAAATATCATCGATGAAGACAACAACAAACTCATCAAGGTAGGTTTTACAAATTCTATTCATTAGGTCCATAAATGCTGCCGGAGCATTAGTCACTCCAAACGGCATAACAAGGAACTCCAATTGACCATACCTCGTTCTGAATGCGGTTTTCTCAACATCCTCTGCCTTAACTTTCAGCTGATGATACCTGGATCTCAAATCAATCTTAGAAAGCACCTGTGAGCCCTGCAACTGGTCAAATAAGTCATCAATACGGGGTAAGGGATATTTATTCTTTATCGTTACCTTGTTCAATTCCCGGTAATCAATGCACAGGCGCGAGGTACCATCCTTCTTTTTCAAAAATAACACTGGTGCACCCCAAGGCGAAGTACTAGGCCGGATAAATCCCTTGTCAAACAGGTCTTTCAACTGTTCTTTCAATTCTTTCATCTCGGCGGTAGCCATTCTGTAAGGAGTTTTAGAAATGGGTTGGGTGCCTGGCATCGTTTCAATAGTGAACTCTATCTCCCTGTCTACCAATTCCCCTCGCAAATCATTTGGAAACACATCTGGAAAGTCTCTAACAATAGGAATATCATTCAATTCAACATTCACAGACTGTTCAGTCAACACATAGCACAGATAACCCTGGCACCCCATCCTGATCAATTTACATGCTTTCATTGCAGATATCAAATAAGGTGGAGGCATTACCCCATTACCCACAAACACAATTTCTTTTTGTTCTGGGGGTTTAAATACAACCCTTTTTGTCACACAATCTATGGCGGCACAATACTTGGTCAACCAATCCATGCCAAAAATCACATCAAAATGTCTAAAGTTCAAGGGCAATAAATCTACATATAAGGTAGCATCCTCAATATGCATGTCACAAAACCGATATATATAGTCACATAACACAGATTTCCCCGATAGAGCAGACACCCACAACAAATATGGCAACAACTCTAGGGGTCTTTTTAGTCTAGATGCAAATGTATATGTCACAAATGAGTGTGTTGATCTAGAATCAATTAATACAAAGGCATCCTGATTACATATTGAAATAGTACCTAAGACAACGGCCTTGGCATTCCGTCTATCACCCGAAACAAGTGCAAAAACTCTCCCCTGTCTCACTGTATCCCCGGGTAATAGCGGATCTCAAAATATTTCCCAGCTTTGGGACTAATGCAGTGGAACTAGCTGCTATCTTTCCACCATTCTGATTATACTCTCGGGCCATATGCCCTTGTTTCCCACACCTGAAACAGGCTCCTGATGCACAGTAACAGACTCCACGGTGCCTTTTGCTACAAATGTTGCACATGGGAGCTATGTCTCGGGAAGAACTTGAAGTAGTTGAGGAGCCCGTGTTTTGCTTTTTCAGAAATTTCTTCTTCGAAAAGAAGCCTTGTCTTTTATTGCCTTTCCATTCTGTTACTGGCTTAGCTTGTCTAGCTATATTAGCCTCTGATATGATGGCCCTGCCAAGCACCCCAATGTAGGTTTCCAACTTTAGAACATTTACCCTCTCTAGGATGTCACTGCGTAGTCCACCTTCAAAGTGTCTTGCCTTCTTATAATCGGTGTCAATCACGTGTGGTGCAAACCTGGCCAACTCAGTGAACTTGGCCTCATACTCAGCCACTGTCATGCTATCTTGTTTTAATTCCATGAACTCTGCTACTTTCCTGTCCCGTACACATTGCGGGAAGTATTTGTCATAGAATATTTCCAGAAACTTTACCCAGTCAACATCCTTATGATTTTCTCGCATCAACATCCACCATCTTCTTGCTTCATCTTCTAGCATAAAAGTAGCTAGAAGCACTTTCTGAGTCTCTGAATAGGGGAACACTTCAAATAATTTCTCAATGCCGAGGACCCACGCTTCGGCTTTCAACGAATCTAATCCCCCGTGGAACTGTGGTGGTTTCATTTTCTTGAATTCCTTGGTGAGAGCTATTACCCGATCATCATTTTGATTATCTAGCACGGGTGGTGCCGGAGGTGGAGGTGGCGGGTGTGGTTACTGCCACTGTTGTTGCCACTCCTGTTGCTGTCTCAAAGCTTCTGCCATTTCTTGGATCAGTCTTTCCATTCTGTCTATTCTGGCAGTAGAGGACTCCTCTAACTCATCACCTCTGGTTCTCACCATCTGATTATACTTACATTATATTTTACACAAAAGGTACAAAAGTATGCACATACTAAGAAGCACATACATTCAAATAATTTGCAATGCAAGTAGTTCACGAACTTATAGCACATAATTACTCAAATCGAAACACTTAAGCATATTCTTGATGTTTTCAAAGTTCATATCAAAATAGTTAAGCAGGTCATCAATGCCTCCAAATTCATATTTATCACATGAATGCATCATAGATCTTATCTAGACGCGTATTGCTCTTTTGGACAAGTGTGTGAGTTATTAACTCGTGCTCTGATACCACTCTGTCATGACCCGAACCCGCCCCTATGGGTTAAGGACATAACCGGCCAGTAATCCTATGATTACCTACGGCCTCAGACCAAAACAGACTTAACTCGTCAAAGTAAAGGGGCCAAATAGAAGCAAAAATTTAAAACTTTGTCCATAGAGCCGTGCATATATGCACATCAACAAACCATGCTCATATAGGTTAATAACCCGCATCAAAAGTACAGTAGTAAAACTTCTTTACAGACAGGATCATCTAAGCTGAGCCAACCCATAACAGATTATATACAAATATACAAAAAGTCATTGCCAACAAAACAAAACGTAAATGCATAACAAAATGGCAAGGATGGGTCTCGTGCGTGAGACACAAGGCTGACTCTCCAAAACTCGTGTTGTTCATGGCAGACTTCACTAGGGCTGGGTTTGGACTGCTCTTGGCTCACCTACAAACACATGAATAAGCATGAGCGATAGCCTAGTGAATAATATCAAATACAAAAGTTACATATCAATGTAGAACAACAGGTTCCAAACGGCCTTGGGCCCAATTCATATTTCAATGTAACAGATGTATAACTATACGAATTTCAAATCAAGTGACTTGTAGTTTCAACATTCTGGCCTTTGGCCCATTCAGGTTTCCATTCATGTCAAAACGGCCTTCGGCCCACTCATTTATGTCAAAATGGCCTTCGACCCACTCATTTAGGTCAAAACGGCCTTCGGCCCGATCATTTATGTCAAAACGGCCTTCGGCCTGTTCATTCTTGTCAAACGGCCTTCGGCCCACTCATTCATGTCAAACCGACCTTTGGTCCATCCGTATAAGTCAAAACGACCTTTGGTCCATTCATTTATGTCAAAACGACCTTTGGTCCATTCATATATGTCAAAACGACCTTCGGTCCGTTCATTTCTATCAAAACGACCTTCGGTCCATTCAATTCTATCAAAATGACCTTTGGTCCATTTATGTTTATCAAAACGACCTTTGGTCCATTTGTGTTTATCAAAACGACCTTCGGTCCATTCATTTATTTATCTCAGACTTTTGTCCACAATCCCAATTAGCAACTCATAAAGCTTATAAGGGAATAAATAATTGGACATTCACAAGCATTCGAATATCGATATTACTCACAGTGATCGGCTTGTGGATTTGCCCCGAAGCTTGACCCTACACATTTCATGAACACAAAAGGGTCACCAACAGTTTAATCCGTTCTTTAATTCACATGTTCCTCATTAGGCTTTATTCCCATCTCATTAACTCATTTACGATGCTTAACATATGCCTAAGAGTGCTTACAAGTGAAAGAGAACGGAAAACAGAACGCAGAATGCAACAACAGAATTTCAGAAAACAGGGTCCTCGCTCGAGCGTGGACTTCCCCGCTCGAGCGGACCCTTAAGCCTGCAAAAGTACTGGTTGCATGAAAAATGAGCTCGAGCATGGAATAGAGCGCTCGAGCGAAAGGGCTGTCCACAAAAGCTCCCCGCTCGAGCGTGAGATATCCCGCTCTAGCGGATATCCAACTCTGCAAAAGTGCTGGGAGCACGATTTTCCCGCTCGAGCGTCTATTCCTCCGCTCGAGCGGACATAAAAAATCTGGGTTTTCCAGATTGAGTTCTTGAGCTCCAATTTGAATTCCAACCAACAAAACATGCATGTTATGGTTCAAATCTCAAATGTACACATACTAACATGGCACCAATCCAAGATTATAACATTATGGAACTCAATTTCTTGATTTATCCACATGCATGCCCCCAAAATATGTCAAACTCAACATCAACATAACAAACTCATGCATTCAAGTTCATATCTTCTCAAATTGTACATGCATGTGATGAATTAGCCACATTCTCCACTTAGATAACACAACGGGTGATCAAGACATGAGTTTCCATTAACATTTCACATGGATTATACACATTTGTGCTCAAACATGCAATATCAAGGTGATTTCCTACATGCATGCACATATTTAGCTTCAATTCAACAAATACAACCCAATTTCATTTCAATCTTACTCTTGATCACCAAATTAGTTTGAGGACACAAAAATTACAAACTATAATCCAAGAATTACTCACCTAGGAGCTTGATTCTCACAATCTGTGATTAAATCTTGAATTAGACTTCCAACCTCCAAGTTTCAAGACCACAATTGCACAATCCCTCTCTCTCCCTCTCTATAGTCGGCTCTCTCTCTCAAATTGAGTCCAAGAATCAGTCAAAATGAGCTAAAGGAGAGAAATGAGGTGTAGTGCTCAAATACATCAAGTCCCACTAAGTCAATATAATAATAATAAGGCAATTGGGTACTAATCCACCAATTTAATCGATTTAATCTGCCCCGAATCAATTTTTCAATTAAATTTCACCGTAGGCTCTAAAAATTATGCCAACCACAATGGCGTAATCAATTTCGGGTTCTGTGGCCGATAAGGCCCTCAATTTAATTTCCAAAGCAAATAATCAAACAGATATTCCTACGGTGAACAGATAGAAATTCAAAACCACATATTTCCACATAATGGTACACAAAATCATAACAAAACACATAATCACATTCATGTTAAGGACCAATTAATATATTACGGAACAGGGGTATCACAGTCTTCCCCCCTTTAGGAAGTTTGGTCCTCCAAACTTAATTTACCTTCGTCGGGAAACAAGTGTGGATAGCGTAGTCGCATTTCCTCCTCTTTTTCCCATGTAGCATCTGTCCCATAGTGTTCCTTCCATTATACTTTCACCATTGGGATGGATTTGTTTCTCAATTCTTTCACTTGTCAGTCAACAATTCTTTCCGGCCATTCAGCATATTCTATATTTTCATCAATACCAACTCGGTGATAATCAATCACATGAAACGGGTCTCGGAGGTAGCCCCTCAACATCGACACATGAAACACATTATGGATTTGCTCGAATTCTGGCGGCAAAGCAACTCTATAAGCAACTGGACCAAGTCTCTCCAAAATCTGAAACGGCCCAATGTAGCGGGGCGACAACTTGCCCTTTTTCCCAAATCTGACTTGGCCTTTCATCGGAGAAACACGGATGAACACATGGTCACCAACCTCATACTCAAGAGGTCTTCTCCGAACGTCTGCATAATTCTTTTGTCGATCCTAAGCTGTTTTGAGCCTTTGACGAATAGTCTTGATTTTCTCAGAAGTGTCTTGCAAAATTTCTGGCCCAAGCAAGGCTCTATCCCTGACCTCTGTCCAACAAATAGGTGATCTACACCTCCTACCATACAAAGCCTCGTATGGTGCCATACCGATGCTGGAGTGGAAGCTGTTATTATAAGCAAACTCTGCAAGTGGCAAATAGTCTTCCCAACTCCCTTGAAAATCCAAAGCACACATGCGAAGCATATCTTCCAAAGTTTGTGTCGTTCGTTCTGACTGCCCATCTGTCTGCGGGTGGAATGCAGTACTGAATCTTAGTTCTGTTCCCATAGCTTCCTGCAAACTCTTCCACAGTCTAGACACGAATTTCGGATCTCTATCCGACACAATGAATATCGGAACTCCGTGTAAACGGACAATCTCATCAACATAAATGGTAGCCAATCTATAAGCAGTAAATGTAGTTTTGACAGGCAGAAAATGTGCAGATTTAGTCAGTCTATCAACTATAACCCAAACAGAATCCATACCTCGCGAAGTCCGAGGTAGGCCAACAACGAAGTCCATAGTCACATGTTCCCACTTCCATTCAGGAATAGGGAGAGGTTGAAGTAGACCACCTGGTTTCTGATGTTCAGCCTTAACTTGCTGACACTGAAGGCACTTGGACACATATTCTGCAATCACTTTCTTCATTTTAGGCCACCAATAGGTTTGTTTCAAGTCCCGATACATTTTGTTATTACCTGAATGCATAGCAAATACAGATCTGTGGGCTTCATCTAGGACCCTCTTCTTTAGTTCTGGGATATCAGGGACACATAGTCGGTTTCGGAATTTCAACACTTCATTCTCAATGTCAAACTCTGCTTTCGGACTTGTCTCAAATTCATCAATCACCTTTCTGAGGGACTCATCCTCTTTTTGTTTCTATTTGATTTCATCAACAATGGCCGGCTCGGCGGTAATAGCGGCTATCAATCCGCCCTGCCCACATACCATTACTTCAATTTCAGACCTCTTAAAGTCTCACAAAATTTCCTTTTGTTCTGTAAATAAACAAGCCATACTCTCTGTTGATTTTCTGCTCAAGGCATCAGCAACTGTATTGGCTTTCCCGGGGTGGTACTGAATCTCAAGATCATAGTCTTTGATCAGTTCAAGCCATCTCTTATGTCGCATATTCAGTTCTTTCTGTGTAAAGAAGTATTTTAGGCTCTTGCGATTTGTGTAGACTTCACACTTTGCCCCATACAAATAATGCCGCCAGATTTTCAAAGCAAAAACGACTGCGGCCAATTCTAGATCATGTGTTGGATAATTCTTCTCATGTGGCCTCAACTGTCGAGAGACGTGAGCAATAACCTTTCCGTTCTGCATTAACACACAACCCAAACCCTTATAAGATGCATCACTGAAAATTACAAAATTTTCCGTAACTGAAGGTAATGTCAAAATTGGTGCAGTAGTCAATCTCGTCTTCAATTCTTGAAAAGCAGATTCCCTTTTATCATTTCATTCAAACGGTTGCCCGTTTACGTGTCGATTGGGTAAGAGGCACGGCTAATTTCGAAAAGTCCTTCACAAACCTCCGGTAGTACCTTGCTAAGCCCATAAAACTGCGAACCTCTGTCACATTAGTCGGTGTAGGCCAATTCACAATTGCCTCTATTTTCTGCGGGTCCACTGAGATTCCTTCCTTGTTGATCACATGCCCTAAGAAAACAACTTCCTCCAACCAAAACTCACATTTCTTTAGTTTAGCAAATAATTTCCTTTCCCGAAGTATTTGTAAAACAGTTCTCAAGTGATGTTCATGATCAAGTTTATTTTTAGAGTATATCAAAATATCATCGATGAAGACAACAACAAACTCATCAAGGTAGGTTTTAAAAATTCTATTCATTAGGTCCATAAATGCTGCCGGAGCATTAGTCACTCCAAATGGCATAACAAGGAACTCCAATTGACCATACCTCGTTCTGAATGCGGTTTTCTCAACATCCTCTGCCTTAACTTTCAGCTGATGATACCCGGATCTCAAATCAATCTTAGAAAACACCTATGAGCCCTGCAACTGGTCAAATAAGTCATCAATACGGGGTAAGGGATATTTATTCTTTATCGTTACCTTGTTCAATTCCCGGTAATCAATGCACAAGCGCGAGGTACCATCCTTTGTTTTCACAAATAACACTGGTGCACCCCGAGGCGAAGTACTAGGTCGGAAAAATCCCTTGTCAAGCAGGTCTTTCAACTGTTCTTTCAATTCTTTCATCTCGGCAGTAGCCATTCTGTAAGGAGTTTTAGAAATGGGTTGGGTGCCTGGCATCGTTTCAATAGTGAACTCTATCTCCCAGACTACCAATTCCCCTAGTAAATCGTTTGGAAACACATTTGGAAAGTCTCTAACAATATGAATATCATTCAATTCAACATTCACAGACTGTTCAGTCAACACATAGCACAGATAACCCTGGCACCCCATCCTGATCAGTTTACATGCTTTCATTGCAAATATCAAATAAGGTGGAGGCACTACCCCATTACCCACAAACACAATTTCTTTTTGTTCTGGTGGTTTAAATACAACCCTTTTTGTCACACAATCTATGGTGGCACAATACTTGGTTAACCAATCCATGCCCAAAATCACATCAAAATGTCTAAAGTTCAAGGGCAATAAATCTACATATCAGGTAGCATCCTCAATATGCATGTCACAAAACCGATATATATAGTCACATAACACAGATTCCCCCCGATGGAGCAGACACACACAACAAATATGGCAACAACTCTAGGGGTCTTTTTAGTCTAGATGCAAATGTATATGTCACAAATGAGTGTGTTGATCCAGAATCAATTAATACAAAGGCATCCTGATTACATATTGAAATAGTACCTGAGACAACGGCCTTGGCGTTCCGTGTATCGCCTGGAACAAGTGCAAAAACTCTCCCCTGTCTCACTGTCTCCCCGGTAATAGCGGATCTCAAAATATTTCCCGGCTTTGGAACTGATGTCGTGGAACTAGCTACTATCTTCCCACCATTCTGATTACACTCTCGGGCCATATGCCCTTGTTTCCCACACCTGAAATAGGCTCCTGAAGCACGGTAACAGACTCCACGGTGCCTTTTGCTACAAATGTTGCACATGGGAGCTATGTCTCGGGAAGAACTTGAAGTAGTTGAGGAGCCCGTGTTTTGCTTTTTCAGAAATTTCTTCTTCGAAAAGAAGCCTTGTCTTTTATTGCCTTTCCAATCTATTATTGGCTCAGCTTGTCTAGCTATATTAGCCTCTGATATGATGGCCCTGTCAAGCACCCCAATGTAGGTTTCCAACTTTAGAACATTTACCTCTCTAGGATGTCACTGCGGAGTCCACCTTCAAAGTGTCTTGCCTTCTTATAATCGGTGTCAATCACGTGTGGTGCAAACCTGGCCAACTCAGTGAACTTGGCCTCATACTCAGCCACTGTCATGCTATCTGGTTTTAATTCCATAAACTCTACTACTTTTCTATCTCGTACACATTGCGGGAAGTATTTGTCATAGAATATTTCCAGAAACTTTACCCAGTCAACATCCTTATGATTTTCTCGCATCAACATCCACCATCTTCTTGCTTCATCTTCTAGCATAAAAGTAGCTAGAAGCACTTTCTGAGTCTTTGAACAGGGGAACACTTCAAATAATTTCTCATTGCAGAGGACCCACGCTTCGGCTTTCAACGGATCTAATCCCCCGTGGAACTGTGGTGGTTTCATTTTCTTGAATTCCTTGGTGAGAGCTATTACCCGATCATCATTTTGATTATCTGGCACGGGTGGTGCCGGAGTTGGAGGTGGCGGGTGTGGTTGCTGCCACTGTTGTTGCCACTCCTGTTGCTGTCTCAAAGCTTCTGCCATTTCTTGGATCAGTCTTTCCATTCTGTCTATTCTGGCAGTAGAGGACTCCTCTAACTCATCACCTCTTGTTCTCACCATCTGATTAAACTTACATTATATTTTACACAAAAGGTACAAAAGTATGCACATACTAAGAAACACATACATTCAAATAATTTGCAATGCAAGTAGTTCACGAACTTATAGCACATAATTACTCAAATCAAAACACTTAAGCATATTCTTGATGTTTTCAAAGTTCATATCAAAATAGTTAAGCAGGTCATCAACGCCTCCAAATTCATATTTATCACATGAATGCATCATAGATCTTATCTAGACGCGTATTGCTCTTTTGGACAAGTGTGTGAGTTATTAACTCGTGCTCTGATACCACTCTGTCATGACCCGAACCCGCCCCTATGGGTTAAGGACATAACCGGCCAGTAATCCTGTGATTACCTACGGCCTCAGACCAAAACAGACATAACTCGTCAGAGTAAAGAGGCCAAATGGAAGCAAAAATTTAAAACTTTGCCCATACAGCCGTGCTTATATGCACATCAACAAACCATGCTCATATACGTTAATAACCCACGTCAAAAGTACAGTAGTAAAACTTCTTTACAGACAGGATCATCTAAGCTAAGCCAACCCATAACAGACTATATACAAATATACAAAAAGTCCTTGGCAACAAAACAAAACATAAATGCATAACAAAATGGCAAGGATGGGTCTCGTGCGTGAGACACAAGGCTGACTTTCCAAAACTCGTGTTGTTCATGGCAGACTTCACTGGGGCTGGGTTTGGACTTCTCTTGGCTCACCTACAAACACATGAATGAGCGTGAGCAATAGCCCAGTGAATAATATCAAATACAGAAGTTACATATCAATGTAGAACAACAGGTTCCAAACGGCCTTGGGCCCAATTCATATTTCTATTTAACAGATGTATAACTATACGAATTTTAAATCAAGTGACTTGTAGTTTCAACATTCTAGCCTTTGGCCCATTCAGGTTTCCATTCATGTCAAAACGGCCTTCGGCCCACTCATTTATCTCAAAATGGACTTTGGCCCACTCATTTATGTCAAAACGGCCTTCGGCCCGATCATTTATGTCAAGACGGCCTTCGGCCTGTTCATTCTTGTCAAACGGCCTTCGGCTTGTTCATTCTTGTCAAACGGCCTTCGGCCCACTCATTCATGTCAAAACGGCCTTCAGCCCACTCATTCATGTCAAAATGGTCTTCGGCCCACTCAGTCATGTCAAAATGACCTTCGGTCCATCCCTATAAGTCAAAATGACCTTTGGTCCATTCATATATGTCAAAACGACCTTTGGTCCATTCATATATGTCAAAATGACCTTCGGTCCGTTCATTTCTATCAAAACGACCTTCGGTCCATTCAATTCTATCAAAATGACCTTTGGTCCATTTATGTTTATCAAAACGACCTTTGGTCCATTTGTGTTTATCAAAACGACCTTCGGTCCATTCATTTATTTATCTCAGACTTTTGTCCACAATCCCAATTAGCAACTCATAAAGCTTATAAGGGAATAAATAATTGGACATTCACAAGCATTCGAATATCGATATTACTCACAGTGATCGGCTTGTGGATTTGCCCCGGAGCTTGACCCTACACATTTCATGAACACAAAAGGGTCACCAACAGTTTAATCCGTTCTTTAATTCACATGTTCCTCATTAGGCTTTATTCCCATCTCATTAACTCATTTACGATGCTTAACATATGCCTAAGAGTGCTTACAAGTGAAAGAGAACGGAAAACAGAACGCAGAATGCAACAACAGAATTTCAAAAAACAGGGTCCTCGCTCGAGCGTGGACTTCCCCGCTCGAGCGGACCCTTAAGCCTGCAAAAGTACTGGTTGCATGAAAAATGAGCTCGAGTGTGGAATAAAGCGCTCGAGCGAAAGACCTGTCCACAAAAGCTCCCCGCTCGAGCGTGAGATATCCCGCTCGAGCGGATATACAACTCTGCAAAAGTTCTGGAAGCACGATTTTCCCACTCGATTTTCCCACGATTTTCCCACGATTTTCGGACATAAAAAATATGGGTTTTCCAGATTGAGTTCTTGAGCTCCAATTCAAATTCCAACCAACAAAACATGCATGTTATGGCTCAAATCTCAAATGTACACATACTAACATGGCACCAATGCAAGATTATAACATTATGGTGCTCGATTTCTTGATTTATCCACATACATGTCCCAAAATATGTCAAACTCAACATCAACATAACAAACTCATGCATTCAAGCTCATATCTTCTCAAATTGTACATGCATGTGATGAATTAACCACATTCTCTACTTAGATAACACAACGGGTGATCAAGACATGAGTTTCCTTTAACATTTCACATGGATTATACACGTTTGTGCTCAAACATGCAATATCAAGGTGATTTCCTACATGCATGCACATATTTAGCTTCAATTCAACAAATACAACCCAATTTCATTTCAATCTTACTCTTGATCACCAAATTAGTTTGAGGGCACAAAAATTACAAACTATAATCCAAGAATTACTCACCTAGGAGCTTGATTCTCACAATCTATGATTAAATCTTGAATTAGACTTCCAACCTTCAAGTTTCAAGACCACAATTGCACAATCCCTCTCTCTCCCTCTCTATAGTCGGCTCTCTCTCTCAAATTGAGTCCAAGAATCAGTCAAAATGAGCTAAAGGAGATAAATGAGGTGTAGTGCTCAAATACATCAAGTCCCACTAAGTCAATATAATAATAATAAGGCAATTGGGTACTAATCCACCAATTTAATCGATTTAATCTGCCCCGAATCAATTTTTCAATTAAATTTCACCGTAGGCTCTAAAAATTATGCCAACCACAATGGCGTAATCAATTTCGGGTTCTGTGGCCGATAAGGCCCTCAATTTAATTTCCAAAGTAAATAATCAAACAGATATTCCTACAGTGAACAGATAGAAATTCAAAATCACATATTTCCACATAATGGTACACAAAATCATAACAAAACACATAATCACATTCATGTTAAGGACCAATTAATATATTATGGAACGGGGTATCACACTTTTACCCTAGACACTCCGGCCAGCTTAATTTAAAATGGAGTCCATCCCCTATCTCCTCCCAAACAATGATACATATACAATGTATTTAAAAACGTTGTCATATATAATGACTATCCAAATCACATATTCGATGGTTTAATCAAACCGTCATATTCAATGACATAATTCAAATGACCAGTTTCAATTCACCTAGTCCTCACACAGTTTCTACAACAATCATGGCTATCCTCCACCGATAGCCCAAAACAGATATTTCTAAACAGATTTACAATTTTTTAGACAGATAATTTATCAAATTTTTCGTAGGTGAGTGATTTATCAAATCCAACTACACCATTCATTCATACATCCTCTCTATTTCATATTTCCCATATCAATTTCATTATTTATACAAAATAATTATTTAACACAAATTAGGGCAATTTTCTCCATTTTTCCAAATATCAATCCCAAGTCCAAATTTTATCATTTTAACCCATATAACCTCATATTCAATACCCCATATAAAAATCCCTCTTTTAAACTTTGAACCCAAACCCTAACTTCATCCAAATCCTCCCAAATTCCACCACTTATACAAAATGACAAATACCTAGGTTCAAAACCATAACAAGGTGTAGAATATCCCTACCTCAAGTGTAGAAGCTCAAAGGAGATGATGAAGAACTTCAAAAGTGCACAAAACCAAGTTTGGTTCGGATGGAATGGAAGCCCACAAGATGCTCCACCTTTTCTCAAAGGAAGTAGGGTAGTGGTTCTTGGATCAAAGAGTATTTGTAGAGAGAGAGAAAGAGTGTTTTAGAGAGAAAGAGTGCCAGATTAGGGTTTTTAGCAAAAAAGAAGATCAAAAAGTGATATAAAATCACTCTGCTGCGAACTGATATATGCGACCTTCGCTCGAGCAAAAGAGTTGTCGCTCGAGCAACCAGACACAACAAGTGACCTCAATCGAGCGTAAGAAGCGTCGCTTGAGCGCAGAATGCAAAGATTCAGAAGTTTTACAGACACACATGCTCGCTCGAGCGCAAGAAGCCTCGGTCGAGCGAAGAACTTCACCTTCTTAGAAATTCTGCATCTAGGAAAGAAACCTGAGAACTCTCAAATCTTACTCGAGCGCAAGAAACCTCGCTCGAGCAAAGAAACAAATTTCACAAGGCCCGCTCGAGCGCAAGAAGCCTCGCTCGAGCGAAGAAGCCAAAATCTGGACAACAACAATCTTGACCAATTAACAACCAACCTGTTCCAAACACATCCAACATGTTCCAAAACTCAAATTCAAAGAGTTAAAGGAGGAAAACAAGACATGGATACAATATTAAACCACGAAACCCGAGTCCAGAATGTAACCAAGGTTGGGTCAAAACCGGGATCGCAATAACCTCCCCCCCTTAACCCGAAATTTCAAATCAAGTTTCAAAACCAAGTTTATCCAATTTCCAAAATGATTACTATTCAATTCTCATTACCATAACCCACCTACTAGTCATTCCATCCCTTCACAAGAGAACAACCCCACAATATATAATTCAACATGTTTTATCAATATGCATCTTCCGAAATTTAACCACTTTCAAGACGTACATCTTATATTTCCAAAACATATTCAATGTTTATGATAAGTTTGCATTTTCAAAACTTAAACAACATATACAATGTTCAAATCAACTTGCGTTTCTGAAACATATTTAACATATACAATGCTTTCATAATTCAAGATATATACAATGTTTTCATAGTTTATAAACAAAACTAAAACTTCAACATATACTCAAACATCAACAAATAAGTCTAGATATTTCTCTCGGACTTCCAATTCACGCTCCCAAGTTACCTCATCAACCCCGTGATGTTTCCACAATACTTTGACCAAGGAAATTGTCTTGCCTCGCAAGACTTGGTCCCGCCTATCCAAGACTCTCACCGGTCTCTCCTCATATGAGGCATCCTCGTCTACCTCTAGGTCGGTCCAATCCAATACATGCAAAGGATCCGGCTCGTACTTCCGAAGCATACTAATATGAAACACGTCATGCACTCCGAAAAGTTGTGGTTGTAATGCCAAACGATAGGCGACCTCCCCAATCCGCTCAAGGATCTCAAAAGGGCCAATAAACCGAGGGGATAACTTCACACTTTTCCTAATTCTCATCAAACCCCGTCTAGGTGATATTTTCAGAAAGAAGTGATTACCCACCTCGAATGACAAAGGTCTCCTCCTACGGTCGACATAACTCTTTTGACGACTCTGAGTTGTAACCAACCTCTTACGGATAAGTGCCACTTTCTCTGTCGTTTCCCATACCAACTCTGGGCCCAACAAAGGTGCATCACTAACCTCGGCCTAATACACAGGCGATTTACACGGTCGGCCATACAAGGCCTCAAACGGTGCCATGCCAATACTCGATTGGAAACTGTTATTGTAGGCAAACTTCACAAAGGGTAAGTGTCTCTCCCACGACCCCTTAAAGTCAAGGACATAGCCTCGAAGCATATCCTCAAGGATCTAAATAGTACGCTTGGACTGTCCGTCAGTCTGAGGATGGTAAGCCGTGCTAAAAGTCAGTCTAGTGCCGAGGGCACTCTACAGGCTCTGCCATAGCCGAGCTGTGAAACACGGATCTCTATCTGAAACAATCATCACAAGGACCCGTGCAATCTCACTATGTCCCTAATATACAAGTTGGCAAGATAGTCTACCGAATCACTTACGCGCATAGGAATAAAATGCGCTGACTTGGTCAACCAGTCAACTACTACCCAAATGGCATCACTACCCCGTTGAGTCCTCGGAAGGCCCACAACATAATCCATCGTGACATGCTCTCATTCCACTTAGCTATAGGAAAGGGCTATAACAAATCCGCTGGCCTCTGATGCTCAGCCTTCACTTGTTGACAAATAAGGCACCTCGATACAAACACTACCACATCCTTTTTCATACCCCTCCACCAAAACTAGCGACTAAGGTCATGATATATCTTTGTGCCTCCCGGATGCGCCGCAAGGCGTGAATGGTGAAACTCTCGGAGTACTTCCTCTTGGCAAGACTCCGGCACAAACAAGCGGTCACGGTATCTCACACTCAAGTCGGGATACACAGTCAAGCCTTTCACCTTCCCACTAGAGATCTTCTCCCGGAGGGATTCTACCTCAAGGTCAACCCTCTGCGCCTCTAACACTCGGTTCACAAGTGTCGGTTGTGCAACTACAGAAAATAAGGCTGCAGACGCAACAGACTCGCCTAGATGCAAGTCAAACTCCCCAAGAGTACCCAACATCTCCCATTCCCGGATGGCAATACAAGCCACACTACCGATAGATATCCTACTCAAAGCGTCGGCCACAACATTGGCCTTCCCAGGATGGTAATGCAACTCGAAATCATAATCCTCTATAAACTCCATCCACCTTCTCTACCTTAAATTCAAGTCTTTCGGTGCAAACAGATACTTCAAACTTTTATGATCAGAAAACACCTCAAATCTCTCACCATATAGATAATGCCTCCAAATCTTCAAGGAAAAAATCACAGCTGCTAATTCTAAGTCGTGAGTAGGGTAGTTCTTCTCATGTGTTTTCAACTGCCGTGAGCCATAGGCCACTACCTTCCCTTCTTGCATCAATACATAGCCTAAGCCTTCTCATGAGGCATCACAATACACTGAATAGCCCAAACCCCTCTCCGGAATAATCAAGAGTGGAGCGGTGGTAAGTCTAACCTTAAGCTCTTGGAGTGACTTTTCACAAGTCTCACTGCACACAAATTTGACCCTTTTCCTCATCAATCTAGTCAAAGGCGAAGCTAGTCTAGAGAAATCCTTCACAAACCGGCGGTAATACCCGGCCAACCCCAAGAAACTACGAATCTCGAAAGCATTCTTAGGTTGTGCCCAATCCTGCACTGCCTCAATTTTGGATGAATCTATAGTCACCCCTTCTCCGAATACTACATGGCCTAAGAACTTAACCTCTTTTAGCCAGAATTCACACTTCCCAAACTTAGCATATAGCTTATGGGCTCTAAGCAACTCAAGCACCACTCACGAGTGTTCATCGTGCTCATCCTCAGAGGGTGAGTAAATCAAGATGTCATCCATGAAGACGACCACAAAACGATCTAAGAACTCTTAGAGGATTTGGTTCATCAAGTCCATAAACATAACTGGGGCATTGGTTAGCTCAAAAGGCATCACAAGAAACTCATAATGGCCATACCGTGTACGAAATGCCATCTTCCGGATATCCTCCTCCCTGACCCTCAACTGATGATAACGCGATCTCAGGTCTATCTTAGAGAAGCAAGAAGACCCTTTCAACTGATCAAACAGGTCTTTTATACGTGGCATTGGATACTTGTTCTTAACCGTAACCCGATTCAACTTCCGGTAATCGATACAAAGTCGCAAGGCTCCATCTTTCTTTTTAGCAAAAAGAGTTGGTGCTCACCAAGGCGAAGTATTAGGGCGAATAAAGCCCTCATGTAGTAATTCCTAGAGCTGAATCTTCAACTTACTCAACTCAGCTGGCACAAACCGATACGGTGCCATGGAGATCGGTGCCGTGCCAAGCACTAGATCAATAGAGAACTCGATCTCTCGATGAGGTGGTAAACTAATAAGATCCTCGGCAAAGACATCCGAGTACTCACAAACCACTCTTGGTAGCTTAACTCAAACTTCATCACACTCACTACTCAAAAAGCTAGCAAGAAGACAACTAAGTTCACTCCGCCCACGCGGATCATACATCGATGATAAGACTCTATCCATCCAGTCCCCAAAGAAATAAAAACAATCACCGTTCAAGATACATACAGTAACCCTCTGACGGTACCAATCTATAATAGCCCGGTATGATAATAACCAATCCTACCTAAAATAACATCAAAGCTAGTCATATCAAGCAAAACAAATGCAAAAGGTAATTAACGGCCTGCAACCTCGATGTCACAACCTCGACACCCCTGTTTCAGAATAACCTCACCACCAATCGGTGACTCTACACAAACAGGAGATGCTAACCGTACCAACTCCAACCCCAAAACAGATGCAAATGTAGATGAAATAAATGAATAGGATGCACCCGTATCAATCAACACATTAGCAACCGAGTTGCAAAACAAAAAGGTACCTCTCACAATAGATAAAGCCGATACTAGATCTAGCGCGCTAACGGCATACACGCGCCCTGTAGGTCTCTGATCTACCTGCTTACCCCTCAGAGTGTAAGACTGCTGCACTGACTGAGCCAAAGAGGCTCCCTGATTGGCCTTCAAGGCCTGTACTGACTGTGCTGGCTGGTTACTCTGTGTCTACCTCGAACCAGACGCACCAGGTATGCCACCCAATAGTGGGCAAAACCTCTTCAAGTGCCCCGCCTGCCCGTACTGATAACAAGTGAGCGGCTGACCTCTCCCTTGACTCTGGCCCTGAGAGCGAGCCGAAGATGATGCGGCTCGCTGCCCTCCTCCCCTCTGTGGGCAAGCTGGAGACTTGTGGCCCCACTGGCCACACTTGAAACAAGTGATGTCTCCCTGACTACGTCTTCCAGAACTCGAACTCGGCACTGGAAAGGTAGACCTCGAATGCACTCCTTGGGACGGTTGGGGATTAGAACCCCTCTGCCTCTTACTGTCCCCTTGTCCATCCTGACTCCTCCTAGAGCCCCTCATCCTCTCCTCCTCAATATGCATGATAGTCTCAAGATGGGCTACAGCCTCCACAAGGCACCCATAGTCCCTAATCATGGACCCGGCCACCCTAAACATGAGTCCGGTCCGTAACCTCTTCTCAAATTCCAAACACCGGCACTCCTCGGTCGCCACTAACTCTGGTGCAAACCTCGACAAACTGGTGAACGTGGCCTCAAACTCAGCCACTGATGTATTCAACTGCACCAACTTGGAGAATTGATCCCTTAACTTCTCCCTTATTGTAGCAGGTAAGTACTTGTCCTGGAAGACATCCACAAAGGCTTCCCAAGTCCCTCTAATGCGCCGCCGTGCATACTTCCACCACCGACCCGCGTCTCCCTTCATATGGAAGGATGCCAAGGTCACTCTCAAACCTCCGTCTTCGATATTGAGCATCTCAAACGTCTTCGTCATCTGCTCTAGCCACTCATCAGCCTTCAGTGGCTCCTTGAGATCACCCAAAAACTCGTCTGGATTTGACCGGAAGAACTCCTTCTTCAGAAAGGACGGCCCAGCTTCAGCTACATAGGCCTAGACTTCATTCTTAGCTCTGAGAATGTTCATAGATTCCCTTAATACTCTGGCCATTTCACGGGCTAAGGTGCCCATGGCCTGTTGATCAACTTGTTCGGCCACATTGGCCTGACCAACTCCTTCCTCCTGTGCCGAAATTTCATCCGATATAGGCATCTCATGCATCCTAGGCCTACCACGCCGACCACCATGACCTCGTCCTGACATCCTAATGAAGATAACAAGGAGATTAGCACATTTACAAATGTGCCGAAGCTAATTCACTCGCGTCCTAATACGATGGACAACTGTAATTCACTCCACATAAGCATATAATCAGATAAACACATACGAATTTCATTTCCAGATAATGACTGTCCCGCGGTGTTGCTAGAGTTCCAGTTAAAAACGATAGTGATCAAGAGCCTTTTCAAAAGGACTCCCAGAAACCCATGGACCCTATCAACATCCTAGAAATTAAATCTCATACTCATATAATCACATAAGCATGTTATCATATAAGCACATATCATCTATACTTAAGTCTTTGACACGCGAGACAAACCCATTGTGATACTAACCACTTCTCATGTACCCAAAGTATTCAAACCCGGTATGCTCTGATACCAAGTTGTAACACCCTCAAAATAAAGTGAATAATCCAACCCATGAGATTCATGAACATAATAGAAAATGTTATATTTTCATTCATCAGAGTTTATATTACAAGAGATATTACATGCATTATAATGTCATAAGTGTTCATTCTGAAACTACAGCATGTAACACTAATTGATTACAACAAAATAAACGCCCTATAGAGTTACATCTTTCCAAGATATCACTTGGTTACAACAAAAGAGTCCTAAACTCATACATGTAAAGCCATTGGCTTGAATTAACATTTAAACACAAAAGTAACAAAACAAAGACTCCAACTCCTAAGTCCTCCCAAGCTACGCTCTTGGAGGAGGCATGTCACCTATACCTGAAAATGGTTTCCCAAGTAGGGTGAGCCAAAGCCCAGTAGAGATAAACTAACACAATATATGAGATTTAACTAAGATATAAATGTCAGATAAAAGTCCAATACTCAATGCCAACTTACATTCTCCCCATTACCATTCAATATTGATAACCACATCTTAATCCATTTCCATTCATTCATTTCAAATCAATGCATAAGTATAGTTCCTTATCATCTAAACAATCCAAAATAAGACTACAACTCATTCATTCACAATTCAATAACATTCATTATTCTAACAGTTCAATCTTCTTGCTATTTTTCGAATTCTCGTCTGAGGGAATCGGCACCCAAATATACACATATAAGGTTTCAGGACTTTCACCCTGGACACTCTGACCAACTTATTTTAAAATGAAGTCCATCCCTATCTCCTCCCAAATAATGGAGTACATCCCCTATATTCTCCCAAACAATGATACATATACAATGTATTAAAAAGCGTTGTCATATACAATGACTATCCAAATCACATATTCAATGGTTTAATCAAACCGTCATATTCAATGACATAATTCAAATGACTAGTTTCAATTCACCTAGTCCTCATATAGTTTCTACAACAATCATAGCTATCCTCCACCGATAGCCCAAAACAGATATTTCTAAACAGATATACAATTTTTCAGACAAATAATTTATCAAAATTTTCATAGGTGAGTGATTTATCAAATCCAACTACACCATTCATTCACACATCCTCTCAATTTTATATTTCCCATATCAATTTCATTATTTATACAAAATAATTATTTAACACAAATTAGGGCAATTTTCCCCATTTTCCAAATATCAATCCCAAGTCCAAATTTAATCATTTTAACACATATAACCTCATATTCAATACCCCATATATATATATATATATATTCATGGAACCCAATAAAAAAAAATCCCTCTTTTAAACTTTGAACCCAAACCCTAACTTCACCCAAATTCTCCCAAATTTCATCGCTTATACAAAATGACAAATACCTAGGTTAAAAACCATAACAAGGTGTAGAATATCCCTACCTCAAGTGTAGACGCCCAAAGGAGATGATGAAGAACTTCAAAAGTGCACAAAACCAAGTTTGGTTCGGATGGAATGGAAGCCCACAAGATGCTCCACCCTTTTCTCAAAGGAAGTAGGGTAGTGGTTCTTGGATCAAAGCGTATTTGTAGAGAGAGTGTGTGCTATAGAGAGAGAGAGCGTGCCGGATTAGGCTTTTTGGCAGAGAGAAGATCAAAAAGTGATATAAAATCACTCTGCTGCGAATTGATATAAGCGACCATCGCTCGAGCGACCAGACACAACAAGTGACCTCGATCGAGCGCAAGAAGCGTCCCTTGAGCGCAGAATGCAAAGATTCAAAAGTTTTACAGACACACACGCTCGCTTGAGCGTAAGAAGCCTGGCTTAAGCGAAGAACTTCACCTTTCCAGAAATTCTGCATCTGGAAAAGATACCTGAGAACTCTCAAATCTCGCTCAAGCGCAAGAAACCTCGCTCGAGCGAAGAAGCAAATTTCACAAGGCTCGCTCGAGCGCAAGAAGCCTCGCTCAAGCAAAGAAGCCAAAATCTGGGCAACAACAATCTAGACCAACTAACAACCAACCTGTTCCAAACACACCCAACATGTTCCAAAACTCAAATTCAAATAGTTAAAGGAGGAAAACAGGACATAGATATATTAAACCATAAACCCGAGTCCAGAATGTAACAAAGGTCGGGTCAAAACAGGGATCGCTATATCTAGGCAGACACAGAGCCATCAGCCAGCACAGTCAACGCAGGCCTTGAGGGCCAATCAGTGAACCACTGCGGCTCAATCCGTATATCAGTCTTATGCTTTGAGGGGTGAGCAAGTAGATCAGAGGCCTCTAGGGCGTGTGTATGTTGTTACCATGCCAGATCAGTTACCAGCACCTTTTGTGTAACTTTTTGTTGTTCAACTCTATTGCCAATGTGTTAATCGATATTGGTGCATCTCATTCATTCATATTGTCTTCTTTTGCATCTGCTTTAGGTTTGGAGTTTGAATTGTGAGTGTCTTCTCTTTTGGTTGAAACACCTATTGGGAGTAGGGTGGCATTGGGTCAAGCATGGTGCTCTTGTAAGATAGAGGTCGCGAATTGTCAGCTCTCATTCAATTTTATTGTTCTTAAGATGCATGATTTTGACATAATCCTAGGTATAGATTGGTTGACTCGTTATCAGGCTTTAATAGATTGCTGTTGTAGGAGGGTATCAGTTTGTATGCCATTAGGAGAGTGCTTCCATTTTATGTGTGATCGAGGTGTTAGTCTTACTCCTTCGTTGTATGACCTTAAGGGTCGAGGAGAGTTGAGTTTCCTTTTGTTCCATCACAGTAGCCAACGAGGGTAGTATGATTCGAGATGAATTGCAAGAGTTGTTTGACAATATCCGAATGTTCTTCTAGAGGATCTCCCAGAGTTGCCACCACATAGAGAGATTAAGTTCTTAATCGACTTAGCTCCAAGCACGACTCCAATTTCTATGGCACCATATAGGTTTGCACCAACAGAGTTGTGTGAGATAAACGTGCAACTTTAGGATTTATTTGATAAGGCTTCATTCTTCCTAGTACATCACCTTGTGGAGCACCAGCTCTCTTTGCTAAGAAGAAAAATAGCATATTACGGATGTGCATTGATTACCAGAAGTTGAACCGGATAACTGTTAAGACCATGTCCCCATTACCACGAATAGATGATTTGTTTGACTAGTCGAAGGGGTTTCGTTGTTTTTCTAAGATTGATTTAAGATTGGGTTATCACCAGTTGAGAGTAAAGGACGAGGATATTTAGAAAATTGAATTCCATATGCGGTATGGCCATTACGAGTTCTTAGTGATGCCTTTTGGGTGACCAACGCGCCAGCTTTGTTTATGGACTTGATGTATCAAGTCTTTCGTGAGTTTTTAGATCTATTCAAGGTTGTCTTTGTCGAAGACATCCTAGTTTACTCACCCTCTAAGGAGGAGCACAAAAAACATTTGCGGGCTATACTTGAGTTTCTTAGAGTATATCGGTTATATGCTAAGTTTGGAAAGTGTGAGTTTTGGCTCAACGAGGTTAAGTTTTTAGGTCTTGTGATGTTCGGAGAAGGGGTGACTGTGGATTTATCTAAGATAGATGTAGTGCAAGATTGGAAACAACCTAAGAATGGCTTTGAGATTCAGAGTTTTTTGGGCTTAGCTGGGTATTACTGACGTTTTGTGAAGGATTTCTCTAGATTGGCTTCACCATTGACTAGATTGACAAGAAAGGGGATTAAATTCGTGTAGAGTGAGATTTGTGAAAAGTCGTTTCAATAACTTAAGGTTAGACTCACCACTGCTCCAGTCTTGATTATTTCGGAAAGGGGTTTGGGTTATTTAGTTTATTGTGATGCGTCTCCGGAAGGTTTGAGTTGTGTATTGATGCAAGAGGGGAAAGTGGTAGCGTATGGTTTGCAGTAGTTGAAAACACGTGAAAAAAAATTATCCCACTCACCACCTAGAGTTAGCGGCGGTGATTTTCACATTAAAAATCTGGAGGCATTACCTATACGAGAAGAGATTTGAGGTGTTTTCCGATCATAAGAGTTTGAAGTACTTGTTTTTGAAGAAGGACTTGAACTTGAGGCAGAGGAGGTGGATGGAGTTTATTGAGGATTATGATTTCAAGTTACACTATCATCCGAGAAAGGCCAACGTAGTGGCCGACACTTTGAGTAGGAAATCCATAAGCAGGATAGCTAGTATCACTATCCTAAAATAGGAGATGTTGGGTGTAGTGAGAAAGTTTGACATGCACTTTAGTGAGTCCGTCGAGTTAGCCGTTTTGTTCACTGTAGTTGCATAACCTACTCTAGTGAGCCGAGTTTTAGAATCACAACGGGATGATTGCGAAGTGAAATCTATCCTAGAAAAGATATCTAATAGGAAGGTATAGAAAGGTTTGAACGTTTATTCTGACTTGAGTGTGAGGTACCTAGACCGCCGTTTTGTGCCAGAATCTTATAGAGAAGAGGTACTCTGAGAGTTCCATCATTCACACCTTGTGGTGCACCTAGGAGCCACAAAGATGTATCACAACCTTAGTCACTAGTTTTGGTGGAGAGGGATGAAGAGGGATGTAGCCTTGTTTGTTTTGAGGTGCCTTACTTGTCAACAAATGAAGGTTGAGCATTAATGACCAGCGGGGTTGTTGCAATCCTTACATATAGCTGAGTGGGAGTGAGAGCATGTCATGATGGATTTTGTTGTGGGTCTTCCGAGGACTCAACGGGTTAATGACACGGTATGGGTAGTAGTTGATCGATTGACCAAATCTACACACTTTGTACCAATGTGCATGAGTGACTCAATAGACTACCTTGCAGGCCTATATGTTAGAGATATAGTGCGACTTCATGGGGTCCTAGTGACTATTGTCTCGGTTAAGGATCCACATTTTATGACTCAATTGTCGCAAAGCCTACATGGTGCCTTGGACACTAAGTTGACCTTTAGTACCGCCTATCATCTTTAGATTGACGTGCAGTCCAAGCACACCATTCAAATTTTAGAGGGACATGCTTTGGGCTTGCATTCTTGATTTTAAGATGTCATGGGAGTGGTACTTGCCTTTAGTGGAATTTGCCTACAATAATAGCTTTCAAGCAAGCATTGGTATGGCACCTTTTGAGGCCTTGTATGACCGACCCTGTAGATCTCCTATGTGTTGAGCTGAGGTGGGTGATGCACCTATGGTAGGTCCAGAGTTAGTCCAGAAACGACGGCGAAGATTGCACTTATTCGTAAGAGGTTGGCTTCGGCTCAGAGTCGTTAGAAGAACTATGCCACCTGTAAGAGAAGACCTCTATCTTTCGAGGTGGAGATCATGTGTTTCTAAAGATATCACCGAGATGGGATTTGATGAGATTTGGGTAAAGCGGGAAGTTGTCTCCTAGATTTATTAGTCCTTTTGAGATTCTAGAGTGAATTGGGGAGGTAGCAAAGCCTTGCCACTCCAGCTTTTTGGGGTTCACAATGTGTTTCATGTTTGTGTGCTCTGGAAATACTAGCCCGATCCTTCATACGTGTTGGATTGGACCGAGTCAGAGACAGACGAGGATGCCTTGTACGAGAAGAGACCAGTTAGAGTGTTAGAGACTCAGGATCAGGTCTTGAGGGGCAAGACTATTCCACTGGTTAAGGTGTTGTGGTGATACCATGGAGTTGAGGAAGTAACTTGGGAATGTGAGGCGAAAGTCCGTGAGAAGTGTGAGACCCCTAACCTTTGCAAACCCTATTAAGTTCGTAACTTTTCAATTATTATAATAAAACCCTTAGTTCTTCGTTTATTCACAAATTTAACCCAAGAATTGAAGACGCATCTCGAACGAACCCGTAAAAACCCTAATCAACTCCAATATCTTAGTAATCATTTCTACACGCTAATATTAATTATTTAACTATGAGGCCCCTAACCTTTGTAATTTTATTTTGACCTTTACTTTTGAACTATTTCAATAGAGACCCTCGATTCCTTATTTGTTTTCAATTTTAGCTATAGAGTCAAAAGCGCGTGCCAATCGAAAGCTCGCAAATCTTGATTGAATTTGAGAACTCAAGAACCATTTCCAAAACCCTAACGATAATAAGTATATTTTCCATACAAAAACCCTAGGCTTCCGCTTCTCAGTACAATTTGCCGTTTAATACAAAACGAAGAAACTTTAACTGAATTAAATTCCCAAATTCTAAATAAATTGTATACTACACATAATTAAATGTTCAAATTCATAATTTAAGGCTTTGGCCCTCAGGTTTTTCTTGAACCACATTTTGACCCCAAACTGATACCATTATACACACACACACAGAGATATATATATATACATCTACCTTTCCTAAATAAGTAATTTTGTTTGCAAAATATCTTTATATATATAAAATTATACACAAGAAATCAACAAAAATCCCCAAAAATTCCTTGCACATGGCCTGCCACCCTAAGGAAGTGGAATGGATACACTTTTTCAAACCATATCCATGAAATTAAGGAAAAAGTTTGCTAGTACACCTCAAAACATGGAACCTTGTCTCCAGCTTATGTTCAATCCTAACGAAAGCCTAACTTGAACATGATTAATTGTATAATTAAGGCCTCTAATCATTCACTATTCCATTAGGTTCCAAGTAAATTCAAAATATCCAATCCATTTCCAACCAATGGGCACTTTAGACCTTTTGCACCAATTTTATTATATAAACCACCTCTCCCTTAGAATTTTGCACACAAGAACAACACACACACCACACCACACAGCTGAAAGAGAAGGGAGAGCAAAAGAGTGAGCTTGGTGGAGGATAGGAGGGAAAGAGAAAGTTTGTTTGCAATTCAACCAAGCCTCAAGTAAGCCACATCACTATCTCTCCTTCTATTTCCTTTTTCAAATACATATTATTAGAGATTAAAAATCCTAATTTCAGATTTTTTGTAATGGTGTTCTAGTGTTTAAAGTTGACAAATTGGGTTTTGATTCTTCTCCTACTCATATTTCCTCTCAATAAATGCAAAACTACCTTTTTCTTTCCATATCTCACATTATTTCCAAAGGCATACCATCTCTCTAAAAATTTGAATTATTGATACATTATTTAATATGTTTTCATCACAAAAGAAATGAAAAATTTCTCTTAGTTGGCTCACTTTTCTCACCAACCTTCTTATTTTGAGTATTGTGCATAAAAAACCTATCTTACACCCAACTTTCAAAAATTATAGAAAACTGTAGAAAAATATTCTGGACTGTAGTTTAATGTCAAAATCTTCCTTAAAGAGTTAGTGTTCATGGAAAATTGATTCTATTTAAAAATAATGAGCGGTTTGTAAGAAAATCAGATTTTCGTAACAGTCAACAAATCTGGACAGCACTGTAGTGTTTCTTAAATAACTACAAATTTAGAAAAGCTATTCTATTTTCGAAAAATGTTCTGAAAACTAGACAAAATTCTCTACAAACCATAGGAAGGCCAGGTTTGGGAAAAAATCTGAGATGTCCCTTTCAATTTTAATCTTTAAGTGGTACAAAATCGGGAGATTTTATTTTGCATTGTTGTTTTACGCACTTGTCTTCATGAATGTTCCTATTAACATATGGTCATGTCTTGGTATGAGATTACATATGTAATGGTTATGTACCTTTTATTTTAGTCCTTCGATGGTGCTCACAATTATGCAAATCTGGAAATTTATATTCTTGTATGAAATTATTCCCTTAACTACTTGAATATGCCTAGAGCTGCTTGTGCCTATCTTGATATGTGAATCTCATGTGTTGTAACTTTATTTCATTCCATTTGTGCTATGTAGTTGTTCATACTTGTGCAATAGATGTTGTTTCAAGAGCATGTCCTAACTCTGACTTAAATTATCTAACTCAAACGGGAAACCTAATGGGTGGTAATGGGTTTGAAAATTTTTGGACAAGTTACTAAGATATTGATTGGTTGACCGAATGCGTTCCCTATTTGGAAGTTAAAGTCTTGCGCAAGTGGTTTTCGGAACCCTTGAACAGAGTGATTGTATTTGGACCCTAGGTATTTTGGTGTAGGAGGGATTTGGGCAAGGCCCATTATTACCGTCTCTTTTAAGGCCGTGCGGTTGGTGCTACGTGGTATATAACCATTGGTAGGCATCCGAGGTAAGTTCTACAACAAAGTAGCAAAAGAGTGGGCATATAGAATAATCCGCATCCGATTCTTGTGGTTAAGATGACGAAATCTCTTTGGGGGATTTCTAGTTTACTAACAAATAACCTTTTAACCTTTGTTATCTACTTAAATGCCATGTTTCTCTCTCCATTGTCATAATTACCATTGTGTATTGAATTGGGAAAAAGGGACGAGATGTGTATGCATTTACTGGGCATTCAAATCTCATGGTGTTTCATGCCAAGTATCGAAGAAAAGTACGAGGCCAACTCAGAGTTAGAGACATTTGAAGACTTATGTTTACCCTAGAGGAAGCTAGAAGCCATTTCGCTTATGATTCTAATCGTGTTTTAATTTAATTTAATTTTTTTTATTGTAATAGTAATGGAACACATTTTGTATTTTAAGATTTAAAGCACTATAATTATTATTTACTTTTGTAATCCTGTCTCTGTGTTACTTGCGAGACCTTGTGTTAATACCTCTTAAGATTTGACAAAAAGATAACTTGCTATCTAAGGTGGTTGGAATTAGAAGGGAGGCTATATTGACTCCTCCGACCCTCTTAGGATCTTACTTGGCTATTGACCAAAGGACTCTTTAGTGATGTTACCCTAACCCTTAGAATAGAAATTAAGGCGTTACAAGAAGTATCCAAACCTATTTGTTAATATTTAAAACTTGTATTGAAAATCTTGTTCATGTTGTAATATGTAAGCATTGTAAATGTTTTTTGAAACTCGAATTCTAATATTCTATGTTGAAGGACTCTGTTTTATCATTATTACTTGTGTGGATGGTTAATGGAATTAAAATATGGTGGTTATTGCTTTGATTCAAATTTGGAGATGAAATTTTTTAAGGGGGAAAGATTATAACAGTTCTGGTTTAGATCCAACCCATTTCATGATCTTAGATCCGGGAATCACTACTTTAATGGTTGTTCATATCCTTTATCATATTGTTTGTAGTTGAGTTAGATTGTTAGTTGTATTTGAAACGGGTTGGGAGTTAACTCTTTTCAACAGAGTTGGTATCCAGATTTGTGCTTGTTCACTTAAGTGGTGTTTTGGTCGCTCGAGCGGTCTTTGAGATCTCCCAATAATTTGGAAGCCTGCAAAACTTCTTGGAGTAGGGTGATCTTTCTTGCGCTTGAGTGGTTTTCTTCAATCTACAAAACTTCTGGGATTGGGTCATTGTGAGCTCGAGCTGTGTCTCTTATTGTGTCTGACGCTGGATTGGTGTTTTGGTCACTCGAGCAGTCTGTGCATATATCAGTTCAAAAAAAGGGATTTTTGAATCACTTTTTCATTTCTCTTTCTCTAAAACATTCCAAAATCCTAGTTCTTTCACTTTCTCTTTCTAGTTTTTGCTTAAAACCTCAAATACTCCATCATCCATTGATTTCTCCACCAAAGCTCTTTGGAGAAAAAAAAAAATAGAGCTCGTCGAATGCTTCAATCTAATCGGAGAGGATCTCGTTTTTGGCTCCGCCAAAGTTTCACACTTGCTCTTTTCCTCTTTTACTCTTAAGATAGGGATTTCTTCAACCTCTCATATGATTCTTAGCTTAGTTATTTTCTCTTTGAAAGGATTTAGTGATTTTGGGGATTTTGGGTTAAGGGTTTGATTTTGAAATGTAAAAGAGGGATTTTTTAATAATTACTTGAGAAAGGTTATAGGGATGTGTTTATGGTTGCGATGTGTTGAAATGTTCGAATTTCTTTATTTAAATGTGATTTTGAAAGTAAAAAGTGATTTTGTTCAAAAATCATAGGTATTTGGTTTATAGAAGAAAAAAGGAAAAGATGTTGGGTTTTGAAAAGATGAAATAAATGTATCTGTTGATGGTGAAGGTAGAGTTGGATATGTATTATCGCTCCCATTTTGAAAATGACGAGATTATATCTTTTGTTAGAAAATTATCTGTTGAGTAGAAATATCTATTTTGGATTATTGGTGAAGGATAGTCTTGATTGTTATAGAAATTGTATGAGGATTATGTTAAATTGAAACTAATTTCTTATACATTGTACATCAAGCATAGTTTCATACTTGAACATTGAAATGTATTGTTTTTTAGGAAAAAAAAATGGATGCATAACTTGGTAAATCTGGTTGGAGGGTGTGATTGTTGTTATTATGTTGGCCTGTGTGTCCTTAGTGGAAGTCCAAAAACCCGTGCGGTTAGATCCCGATCCTTCTAGTTAGTACTGGTAAAATGGTTTTGATAGTGCTTGTTACAGCCCACTGGTAGACATGTACCTAGAGATTCCAAGTGTTTTGTATCCACTGCCCTGTTTTTGATAAAAAGGTGTGTTTTCATGAATTGAAATATATTAATAAAGGCATTGCATTGTTTTGAGATGAAAAGTATACTGTTTGACAAATGGCATGCATGTGCATTCACCTTATAAAAGTTTCATATATTATGTTAAAGTATCTCTACTAGGCTTTAGGTTTTCCTATGTGGAAAACAACTTTAAGGTGCTGATGATATGCCTTCACCAAGGACTTAGTTTGGGAGGACCGTGGTGCTGAAGGCTTATTTTGGTTTCTTGTTATAATTATTTTTTTATACAAGTCTTGGGTTTCAACTATATTGAGTAAAACTCACTTTTGTTATCCCCAAGCATTGTCTTGGAAAGATGTAGCCATTAGGGCATCAACTTATCTTTATGACCTTTTACTTTAATTTACTCATATGTTACCCATGCTACAGATTCAAGATCTAGGTTTATAAATGTATACTCGCATATGTCATCTTTTGTATGGTAAAAGATTATAAATGAAAAGTTATTATTTTGCTTGTTGGGTTTCCATTGAATATCATGAGATGGGTTGTTATTATTATTTTGGGATGTTACAACTAATGTATCACATTGTGATAAAATGGTGGTCACATGTTAAATCACTACAACAATTTACACTTTTGGTGACCAAAAGGAATTTAGTTGCCAAAAGTTAACTTTTTGGCAACTAAAAACTGTATTAGTCAATGTTTGTTTAGGTTGTAGCTGCTAAATTTTTTTAAGCCGAGATATATCACTTATTAGCAACTAAAAAAAAATTTAATAGCTAAATATGCCACTTTTTGGCAACTAAAAAAATATTAATTGGTGTAATGCTAGATTTTAGGCTACTAAATTATGTTTTAGTTGTTGTATACTAATTATTGCCATCAAAAAGAAGTTTAGTCGCAAAAAATAGATATATTTTTACTATTACTCTTTGGCTACCAAAAAATTAGTCTGCAAATATGCACTTTTGGTGACTAATACTTTGTTGTTGTTATTAAGATTTGGTTACAAAATTTTTACTCATTATATATTACTATTTGCTGACAAATTACTAGTTTAGTTGCTAAAGGTATAATTCATTTTAGAGGGAAATGAATTAACATTGGGGCCCTATTAATGTTTAGACATCCGGTTGTTCTCTCTCTGACACACAGATTCTATCACCGCCAAACCTCATCCAACCTCACCTCAGTGAGGACCACCATCGCTTGCCACCACCACTGCCACTGCCACTGCCATTGCCGCAAATCACCACAACCACTGTTGCATCCTTACAAGTTCTCTCTCACTCTCGGTTTGTCTCTCTCTCTCTCTCTCTCTCCCCCTTTCTCTATTTTCCCATTTTCTGAGTCTTGCTCTAGGGTTTTATGATTTCTTTAGTTTAATTTTGTGTTGATTTCGAAAAATGGGTTTGGGTGAAGTGGTTTGAATTCTAAAGTTTTATGGGTTTGATGTCCTAAATGGGTTTGATTTTATTAGTTTGATACATTTTCCCCTCTTTTTCTTTACACTCTCATTAGTTTCAATGCCCCAATCCATTGATTGTGAATGTATTTGCATGTATGTTTGGTCCCTGATTGTGTATGTATTCAAACCCTTAGTCTATTATATTGAAAAACCTATTGAATGTGATGCATCTTTATTACCAAAAAAGAAAATTATTATTAGGAAGATTGAAGAGGCAATATGAAAGTCTATTAAAAAATTTAAAAGGGCCATATAATTTATCGGGTTTTCTTTTTAGCGTTTATGCGTTTAGGATCAGATAGGAATGGTTGTTTGGAATCTGCATGGCAAGTTGCTGCAGAAGATGACTATTCTACCTCTATTTACCTTTATAGAGCTTCATGAAATGGGGGTTCAAATCGAGGATGCCATCAGACAAGGGATCATTATGGAAGATAATGAGCCTTTGAAGAAGAATGTTGTTCGCAGTTCCAATGCTACTACCAGTGGTAGCACAACTATGAAATGCTTAGAAGTAAACACTGTCACCACTCCCATCAATATCCAAAAACTAACCACTTCAACTCGACCCCAAGCCCAAAATTTTCATCCTCTTTACATGAGTCTTGCTCAAGCTTTGAAAGTGCTGCTAGAAAAAGGCCACCTAGAGCTCCTAGAACCCCGACCCCTCTCAAATCTTCTTCCACCAAGACATGACCCCGCTAAATACTGTGCTTATCATCAACAACACGGTCATGATACAAACCATTGCATCTGCCTTCATCATAAGATTCAGGATCTTATTGACAACGAGACCATAGCTCCACTAAAAAGACCTCAAACGACCACTAACCCATTACCTCCACCTACAACCCCAGCATATACATCACCCCAGCCCATTTACCCAAGCCTGAGGTGTTTATTCCAAAAAGCATGGACTTGTATATGATGGATGCACTTGAACCCCAATCATCTCAAACCCAGGAACCTACTATTTCTAAGCTAATGAGCATAATTGAAGATTTGCAGAGACCTATGGCAGATTTAGCCTTTGGGATCTTGGCTCCCTCATCGACCATATCACATACCAGAAATTTCACACCAAAAAGCTCCCCAATCTTGGGGTGAGCTGCAATTGAAAAGGGCCAACCCCAAGTTATCTCAAGCCTGGGTGATGACATGTCGACAATAACTAGGCCCTGCTCTGATATAGCGACCCAATCCCTTGGCAAAGTGGAGGCAAGGGGCAAGAACAAGGTCGGGGCAAGCATCGATCCCCATGAACATCTTCAGTGGGCTATTGAGGCTTTAAAGGTTAAAGGGTTGAAAGTGCTTGCAGTTGTTGCAAAAACTGTGGATGACACTTTTGTCACTCAGGTTGGAAGCCTTCTGAATCAAAGGGCATGCCAAGAAAAGGGATGCCATACTAGAAACACCCCTTTCAACTCCAATCCTACACTTGTAAGAGATCATCAAACCCAGGCAACACCTGCTAAGCCCTTCGTCAAACCTGTCAGGATTGGTAACCGCACCTTCAATCCCCTTTACATGACCTTATCCAAAGCTCTCCAAATCCTCATAGGGCAAGGCCATCTCAAACCCCTTGACCCTCGGCCTCTTCCTAATCCCCTTCCAGCCAAGTATAAAGTTCCCAAGTACTGCGCCTTCCATCAACAAACCGGCCATGACACTAACAGTTGTTTTTGCCTTCGCCATGAAGTTCAAGATCTAATTGATAATAAGGTCATCACTCCACCGGGTCCTACAAAGTCTACTGGGACTAGATCGATGAACTTGGGGGATAATGTAACTATGTGATTGGGGATGAACCGCCTGCTGATGGCACTCATTTTACTCCAGATATGATGGATGGCATGCACTATTTTAGCATTTGAAAATGCTATTTATTTTACTTTCTGAACTGGGTATCGAGTCAATCTTGTTAAATTAAATTAGTCGTGTTATGTCAGAGTTAGGTGATTTCGGGGGTGTTGCCTCAGACATCATTTCCCTGTTTGTTTTGTTTGCTTTTTGCACTCTTTCTTTTGCATCTGTTTCTATCATTGAGCCAGTTGCGCCAGAAGATCTGAATGAAACGGTAGTAATTTCCACTTACTTCTTTGTGTCTTTAAATCATTGCATTGACCAAAGTTTTCCAAAAACTTTTCTAAACACTGTGATGAAAACAAAGAGGGGGGAATTCCTCGGGATTTGTAAAAATTTAATCAATTGAGAGGAAGAAAGGTGCGCTAAGCCCTTAATGAATGAGATCATGTCTGTTAATGTGAGTATTGAGAAGGATCCTGGCTTGATCTAGATTGGTTCTACATTGTCTTCAGAAGAGCATGAGCAACTAGTCGCTTTATTAAAAGATTTCAAAATATGTTTTGCTTGGTCCCATGAAGACATGCCTGGAATTGATCTTGAGATTGTACAACATAAGATCACTCTCGGCCTCAAGACTCGACCCCTTTGCTTTCAAACTTTGATTCAAAATGAACAACAATCAACCACAATATAAGGCTTGCACGGCTGAATTGGAAGTAGCTCTTGAACTAGGGGCAAGAAGGTCAGATGTGATCAAAGGAAGCTTGCATCGCTGGATGAGAAGCAACCCTTGCACTAGGGGCAAAAGGGTTAGATGTGCTCGAAGATCCAAAAGATGAGTCATTTCCCAAGCTAATGGAGACTGGCAAGAAAGCCATATCCCATAATTGGAGAGAAGAAAATTTTTGCTGAAGGACAATCGAATTCCTATCCACAACACTAGGGGCAAATTCAGACCTAATTGGATGGGCTCTTACATTATCAAAGACTATTTAGTCAAGGACAACAGCCATTCTCGTGGATCCAGATGGCTTAGAGATCCTATGGCCAATCAACATGGACAAGTTAAAATTTTCTATCCTTGAAAAGCTCGTTGGGCTGAAAACCCAGAAAGGGGACCTAGGCAAAAGTTAGAGCAAGAAGAAAAAGGAAAAAGAAGAAGAGAACAAAAATGAAAAAATGGAAACAAAGAAAAAGAAAAGGAAAAAGAGAAAAAGAAGAAAAATGAAAAGAGAAAATTAGCTCGCAAGGTTGAAAACCCAAAAGGGCGGCCATGGCAAAAGTTAGAGCATAAAAGGAGAGTGTTAATACCCAAGTGCACCTTAACCGGGGAAGTACTTACAGCCTGATTCCCATCTTTCGGATACGTAGGCAACTTCAACCTGAAGTTCGGCCCCAACCATGTTCAACCTGATTGTCTCATCCATGTTGATTGGCTTATCCTTATTCAAAATCGGCTTCTATCCATGTGCAAATTGGCTCATTTTCGTGCTCATCTTCGTTTAAAATCGATTGTCCTATTCCATTAAAGGATTCAGCTGCAAGACAATTCAAGTTCAGATCTGAGGTTGCACATTTCAAGAGTTAATTCCACGTTGGTTGAGCAGTGGCCATTTGCAAAAATAGTTTTGAGCATTTTTAATGAAGTTGACTAATTTTCTCGAACATTATTCCATTTTTCCAAAACTAGACCATTTCTTGGACCCAAAAAAGGAAAATTTTCAATGCTCACAACCTGACTTACATGATTTCAAAGTAGAAAGTCAAACAAGCATGCTAATCTAAACCTCATGTTGGTCAAAATTGTTTTAGCAGAAAGCCAAAAACAAAAACAAAAAAATGGTCAAAATGATGAACTAGGGGCATAGTCAAGTCAGGTTTTCTGTCTTTTTCCCATTGTCAACGTACTCGCCAGAAATGGCATAACTGAAGCTAACAGCAGAAGCCAAAAGTTCTCTCATCCTCCAAGCGATGAGGTATCGAGCCAAGTGCGAAGCACGAACAAGAAATGGAGCAGAATATTTGACCCCCCTCATAAGGTCCACAACTTCTGGCTTATCCATCAACCACACCTAGGAAGGGATAAAAAAATAAGAGAGATTAAAGAATAGATAGATGTGCATTGAGAGGAAAAGTAAGAAAAGGGCTTTTAAGAGAAAATAGAGATTGAGTGCCAAAGTGATGTGAGAGTCACAAATGAGAAAAGGTGGGAAATAATAGCTGGAGAAGCAGTGGGCTCCCCGTGAACTGAGAGGTCTCCCACTGGTGGTAAACGTCCAAGTGTTGGGTTTGTTGTTTTTGTTTGTCTCGATTCTTGTTTTGAGTCATTTTGGGTGTAAATAGTTGCGTTTAGGTTGTTTTTACTTTATTTTTTTCCTTTGTTGAGTCGTGGTGTACTGTGGTCAGTCGTAGGCTCAATACCCGATTAAGAATTCATTATTGGTTTCAATTTCCAAAAATAAATCATTTTGTGCTCAGAGTGCCATGTCATTGCCAACATGATGTGCAAAACAAGATTCTTTCTTTCATAAACTGCAGGGTCCAACCCCAATCAAAAAAGAGAGCAACTGAATAAGGATATATCTGAAGCTACGTAGGTTCCGGACTGCAAAGCAAAAGAAAAGAGGGAAATTTGGAGCATATGAGTTTGTTTCAACTTCAGCAAATTCCGAGATTGCATTCCGGATGCACCTTCCCAGGCCTTGTCATTTCTCTGAAGTGTGAGTATACCTTGAGCTCAAGCTCAAGTCTGCTTCAAGTCAAAATGGTGATCAAAGTGCTCTCCCTGAACACCATTTCCTGCCAGAAGCATCTTGGTTGTGTTTCCAATGAGTTCCTAGGAGACCAACTGTGACGGTGGAAACTAGAGTTCGAATGGCGATGCCTAGAACGCAAAAGTTTGGAATTTCTGAGACTAAAGTCTGGTTTAAATACCCAAGGGTATATTCTCGGCTTGAAATCTGTATGGCAACCCCATAGGTTGAGGTAGCGTGTATGCACCTCAATTCTGGATATTGAACTAACCTAGTCTATCACCCCGTTGAAGAATAGGGAAACTTGTGAATATGATCAGGAAGAAAAGTGGCATCCATGGCTTCTACATGCAGAAGTTACCCCTTTTTCAGCATTTGAGGGCCTTTGAACTATGAGTTGAAGGTAAGAGTTCGAAGAACACAAGGGGGAGATCCCCGTCAGAGTAGAGCGGTTCATTGCTACTCGCCCCATAAGGTGCTTTCTAAAGCACCGCTTTGTTTGTTTACTGCATTTCCTAAACATCATGCACTACATTGCTTGAAACATGTATCATATTATCTCACTTATTGCATGTATTTGCATCATGTGTTGTCTTGTATCATTTATCCTTTTACAGTGAGTAGCGTTTAGGATCATTGTCCCCTGGGGCTTTTCTCAGGACGCGTGGAACGTGACCTTGAGCTGTTTTCTTAGGACCTCTTCTCACGATTTTAACATGGTTTGAGTATTCCTTTCCTCACACGATTTTAGCTTGTTTGGAATTTTTCCCCAGACCTCTTCTCACGATTTCAACGTGGTTCAAGTGTTCCCTTCCTCACACGATTTCAGCGTGTTTGGAATTTATCTCAAGTCGAGTGGAATGTGACCCTAAGCGGCTTTCCCAGGACCTCTTCTCACGATTTCAACGTGGTTAGTGTGTTTCCTTACTCATACGATTTCAGTGTGTTTGGAATTTATCTTAGGACGCGTGGAATGTGACCCTGAGCGGCTTTCCCACGACCTCTTCTCACAATTTCAGCGTGGTTAGAGTGTTCCCTAACTCACACGATTTCAGCGTGTTTGGAAATTATCTCAGGACGCGGGAAACGCGACCTTGAGCGGCTTTCCCAGGACCTCTTCTCACGATTTCAGTGTGGTTTCAGTGTTCCCTTCTTTACATGATTTCAGCGTGTTTGGGATTTTTTTTCCTCTTCTCACGATTTCAACATGGTTAGACTGTTCCCTTCCTCACACGATTTTCAGCATGTTTGGAATTTATCTCAGGGCGTGTGGAACGCAACCCTGAGCGGCTTTCCCAGGACCTCTTCTCACAATTTCAGCGTGGTTAGAGTGTTCCATTCCTCACACGATTTCAACGTCTTTGGAATTTATCTCACGACGCGTGGAACGCGACCCTGAGCGGTTTTCCCAGGACCTCTTCTCACGATTTCAGCGTGGTTAGAGTGTTCCCTTTCTTACACGGTTTTAGCGTGTTTGCAATTTATCTCAAGATGTGTGGAATGCGACCCTGAGCGGCTTTCCTAGGACCTCTTCTCATGATTTCAACGTGGTTAGAGTGTTCCCTTCCTCACACAATTTTAGTGTGTTTGAAATTTATCTCAGGACGCCTGGAACGCAACCCTAAGTGGCTTTCCCAGGACCTCTTCTCACGATTTTAGCGTAGTTTGAGTGTTCTCTTCCTCACACGATTTCAGCATATTTGGGATTTGTTCTTCTTCTTCTTACGATTTCAGTGTAGTTAGAGTGTTCTTTTCCTCACACGATTTCAGTGTGTTTAGGATTTGTTCTTCCGCTTCTCATGATTTTAGCATATTCTTTTCCTCACACGATCTCAGCATGTTTGGGATTTGGTCTTCCTCTTCTCATGATTTCAGCATGGTTAGAGTGTTCCTTTCCTTACATGATTTCAGCGTGTTTGGAATTTGTTCTTCCTCTTCTCACGATTTCAGCGTGGTTAGAGTGTTCTTTTCCTCACACGATTTCAACGTGTTTGGGATTTCTTCTTCCTCTTCAAACAATTTTAGCGTGGTTAGAGTATTCCTTTCTTCACACGATTTTAGCATGTTTGGGATTTATTCTTCCTCTTCTTACGATCTCAGCGTGGTTTGAGTGTTCCCTTCCTCACACGATTTCAGCGTGTTTGTGATTTGTTCTTCCTTCTCTCACGATTCCAGTGTGGTTAGAGTATGTCACCCTATTACATTTATTGCATGCATCTACTACATCATCAATTACATCCACTGCATTATCTATTTTATCACCTGCATCCTTTTCATGTTAAGCTTAGTTTGGCATGTGATCATACATTTCCTTTGGTGAAACATGGTTCTATCATGTGTAAGTACTCGTGCTGCACTAAGGCCAGTATTAAGGGTGTCAACACCATTTCTGTGTTAGATGTGGTTTGTTTTGTGTCCATGCATTTTCTAGGTAAGATGTGGTTCGACATGCGCCTTTTATTCACTTCATCCATTGCATTCATTGCATCGTACTTTATTTTGTTGCATTCAGCATTTAGGATCATTATATTTCCATAACAGATCATTCCTCACTTATATCATACCACCCAATTACTTGTACTCTTTCTGCGGAAAGCATAGTTCTATATGTGCCCTCACTCCTTTCATGTTGAAACATGGTTCTGTTATGTGCAAGCATACATGCTGCGCTGAGGCTAGTATTGAGAATGTAAGCACTTAGCCTGTGTTAGACATCATTTGGCTGTGCCCACTTCTTTTCTATATAAAACGTAGTTTGATTTTGCATCTCCATCCCTTCGTGATATTGGTGTGGTAAGCACCGCTTGCAGTTTGATTATATTATTGCATTGCATTGTGTATCATTTGCATCCTGCCCCTGAACTAAGCTGGTTTGATTCCTTGCAATGGGATACGTAGGCAACCCTCGGGTTCAACTAACTGCATTTGCATTTTGTTTGTTTGCCCAAGTCTTACGGCCTTGTCAAAATGGGTCATCTTCGGGCTTTGACATTCACTCACGTCATTTCATGACTTCGAGCTTTATCAAAGAGGGGCAACTGTAGACACCCTATTTTTGACCGCCCTTAAGACTTGGGCACCTCAGGTTGATCACTCAATGATGAAAGTTTTTCTATGATAGTCTGAGGCTCACATTTCATTCAAAATATTACACTTTTCGGTAAATCAAGTGAGGACAAAGTGGAAATAAATGAAAGGGAGGTGAACTCTTTGAAAAAAAATATTTAGAACATCTTATTTAAAGGTTTGCAGTTGAAGAAAATTGGAAGGGAGGGAAGAAAACTAGTTGGGGAGGAAGTTGGGCATCGATCAGTTAGGACGTAAATGAGTAGCCTTCACTAAAATAGGCATATCTCTTCGCACACTTAGAATTTAGATGTGAGGCAACCTCCATTGGAAAGTATACTTCAGGGGCTTCAATTTGGACTAAATAATGACTTAAAACCGAGTTCAGATGAAGGAGATATGCCCATTTCAAGTCGGGCCTGGAAGTAGATTTTTGCCTGCCAGCCACTAATAGTGGGTTGCCAGCCACTTGTGTCAAAAACGCAAATATTTTTGGCCAGCTGTCCCCCACAAGCTCTAGCTATTCCTATATAGATATTTTCGACCTAAGGCACATGTTTTCTATATATAGGGGACCTTCCCTCTTGATTTATGGTTACAAAAAATTCCAAAAGTCCCAGTTCTTGGAATTCTCTCTCTATCTCTGTCTTGCAACACACTCACCTTACCTAAACACTTCCTAAACCAATATTGGAGCTCTCCTTGCTGAGATTATTGAGTCTAAATTTTAGCTCTTGAGAGTGTAAGCTTTGTGGTTTGTGAACAAAAGAGTTACCTTGCTTCAAGAGGTATAATTTTGAGCATCTCTACACTACTTCTCTCTTATCTTTTCTTGCTGTTTTTGAACTATTTTTGGACTATTTTTATGGGCTGAAACTTGTGGTTTAAAGCTACCAAAGGTGAAGGGCTTAATCACCCTTCTTTGAACCTTGTCTCCTAAGCTTTTGCCCTTGTGTTTCCCATCTCTTCATCAACTTTTTTTGAAATTTTTACCATGATTTTCAAAGGTTTTCAAAGGCTAAAAATGTGGTTTTGAAGTCCCAAAAATGGAGGGGTTAGCCACGACTCCTTTAGCTTGTTTACTAGCTTAAATTTCCAATTATTTTAGCTTACTCTTTTAGCTATTTTTACTTCAATTCCAGCAATGTTTTAGTGTATATTAGGACTGTTTTTATGTGTTAGCTTCTTTTATTCTTTGTATAGCATGCTTGTAGTGTAATAGTCCTTATAGGTTTGGTGGTTTAGGCCTTAGCCACCAAACTATTTGAGTTAATAGCATTTATTTGTTGCTTTCCATACTTGTGATATTGTGCTTAATGGTTTAATCCCTTTGGGGGTTCATCACCAACGGCATGATGTCTCTCTCATGCCCAAAAAAAACTGTTTGTTTGATATTTCTTTCCATTGGAGGACTTAAAGATCACTATTGGACTTAATGAACTAAGGAATGGTTGGTAATTAAAATGAAGTAATAAAATTGAGACTAAAAATAATGCAAGATAATAAGCAATTTGGTGTTCAATCGGACATTTATTGAACACATGAAAATTTGAGGCATTTCATACTTCCTAGTGATGAAATGGTTCAAGTTTCCAAGGTCAACCACTTCCCTTGATCAATCCATGATAAGAAAGAGGTTTGAGAGTCTTTTATTGTGCATTTATTGAAATTGTACACATTGGTTCATAGGCCATTATGCAATGAAATTGCATCGATTGATGGCATGCGAATTGAGCTTGCCACTCTTTTGACCTGTTTGATGATAAGGAGGGGTAAGGTATACAAACATACCTTGAGAATACCCTGTTTGTGCTTTGTATGCTTTCTATTGCAGTAGGAGGAACTAGGCTTTAGTGGCCGGTAGGCCACTTTTTCTGGCCGGCAAGCCACTTCCTTTGGACATCAGGCTACCTTTTGTGGTCGGCCGGCCACTACTTCTGTCCTGCCGGTCACTTTTATCAAATTGAGTAGCAACTTTTTGGAACAGAACAGAGCAGAGGCTGAGGTGAAAAGATGTTCTAACTATGCAACAGAGACATTCTGGCAGCAGAACGATGGGCTTTTCAGGTGGAAATCCGCGCATGCATGAACATTTCTCTCTTCCCGGGGCTGATTATTTAGCTTAGTTACTTCTTTTATGTTGTAATTAATTAGTTAATTCTAATTTGTAATTAATTAATTAGTGTAATTAACTAGTTAGTTCCATAGAACAGTTAGTTGGTTAAATTTGTTGTTGTAATAATTAGTTAATTCCTTTTGTAATAGCTAGTTAATTAGCTTAACTAGTTAGTTTATTCGGACCCTTTTGCGTGAGAGCACAATTGTAATAATGTGTATGTCTTCCAACCCTATGTCTTTCTCCTTTTTATTTACCTACTTATGATAGTTAGTTTAGGGCATCTTGTTTCGTTTAGAATCTCTCATGCCTTGCATCCATTGTCTTGCATGCATTAAGCTCGACGCATCATTCTAACTTGCATTGTTAGTTAATACTTCTTTGAATAGGTGCTTAGATTGCATGCTATCAAATTAATTCATATGCCATATTAGTAGCCGAGCCTAGTAATTTCATATCGCATGTGTTGCATTAGTCACATTGCATAGTTAGGATCATGCATTATTCTAACTTTGTCACCTTTTCTGGCTTGGAGTACTAGGTGAGCTTTTCTTTGTTTTAGCATATCGCATGAGTGTGGTTGTTACCATGTCAAAGCATGTTCACCATGAGGCTAAGTGCTTAATTGATAGACTATTTAAATACTTGTGGATGAAGGCTAGTTGCTTGAATTGGGATAGTTTGATTACAGTACATTTGAGCCAACTTTTTCAAGTGGCACATTCACAAACTTTTTTAAAAAACAAAAATGAAATCAAATGTTCTATTTTTTGCAAATTAGTCTATACTTGTGTGCACATCACATAGTAACAATAGCCTAATAACCGGAATAAGAGCATTTAATGTAAGTAAGATTTGCATTGTGATTAGTAGAGGCCGATCTTTGATTGGGCGAGTGGGGTGCTCAATTCATGACCTTCCCTTCTCGTACCTAAGTTCCCGAGCCGAGACAATCTTGGTAATGACGGACACGTGGGCTTTGGCACGAGTCATGGGTTTCCTAAATTTTTTAAAAATATTTATGTGGCGACTCTCTATCTGGCAATGCAATCCATTTTTGGCAATTTGATTCAAAATCAATTTTCCAAAAGATTTATCAGATTTGGACTCTTTGGTGTTTATCTATTTAACATTGCACTTGTGAGATCAGATTCAGAACCATGAGAGTCCAAACTGTAGGACTAGTCGTATCTGAAAGGAGTACGAAAAGTCGAGCTACAGTATGTATATGGGAAGGGTATAAAACCAACAACCATTCAATTTAATCAAGCTAGCAATCCATTAAACAGAGGTGGACATCAAGCTCCAGGACACAAGAGCCTGAGCAGCAAGGATCAACACCAACTGATAGATTTACGGACAACTCATAGAAGTCAAACAACATACCAATTCACCTATAGGTCTCCCATTCAACTCACAATATAGGATACTCACCACCGCTCAACCCTCATCAGAAATCTCACATCCTATTTTGAGAAACTCACTTAGTCAACCCTCCTCCCTAAACTCTGTACCAACTAGAACCTGCAATAAGCAAACATTTACAACCATATAATAATAGCTCAAAGACAATATAGGATTCTCACCACCACTCAATCCTGATCAAAAACTCAAATCCTATTTTGAGAACTCATTCGCTCAACCCTCCTCCCTAACTCACTGTGCCGGCTAAAACCTGCAATGAGCAAACATTTAGGGAAATTTATATATATTACACTCAACCCTCAACAGCTTACATCACTTACACAACCACTACAAAAAAAGTCACTTTTAGCGACTAAAATATTGGTCGCCAATTGTCTATTTTTGGTCGCCAATGACATTCTGCGACCAAAAATTTTGGTTACTACTTTTGTTGCCAAAACCCTGTCGGTAAAGGTCTTGGAGGGTTTTGCCAACAAAAAAACCTTTGGTTGGCAAAAAACAAGTCTTTAGCGACCAAAATTTTGGTCGCCAATAGTCACTTATATTTCTTTAAAATTATACATTTACTGACCAATGTTTTAGTCGCCAATAGTCAAGGAATCGCCAACCAACACCTTTAGTCGCCAAAAGCTTCAAACGTGAAAAAAAAAAAAAAAAAAAAAAAATTGTTGTAAAACAATTTGATCCACTCTTGCAGAGACTCGAACCGCCAACCTCCCGCACCATAACCCGTATGCACCACACTCTTCCCACTACGCCTCTATAGCAACACATGATTATATATGTGACATATATTATTTATATAGTACATGCATTCATATTAATATAAAAGTATATGTATAAACATAATTATTTTAATGAACATAATTTATGTAAAATAAACTATTTAGTAGCAAAATAAAAAAAGACCACTTTTGGCGACTAAACATATTTTTTAGTCGCCAATTCTATACTTTTGGCTACTAATTTTTTTTAGTCACTAAAAACTTAACTTTTGCCGACCAAAGTCGGATTTAGTCGCTGAAGATGCACTTTCAGCTACCAAAATTTTGGTCGCCAAAAAATTTAATTCTCGCCCTAGGATTTTTGTTCTCCCAAGCTAAAAATGACCACTTTTGGTGACTAAACTTATTTTTTAGTCACCAATTCTATACTTTTGGCTACTAATTGTTTTTTAGTCACCAAAAAGCTTTACTTTTGGGTACTAAAATTTTTTTAGTCGGTAAAATCCATATAATCAGCGACCAAACTTATTTTTAGTTGCCAATTGTAGACTTTTGGCTACTGAATTTTTTTAGTCACCAAAAAGCTTTACTTTGGGCTACTAAAAATTTTTTAGTCACTAAAACCCATATAATCAACAACCAAACTTAGTTTTAGTCGCCAATTGTAGACTTTTGGCTACCAAAATTGTTTAGTCGCCAAAAAGCTTTACTTTTGGCTACTAATGCTATTTTGGTCGCTGAAAGCTATACTTTTAGGAACCAAATTTTTTTTAGTTGGGAAATTTGGTCACCAAATGTGCGTTTTCTTGTAGTGAACCTACTTTTAAGGGCTTACATCACTCAAATCTCCTCCCTACACAGAGACCAACTGAGTTGAGGCAAACCTGCATTAAAAGTGAGATAAAAAGTAGGAGTTCACAAACCTCACCCCTCCATTTTATATTACTCACAGAAGGATCAATATGTGACTCACAACAATCAACCCTCACCATTAATCCAAGCCATCCAAGAACTTGCATTACATACAGTTAGTAGCATTTTTTAGTTCAGAACCAGGCAGTGACCATTCTTTCAGGAACCAGTCATCAGATAAGTCAAATTTGAAATTCTTGATAGAGAGCACCCTGTATCTAACCATGTCCCTGACCTTACTAACAATGGCCACCTCCTTAGACTTCGTAGTTTGGAAAATCCTATTATTTCTTTCCTGCCATATACAATAGATAGAGAAAGTGAAGACAAGCTTACAGATACTAACAGCTAAATATGAACCTGAAAAATGTGCAGCCAACCAACTCACAAGATTATCCCAGTTCAAATGGGGCCAGTCGACATTACACTTAGTATTCATTGTGGTCCAAATTCTAAAGGAAAAGGAGCACTCAAAAAACAAATGGTTATGATCCTCATTACAATCCTCACAAAGAACACATGTAGGACTATCTCTCATAGCAAACATCTCCAACCTATCAAGAGTATTCAGTCTGTTCTGGATGGCCATCCAAACAATAGTACTAACCCTAGGTATATGATGTTTAAACCACAGGAGTGTAGCCCACTGAACTTTAGGTTGGTGGGCTCTTCAAAGATTCCAAGCAGAATGGATAGAAAAACACCCATTAGATCTTCTTTTGAAGGAGTTGTGCCATCTATAACATGATATAATTATTTTGCTACTTCTGTGCTTATTCGGTTTGTATTCCTCCATTAGATCAAAATCTACCTGAATGATCATGGTGTAATAAAAGTCATAAGAATACAAAATTTAATGAATTCTTATTGGAAAATGAGAACTGTTGACAAAAAAGCTTTTTTGTATATAGACCTTTTTATCAGCAAAAAACAAAGTCAGGTAACAGTTTTGCATATTCTACATAACAACGAATAGAACACAATGCAGAGTTGACAAATATTATCATTTAATTTTCATAAATTCAACTATGATGAGGGCACACAAAATTGTTTTATGGTCACCATTCCCCATCAACTCTATCAATTTTATCTTTTTCATGAATCAGATGTAAAAGTTCAAATCGAAATTGAGATTTTCCATAGGGAATGGTGCATGACAAAATAGCAATTATAATAGGAAACAAAAGGATGTTCAATAAAAGGAGGGGGGGCAATCATAATAAGCTTCGCAGACATGATGAACTGGCATTATGCCATGAATCATGGTAACTCTCATGTTGTGTTTGGTTTATTGGTATAAGTTGGAATGGAACGATCATTCATCAGCATAATCATTTTGACATTTGATTCACTAAATAAAATATAAAAAATATATGTGATCACTAAATAAATCTTCTATCATAGAGGTGCCAATGTATATTACTATTAGCACTTACTTCTGTTTTTTTGTCACAACATAATTTTTTTTTTTTTTTTTTTAAAGAAGGGAAATAAATGGAAGTTGAATCACAACTTGTACGAAACAGTAGATTTTGTCATAGCTTGTACAAGCTTACTGAGTCAAGTTGTGAGAGTAAGTGAACCAAACCTTCTGCCCTTGTTTCAGGCCTAGTTGTAAAGCAAGAAAGTACTCGTGTTGTTTGATGCTCTCTCGAAGTGACTCTTCTTTCCATCTGCCAATATAAGAATATTGATATTTGCTAATAAAACTTCAAGAAAGAGTAATATGCTCTTTTGCATGTACATAGTGAACAAAAAGAGACCCAAAACAATTATGTGGAAATCAAGCTTGCCATTTACCTAGGTGCAAAATGGAAAGACTCATGCCAACCATATTCATAGAAGCTTGTCAGTACTCAGTAGATCATAATATTTGTTAACCTAAAATCAAAGAGACAGGGAACATAGATCAACTGCCTTTATTTTCAGCAGGTCAATTACCATAGTGCATTGATTCAATCTTCGAAATGTCTCCATGGTTTTCAGTATTAGAAAGGAAACATTATGATCGTCAAAACTGACACATATAACTTTCTATCTACTTTTAAATTTGAAGTGTTAGAAATCTATCAGTCTAATTATTGTTCTCTAATACACAACGAAAGGTGCAACTGCTAAATTTTTAAAATACTTAAGTTGAAGGGAACAATTATCTAAAAGGAGGGGAAAAAATAGAGTTTTTACAACCTAGAAGTTCCATAGCAGATCAGGCTTAACACACAGAAAATGGAACCCTAACCATGCGACAAAGGATGATGGTTTTTGCTCAAGCAAGAAAAGAAAAAAACAAATAAAGCCCAAATTCCATTCTTTGTTACCATAAATATTTTCTTAAAAAATAAATGTATGAATGCACTTATGAATCAAAGCTTCTGAATGATTCTTCTTCGGTAAACTGAAAAAAATCAGCTTGTTCATTGATTTGAATTTTGATATTAAAATTTTTCTCTATCAAACCCATAAACCCTAAATCGAACCCATTTTGGACATCAAAGCCAATTTTATAGAAATCAAACCACTTCAACCAAACTCATTTAACAAATCAACACAAAATTAAACTCAAAAAATCATATAAAACCCTAGCAAGTGTGAGAAATGGGGAAATAGAGGAAGGGAAAGAGAGAGAGAGAGATCGACAGAGAGGAAGAGAGACCGAGAGCAATAGAGAGAGAAAAACCTGTATTTGTGGTAGTGGTGGTGGTGATTTACGACGTGCGATGGTGATGAACGACAATGGGGTGGTGAGTGGGGGTGAGGTTTGGTGGTGACTATTCTGTGTGTGAGAGAGCTATGTGTATGTGAGAGAGAATAGAGAATGTGTTTGTGTGAAAGAGGGGCGCGGGCGCCAATATTCGGTTCCCTCATTTTAAAAAATTTTGTTTCTATCTTTAGCGACTAAACTTATATTAGTCACCAAACAATAATCAATACCAACTAAAATTTTTGTAGCCAAAAGTTTGTTTTGGCTACTATTTTTTTTTCATCCGCAAAAATTGATTATACAACGACTAAACTTTTTTTGTCACCAAAAGTTTCTATTTGCCAACGAATATATTTGGTCACCAAAGAGTAATCCAAAAAGTAAGCCTGATATTTGGCGACTAAACTTTTTTTGGTCGGCAAATGGTTGTATACAACAACTAAAACAAGAATTAGTAGCCTAAAATGTAGACTAATGCTGACTAAAAAAATTTTAGTTGCCTATTACATCATATTTAGCGACCACATTTTTTTTAGTAGCAATAACTAATATACGGTTACTAAAAAATTTTAGTAGCTAAAATATAAAGCATTGCTGACCAATAAAAGTTTTAGTAGCCAAAGGTCTAACTTTTGGCGACTAAATTAGTTCTAGTCACCAAATTTGGTCGCCAAAAGTATAAATTTTTGTTGTGCAGGTACATCACCGGGCATAGGATAAGTTTATACTTTTCATCTTCTAACTTGCACTTAAATTTTACTTTAATCTAATCCCTAGTGTTCAAATACAATAATTAACTTTTTAGACTTCAACTTAAGTTTCAATGTAGTCATTCTGTCACTCTATTATTCAAATTTGGATAAATTATATTGACATCCCAACCAGTTGAGTGAAAATATAGTAAATGCCACAAGTTTGACATAATTACATTGTACTCCTTTAAAGTTTTAATTCATAAAACACTTAACCCCATTTTTCACCAAAAAATTGTTAGTCATATGTATGAAAAAATGATGCTATTGAAATGTACAGTTGACATTGTGTTTTTATACCATCTGCATCTGGTCTTTTTAATCTAAAAGGGTGGTTTGTGTAATTATGTTAAAACTATGAGTTTTGTTCTATTTTTTCCAAACCACAAGGGATGTCAATATAATTTACGTATAATTTTTGTATGTAGATAGGGTATATGTCATGTGGTACCTTCTACCATTGTGATTAGCTTTAACAGTAGAGTCCACTACATTCATGTTGGGTGTTTGGGGAACAATAAGGAACATATAGATTGTCATTAGTAGAAAATAGTGTCACGTGGTATCCTATTAATATACAAAAATTTCTTGTAATTTACCCTTTAAATTTTGAGTAAAGGTAAGATAAATGATCAAAGTAAAATTTAAATGAAGTTGAAAAGTGAAAAACTGAATTTTTTAAAAAAATTTCCCCCTTAAATGCCCTTTAAATAGGGGTGTTCAATAGGGAAGGCAATGGATAACCTACCATGTGGGTATCCATGGAGACCCAATCCAAATACATGGGTTTTCCCCATTTTTTTCTTATCCATTTGGTAGGGTAAGTGATATTCTTTAAATATCCACAAGGGATGGGTACCCACTAATTTCCCCATATATATATATATATATATAAATTTTTAAGATTCACGACCAAAGCTAAATATATATTCAATCTTTTTTCTTTTATTTATTTATTTATTTTTCAAGTTCACAACCAATTTTATTATTTTTGTTTTTATTTTTTATTTTTTTAAGATTCACAACCAAAGCTAAATATACATTCAATCTTTTTTCTTTTGTTTTTTTTTTAATTTTGTTTTTTTTTAAGGTTCACAACCATTTCTTTTTTTTAAGATTCACAACCAAAGCTAAATATACATTCAATCTTATTTTATTTTATTTGGCTTAACAACAGAATCAAATACACATTAATTAACATTGTCACATTATTCTTGTCAAATTTTATGCATATCTAGAATTTTTTAAATTTATTTAGAAAAATTCTATTCCTACAGAAAAATTACATCTTCTTTTTTAGAGTTATTGCTCTCGTTTCCATCTTCTTCTTCTTCTTCTTCTTCTTCTTCTTCTTTTTAAAAATTTTTATTTGCATTTATAGAATGAATTTTCTTATTTTAATATCTCCTGCAATTGTTTTATTGGATTTCTCTCTGATTTGATGGTAGCCTTAGATTGAATTTACCAATTTTCATCTTAACTAGCGATCACCTTAATTAAAATTTTATATATTTTTGTCTTCAATTTTCATGTTTTGATTATGATTAATTGCGCGTTTTTTATCGATATTCACAATCTTGTCATCGCTAGATTGTCGTCATCGCAAATCGCCATTGCTGTAGTGAGAGGATGAGAGAGAGTGAGAATTCTAATTGTCAACAGAGTAGTGAAAACATATGGAGAAATTATTTTCCGATGTACCCAAAAAAAAAATATGGAAAAATTAGTGGGTACCCATTCCCGGTTGAGATTTAAAGAACATCACTTACCCTACCCGACGAACAAGAAAAGAAGGGAAACCCAAGTATTTGGGGCGGGTCTCCATGCATACCCACATGGTAGGTTATCCATTGTCATCCCTACTCTATTGACAATTAGAGTTCTAATTCTCACTCTCTCTTATCCTCTTACTACAACAACAGCGATTTGCGAGGACGACAATCTAGCGGTGATAAGGTTGTGACTGTCGATCAAAAACGCGCAATTAATCATAACCAAAACATGGAAATTGAAGACAAAATTGTACAAAATTTCAATTAAGGTGATCACTAGTTAAGATGAAAATTGAAAAATTCAATCTAAGATTACCATCAAGAAATCCAATAAAAAAATTGCAGAAGATATTGAAGCAAAAAAATTCATTCTATAAATGCAAATAAAAATTTTTCAAAAAAAAAAAAAAGAAGAAGAAGAAGATGGAAACGAAAGCAATAACTCACCTTCAGATTATCGAAGATCAATTAATAGAGAGGAGAAGGAGATACATAAAATTAAAAAAATAAAAATAAAAAAGAAGATGGAATTTTTTTTTGTAGGAATAGAATTTTTCTAAATAAATTAAAAAAATTCTAGATATACATAAAATTTGACAATAATAATATGACAATGTTAATTAATGTGTATTTGATTTTATTATTGAACCAAATAAAATAAAATAAGATTGAATGTATATTTAGCTTTGGTTGTGAATCTTATAAAAAATAAAAATAAAAATTGAATGTATATTTAGCTTTGGTTAAGATTGAATTTTTCGAATTAAATTTTAAAATTTCTAGATATACATAAAATTTGACAAGAATAATGTGACAATATTAATTAATGTGTATTTGATTTTGTTGTTAAGCCAAATAAAATTAAATAAGATTGAAGGTTGTGAATCTTAAAAAAAAAAAAAAAAATATTTAATGTATATTTAGCTTTGGTTGTGAATCTTACCCACAAAAAAACAAAAAGGTTAAAAAAATAAATAAAATAAAATAAAAAATTGAATATATATTTAGCTTTGGTTGTGAATCTTACCCCAAAAAAAAAAAAAAGTTGTGAACCTTAAAAATAAATAAAATAAATATAAATAAAAATTGAAAATTGAATGTATATTTAGCTTTGGTTGTGAATCTTATACCCCCCTCCCCCCCCCAAAAAAAAAAAAAGTTGTGAACCTTAAAAAAAAAAATTTAAAAAAATATTGAATGTATATTTAGTTTTGGTTGTGAATCTTAAAAAAATAAATAAATAAAAAATAAAAAAAGGGGGGTCAAGTTGGGTTGGGGAATATCCAAACCCATTAGGAGATGGGGAGGGTAGTACCCATGGGGAATGGGGAATGAGGAAAAATAATTATAGGGAAATGGGGATAGAGAATTAATATCCACCCCATTAACCCCTATTGCCATCCCTAGTGTTCAGCGGATATTTCGATCCGTCCAAACCGACTGAACTGAACTAATCCGTCGCATTTTGGACTAATGTGTGATAATGAGTGAACGGTTGTGGGTTGATTTTTTGCAATCCGTCTAGTTTTGGGTGAATGACAGATTTGAGGTTCATTTGGCCACAACCGAACACCCCTAATAATTTGTAAAACTTTGTATTTTTAGTTTATTTAGATATTCTGTTTGTGTTTTCAATTGAAAAGAGTTTAGATATTATGTTGTGTTTTCAATTTAGAAATTCTTTTATTAAACGACAAGTGTTGATATGTCCTATTTTTGTGTGAAAAATATAAGACTTAGTTTTGTTATTTTTTTTAAAAAAATAAATAAAATAGTTTTTGAATAAAAAAATAATGAAATAGTTTTAATAATGCATGATTTTCTTATATGTATTTATTATTGGTATTTGATAATTTACTTGATAATCTTTTAGTTATATTGAGTTGGATTGTTACAAAAACAAAAAAAACAAAAAAAAATATTGACAAGTTATTGTATTATGTTCAAAATTTATAAAAGTTTAAACTATCAAACGGATTTGTATCCACTCGCTAATCCACCAATCTGTCAATCTGCTCAACCCACGTCTGCCAATCCGATGGACTTATGTGGATTAATTTTTTGCAACCTGCCAATTCGATAGACGGATGGCGGATTGAAAGTTCTTCGGCCGCAACCGAACCGCGAACGCGCCTACTTTTAAAAGATTTTCATGTGCCTAGCACATGAGCAATTTTTTTTAATTTTTTAACATTAAGTTATAAGGGAACTATGCTAAAATAATGATTGAAATTTGAAAAAGGTTTCGTTTGTTTCGGCGTAAAATATTTTACATAAAAAAAATAGTTTTATTGTAAATTGATTTTACACAAAAAAAATATTTTTGTTTTGTTTTTCGGCATTTGGTTGACACTAAAAACAAAATTTTGATTCAATAAAATGTCATTTATGAATTTTTAGTGAGTTAAAATATTTATCTGAAAAAGAAAAACATGTTGAAAAAATAGTGACTGAGAGTCAACTTTATAAAAATTGATTTACGAAATTTTTATAAATCAAGTCATTTTTTAAAAAATGATGCAAAAATATTTTTTTTACTTGTTTTTTGTTCAACTAAATAACAAAAAATGAGTAATATATTTTTGATAAAAATAATTTATATCAAAATAAACGGGGCCTAAACCAAAATAAAAGTTGAATGAAAATTAGAAGTTAAAAATATAATTTACCAGAAAAGATGAAGTGATGCCATGCCAACGTCAGAAGCATAGGAAAGGTGACTAGTATTCAAATATTGAAAATAATTTGGTAGGACAATAAATAAGGGGTTGTAATTATATAAAATTAAACCTTAAATTTTCACATGGAAAATTAGCATGCAAAGGAAGCATATAGGAGAGACGTATTAATTAAGAAATGAATTAAGAACTGATAGGGGGGTTGCAGTTGGATTTGTTAGAAATTCGTTTTGGCTTTAAAACCTATTGGACTTTTCAAGTGTAGCATGCTCTGCCTCTATACTTGTATTTTCAAAGTTCTACACATATACTTGTATTTTCAAAGTTCCACACATACTCAATATACTCTAAGCAGCATATATATACATGTATATATATGTATATACATATATGACACCGACTCCCTCTCTCTCTCTCTCTCTCTCTCTCTCTCTCTCTCTCAGCAATGAATGAATGCTTCCTGAACTTGTGTAATTGCAATATTACTTCCATTTTCCTTTTTCTGCACTCATCTTGGGAAAAAATTTTCCAACCATTAATACAGTTCCTGCCCCTTAATTCACACTTTCTCTTCTTCTACCATTCCTCCTTCAATTCAAATTGACCTCAATTCCATTAAATACAATTGTTTCCCCTCTCTCTCTCTCTCTCTCTCTCTCTGTATACCCTCCACCTCTCCCCCTAATTAAATTAAGTTTTAAAGAGAACCATCTTTCTGCCCTTTAGTCCTCTTATATATATAATGGGCCCAGGTTCAAAACCAATAACCACAAGCACTTGAGCAAGAGCATGTTAGTAGTGGTGATGGTCATGAGCCTTATAATCATCATGGTGTAGTCCTCCTCACTGGTCCATCCACAGCCCTCCGGCAACCCATCCCCATCACCCTTGATCTTTTCCATACTACGACTAGTACCAACCACCCTTCATCACATATACAATTACAACACCTCTCTCCTCTCCCTTTTGCCTCCCAAAACTTTCTCAATCTCAAGGTATATGCTTATATCCATATAGTATGTGATCATATGCTACTTTTATATCTAAGGTCGTTTTGGATACAAGAATGAATATGTATATGATCATGGATGTAAATGTGTGAGCATAAATGTGTATATGAATTGGACCTAAAGTCATTCTGTATGTAATGGACCCAAGGTCGTTATGTGTGTAAGTTGTACCCAAGGTTATTTTGCCTATGATGGACCAAAGGTCGTTTTGTATGCTACATGGACCTGAGGTCGTTTTGTGTTTGAGAAATGATAGAAAGGACCTGAGGTCGTTTTGCTTTATTATTGATTTCCAAGCGTAATAGTGAATTATGATTGTAAGAATTTTGTTCATGAACTCCTTTGCTTTGGTATTGTTTACTGGGCGTTAACTCACTTCTTATTTATATGTATGTAGGTAAGCAGCGAGATGTCCAGCCTTAGCCCCAGTGAGCAATGACAAACCAAGTTTTAAGGAGTCAACCAAGGTCGCCTCACGTAAGAGGCCTTACTTTTGTTTTGCTTTTCCTTTTGTTCTTCTATGGTCATGTATGACCAACCCTGTGTATAACCTTGGTTTTTATTAATACTGACTTTTGAATGATCCTAGACGTATGTAATACATACATAATATCGATGTTTGCATAGTGTGAGTTATTACATATATGAGAATGTTTTGGTTGAGCCATGTGTGCACAGCTCATTGGACAATCTTTGTAAATTTTGCTTCCACAATTTGGCTCCCTATTATCAAATATGATTTGATTTCTAACGGAGGCCGCAGGTAATCTCATGATTACTGGCCGGTTATGACTCTAATCCATAGGGGAGGGTTTGGGTCATGACATATATGATGTTTAAACCACAGGAGTGTAGCCCACTGAACTTTAGGTTGCTAGGCTCTCCAAAGATTCCAAGTAGAATGGATCGAAAAACACCCATTAGATCTTCTTCTGAAGGAGTTGTGCCATCTATATAACATGATACAATTATTTTGCTACTTCTGTGCTTATTCGGTTTTTGTTCCTCCATTAGATCAGAAGCTACTTGAATGATCATGCTATAATAAAAGTCATAAGAAGACAAAATTTAATGAATTCGTATTGGAAAGTGAGAACTGTTGACAAATTTTTTTTTTGTATATAGACCTTTTTAGCAGCTAAAAACAAAGCCAGGTAACAATTTTGCATATTCTACATAGCAATGAATAGAGCACAATACAGAGTTGACAAATATTATCATTTAATTTTCATAAATTCAACTACGATGAGGGCACACAAAATTGTTTTATGCTTACCATTCCCCATCAACTCTATGAATTTTATCTTTTTCATGAATCAGATGTAAAAGTTCAAATCGAAATTGAGATTTTCCATAGGGAATGGTGCATGACAAAGTAGCAATTATAATAGGCAACAAAAGGATGTTCAATTTGGGGGGGGGGGGGGGAATCACAATAAGCTTCACAGACATGATGAACTAGGTGGTAACTCTTATGTTGTGTTTGGTTTATTGGAATAAGTTGGAATGGAATGATCATTCATCAGCATATTCATTCTGACATTTGATTCACTAAATAAATTATAAAAAAAATAATAATAATATGTGATCTCTAAATAAATCTTCTGTCATAGAGGTGCCAATGTATATTACTATTAGCACTTACTTTTTTTGTCACAACATAATTTAAAAAAAAAAAAAAAAAAAAAAAAAAAAAAAAAAAAGAAGAAGAAGAAGAAGAAGAAGAAGAAGAGGGAAATAAATGGAAGTTGAATCACAGCTTGTATGAAACAAGAGATTTTGTCATAGCTTGTACAAGTTTACTGAGTCAAGTTGTAAGAGTAAGTGAACCAAACCTTCTGCCCCTATTTCAGGCCTAGTTGCAAAGCAAGAAAGTGCTCGTGTCGTTTGATGCTCTCTCGAAGTGACTCTTCTTTCCATCTGCCAATATAAGAATATTGCTATTTGTTAATAAAACTTCAAGAAAGAGTAATATGCTCTTTTGCATGTACATAGTGAACAAAAAGAGACCCAAAACAATTATGCATAAATCAAGCGTGCCATTTACCTGGGTGCAAAATGGAAAGACTCACCCCAACCATATTCATAGAAGCTTTTCTGTACTCAGTAGATCATAATATTTGTAACCTAAAATCAAAGAGACAGGTAACACATAGATCAATTGCCTTTATTTTTAGCAAGTCAATTACCATAGTGCATTGATTGAATCTTTGAAATGTTTCAATGGTTTTCAGTATTTGACAGGAAACATTACAATCTTCAAAACTGACACATATAACTTTCTATCTACTTTTAAATTTGAAGCATTAGAAATCTATTAGTCTAATTATTGTTCTCTAATATACAACGAAAGGTGCAATTGCTAAATTTTTAAAATACTTAAGTTGAAGGGAACAATTATCTAAAAGGGGAAAATAAATAAAAATAGAGTTTTTATAACCTAGAAGTTGCATAGTAGATCAGGCTCAACACACAAAAAATGGAACCCTAACCATTCGACAAAGGCTGATGGTTTTTGCTCAAGCAAGAAAAGCAAAAAACAAATAAAGCCCAAATTTAGAACTTGGTTACCATAAATCTTCTCTTAAAAAATATATATTTGAATGCACTTATGAATCAAAGCTTTCTGAATGATTCTTCTTCTCTAAACTGAAAAAAATCAGCTTGTTCATTGATTTTGATTTTCGACATCAAATTTTTTCTCTATCAAACCCATAAACCCTAAATCGAACCCATTTTGGAAATCAAACCACTTCAACCAAACCCATTCCCATTTAACAAATCAACACAAAATTAAACTCAAAAAATCATATAAAACCCTAAAAAGTGTGAAAAATGGGAAAATAGAGGAAGGGAGAGAGAGAGACTGAGATCGACAGAGAGGGAGAGAGACCGAGTGTCACGACCCGCTCCCCGTACCCAAGGGTTAAGTATCGTGATGACCAGTAACTGAGGTTATCTCCGGCCAATTCTTAAATAAATTAATAAACGCAAGCGGAAGTAATATTTAAATAAGGGTACCAAAATAATCATTGGAGCTTCTATTTTTATTACAAAATATATTGACCAAAAAGGCCGATATTTACATATAAAAATATCAATAAAAGTGCTGTGTGTGTCTAATCTGCAGCCTCGCATCTAAGACTTTCCAAAAGCTATTTCTGAATTGCATGTTTCCTGAAAATTGGTAAACAACTATAAGCACATGACAGAGTGAGAAATACTATACCAAGAGTATAAGTGACACGAAATAACCATGGATCGTTAGTTAGGCCAAAACATTTACATAAACAAATCATTTGAGTAGCAGAAATCATTTAAGTAGCAGAAACTGAAATACAGATATTTTATAAATATGTAACCATAACCACGGTACAGAATAGAACAGAGGTCACTGAAGTGACAGTCAGAACAGAGGTACGGATTCAAGAGGTGGCTCGTACGGATTCTAGAGGTGGCTCCCACAATAGTGTAGCACTTAGCTCCGCACAGAACAGAGGTCAATGGATTAGAGGGCCACAAAGTAACCAAAGAGAGGCCAATGGTTATTTAAGTCTCCCAAGGTATGGGACTCCCGTGGTGGTACTTACAAAACATAATTGTTTATAAGGTCATAGTCAAATATTCTTTAAAATATAAACAAACATATCCACGAGTTTCCTTTTAAGCAAATAGGGTTCATAAATAAAACCACGTAACCGAAACCTTTATAAAACATAACTTTTATTAATATACTAATAAAACATAACTTGTGTAAAATAGATTTTGGTAAGTCAAAACATACGTAAAATACATTTTGGTAACTCAAGGTATAATATAACTCACCTTAACTTTAATACCTTACTCTTTCCTTTCACTATCAAAGACCCTTTTTAACTTGCACCATTTTTCCTTTCTCTCCTCTCTTTTCTTTCTTTCCTTTCTTTCTTCTTTTCTTTTCTTTCTTTCTTTCTTCCTTCTTTTCTTTCTTCCTTTTCTTTTCTTTACGCAGGTTGATCAACTCCTCCCTTAAATAGGGAGGAGGACGCCACAGGCGCTCAACACGTGGCAGGCGTCGCTTTCGCTTAGATTTAATTCATAATTATATAGATTCATTCTTATCCTTAATAGATATTTAAGATAATTACCCTTTAACCCAATATTTTAATATAATTATATAAATAAATTAATTCCTAATTAAATTACACTTTATTATATACCAATAGAAAATTAATTATTTGTTTTAGTACCACACCCATTATTATTATTATTATTATTTATATTTTGACCCTTAAACTTTTAATAATTTTATTATTTTACAAAATTATACATAATAATATATAATAAATTATATATTTTCCAAACTGAGATTAAATAATATTAGTATAAATTTTACGGAATAATTAAAAATCTGGGTTGTCACACCGAGAGCGACAGAGAGAGAAAAACCTGTGATTTGTGGCAGTGGCGGTGGTGATTTGCATTGGTGGCAGTGCGACGTGCGATGGTGGTGAGCGTAGGGTGGTGAGGGGTGGTGAGGTTTGGTGGTGATTGTCTTTTGTGTGAGAGAGCTATGTGTATGTGAGAGAGAATAGAGATTGTGTTCGTGTGAAAGAGGGACGCGGGCACCAATATTCGGTTCCCTCATTTAATTTTTTTTTATTTCTACCTTTAGCAACTAAACTTATATTTGTCGCCAAACAATAATTAATACCGACTAAAATTTTTGTAGCCAAAAGTTTGTTTTGGCTACTTTTTTTTTTTTTTTCGTCAGCAAAAATTTATTATACAATGACTAAAATTTTTTGTCACCAAAAGTTTATATTTGCCGAAGAAAATATTTGGTCAACAAAGAGTAATCCAAAAAATAAGCCTATTATTTGGCAACTAAACCTTTTTTGGTTGGCAAATGGTTGTATACAATGACTAAAATAAGAATTAGTAGCCTAAAATGTAGACTAATGCCGACTAAAAATCTTTTAGTCGCCTATTACATCATATTTAGCGACATAATTTTTTTTTAGTAGCCAATAACTAATATACGACTACTAAAAAATTTTAGTAGATAAAACATAAAGCATTGCTGACCAATAAAAATTTTAGCCGCCAAAGGTCTGACTTTTGGCGACTAAATTAGTTTTACTCCCCAAATTTGATCGGCAAAAGTGCAAATTTTTGAAGTGCAGGTACATCACCAGGCATAGGATAAGTTTATACTTTTCATCTTCTAAGTTGTACTTAAATTTTACTTTAATCCCTAATGTTTAAATACAATAATTAACTCTTTAGACTTCAACTTAAGTTTCAATGTAGTCATTCTGTCACTCTATTATTCAAATTTGGATAAATTATATTGACATCCGTTGAAATTTTGTGAAAATACAGTAAATGTCACAAGTTTGACATAATTACATTGTACTCCTTTAAGGTTTTAATTCATATAACACTTAACCCCTTTTTCACCAAAAATTCGTTAGTCATAGGTATGAAAAAAAATGATGCTATTGAAATTTACAGTTGAATTGTATTTTTATACCATCTGCATCTGGTCTTTTTAATCTTACTAAAAGGGTGGCTTGTGTAATTATGTTAAAACTATGAGTTTTGTTCTATTTTTTCCAAACCACAAGGGATGTCAATATAATTTATGTGTAATTTTTGTATGTAGATAGGGTATATGTCATGTGGTACCTTCTACCATTCTGATTAGTTTTAACCGTAGAGTCCACTGCATTCATGTTGGGTGTTTGGGAAACAACAAGGGACATATACATTGTCATTAGTAGAAAATAGTGTCACGTGGTATCCTATTAATATAAAAAATTTCTTGTAATTTACCCTTTAAATTTTGAGTAACAGTAACATAAATGATCAAAGTAAAATTTAAATGAAGTTGAAAAGTGAAAAAATGAATTTTTTAAAAAAATTTCCCCCTTAAATGCCCTTTAAATAGGGATGCTCAGCGGATATTCCAATGCTCAGCGGATATTCCAATCCGTCCAAACCAACCGAACCGAACCGATTTGCTGCATTTTGGATGGATGTGTGCTGGCGAGTTGTGGATTGTTTTTTGCAATCCGTCTAGTTTTGGACAGATGGTGGATTTGAGGTTCATTTGACAGCAACCGAACGCCCCTAGTAATTTGTAAGATTTTGTATTTTTAATTTGTTTAGATATTCTATTTCTGTTTTCAATTGAAAAAGAGTTGAGATATTATGTTGTGTTTTTAATTTGGAAATTCTTTTATAAAATGGCAAGGGTTGATATTTGGTATTTTTATGTGAAAAATATAAGCCTTAGTTTTGTCATTAAAAAAAAAAAAATCAAATCAAATAGTTTTGAAATTAAAAAAAAAAAAATTTAATGAAATGATTTTGATAATGCATGATTTTCTTATATATATTTATTATTGGTATTTGATAATTTACTTGATAATCTTTTAGTTATATTGAGTTGGATTGTTATCAAAAATATATATATATATTGAAAAGTTATTGTATTATGTTCAAAATTTATAAAAGTTTAAACTGTCAAACCGATTTGTATCCATTTGCCAATCCGCCAATCTGTCAATCAACATCCGCCAATCCGACTGACTGATACGAATTGATTTTTTTCAACCTGCCAATTCGATAGACGGATAGCGGATTAAAAGTTCTCCAGCTGCAACCGAACTGCGAACACGCCTACTTTTAAAAGATTTTCATGTGCCCAGCACATGAACAATTTTTGTTAATTTTTTAACAATAAGTTATAAGAGCATCTCCAATGGTGAGATATAGCAGCTGCCAAAGCTATAATATAGCAGCTTTGAGGAGAAAGGGTTCTCCAATGGTGAGATATAGCAGCTGTTAAAAATGGCAACATTCACTGAATCAACATCATTCGACCAAAAATTTTTTTTTTAAACAGAAATTCACTAAATCAACAACATTCGACCAAAAATTTTCAAGCAATAACAACAACATTCAACAAAATCAAAATTATTCTCAGAATAACATCTAAAAATCGATTCTCAGATATCTTCATTAGGATCTGAAAGATTTGATTTTTACTCTAATAGATTAATATTAAAAAAAAATATAAAATAAATATATCATACCTTGATCGGTGATTGAAACCAAGAGTCTTGATCAGTGACTGAAACCTTGAGTTGATCGGTGATCGGTGACTGAAACCGAGAGGTCATCGGTGATCTGTGACTGAAAGAGAGATATAGAGAGAAAGACGGAAAGAGATATAGAGAAAGATGGTTGAATTGATGGAGACTGACAGAGAGAGACGGAAAGAGATATAGATCGGTGACTGAAACCAAGCTTCGGCTTCATCAATGGAGATCGAGAGGGGTATAGAGAGAGACGGAAAGAGATTTATAGAAAGAGAGACGGTTTAATCAATCAAGAGATATAGAGAGATCAGTGACTAAAACCAGACGGTGGAGAGAGATCAGTGACTGAAACTAGTTCAGTGGAGATAGATCGGTGATTCAAACCAGACAGGAGAGAGAGATCGGTGATTCAAACCAGACGAAGGAGAGAGATCTGTGAATGAAACTAGATCGGTGAGAGAAAAAAAGTGAGAGTGAGGGAGACAGACTTTGCAATGAAGAGATAGAGAGATAGATAGAAAGACAGACTTTGCAATGGAATGTGTGAGAGAGAGGAAGAGGACTCTAGATTTTGATATCAATCGTTGGATATAAAGATCCAACGATGAGAGTAGTATCTTGGAATGTGTGACATGAGCCCAACGACTCTATGTCAATATGGAAGTAAAAAAAGGGCTAGTTTTCCAAACAATTCAAGACACCAACGGCTATAAATTAAACGGCTAGAAAAAAAAAAAAAAAAAAAAAAAAAAAAAAAAAAAAACGATCATTTTTTTGTAGTGTATAAATGCAACCACCTTATTTTACCAATTTCAATTCATAACAAAATATTTTGTGTCAATTATATTTTTCTTTTTTATTTTTTATACAATCAGCATGGAAGGTTCATTAAAAATAAAGAGAGGAAAATCATTCACTACTCAAGAAGATGTGGCCATTTGTAGAGCTTGGCGTCACATTGCTGAAGACCCAATTGTTGAAAATTCGCAATCGCATGCTCATTTTTGGGGAAGAATTTTTGAAAATTTTTGCTTGCTGCAGAATGATCACTCAAGAACACAAGTGTCTATCTCATCTCGGTAGGGTGTAATCATGAAATGTTGCAACAAATTTCGTGGGTGTCTAGCGCAAGTCAAAAATCTACATCCAAGTGGGGCATCACAAGTTGATATAGTAAGATTTCATTTTCATTTATTATGTTAGTTTTTTTATTTTGTCTTCTATAAAAATTAACTAATTAATTAATTTAATATTTTATTGATGTAGATGCTTCAAGCAAAATTGTTATACCATCAAGATGAAAACAAACATTTTACTTTTAAACATTGTTGGCCAATCTTGCAAAATAATATTAGGTGGCAAGATATAACTCCTACGAACACGGTGAAGTCAAAGATACATACACCGTTTTCCCCTAATTCAGCCCCCGATTCCCCTATGGATAACTGCATTTCTCTTGAAGATGACACTAGTCCAAGTGTTGGTAACAATCCAACTGTTGGTGAGGGCAGTGTCTCTGCAAATGGTAAAAGGCCTATGGGAAGGAAAGCTGCAAAAGAATTATTTCAAAAAAATCAAGTCGTTCAAGCTGAACTTCAAAAAATGAGTACACAATTGGACACATTTAACCAATACCTTACTGAGAAGGAAAAGAAAAAAGATGAAAGAAAAGAAAAGAAAAAAAAAAAAAAAAGAGGATTATTCAAGCACTGCAGGAAATGAAAGAACTTGAGATGAAAAAACATGACTTTGAGATCTGACAACAAGAACATGAGATGAAAAAGGAAGAACATATGATAATGGCTACAGATATTTCTCATTTGGACCCTCAGACGAAAGCGTATTACACAATGCAAAAAAATGAGATTTTCGCCAAGTGGTCCTCAAATGTTAGCAGCCCAAATTACTATTTCCCCCTACCTCCTGATGAATAATTACGAGATAATATAATGAAATTTTTGTCAAGTCGTTCTCATATTTTTTTTTTGTAATGAAATTTCATATTTGTTTTTATTTTTGAGTATTTTCTACAAAAGAATGTAATATTATTTTTGCAATGTATGATGTAGCAAAATAGTTTAGTATAATTTAATTTTTTCAATAAAGTATAATGAGAAAATAAATATATTTTTTCAAATGAAGGCAATAAAAAGATAAAAATATATTTTTTTATTTATTTTTCCAATTTTTCAATTTTTTTCATTTTTTATATTTGTCTAGTCGAGAATAATATAAATATATAATTTTTTTTACAAACAGTCAAAAAAAAGTCGCAAAAAAAAAAAAAAAAAAAAAAAAAAATCACAAAAAAACCTATATCCAAACAACACTTACAAATTTGGAGGCAAAGTTGGTTGGGATTTGCCAAAATAGCAAATGAACATTAGAGTATCATTGCTATAATTTGGCAAAATAACACTATTGATTGTCAAATTATAGCAATAACAATGACAATATAAAACAACCATTGGAGATGCTCTAGGAGAACTATGCTAAAATAATTGTTGAAATTCGAAAATTCAATTCTTACTCAGGTTTCGTTTGTTTCAACGTAAAATATTTTACATAAAAAAAATAATTTTATTGTGAATTGATTTTAAATAGAAAAAATATTTTTATTTTTGTTTTTCGGCATTTAGTTGGCACTAGAAGCAAAATCATTTTATTGCCTAAATGAAATTTTTTGATTCAATAAAATGTCGTTTATGAATTTTAGTGAGTTAAAATATTTATTTGAAAAAGAAAAACATGTTAAAAAAGTAGTGACTGAGAGTCAACTCTATAAAAATTGACTTACGAAATTTTTATAAGTTAAGTTATTTTTTAAAAATGATGCAAAAATATTTTTTTTACTTATTTTTGTTCAACTAAATAACAAAAAATGAGTAATATATTATATCAAAATAAACGGGCCTAAACCAAAATAAAAGTTGAACGAAAATTAGAAGTTGAAAATATAATTTACCAGAAAAGATGAGGTGATGCCAACGTCAGAAGCATAGGAAAAGTGACTAGTATTCAAATATTGAAAATAATTTGGTAGGACAATAAATAAGGGTTTGTAATTATATAAAATTAAACCTTAAATTTTCACATGAAAAACTAGCAGGCAAAGAAAGCATATAGGAGAGACGTAGTGGAATTAATTAAGAAATGAATTAAGAATCAGTGGTACTATATGTATCAATTAATATATTAATTACTATACTAATATTAATTATGATATTATTATTAATCTTACTCATTAATCACATTACAAATATCAAAATCCTCTTAAATTATATCACATCATCAATTGATATACTAATTAATACAGTAATTGATACATATAACATTATTCATTAAGAATTGATAAGGGGTTTGCAATTGGATTTGTTAGAAATTCGTTTTGGCTTTAATACCGACTAGTATATCACCCGTGCTATGCACGGATTTTATTTACAATTATTTATATATGTGAATTGTGATTTTTAAATGTTTTCTTTTCTTTTTTTTTTAAATGTATTCTTTTTTTCCTTTTTTATATTATATTAAAGTTTAATATTTTGATAATAATCATATGTGTTGGAGTTTTTAAGGAATTAAATGTCTTTTTTTTATTATATTATATTAAAGTTTAATATTTTGATAATAATCATATGTGTAGAACTTTTTAAGAAATTTTTTTATGCTTGTTCTTAATGCATTAAAGTGTTATTATGAGGGATAATAATCGTATGTGTTGGGACTTTTCAAGGAATTCATATGTGTTGGATTTCAAAGAATTTTTTTTATACTTATTCTTAATGCATTAAAATGTTATTATGATGGTAAGAGTTGGGAGTTGGGAGAAGTTAATAAATGCAAAGATTTTTTTTTTAAATCAAAAAATCAGGAAATTTAGCTTGGGAGATTGGAGCTCCCACAAGGCTTAGGGTTAAAAACCCCATTTTACTTAATATATAGTATAGACTAGCCTATCACGCGTGCTATGCACGAGATAATTATAAATATTTATATTTGTTTTAGTTTTTTTTTAATATATAAATTATGTTGTTTTAAAATTTTTATAAAAATAATTTAACAATTTTATCACTAATCATAGTGTATGGGATAAGTTAAAAAGGGTACTACAATAACTATGCACAGATTGTATCTATAATTATTTGTATGAGGTGATTTTAAATGCTGATTAGAGAATTTTGACCAAATCAATAAATGCAGGCGTATGAAAAGACATGTGAATTGGAAAAAGTTAATAAATACTGATCAGGAGATTTTGACCAAATCAATAAATGCTGAGTTTTTTTTTTTTTTTTAAATTGGAATATTTAAATAAAAGTTAATAAATGCTGAAGTTAATAATGCTATCTAACTAACTACAACCACATTTTTCTCATAATAAAAAAAATAATTGAAAAAAAGAACCATTAAAATAATAAATAAAAAGATTATTTAGAACCATTGAACAAACTACAATCACATTTTTCTTTTTGTGAGTGTTTATGTTTATCTAACTTCAATCATATTAAAAAATCAAATTATAAACAAAAAGAGATAACTTCAATCATACAAATCACAATTTTTTTAATGCTATCTAACTACAATGACATTTTTCTCATAATAAAAAAAATAATTTTAAAAAATAACCATTAAAATAGTAAATAAAAAAGATTATTTAGAACCATTGAACAAACTACAATCACATTTTTTTTTTTGAGTGTTTATATTTATCCAACTTCAATCATATTAAAAAATAAAATTATAAACAAAAAGAGATAACTTCAATCATACAAATCACAATTTTTTTAATGCTATCTAATCATCATCAATAATTAAAAAAATCAATCACAAATTAAGTCAATTGATAATTAAAAAACACAATAATTTATTTTTCAAAAAACATAGTGAGTTAAAAAGATCAATTATAATTTTTTTTTTTTTGGTCAAAATACAATCTAATCATCATCAATAATTGGTACATTATGTGACCCTAATGAGTATAATCCATTTTGTTTTCAAAAAACACAGTGAGTTAAAAATCAAATCACAAATTAAGTGAACTGATAGTTAAAAAAACACAATAATTTTTTTCAAAAAACACAGTGTGTTAAAAAAATCAATTACAAATTTTTTTTTTTCAAAATACAATATAATCATTATCAATAATTGGTACTTTAAAAATCAAATCAAAAAAAAAAAAATCAAATCAAATCACAAATATTTTTATGCTATCTAACTACAATCATATTTTTTTTCATAAATAACTGTAAAGAAAAACCATTAAAACAGAAAATAAAAAATTAAATCACATTAAAAAAAAGAATCATTGAACAAATTACAATCATATCACATTTTTTCCATAATAAAAAAATAAATAAAGGAAAAAAAGAACCATTGACTAACTACAATCACATTAAAAAAAGAACCATTGAACTAACTATAATTACATTTTTTTCTTTGTGAGTGTTTATGTTTATCTAATTTCAATCATATTAAAAATAAAATTAAAATAGTAAATAAAAAGATTAAATAACATTAAAAATAAAAAAAAAAAATCATTGAATTAACTACAACAATCATATTTAAAAAAAAGAGTCATTGAACAAATTACAATCACATCACCTAATTTTAAATGAAAAAAAAAAAAGAAGAACTATTTAACTAACTACAATCACATTAAAAAAAAATATATATCATTCAACTAATTATAATCACATTTTTCTCTTTGTGAGGGTTTATATTTATCTAACTTCAATCATATTAAAAAAATAAAAAATAAAATTAAAATAGTAAATAAAAAGATTAAATAACATTAAAAAAAATCATTGAACTAACTACAACAATCGTATTAAAAAAAAAAGAGCCATTGAACAAATTACAATCACATCACATTTTTCCCATAATAAAATAAATAAATGAAAAAAAAGAACTATTAAACTAACTGCAATCACATTAAAAAAAAGAATCATTCAACTAATTATAATCACATTTTTCTCTTTGTGAGGGTTTATATTTATCTAACTTCAATCATATTAAAAAATCAAATTATAATTTTTTATTCGCTAAACAAATCACAAATATTTTTATGCGTTATCTAATTACAATATTAAAACAGTAAACAAAAGGAAAAGTCAAGAAGGAGAAAACAAAAAAAAAGACTTACTGTTTGCATACGTGATCACTGAAATTGAAAGTGTATAAGTGAGAAGTCAAGAAGGAGAAAATAAAAAGGAGACTCACTATTTATAATAGGTATGTGAAAAGTTAAAAAAAGTGTATGTATTGGAGAAATTAAAAAGACTTGGTAGAATTTAATAAGTGCTAAATCTTTTTTTTTTTTTTTAAAAATCAAAAAAATTAAGAAATTAATGTTCAGATATTAGAACTTCCACAAAACTTGTGGGTTAGAGATATATATAAATAAATAGATAGATATAGATATAGATATTTATATTTGTTTTAAATTTTTTTTAATATACAAATTATTTGTTTTGGAAAAGATACTACAGTAATTATGAGAGAAATCAAAAAGTCTTGTGGGTTGAGAGAAGTTAATAAACGCTGAGGTTAATTTTTTTTTTAAAAAATAAAAAATTAGAAAATTAAGATTGACATATTAAAGCTCCAACAGGCCTTGGAGGTTAAAAACCCCATTTTACTTTAATATATAGTATGGATTGAACTTTTCAAGTGTAGCATGCTTTGCCTCTATACTCGTATTTTCATAGTTCTACACATACCCAATATACTCCATGTCCAAAATTATACATGCAGCATAGATATACATGTAGATATGTATATACATACATGACACCGACTCCCTCTCTCTCTCTCTCTCTCTCTCTCTCTCTCAGCAATGAATGAATGCTTCCTGCACTTGTGTAATTGCAATATTTACTTCCATTTTCCTTTTTCTGCACTCATCTTGGGATTTTTTCCAACCATTAATACAGTTCCTGCCCCTTAATTCACACTTTCTCTTCTTCTACCATTCCTCCTTCAATTCAATTCCATTCAATACAATTGTTTCCTCCCCCCCCCCCCCCTTCTCTCTCTCTCTCTCTCTCTCTCCCTCTCTCTCTCTCTGTGTATACCCTCCACCTCTCCCCCCCTAATTAAATTAAGTTTTAAAGAGAACCATCTTTCTGCCCTTTAGTCCTCTTATATATATAATAGGCTTAGAGGTTCAAAACCAACAACCAGAAGCACTTGAGCAAGAGCATGTTAGTAGTGGTGATGGTCATGAGCCTCATAATCATCATGGTGTAGTCCTCCTCACCGGTCCATCCACAACCCTCCGGCAACCCATCCCCATCACCCTTGATCTTTTCCGTACTACAACTAGTACCAACCACCCTTCATCACATATACAATTACAACACCTCTCTCCTCTCCCTTTTGCCTCCCAAAACTTTCTCAATCTCAAGGTATATGCTTATATCCATATAGTATGTGATCATATACTATTTTATTTTTTTATTTTTAAAGACATAGTTTATTTACTATTATATGATCAAAAACTGATATAATATGATGTTTCAATACTTGTCTCTTTTTTTTGGTTAATTAGACTGGTGGTGAGAAATTGTATACAAAGAGAGTGAAAAGGATGAGTCGGCGGGGGAATGGACCAAAGCTAGAGTTGAAACTGAATTTGTCACCGCCGCAGCCGAGGATGAGGGGAAACAGGCAAGTGGTGGAATCGCCGAGAAGATTGGGAACGGTGTCGCCGACGTCACCACAGAGTTCATGCGTGTCGTGGGAGCAGAACCAAGATTACTCCTGCAGCAGTAGCTCCACGGAAGAAGCCACGTCGATGATGCTGGTGGGTTGTCCTCGCTGCTTCATGTATGTCATGCTCGCCGAGGAGGATCCCAGATGCCCCAAATGCAAGAGCACCGTTTTACTCGATGTCCTCCGTCAAAACACTACCCCCACCACCACCCCCACCCCCACCCCCAGGAAGACCTAAACTACCAACCCCCTCTGCAACTTCCTAATTTTACCATCAACAATAATTAAGACTCGATTTTTTTGAGACCTCACAATCCCTTTTAAATCTCTACCATTAAATGGGTCCCATACATTTATGGTTGAAATCTAAAGGATTGTGGAGCTCTCCAAAAAATGGGATCTGAAGCATTTTTCTTTTACCATTATCTCACTAGGTTTTTTTTTTTTTTTTTCTTTTTTTTTTTTTTTTTTTGGCATTTGAGCCCTACTTTAATTATAAAGTTTAATAAATTTATATAACAAAAAAGTGGAGTTCGAATAGTCTTATTTTGCTTTTCTTTTATTTATTTTCATCTATGTCTCTCCTTTTTCATCTATGGGATTTAGGCAATATCGGTACAGTAGTGTTTTTGGTGGGTTTATTAGGTATCTTCCCTCTTTGACAGATGACAATGTACATGGGCTTCCTGTAACTGCCCAAATTTTCATTATCAAAATAGAATTAGATAATTTCTACCGTCCTTTTCACAAACAATTTTAAAAACATATAATCGATTATACAAAATGTAAGTTGAATCATTTGAGTGGAGCAGCAGCGATAGGCGCCATTGCCTACTGTGTATGACTACTATTATTTTTTTTTTGCATAGTTTCTACAGTTGATTCTGTGTTAGTAAAATTACTATTTGGTTTAATTTTTCAATCTATTTTTTCATAATAAATTAAAAATTAAAAGCAATTTGGTAAAATAAAATGAAACTTTTTCAAAATATATATTTTATACCATTTTCAAAATAAATTGGTTTTTCTTTTGCCATATTAATTTTAGTATTTAAAAAAATAAAAAATATCATGTAACAAATTCAAAAATTTAAACCAAACATTAGTTATTTTAGTGTTATATCTAATCACACCAATTGAGTGATGCATATGAAAGAGAAAAACCAAGTGAGTTGTTTGCCAAAACGAAATCCAATAAGGCCATCTCCAACGTTACATTAAATTCATCACCAAATTTAGTGTTTGTTTGGATAGTCTATAAAAGATAAAAAGTCAAAAAATTATCACTATTCACAAAAAAAAATACAAAAAAAAAAAAGAAAGAAAGTACACAAGCCAAATTTGTATTGAAGTGATGGTAAAACCTAAAGTGCAAATAGGAATATGTTAAAAAAAATAAAAATAAATAATTAGATGAGGCTTTTCTTCAGTCCTTCATCGGATTGGAGGGTACTGTTGAGCCCGTGAGGACCCACCACGGGTTCCGTTTTGATAATCTAAGCCATGCAATGTGCAGAACTCGTTGAGTACTATATGCTTGTAAAAAATCACGTTGATCCGCTATCGATAGCTATGTGATCAAATCAGATTTTTGTCAGTCGTTTATTTCTCACAGTCTTTTATATATATATATATACAAAAATGTTTTGATCACATAGCTATCGATATCCGATCAACGTGATTTTTTACAAACATGTAGTACTCGACGAGTTTTACATAATAAATAGTTCAGATTATCGAAATAGAACCCGTGGTGGACCTCCATGGATCCAACAGTATCCTCCAGTCCGATGAAGGACTAGAGGGAAGCCTCATCCTATACACATACATATTCTGAAGCATGCCTGCCCACCATCCCATTTCAAAGCAATCCGTACTGGTTCCTTCAATCATCACTGTCAGAACGTATAGGGCGTAGGGGTAATACGTTAATTTTGTTATTTTATATCATATTTTAATACACATTTTTTTGTAAAAAGTCAAAAAGTTATCCTAGACAATCATTTTTTTTCCTTTACTTTTTTATCAAAAAAGTCAAAAAGTGCACTCATATAGTTCATTCCAAACAATCCCTTAAATTTAGTGAAAATGTCCCCTTTTTTTGTACTTCAATGGTTTCATCAAACATATATGAAATTGAGAATCTAAAAAATATTTCACAAAACTGAGGATCTGGGCCACTTTTTACCATTTTACTGTGCATGATCGTTGAGGTGGGACCCACCAAACGACCGGTCGGATGTCTAGTCGGCTGTCCCTCCAGTCATCTTCTTCCTTGAACAATTCCCACAAAAATAGGTAACACAGAGTGTCAGAAAAATGGTTTGTGCAACCATGACTTTTGGGTAACTTTGAGCCTAAATTGAGATGGGCTCCGGACACCGATTGAAGTGTGTCCGGGTGGAAACGCGTTCTTTGCCGGGTAGTGATTCACTTCGTCTATTTGTTTGTTTAAACCATTTTCCGAGTAACTGCGAAATTGACTCTGAAAGAGGCATTGACAGCACATTAGTTGAATGAATTCAAATTGAATTCGTCCATGGCGTGGTTCTAAATCGTGGTATCAGGTAACGTAACGGTATCGATTGTAAAGTATCGGTATCAGTAGTATCAATCGGTACATATCGAAAATCGGGTGTAGCACTGGTGAAATTTTACAAATTATTTCATAGGTTTTTTAGCTTTTTCACCAGTGAGTATCGGTCCGTCGCTGCTTGTTTAATAGCTTATGTAACGGTTACAAACCGATACGTATCGGAACTCAGCCGATTCTCCTACGATTTTCAATCTCAGAGGTATACCGGCCTGTATCCGTCACGGTGTAGACACCCCATTTTTGACCGTCCTCAAGACTTGGACGTCACCGCTTGAATACCCGGTGATTATCCATGATTGTGTTTGTTTTGAGTTCCCGGAGATCCCGGCTGCGCGTCGTGCCTCAGGACCTCAACCGGCTTGTTCTGTGCTTGGTTTTGCACCAAGACTTGTGTGTTTTTGCATTTGAGGGTAGGAGGAGGCTTGCCAGCCATCCCTGAATCCTACCGGCTGCCCCCACCCTCCACCGGCACTCCCTTTTGGCCATCGGCACTGTTTTCTAAAAAACTTTGGCTGGTCGGCACTGTATGATGCCGACCGGCACTTTTTTGTGCCGATGATCTTTTTGGCTGGCCGGCGTGCACCCTTTGAACCCCTGAGACATGGTGCATGCCAGCTGTGCCAGCTGGAATGCACCATCACACTCCCCCGTGCACGAGTGTGACCATTTTGCACCCTTTGCACCCTTGAACCCTCCAAGCTTCTAGAAGCTTGACCCTTTGGCCAAAGCTTCTTGAAGAAGCTTGGCCAGCTGTCTTGGCTTCTCCAAGAAGCCAAGCCCCCTTTACACCCCTTGAACCCTTTTCCTTTGCTTAGCCTCTAAGCTTCTTGGCTTGATTTTGCCTATTTAAGCACCATCCATCTCCCTTTGTCAAGGGTTGGCCATTTGAGAGATAAAAACCAGAGCTCATATATCTCTATATCTGAGATACACTTCCTCTCTCTATATTTTCCATCTCTCTCATCCTTGTGTGTTTGTTTTTAGACCTAAATAGTGTGTTTTACCTTACTTTTACACCATTACACACACTATTACACCTAGCTCCGAGATTGAGGGACTTGGAGGGTTGTTTGTGGTGGTTTTGGACTGGTTTTGATCATTAGAGGAGGGCTACATCACTTGTTCTTCAAGGAGTCTTCAAGGGTAAGCATGTTGCTTTAGTTTCCCCAAACTTGCACTAGCTTTCTACCTATCTTGCTTTGTGTTTTTGGCTTTGTGTTCAACATAAAAAAGGCTTACAGTTTCATGCTTAAGAACATTCATTAAGGGTGTTTTGTGGTTTGGGTGCCAACTCACCCTTTTAGGCCTTGTTTTGGTCATTTTAGTGCCTTTTTTTTGAAGCTTTGTTTAACTTGGTGTTCTTGGTCTTCTCACCACTGAAAACCAGTGGGTTTTCAGTGGTGAGGAAGGAATTTTGAAGCCATGAATAGGGGAGGGACACCCCTCTCCCCTTGGCCCCTTTCTTGCCTTTGTCTTTGGCTCACAAGGTAGCATGTATGCATACTTGCATTTGGCTTCATTTCAGAGTTTTCTTGGGTGTTTTAGGTCATATCTAACCTTTGTCCAAGGTTGGATTTGTACCCCTTAGCATGCTTTTCATACTTGTTTTGTAATGCTCTCTTATGCTTAGAAGTGTGTCATGCATCTAGGCCATGTTCTTTGCATGTCTTAGCCTAATTCCATGATGGTATTAGCATCATTTTGCCATGTTTAGAGGCTGTGGGCCACTGATTTCGTCACCTTTGGCATACTTGACATGTTTGTTTTGCATGATGGCTTGTTAGTCTTGAGCGTATGATCCATGAACATGCATTGGTTAGGCTATTTAAGTGATTTGGAGTCCTTTCATATGCTATTTCAGTCCCTATATCATGCCTATATGTTTCCATTTACCATCTTATTCATGCTTTAAAATGTTGCAATTTTATGCCTTGAAATAGGCCTTTTGCATGCTTCCATGTTTAATGCATTTTAGGGCTGCCATATCAAGGTTTTGGGGTGTATTTTTGCATGCTAAACATCTGTTTTGCTTGTCTAATATATGCCATGAGTGGCCATGTTAATGGTAGCAAGGAGTGCTCCCTTTGTGCCTTAACCTTAGGCCCTTTGACTTGCATGTTTGCATAGGTAATTGGTCACCATTTCGGGCATCTTTTGGCCACTGTTTTGGGGAGGTTCAAGGCCTGCCCCATTGTGGTTAAGTCCATCATTGTATACTTACCATATGCTTGTTGCATGTTGAGTCCATTAGGTGTGGTAGCATGATGATTCTTCTTACATAATGGCCCATATTTGCATGACATTTGCATCTTGTATACTCTAGCATTTTGCATGCTTAACATGGTAGTTGCATGGCATTTGGTGTGCTTGCATCCTAATCCTCATGTTGCATCATTTGAGCTATGTTGCATACATGCATTTCATAGCTTGGTTTGGGGTTGTCAAACCAAGCATGGGGGTTGAGTGGAGTTCACACTACAAGTGGTGCAACTTGTTTCAACCCTTGGTCACTATGGCCTTTGATCCATGTATGATAAGGTTTTGGTCTCATTTGTGTGTTGCATGCATTTTCACATTAAAATGCAATCTTGGTTCCTTAGGCTAGCATGCACCAAGATGCATAATTGATGGCCCAAGAACCAAGGGTCATGCTTCCTTGAGTCCCATACATGATAGGGAGCATTGACCATGCTTGCATTTGCTCTAAAATCCATATCATGCACTGTCTGCCTGCTGTTGCTGTCAAACTGTCCTCTGCAGGAATTTTGTGCCGACCGGCAGGATATGGTGCCGACCGGCAAACATTTTGTGCCGATAACTTCACTCATGGCCGGTGACTATTGTACACGGCCGATGCACATTCTATTCAGCCGATGATGATCCTCAGTGTTCAGGGAGCATGTCCTGAGACTTTGGCAGTTTTCCAGAGAGGCAGGGCAGCAAAAGCAGAGGCAACAGTGTCATGACGCGGGTTTCCGAGAGAGTCGGATTCGAGCATGCATCATTCGCGCATCCCGAGGCAGGGCTGGGGCCCCTTTCTTTTATGTTAATATTAATTTGATAATTAGAAATTTCTGTAATAATTAATTTATTCTGTATTTGGACTGTATTATTCTTTTGGGTCCCTCTGTGTGAGGGCATATTTGTAATAAGTGTGGGTGAGTGTGTGTATGTTTTCCAACCCCCATTTCTTTCTTCCCTTTTATTTACCTGCTTATGATGGTAGATTAGGGCATATTTAAAATTAGCATACCTTATGCAATGCGTGCGTGCATCCATGCATTTGTTGACATGCATCGGGCTCGGTACATCATACAAACTGCATTGTATTTCAATTCCAAATTGAATACGTGTTATTTGTAGCATCCCACATGCCATGTTTAGGATAGCCGAGCCTGCCTAGATTACATCTTTGCATGTGTTGCATTAGACATTTCAGTATGCTTAGGTCCATGCATGGATTTCTAATGAGCTTCTGTTTTGGCTTGGAGTACTAGGTGAGTTTTTATGCTTTAGCATCCTTGCACATGTGTGAGTGTTGCCATAATAGCATGACTACCATGAGGCTAAGTGCTTATGTGATATAACTGTTTGAATGCCTGTGGGTAAAGGTTGGATTGTTTAAGTTGGAACAACTCATTAAAATCCGTGTTTTAGCCTACTTGCGAGTAGCAAACTTCAAAACGTTTCCAAACAAACGGATATGCGATGCTTTGTTCCAAATTAGGCGATCTAGTCTATACTTGTTTGCTGTGCGCATAACGTAGTAATTCTAGGCTAATAATCGGAATAAGAACACATAACGTTTTCAAAATTGGATATCACAGTTAGTAGAGGCCGGTCTTCGGACCGGGCGAGAGGGGGTGCTCATAGCTGACCTTCCCCAATCGTACCCAAGTTCCCGAGCCGAGGCAACTTTGGTGATGACGGACACGTGGCCTTTGGCACCGAGTCAGGGTTTCCTAAATTTCCCATTTTTAAAATATTTAGGTGGCGACTCTGTATCTGGCAAAGCAGTCCATGTTTGGCACTACTTTTCAAAAAATCTGTTTTTCTTCAAAACGATTTGCCAGAGTTGGACTCTTTGGTTCAGATTTAGAACCGTAACAAACAAAAAGGGAGTCCGAACTGAAGTAGCGAGGTCCCCCGCGGGCGCGTCTACACACGGTGCCCTATTTTTCCGATACGTATCTATCGGTTTTTGGAACTATGGTCCCTAGTTTCTTCATCAACAATGAGTTCACAAGCACCCAAATCTTCAAGATCAATCTTCATGAACAATGAACTCACATTCCCAAATTCAATCTTCATAGACCCCTACCCCTATTTCTAATTCTTCATCAACAAAAAAATCAAACAACAATGAGTTCAAAAGCACCCAATCTTCAAGAACTATTTCTTTGTTTTATTTGTTATTCTATGGTTTTATTGGATTTTTAGAAGCTCTCTGTCTCACCATCCCTCATGAACACACGCAGATTCTATGTAAGAAAGGAAGGATCATTAACATTTTTTTTTTTTTTTAAAGATTAGTGCAAATGGGTTTTGCAATTTAATGCAAGACATAGCAATGGATGGCTATGAATTTGTGCTCGAATTAGCATCGAGCTCAAGAACACCGGCTAATGTGCTTGACCGGCATTTCTTGAGAGAGACACAAAGCATCAAAAGATTAGCAGTTTCAAAAATGATAACTCATTTAAGCTTTCCCAAATTCAACAGTGTTCAGCTG